>CM062938.1:6727838-7442838 GCA_031878705.1 Tapirus indicus
ATGCACATATCATTCAACTAAAACATAATGAGAATGGGATGGGACTCCAACTACAGCAGCTGTTCGAAGAGAACTGATGGCTCAGAAAACAAGTCAAGGACCTGATCTGAATTTTTTATCAGTATGTAGGCTTTTCTTGTATGTCTTTGATGGGACATCAGTTATCACCTTCCCAGAATGTTGTCTTGAAAGTGATAGTTATAGGAGAGATGGTGTTTCCTCTCTGGATCATTAATATAAACTGAAAGAGCCTTACGTACAGACTTCACCGGGGAGGGAACCAAGAGAAAGTTGCTAGGTCATAAATTATTGGTGGGGATGGAAAGGTCTAATATTTACTGAAATCTGTGATGTATCAAGAACCATGATTTCATATTGTTTCTCTTTTAATTCTCCCAACCACGCTGCAAATCAGGCAGTTATTCCCATTTTACAGGTGGAGAAGTTGAGGCACAGACAGCAAGTCAAACACTGTGAGCTGGGGGTCTGTGGCCAGCTCGGTCCCAGAGATGTGGGGTTTTGGTGGTTTGCTTGCTTGCTTTATTTTTTTTCCATTTGTTTGCTATGATTCTTAGAAGTAGTTCAAAAAACATTTGGGTTGGTTGTCAAAATCTTCAAGTTTTCATATTCTAAGACTTAGAGTCTTGTGTTCTCTTTAAACTTAGGAGGATCCCCACCCTGCTTGACACCCCGTCCTGCATGAGGACAGTTGGCAGGAACAGGCAGCTACTGCCCCCTACAGGAGGCCTGATGCTCCCAGGTCTTCACAGCCCCCTGAGGCCCACATCCTTGTTTATAGGGCAGCCTGGGCTAGAGGCACTGGAATCTGAGACTCCTATACTAACTAACTTTCCTTTTACCACAGCTAGTAATGGATGTGGGATTCAAATCCAGACCTGTCTGGCCCAGAGTGTGTGGCCCTTCCACTGCAGCAGTGGTTTCTGAGGCTCTTTTTGGCATCAAACCAAAGTGTTTCTCAGAAGCCCTATACGTAAAGTATACAGAAATGGCACAGCTCCAGCTGAATTAAGTGGGGGGCAAGGCGAGGGGTGTGCTGCTGCATACCTCCCTCTTCCAATCCCCGTCCATCTTGGGGGCAGCCCCTGAGAGGAGGTTGGATCTCAAAGGATGAGTTAATGGGACATGCAAAATGTAGAGTGGAGGGAGGGAGGCACTGGAGCACCTTCCAGGCACAGGGACCAGCTCTTGGGTAGACCCTCCTGTGGGACAAACTGCCATCTCATCTCATTTGCTTGTTTTCTTAATGAAATGTGCACGGACACCCAGGTCCTCGGGGTGGAGCTGAGACTTATTAGTGCTGACTCATGTGTCTTCTCACCGTGCCTGGAAAGTAGACCTTTACCTCCCGGAAGACTGAGGATTGTTTACTTTGGTTTCAGCAGAAGAGCTTATCCCTACAGCAGGGTTTCTCAACATCAGCACTATCGACATTTGGGGCTGGATAATTTTTTGCTGTGGGGGCTGCCCTGTGCATTGTAGGATGTTTAGCAGCATCTCTGACCTCTAACTGCTAGATGCCAATAGCAGCCCTCACTACGTTGTGACAACGAAAAATATCTTGGGACACTGGAGACATTGCCAAATAACAAAGTTGCCCCAGTTGAGAATCACTATCCTATAGTAGTATCACTCTAAAATGTCTTCTTGAGAGAAACAAATCGAATTACAGTTATGAACTCAGGAATTCACCACACTATGTCCATTTATAAAGAGCTATTATTACTGATGTATTATTCATTGCTATGATGGGATGAATTACTATACTATTTTATTCTCCCTACAAGTTTCTTTGGAGTTTGTAAAAAAGAAAATGAGAGGTGCCATCTAGCGTTTGTAAAATGACCAAATAAAAATTTAAAAACAAAGAAACAATAAAAATAAACTCATTTATGGCAATAAGAAACCAAGCCTGAAATTTCTAGGAGACTATGACAGACACAATTCTTGCTTTGGGGTTGGTGTTTACAAAGCTGCAAAGTACCATTTGCAAGACAATCTAAATATCAGTATCAATAGTCCTTCAGTGATCTATTCAAATGTCTCTTTAAGATAAGCACGTGTTCTCCCCAAATTGTCTACAGATCATTTATTTTCATCACTTCAGTACAACAAACATTCTTAAGATAGCTTACATTAGTGGGTATTTACCTACTGTGTCTGACACTACATTAAGCATCTTATACATACTCATATATTTAATTCTTAAAATTTTAAGACAGGCACAAAGCTCATGCAATATTAAACTCAAAGAAATAATCCAACCCAAGAAAAAAAAATAAGCTTCCTCTTCCCTCCACACTTCTCTCCTCCACTGCCCTCATAGTTGACACCGTTCATCGTGGACCACCTGCAGAGTCACCTGTGGTCCTTCTCCATCCTGCATCCCTCACTTGCGTGTTTCTCATAAAGATTAGAGTTATGCAATTTTTCCAGAGTCACCCAACTAGTCAGTACCAGAGCTGAAAACTGAGTCTGTCTTCTAAGTAAACAAGCAATATACAATTGAAACCTAATTCTGAAAATTAAAACACACACACACACACACACTAAAGCTAATGTCCTCTCTGGCCTCACACTGTCCTCACAATTATCCTCAGTTAATCATCAGTCATCAATTTGGCAGGTAACCTTCCAAAATTTATATATGTATGTAAATTTATATATAAAAAGTATATGTGAATACACATGGATATATATATGTATTCACACACAAACATATATGCCAAAATATATGATTTTGGTTTGTGGTTTTTAATGTAAGTTATATCGATCCATAGGTCTATTGACAATGCCTATCTTTGTCACTTAATATAACCTGGGTACATAGAGACCTACTTCATTGTTTGGAATTTCTGGGAGTATTACTGTAGAACACCTATACTGTAAGATGATTTAATCATGTAATCAGTGGATACTTGATTGTGTGTAAAATTTCACTCTAATCCTATAATGAACTTCTATTTATGTGAGTATCTTTGAACATCTTTAGATCCCATTTGTTGGTCATTTATTTTGTGCCAAGGGCGACTCTGGTTTTACATACCTTTTATAATTTAATTCTCCAACCACTGTATAAGGACATGGTAAAGAAGCTGGATTCACATCCAGGCCATGGGTTCACCCCATTTATGAGTGAGTGGGTCACAGGGCATTGTGATTCCCTTTTTGTCTTTGTTTAGGTTTTCCAAATTTTCTATAACACGCACCCATTATCTTTCATGTAAGCACTACACACTCACACACATTTATGTGTAGGTGTGTTTGTGCACGTGTGTGTGCATGCATGTGTGTGTAAGAACCCCTAAGGCAACCATGGCTACAAGGATTAGGTGAAAGCAAGTTCAGGTGACAGAAAATGGAGGCGCCCCATGGAGCCTTCACCTAACTCCTAGAGATCACACACCCACAATTGCTTTACACCTTCCGAGGTGCTGGAGAAAATCCTCACCAGCCTGTTGTGCGGGCAAGAAAGTTTGAAAAAATCGCCTCCGTTATTCTGGGAATTTTTTTTTTGCTTCTTTTTTGGCTCCTACTGTTGCCCTTAGATTTGAGTGACATGTTTTAATGATCCATGACATGGTCTCCAAATTCAGGCTTGCCTTTCTGCAAAACGTGAACCAAAAGGATGGATAATTCAGATTCGTCATTTGTTAATCAATGTATTAATAAATATAAATGCAGATTCCCCTGTTATTCAGGTTGATAGGCCAGCAGTTAAACACTATGCCTCACCTGGAACAAATGAGCATTTCACTTTTGACACAATTAGGATGCACGCTTCAATTTAGTCACTTATGCAACCACGCTCTGCCAGAGAAACTCAGAGACCATAGTGTGATTTCTTTCCTTCCCCAAATGGTGCAGGCAGCCAAGGTCCATGTCCTCAGATGCCCTATTTTATGTTTCTGCATTCCCGTGTGTGAGGCTAGGCAGAACACTTCTCTGTTGGGAATATGGAGCCTTCTACCCACCCCCCAGCCCAGCTCGTATCTGGGCTGACAAGGTCTCAGTGACGTGGGTGTGTTTCTGTCTCGTTCTCTCCATAGAGAATGTCAAGACTGACTCCCAGAGCTGAAGTGTGTGCCCCAGGAATTTTCCTGGGCCCAATTAAAAACAGATTTGCATTTCCAGAACAAGGCTACCTTTCCCTTTTAGGTGTATATGCGAGTCTGTCACAGGCCAGTCCTTTCTTTTGTGGATAAAGTGGTAAATTCACACTGGACCCTGCAGTTGCCAGGGAGAAAGTGAATCGTCTCAATTGGCAAGAAAACACAGTGAACCCTCTGGAATATCACCCTCATCTCACTCCACGTTCAGTCATAGAAATGGTCAGACATGTCCTTCCCCAGCTGGACACAGCAGCTCCGATGGACACTTGAATGGGAGATACCATTAGAGCTGGGATGCACAGTTTGTCTTTGGGACCGTTAATCCGCTTGTAGTGCTCCAATTAGTTAGAGATTCTCCAGAGCTCCTGAACATCATCCCTTGAGGTGAGGAAGATGCATGTTCAATTTCCTCCTGCAAATTGGACTGGGGCATGCTTCTTTGGAAATATCCGATAAGAGAAAGGTGTGAAACTCTGGTGCTGAATCTTTCCCCTCTCCCCCATGGCAGATGTGAAAGGAAAGACAAAATCTCGGTGAGTTTCATGAATCTTAAAGCAGAGAACTAAAGCCGTGTCTTGGAACCTTGATGGGTAGGAGGGGGATGGTCTAGTAGAGTGGATCTGCCCCAATGCTGTTGGTCGACCGTAACTCTGCTTTGAGACTTGCTGGAAAAGAGTCATATTTCTCCCATACCTCAGTGAACTCTACCAAGTCAATCAACAGATTAGTATTGGGACCTGCTCCCTCTGAGCATATACTAGACCCTGCAGGAACCACAAGAAACAAATTAGGTGCCACACTGCCTCCAAGAACTCAGTCTAATTAGGGAAATGACAGAACAGAGCTTAGGTTGCATTTAGCTGTGAGTAACAACCAGCCTGCCAAATTCAGCAGTGAGCAAGTCAGAGCATATCATAAGACTTTAGACTCAGGGTGTCCTGGGATGGGTGCCCTACACCCAGTTACCCTCAGTTCTACATTCAGCAATCTCTGCAGACTTTCACTCCAGATAAGTAGTTCTCAGCTGCCACTGCACATTAGAATCATGAGAGAAACTTTAAAATCCAGATGCCCAGGCTCTACCCCAGACCAGTTAATTCAGGATCTCTGGAGGTGGGGAGAGGAATCTATATTTTTTAAATGAATAAATTTAATGTGAGAGCAGTTTTCTGGGCTTACAGGAGAATTGAGGGGAAAGTGAAGAGAATTCTCGCACACATATGTCTGCCCCACACAATTTCCCCTCTTAGTAACAACTCGTGTTAGTGTAATTGGTGAGCTGATATTGAGACATTATCATTAACTAAAGTCCACGGTTACCATTAGAGTTCACTGTTTGTGCTGTGAAGTTCTTTGGGTCTTGACAAATACATAATGTCATGTATCCACTATTACAGTACCATGTAGAATGGTTTTGCTGCCCTGAAAATCCCCCGTACTCCACCTATACATGCCTCCCTCCCCTGAGTCCCTGGAAACCACTGATCTTTCTACTATTTCTACAGCTTTGTCTTCTCTCAAATATTATATAGTTGGAACCATAAAGTATATAGCTGTAGCTGGAATCAGTATTTTTTAGAAGGTCACCAGGTGATTCTAATGTGCAACAGCACTGAGAACCATCAGACTTACAGTATGGGATGACAGTCCATTAATTTATCTGAAAGCATCTTCAAGATAATCCAATGCAATCCTCCCATTTCACAGATGAGAATTCAGTCCTGAAAGAGAAGTGACTTGGCCCAAATCATGGGGGAAGGTGGTAACTTTCAGATCAGGAATCTTCTAAGTCTATCAAATCATCTTTTGGAGGTAAGTCGTCAAATGCAATCTAAAGTGTTATTTTTCTCAAGGTTGTCTGCATTCTAAAATTTATGTATTTAACAGAAATTTATTGTGGATCAGTTCTAGGCTGAGCAGTATCCCTGGTGCAGTGGACGCAGCCATAAACCTGACACAGCTGCTGACCTCAGGTTCGTGGGGGACACAGAGGAGTGAGAAATTGCATGATGCAGGGTGAGGATGTTACCAGCCCACACTTACATCCTTGCCCACTGCTCAGCACCTTACACTATGAGCTCACTCAGTCTTCACAAGAGCCCCTGAGGTCAGCATCCTCATCACCCCATTTACGGATGAGGAACTGAGGCACAGAATGTAAGGCGCTTTACCCAAGGTCACACAGCAAATAGGTGGCAGAGCCAAGATTCAAACTCATGCGAGACTGCTCCGTGCATTAAATCGTTTACTGCTAACGCACTAACCCATTTCTCCTGTGCTCTGCAGTATGTCATATGTTCATTCGTGTGGACGTGGGGCTCTGAAAGGCCCCTTCTTCATTAGACAACCCACGACAGCTTGATTCTGGAGATTCTTGATAAAGCAGGCACGTTCTACAATGTGTTTTATCTGAAAGACTGCTTTCACCTGGCAAGTCTTCAAATACCCTGAAAACCCCCTTCCTTAGAACAAAAGATTTGAGCATCTTCACATTTAATTGTCCATCCAGAATTAATAATACCAACTGCCGTGGACTCAGACCCCGTAACTTAAGAACAACTTCATTTGTGGGAGCGTATCTGCTGCTTTGTATTTATTTTATGGAACAGTTTCTCATTTGTGGGGGAAATGACTCTCTTAACTAGGTCATCTCCTGATGTCATATAGGAGTTTTAAATCTAAAACCCACCCATACGTTAATGCATTACAAGCAACACCTCAAATGACAGTTACTTAATGAAAACTGTATTTTTTCACTGGATCTGATAAATAATGTAAAGTGTTTGGTAAAAACAACCCCAAGCAGGGGCAATTGATATGGATAAAAAGCCATCAAAAGCAGGGTAATTAGGAGAGGGGTCTGTAAGTGCCCTTGGGACCAGACAACTAACACAAAGACACCACAAATACCCTGAGCAGGTGCATTAAAGAAACTCCTGCGCATAACATAAGAGGGATGCCAGTGCCTCGTCCACTGCTCATGATTTCTCTGACCCTAATCTTTAAGCAGTAGATACTGCCAAATTAGTTTGGTAACTCAGGCAAAATCCCAGGGTTGAGTCTCATTGGCCCATGTTGGGTTACATGGCTCTTCCAGGACCAATCATTCTGGGAAGAGGAATGGAGTGCATTGATTGGAAGAACTTTGGGCTCATAGCAAGGAGATAAGGTCCTTTTCTAGTAACAAAGACTCCAAGTAGAGAGGAGATGGCTTCCCAGGAAATCAGTGTCCCACTCCCAGGAGAAGGGGGCCATGGAGATCTGTCAAACAAAAGCAGGTGCTGCCTTCCTTTCCGTACCTGAATAACCCTTTGATTTTCAAATCGAATTCCCTCTCGATGCAAGCTTTTTTTTTTTTTTTTTTTTTTTTTTTTTTTTTTGCGAGGAAGACCAGCCCTGAGCTAACATCTGTTGCTAATCCTCCTCTTTTTGCTGAGGAAGACTGGCCCTGGGCTAACATCCGCGCCCATCTTCCTCCACTTTATATGGGACGCTGCCACGGCATGACTGACAGGCAGTGCGTTGGCGGGCGCCCGGGATCCGAACCCATGAACCCTGGGCTGCCACAGCGCGAACTAAACCGCTGCGCCACCGGGCGGCCCCTCGATGCAAGCTTTTTGATTATCCTGTGGAACCCTGCCCTGTTCAGTGTCTTGTTCATGTTTGGCAGGGAGGAGATGGTAACAGTGGGGAAAAGGGCTCCAGGTATGTGGCTAAAATAGGAGAAATGATGTCAAATTACAAGTGTAGCCTGGATTGTAACCAGGGGAAAAGACATGCATCGAGCCCGGGGGGTGGAGGCAAGTTGGCAGCTGGAAAGAAGGAAGCATGAGGTTAGGGCAAAGGGTTTGCACTGGGTCACTGGTTCTGGATGCCAGGTTCACGTATCAGGATCTTCCTTGAGATGATCATTTTACTTGACTCCCTCACGGTGCCACGCTAGGCCAGAAACTTGATCCTGTTGGTGCGGCTGATTCTGTTATTTATTGTGGGGTCCTTTCTGGGTGGTGATGATGATGATGATGATGATGATGATAAAATAGCTACCACTATGGAGTGTTCATTAGATTACAACTGTTATTCTAGCCACTTTGCCTTCACCACTCAGCATAATTATGACAATGACCCTGTAAATACCTGTTATTATCATTATTATCCCAGATTTGCAATCAAGGGAATTAAGTTCTGTCTAACTCAAGCATCTGTGTTCATCACCACTGCACCACCTCCCTCAGCCTCACGGTTAGGTCCAGCTCCCCGTCCTGCTTTATCATGCTTTAATTCATGGAAGTAGATGATGTTAATGAAAAAATAATAACTATAGAGGCTAAATCTTGAATGCTGAGTGAAAAATATTTCCTGCCAAGCAGAAAACCCAATTTAGCACAAGTCTTGGTAGGCTCTCAGGGGTTAAGGGAAGGAGAAATGCAGGAGATCTTTTAAAGCCAAAAAATCTATGTCTCCCCAACTCAGGGAAGCAGAGTCTCTGAGTGGGGATGCTCCCATGGCTATGGCTGTATCTCACCTTTGTGCAAGCCCTGGACTGGATGGGAGAGGTCTTCTGCATAGGTGGGGTCTCTGCATCAAGATTTGGCATTTAGCTGCATTGTGACATGTCTGAGTAGGACTTTTATCTTCCAGCCGTGTTTGCACAAGTGCCTGAATGTTAGATGTCCAGGTCAGAACTTATAGGTGGACAATGATAAATGTTCATGGAGTAGCTGATTCTCTCTAGCTCAATATCTGGTTGATTTGCAGAAAGATCGAGAAAATCCTAAAATGTGTGTTGGCATTATTATTTTTTTTTCCACTGATGAGGAATTCTGGATCCTTCTTGATTTTCTCAACCCTTCCAATGGTTCAGGATCATATTATGGGTAAAAATATAGGTTCCTGGTTTGGTCTGGAAAGATCCACTTCTTATCCACTTAAAAAATATGTGAACTTATTGTTAAAAAGCTCCATAATACAAGATAGATAGTTCTCTGGGTTCGAGCTTTCAGACCCCCCTCCACCCCACAGTGGATGATTTCCTGCCGCACATCTTACCTGCTGTTGTGGAAGCTGATGTCACAGCACTAGTGATAGAAATGATGCATTTCCCTCCTGACTCTGGGTGGCTGGGATGCTTAATTTATTAATATGCCAGAGTGGCTGGTTGGTGAGGGAGTCACACTGGGGACTGAAGCTGCTGAGCTTAAACTCCAGGCACCTGCTCTTGCCAACCCCAGGGAGGTCCCTGCCTCCTCTGCCAACCCCACTCCTGGCCATGAGATTTTCAGGCAGGGGACCTGTACCAAATAAGCAAATGTTTAGCATCGATGCTGCGGCAAGCCTTATCCATTCCTGTGTTTTTGGAGAGGAGTATATTAAGGCCACATATGAAGCTTATGGGTTGCAATGGGGGCCTTGCTCAGACCGGGGAGCATTATGCTCTTAGGTTTATGAGTCCCCATGACAGGTGAATACATGCATATAGGGAGCATCTTCAAGAAGGCTCTCATTCCAACCCTTGGGCAGGGCATTTAAGCTTTCTAAATTTCAGTATTCTTATCTATAAGGTAAGAAGTGGGAATAATGCTATTAATGTCCTTATAGGTTGTTTGTGGCAATTAAATAAGAAAATAAATATAAAGTACTTGGTATACGACTTGACGCATACTAAGCACCTGGTAAAGGTTGGCTTATGATAGTATAATAGCATTTATTACAGAGACACCTGCAGGGGCCTACAGAAGACAACTGGGCATCTCCATCCACATACCTAACATGCGCCTGAAATTCAACATGCCCCAACTAAACTAAACCATCCTCCCATCTGTTCCTCAAGTGGTCTTCTGCATCCCACTCCTGGCCCCACGTTCATTCAGTGAGTAGGGCTAAAATCCTTTGATTCATCCTTGAGACCTCTCATTACCTTACAGCCCACATCTAGTTCATCAGAAAATACCATTGCTTTTCCTTCTAAATATATCTAGAAATGAACTAGCTACATCCTCAACCAATGTCCTTATTCAAGACACCACCATATCTCCTCCCAAGACTATTGCACAGTCTTTTCACTGTCTCCCTCCCTCTGCCATCACTCCCCCCACCGCCAGCCCCATCAGGAAGTCCATATCATGAGGGCAGGGCCTTGTCCTTTTGGCTCATGACCGTGTACCTGTGCCTGGAAGAGCGCTGTCATGCAGTAGGTGCTCGATAAATGTTTACTGAATTCATGAATTAATCCTCTACACAGCATATCATTTTATACTTTTTCTTCTAAAGATTATGAAGAATACGGTTATCTTTCTTTAGTGTTTTAAAATCTTGCCATTAATATTCAAGACAGTTTATGTATTTTAGGGTCCCGAGTCTCTAACATAGTGAGTATCAGTCTGCCTGGTTCCCAGGTACCAGAATACAAGATTCAATTACTTTAAATGCTGATGCAATGTAAATTCTGGGGAAGACACATTCCTATTTAAGTGAAATTTAATAACATTAATCTTGTCCAGAACCAACAATCAAGACACCAAATTCAGAAATTACTCTAGAGCGAGAAAAAAAGAATCGGGATTTAATTGATCTTTTCCTTTACTTTTCTGCTGCCTCATGGGCAGCACAGTGTGCTGTATCAACAATATACTTACTCCCTCGACCACAGTGAAGCTTATAAAATACCAGGTAAGGACAGAATGCCTCCTTATATTTTTATCTCTGGGTTATTGTCAAGTGTAGCAACAAGCAAATCACATGCCTTGTCAATTGAAGACAAGATAACCCACAGTGTACTGATGTCTTAGTATTTTCTAGGCATACAATTTATTTACGGGACCTGTAATATCTTTCTCTCCTTTTTTTCTTTTCTTAGTTTTTTTTCCCCTCCCCTTAATATGCATTTGTTACTTTGAAGACAAAGATATCATTGCTTGTGGGGAGAGCATAAGAAATTCACAAGTGGAAGAGAAGACACTTTTCTAAGGAGGTGACTTTTCCTGGCCATACAGTTGACTCTCAGGAAGTGTTTGCCGTGGCACACATGTGGGCGTGCCGTGGAGGTGAATTTCCTCTGCACACCCTCAGGCTTTCCAGTGGGTAGAAAGTTAAAAAGAAATGAACAGGCTAGTCAATACGGACTATTTCGAGGATTCAATATCCGTCAACCTTGATGGATTTCTGGACCCCACATGACTCAGCAGCTAAGTGTTCACATTGCATCATGCCTGAGCTGTGAGGAGCTGTACAATTTTCTTCAGGCCCAAGATCATGAAACAAGCTATGAATTTATCCTTTTGTTGCTATGGTAATTTATATTTCTGCCGTTTTAATAACCTCATCAAATGCAGGCAATCAGAAGCAATGTGGCCTCTCTACATAATTTAACTCTAAACCATTCGTAATGACTTGTGGTGCCGTTTGAAACATTTCATGAGGAAATTAAAAGCAAATAGCAATAAGTCATCTTGAGCCTGAAAGCTATAAATATTTGAGGTGGGAGCATAAACACTTCCAGAAAGATCTTTGATGATAGAAACATATTTCTAATAAGTGATGCAGAACAATGATATGATGTAAAAGAAATACCTTTGAGGCATTTTTTTCTCTCATCAAAAGAAAAAAAAAGGAAATACTACTTTCTAATTATTAAGACTTAAAACACAAAGTGATTTTTGACACGCTTCAGTAATATATATTTCTTGACCACTAGACCATGAATATTAGCTCTTGCATGAATATTGGTATTGAAAAGTATGATTACTATAGACTGAGTTTGTGTCTAAAATATTTACAATGGTTTAAACTGGAAAGTGTGACACTTCTCAACATATGATAAAATCATGTATATTCTTACACACATACATACACATACACACACACTTATACACACAATCAATTCAAATGCATACTATTAAGAAACTGCATCAGTTTTGTTTGTTTCTGGTTTGTCATTGTCGCGGGTTTAATGGACTAGGTTGTGCTTTGCCTTTATTCGTGAGTAATTCCTGTTGCTCTTGGTGCTCCCTGGGTCAGGGAGGGCTGTATTTGTGTAACCAGGGGAAGCCTGACCCTTCTAGAAAACAATTCGAGGCGGTATGTGGGGCTGGAATGGATTTTAGAGTTAAGACAGGAACCAGCCCTTCTGGTTCCCTTCTGGAAACATGTCGTTCCTCCATTCCAATGAACCATGAGAATCTGAGTAGGGGGCCAAGCACTGGATACATTTTCAGCATTGCGGGGAGCACATCCACTTCCCACCTGTCCTCCTGCACCAGAAATGTGTTTCCCTCCAGCTCCATGGGACAGTGAGACCTCTTCCTAGTTAACCCTCAGGTCACTGTGAGTGGACAGCCAGTTGCCTGTGTGTCCTGAATGACGGACTGCAGAGTGGGCAGCCCGGAGAAGGAGGGATGATGGGGGGGCTGCTGAGAAGTAAGAGGAGATGACGAATTAATTCTTCCACCCTCTAACTACGGAGCACCTTCTGAGGACCAAGCACTGGGCCAGGCTTGGCATCTGTAGTGGACACTGTTAGGTGCCTGCCCTCCACCTATGAGCCCCTTTTCCTTCTTAATACAGTTCTGAAATTACTAAGATGCCTTCCCCCTCTTCCTCACAGCCACAGAGTTTAGAGGGAGCTGGCTCCACCCCCGCTCCAGACTTAGGTCCTCCATTGTGTAAGACTTGTCATTCCCATGGCAACTCATTGATAAGAACATGTCACCTGAGTTGACCCAAACAGAAAGAAGCCAAGACTCACAGTGTGTGATGGAGTGAGTTTCTGGTGCACCTCTGTGTCCATACGCGTGTGTGTGTGTGAGAGAGAGAGAAGAATAAACATATAGCTCTGCCATCAGGAATCATCGTGCAAGGACTGGAGGAATTAGAGTTTGATTAGAAATCATGTTATAGGCAGCAGAGCAGAACGATGAAGAAACCTTGATCAGCAGTGATAGTAGGTGGGAAAAATAATTTCCTTATTATTTAAATGAGTCCGAGTCAAGATTTCCAATCGCCTGCAGCTGGAAGCAGGGTAATTGCTCCAGCAAGGATCTTTAGATGGACAGAACAGATATGACCTACTTTACAGTCTTGACGTAGCCTCAGAGCATCGGGGAAGCCACTCTCGGAAAGATGGGCTTCTGGTGGCCTCACCTCGCCCCACTCAGGAGGGCAGGATGCAGAGTTGTCAAGTGGGTGCTGAAGGGGCGGTCCCCCCACCACTTCCACTCTGTGCTCTGCCTGGAATGTGATTCCTCTGAGGCTGCTCTGTCTTGAGGATCTGGGGTGCTATCCACCGGACAGCAGCTGCTCTTTGGAGTCAACCTCAAGTTATAACAAATTTGGATTTTAAAGCCTTCTTTCAAAAAATGCTTGAAGGGGACTTCTGCTTTCGGCTCCAACATGTAAAGAGTTTGGAAGTTGTCACTTGTATGTACAACAAGACAAACCTGGAAAAAACTGGGAGTCAGTGACTTCTTGGATCCAACAGAGAACAGAGGCTGTAGGGCAAACCACCATCCCGAAATCTAGATATTCATAATAAATAGATGAATAAATACGTCAATGGAAAAATAGACAAATCTACTGAGCAGTAGATTCAGAATAATTTATGTGGATAGTCCACCCTCGAGGAGG
Organism: Tapirus indicus; assembly: GCA_031878705.1. Lineage (NCBI taxonomy): Eukaryota > Metazoa > Chordata > Mammalia > Perissodactyla > Tapiridae > Tapirus > Tapirus indicus. Next base: position 6,741,590 of record CM062938.1, read on the forward strand.
TGAAGCACAGCTCTCCACCCCACACCTGTGGGCTGCTACAGTGCCTTCCTTCCACAGTAAGGCACAGAAATGAAGACAGGGCAGGGCGGACCTGACTGAGATGACCTGGAACCAAGTCAGATGACATTCCAGCATCAGTACAGTGGGGCTTTGGAATAGTAATCGATACACTTATAAAAATATAACGTACGTTTTTAGCACTGAGCGTGTGGTCTGAGAGCCCTCCCTGCTGCAGTCACCTCTTTGTGACATTGCCGGGGCTCCCACTTTGTCGGCAGCATTCAGTAGCCAGCCTACGATTTCTGTGTCGCTAACAACACAGCCAGCCCTGGGGTCTAGTGGTGAAGATCCGGCGTTCTCACCGCCGTGGCTCAGGTTTGTGTCCCGGTCAGGGACCACACCACCCGCCTGTCGGGTGTCATACTGTGGTGGCTGCATGTCGCTGTGATGCTGAAAGCACTGCCACCGGGATTTCAAATACCAGCAAGGTCACCCATGGTGGATAGGTGTCAGCGGAGCTTCCAGACCAGACAGACCGGGAAGAAGGACCTGACCCCCTGCTTCTGAAAACACTGGCCGTGAAGACCCTGTGAATAGCCGTGGAGCATGTCTGATACAGCACAGAAGGTGAGACGATGTGCAGAGACCAGGCAGGGCTCCTCTGCTGTCCACGGGGTCACTGGGAGTCGGAATCCCTGGACGGCACTAGCGACAAAACAATATTGCAGTCGGTCCACTTCTGCACAAAAGGTGGAGCAGCTCATGCATGGCTCTGTGTTTCCTGACCCTTCAGAACATCAGTGGCTTTGAAAACAGTTGCTACATGGTTTAGGGTCCCAGTAGGACAAAGATGTTGTGCGTGAGTTGGGATAATCTGGGGAGAACTTGATCGACTACTTGTAAAGGGGAGTGCGGGGAAACCCTGAGGATTGGTAACAGCAGGGCACTGACCACCTCAGTGAGGGACTGCGGAGGGCCTGGGAGAACAGCGACACGGCGGGCTGTGCTGACTTGTCTTTTCTCCAGCCCCTGATCTCTTGCTGGTGCTCGTCATTGTTGGACACCAGAATAAATCCCAGGGAAGAAAGCTCTTTGCTGTGCAGGAAACAGAGTAGGAGATGGTGGAGAATGCTGCCCACCTGACGTCCATTCTCCCTTTCTTCTTTAGAATCGAAACTTCAGACTTCTTCAGGTTTACACTATGGGAAACATCTCATAATCAGGTGTACTCTGTTATTCAGTGCTAAATAATGGGAACATTGTGGAGAATTCTGGAAAGGATCCTTAAATGGAGCGAATGCAGGTGAAGGTAAGACCCACTTGCTTCTCCTCCCTCCCACCCTTTCCTGCTCCCTAGAACATGAATGTGATGACTGGAGCACCAGCAGCCATCTTGGATCACGAGGTAACCTTGATTTTGAGTCAGTGCACCAGAAAAATAGAAGGAGTTTGGGTTCTCAAGTCAGTGGAGCCACCCCACCAGCCTCAGACTGTCTGACTTCAAACTGTAGTTATAATAGAGGGAGATAACATTGATCTTATTTAGGTCACTAAATCTGAGCCTAACTGATGGGCCTTCATATATAAACTGCCCGCAGTGCACTTGCCATAGTGAGCTCTCGGTGTCCTTCCCTGGACTTTCCTCATTCTCTTCCCTGCTGTCACCTCTCACCATGTCCTGGTGCCTCGCCACCCCTTCTAACCCCTGCTCCTCCAGTTGCTCACCCCCGTCTCTGTGCTCTACCATTCCTTTTGGTCTGAGATTTTATCATATTTTCCTTCTTCTGGTCCAGTGAAACATTCTTCTAACTGAACAGCTATTAGGAAAATAACTTTATTTTTGAAACTCCTTGATTTATTTATTTAGGTGGAGAAAGTATGACCTCAAAGATGTGCGGTAGAAAGAGATAAGAAAACAGAGGAAATGACACTGTGTTGCACGTGGAGGAGATAAGGATCTGGGAATTGGAATAACAGTAAGAAAGAGCAGAAAAACAAAAAGGAGCTGGAAGAAGAGGGAGGGGCTGAGCAACCAGTGAAAATGACGGCTGATGATAAATCTCTAGATTTATCTCTGGATTATGACTGTTATTTCTAGAACTCACGAAGCACGGGGAGACCAGAGAACCGAAAGGAAACTACCTTTTCTTTTTCTGAATTTCAGTAATTGAGATGAGACAGCTGAAGCCAGCAGCCAGCAAAAAGGACTCTTTCCTCATCACCTCTCAGGGATGCCCGCAGTCAGGCCCCCAGACGGCCATTCTCGGGGAACTGGGGCGGCCATGCGCCCTGTGTGCCTGCAGGAATGGGGGTGCAGCCCGGGGCAGGGGAGGGGAGGGCAGTTCCAGCCTTGCCCCCATTTTGGCAAATGGCCTCACTTTCCTCCCAAGCAGCCAATCCATAATGGGAAGATGAACAGAGCGGGAATCGCATGTGGTGGCTTTAAGCCCCACAGATGAGAAGGACAGTGAGACCAGAGCAGTGACCGGGAACTAGCGAAGGGTCCCTGGACACCGCCCGCAGACGTCGGCAAGCCCCTGGCAGAGTGGACCTTGTCACCTCCGGTCTGCTCTCCCTGATCGAGTGTACCCCCTCCGGTGGTTTCAGATACCACCCTCCAGGACCCAACCTGTGTCTCCCTCATCGGTGAGGCCACCACCCTCCCCACCCAACACTGGCTCTAACCTTGAGGACACAGTTCCATTTAGGGAAGCCATGTGATGCTATGACAAGGGCTAAGGAGACTGTCCCCAACCCCACTGGACGGGGAGTCAGACAGGAGCATCCTTGTGCTCTGCCAGTTCCATCGGGGTCCCCCCTCACTCCTCTCATCCCACCTGCTCTTGGCAGTTGCCCCTCTGATGTCCCTCAGACATGCCTCCCCTCTCCTCTCTCTCCACCTGTCTCCTGCCCAGCCACTGCTGCCCTGGGCCAGTCCTTGCTGTCCCTCCCGAGGATCAGAATAGCCCCCTCTGCAGCCTCCCTGCCTTTAGCTTCCCCATCTCCACATCACCCCAAACCCTGCTCCCGAGTGCTACTCCAGGGAGCACCTATCTGCTCCCTGCTCAGAGGCTCCAGCCCCCCATGAGCAGTGGGGAAAAGGGACAACACTCAGCCCACTCTCAGCCCCACCGTCGGCCTCTGCCCTGGCTTCCAGTCCTCTGCTCTCCTCCCCCCTTCCTCTGCTCCCACCACCCCAGGCCCCCGGTCCTCTCCAACCCCCAACATTCCATCCACGCACTCGCACAAATTAACTCCTCCCTCTCAGTGTCCACGTCCACCTGTCACCCCTTTCAAGCGTAACACACATGTTTGTTGAATGAATAAGTGGTGTGCAGGTGAAGCAATGGTTGAATCAGAGGGGTCTCTGAGGCTGGCAGTCCTGGAGTGGGCTGACGGATTCGTTCGGTCTGTTTGTCTTCTTGTTTCCCCTTTTGCTTTTGTCCACACGGTGACTTTTGTCATTGACCATGTTGCTGACAGTCACAGCGCCCTGTGTTGGCTGAGAGAAGTCCAGCTCCGTCCGAGTTCCGGGCACTTTCAGCAGCGCAGCGCTCAGTTGTCTCCCTCGGACCACGGTAGGTGCTCAGTCAAATTGTGAAATTGTTTGTGGGACCCAAGCTTTCTTTGTCTATGCTAAAGGTTCCCAGAAACAACCAAGAAATCCTTTAGGACACACCTCTCATCAAGTCTGGCCTTGGGGCAGCCCCATGCAGGCCACCCTGGAGGGATGGTGCCAGGAAGACCAGCTGGCTTCCCTCTGTGTGTTTATATTTTAACCCTGATACCCCACGAGTCTTTTCTCTTTCCCATTTTCTTTCTTTCAAGCCAATGACTCCCCCGACTCTACGAGGCACCAGGGCCTGGCAGTGACGCTGCGCTGGATTTGAAACAGCTGCACTTGGAGGACATTTGGGTCCCTTGTCAGACGTGGCCTCCTGCTGCTCTGTGCAGGATCCTTCGGTAATTCCTCTTGTTCATACTGTTCTTTAAGTGAAGCGGGGGACTTCAGGGGGTTCCCACAGCCTAGACACAAGGACAAACCTGACAGTCACTGTCCCTGCCCAAGAGCAGGGGCTGCAGAACCAACCGGCACCCGGGATGCTGCACCAGCTCTGTGCTGAGAGCACCGTGGGCCTGAGGGCTGGCAGGGCAGGGACAGCCCCCCAGAAGGGGCCACCTCCAAGCCAGGTGAGGAGAAGACGGTCGGGGGGCCCTCCTATCCCGGACACACTCGGGTCTTCAGAAGCATCCGGCCCTCAGAGGAGGAGTGCTGCTGCGCAGAGCAGGCTGGGCTCCATCCAGTCCGGGGCACAGACGCTGAGAAGCCCACCATGCCCCAGTTCTCTTCTGGAAATGGAACGTGGCTTAACCGGCTTCATCACCAGAAATATCTGAAAATTTAGATTAGCCCAGGATAGCACTGAAACACTTGTCCTCCCTGAGATAAACACAGTTAGCACCAGTGTATTTCTACTTTAAGCCTTATTCTGATATATACACACATGTGCATGTGCATATATACACATCAGATGAGAGAGAGAGAGAGATTTACACAAAAGGCGTTAAACCCCACACACAGTTTTTTTCCTTAAACTGCTGGTGTAGACATCTGTGGTAGAGTATTTTCCTGTTCTCAATTTCTCACTCCCTCTCAGAAACAGGAATAGACATCCGTCTTCCCCGTCCCATGTGATTTTGCAGTACTCTCTGCTAGACTCTTGACCCACTGATTTTGGGCTTCGTTGTATGATGTGCGTTGGCCTCACACATGGGATGTTAGCAATGCTGAGATGAACAGAACTTAAAGTGTGCTGTGTGCTGTGACAGCCTTTCTGTGCTTCTGCCACCATGAGAACAGCGCATCCTGACAGCTTCTGGTCCCAGCATAATAAGCAACATGTGGGCGTGTGCAGCAGCCCCAACACCTGCAGCCCCTGCAAATGCGAGGACTCAGGAGGGAGGAAAGTAAGTGCCTGTGGTCATAAGCAGCTGAGCTTCGGGGATCGCTTCTTATGTTGCGTTATTGACGCAATAGCTGTCTAATAAAGCACGTCATTATGTCAGTGAAAATGCTTAAACATCGTTTTTAAAGCAATGAATTATTGCATGCATTCATACATTTGGGTAATAATGATAAACTGCCATGAATAGTGTTAAGTGCTTATCACAGCGCCTGCCATCGTAAGTGCTTGATAATTGTAGCTATTGTTAAAAATTGTACTTGTATGCATTTTACCAACCTTTATTGTTGAACACTTAGGATCTTTTCAGTATTTCAACACAAGCTCCAGAAGAGCTGACACAAAGCTCTCTGGCACGGGGGAAGCTGTGGGTCCCCTGACGGGAGACGGCCCAGGGGACTGGTGTCGAAAGTTCACAGTGAACGATTTGACCAGATTTAAAATCTCCACTATAAGTAAGGAATTGAAATCAAGTGCAAGAAATAGAGATTCAAAACAATGTGGCATAAACATTTTAGACACATTTTGCTCTAATGTGAAACAAGCCAGAGCTGATTGTGTGGTTCACGGGTCATCAGGGACCCAGGTGTCTGTTTTTCTGCTCCCTGTACAGAAGCACTTGAACCCTCCATGCCTTACTTTCATTATCTATAGAACGAGGAAAGTAATACTACCCACTCACCAGGTTGCTGTGAGGTTTAAATGAGGTTTAATTAATATAAAATGCTTAGAATAGTGATCCCTGGGTAAAAATCAGTGTTCAATGAATGTTAGCCATCATCATCATTATTATCATCATCACCATCATCATCACACCCTGTATAGTAACTTATAGAATTTCTCATTTATCATTGTCTTCATTATCATCATCCTCGCCACCACTATCATTATAATCACCACCATCTTTGTCATAATCAAAATCACCATCATAAGCACCACCATCATCATCACTATTTTCATGACGGCCTCTCAACTAATTCTGTTCTGATGACTGAGTAGTTGAAGAATAAAATTTCAGACTTGTAGTAATCCTCAGCTCTTCTGGGGTAGCCCTTTTCCCATATAAAAAAAAACACCATTAGTATGCCTCAGAACCAGCACCCCATCACTGCTTAAAGCTCTTCTGAAACGGTGAACTCTTTACATCATAAAGAAGCCCCTATAGTTTTCACATCTCTGATAATTTCCTTGAAATAAATATCAAGGAGTGAAGTTGGGGATCAAACAGGATGTTCCATTATAAGACTCTGAATCTATGTTGCAAAATTATTCTTTAAGATGCTTACACAATGAAAGTGCCCATTTCAACACACTCTTCCCACAAAGGAGATTATGTTTAAAAATCATTTGCCAGGCTGATGGGTGAGGCATAACATCTTGCAGCTTTGTTTGCACTCTTTTTATTAATAGTTGAATTTTCACTATCAATAAATTTTCTCAAATATATATTTCCTATATTAGCTTATTTTCATTTCTGAATAGTGTGTTTATGTTCTTTATCCTTTTTTTATTGAAGTGTTTGCGTTTACATTGGCTGATTTATCAGTGTTCTTTATATATTAGGGATGCAAATGCCTCATGTCTATTATAGATTACAAATATTTCCCCAGTTTTCCTTTGCTTTTAGTTTATTTATAATGTATTTTGATAAGCAGAAGTTTGAAAATGTTGTAGAATCACATATGTAAGTTCTCCTGGCTTATTAATTTTCTCTTAGGATAGAAAACACTTTTGTCTTTATATATCAGATAAAAACGATCTTTTTTATGTTTATCGAAATGGGATCACACGGTGATACAGTAACATTTATTTCTGTTTGTTCCTGGTATTTTTTTTCTAGCCCATCATGTGGTTTCTCTCTCATTTAAGCCAGACCAGGAAGCACTTGTTGCTTCCGGAAAGGGAAGGTGGTGCAAATGGAAAAGTAATGAAATAGGAGACGCTGCTGGGTGTGTTCCTGAGAAAAGCCTGCTTTTGCTTCCCGTCTCCCCACGCTGTCCTCCCCACTGGCTCTGAGGCTCCCAGGGGAGGGAGCGGGACATGCTAGAAATATCAGACAGCTTGCAAGTCCAAGAGTGAAGCATTTCTGTGCCCTGTGACTCAGGGGATGTGGGGACGCCAAGGCTCATCGTGGCACCTGTCCCCGCATGGCCCGGTGGAGCGGAGAGGCCTACACGGTTCCTTGGGTGGACGGTCCCGAGGCTGCTCCCAGACCTTCCCCTGACCTGTGTGGTGAAGGCAGCATCTTTCCACGCCCGCGGTGCGTGCAGAAGAAGCCGTGAGAAAACCCGGGAGACGCCTTACCTGCGGTACAGCAGCCGCTAGAGACTCGAGGGGAAAGAGGGTGGCTCCCAGGACCTGGGGTCATTCCCAATTCCATTTCCGTCCCTGCAGGATGGAGCCACCATCCCTGGACCCCGAGCTGACGGAGAAAACTCTAACTTTGAGTAGATAATGTCTCTGCCACTCTGTGGAATAAACGTTACCGAGAAAAATGAATTGATACACAGAAAAATAAAGTGGCCCTTCTTTTTTTAATGTACACTCACTTCCCCTTTTTCTTGTTTTGCTTCCCCAGCTTTATTGAGGTAAAATTGATGAATAAAAATTATACATATGAAAGGTGTACATGATGTTTTGATAAACACTGTGATATAAACATAAACACCACAATCAAGCTAATTAACATACGCATCATCTCATAGAGTTACCATTTTCTTTTTGTTTTCTTTTTGTGGTGAGAACACTGAAGATTCACTCTCATAAAATTTCAAGTACACAATGCAGTATTGTTACCTATAGTCACTTTGCTGTATATATATATATATATATCTTTTTGACTTGTTAAACTGTTTATATGCTAATAATATTAACAAAGATTTAAATTCTGCACATATGTGAAGATGTGTCAGATTTCATCTTATTTCAGATTTAATATGTATTCACATTAACACAATAGTCTTTACAATGATTTTCTCTGCACCACAAATATTCCAAGATTCTAAAACAGAAGAATACTATTTAGTAATTGTACCACTCTCCTGTGATCATAATCACAGCTGATACTCGAGAAATGTGAACATATAATACGTCAATAATAAAATATGATTTAACATGTACCAAACAAACACTCTGGAAAAAATCAGGTTAAAACTTGCTTTCTGTCTTGGCACAATTCCCTGCTGCTCCCACGGAAATTACTGAAAGGTTCTAAATTATCTCAGAATCCCTAGGCTGTATTTAACATTCCTCCAACCTACCACAGCACCCCGTGTTTAACTAATTTTAGCACTGTTCGAATTTATCAGAATTATCTCTTTATGTGTTAGTCTTTCACTTAAAATGTAAGTTGCTTGAATGGCATTCATTATATGAACGCACTACATTTAGTTTGATTGTTCATCCATTGATGGACATTTGGGTTGTGCCCACCTATCAGCGTGTGTTAACAGAGCTGCTGTGGACCTTCACGTGCAGGTTTGTGTTTGAATACGTGGTACAAGATGGATGACCCTCACAAACACGATGTTGAAAGGTCACATGTTGTATGATTCCATTTATAGGAAATATCCAGAATAGGTAAATGCATAGAGACAGAAAGTGGATGAGTGGGTGGGAGGGCTGGGTGGAGGGCAGAATGTGGAGTGACTACTTAGTGGGTTCGGAGTTGCCCTTTGGGGTGATGAAGATGTCTTGGAACTATGTAGAGGTGATGGTTGCACAACACTGGGAATCTACTAAAAGCCACTGAATTGGTCACTTGAAAGTCGTTAGTAGTTAATTTTACCTTAATACACATATGCACACACTCATGCACTCATGCACACACAGGTGACTTGGGTAAAGGGACAGAGCATCATTTGCCTCTAAATCCTCTATCAGACTCTGGAACTCAGAAACCACTCAATAAATGTTTGAACTAAATTACAGAAATCAGAATTAGATCATTTATAAAACCCATTGCAGGTCTAATATTTCATATTATCTATTGTGTAGATGACCAAAGAAGAACCCATTATTTTCAATTTAGGATGTGTGAAATGTCAGGCTGCTGGCTCCTGTTTAATTCACAGCGCAGCCACCTTTGGTAAAATTTCTTCATGATTTATTAAACCTGCTTATCCTGTGTGTGCACAATCCATCACAGCCAGCCCAGGCAGCGCCATTTCTCCTTGGGGCGGGGAGGAATGGCGCTCAGAAGGCATGTAGACTACCTTAGGGTTTGGGAATTTAAACTGCCCTTACTCAGCAGCACCCTCTGGCTCAAGCACAGAGTCTCTGTTCTCAGATTGCACTTCCTGATGACAGAGAATGGCAGTGGGAAGAGGTGTTCGGCACTAGTCAGGGTGACAACACCCGCTTCCTCAGCAGACCAACCCTGAGTTCTCAGTGGCTTGACACAATAAAGATTTACTTCCCAATTAGGTCTGACGTGCGTTGGGCAGCTCTCTGCCATCGTATAGCTCCTAGAGTAACCAACCATCCCAGTTTGCCCAGATTTGTCTCAATTTTAGCACTAAAAGTCCCACATCCCAGAAACTCCTCCTCCAGGATTCATAGTCCTGGGTGATGAGTGTGGAAGGTGGAGGAAGGTACAAAACCCATAATGGTGCCCCGAAAGTAGGGGCTGACAATGACATTGTTTTTAGTGTCAAGTGGAAGTGATGTAGCTTGTCTACCTTCTGAAGGAGTTGTTGCTGCCCCTGCCCCTGACCGCTGGGGTCGGCTACAGTGATCTCTGGTTCCAGATACTGGAGCATCCTTTGCTGCATCACTCTGAGAGATGGGACCCACTTGTGCCACGTTAGTGTGTTGTAGTCCCCAGCATCACCAATCCATCTGTGACTTTGCCTGCAGGTTAACCATTGTGCTTTGGGTCAAGGTAGTGCTGGTTCAGTCTTTAATATTTAACATTGTGAATACTGTGAGTTTGTGTTACAAGAGTTCAGCTAATAAAAACGAAAATAGTTGCAATACCAGCACCTGCATGTCTGAGACATCACTGAAAAAGAAGGCTCAATGACTGCGTTATTTAAAGGAAGGCTGGATGGATGCTTACAACCAGATAATGGAGGTAAGTAATCAAAAAGACAATACCACACAATATGTGGAAAATAAGTTGTGATTGGGCATGGTGGAGAAGGGAATGTGAAAGCATATATGGAGAATAAATCTCATAAGTCCGGCAAATACTCTAAATCAACAGAAGTATCATTCCCTCCCAGAATGACACCAATGCTCATTTGAAAATAGCAACCACTGAACTGGGTTGGTACACCACACAAACACACACACGATCATGTCATCCCCTTAACAGCTCTAAGAAACTGAGCAAAACTACATTTCCTATTTTAGAAATTGCAACTAAAATGTCCAATGGGCAACAAACAGGGGAATTTTGATCACAGATGCATGGGCCCCTTACCTTAGAGATGATTCTAGCAGCTCTTACCAACGATCATGCTTTCTACAGTATAGCAAGGGATGTGTCCAATCACAGCAACAACAAAAATTCGTTCCCTCTACCTCTCAGGTAGTTTGCTTTGTAAAAATTGAGTTTCAAAGTGCTTTCTTGATTTCCTTGAAGCATTTAATAACTACAGAAATCATACAACAAAAGATTTTTTGCGTCTTGTCCAAATACAAACTCGATTTTGCTCAACAATCTGCATATTCAGCCAATATGCACATGTAAATTTTGACAAATTCTGTTCACCCTACAAATTCTTACCAGAGAAAATAGTCACTATTTACTGAAAGTCCTGCAACAGTGCTCAAGAGGAGTGTGATTTGCTTATGGACTACACTGAGGTTTCCTACTGAAAGTTTGTCGTCACTTTTCTGGGTCCTCACCATGTGCAGAAGCACTAAATAAGAACGTTTTACTTTGTAGAAATGGAAAGAAACAGCCTTCTTAGACAGGTGCCTGCAAAATGCCATAAAAAGGATGTTAAAGTGTCAGCCTGCCATAAAACCATATTTTCAGAGTGTAGGACAAGAAGAGCGTCTTTCTCTAATTTGGCAATACATAGAGGATGAGAACAGGGAGAAAAACTACATTAAAACAGAAACCTACATACTGCTCTTCTCATCCTGTTGGAAGATGGTTGAAGAGGCCGCAGGGAGCCTAGAAAAGAGTGAGCTGATTCATTTGGGTTGTTGTTCCATGTTATGTGTGGGTTGTGACAATAGTTCTTACAGGAAAAAAAAGTCTCTCTCTCATTTCTTTCTGTTTTAAAGACTGTCTCAGAACTCAAGGGCATGTCACGCAAAAGGCAACCAAGCTAAACAGGACTTTCTCAACTTCTTTACAAAAACCCTAACTTTTCTGGAATCCAACTTTGATTTCACAAGTTCAAGTTGCCCCTACGATTTTAAATCATTTCTCTGAGAAAACAGGTTTCACTTATGATGGCAGCCAACGCGCTTCAGAGTGTTTAAAATGATGGGACCTTTTAGATGTGGAGAGACGCCGTGAGGAATTGACAGACGCAAAGATCCGGTTGACCAGCAGCTGGTCGACCGAAAAACGAAAACAAAACTGGGGTGCAAAGTGGATGAACACTTTGGGAGAGCTGGGGAGGAATCCCCACATGTCTAGGAATCCCCACTGTTGCTAGTAAGTAAAACCCTGTGCATTGCATGCCACTTTTCCTGGAGGATGTGGAGTGTGGTGTCACATTGAGCCAACAGTCACCGTAACATGGAGCTGAGAAGAGCAGAGCGGAAGGTTCAAGTGGATTGTACGACGGACTGTGCTTAGTTTTGACACTGCGTAAAACAAACGGAGGCCGTTCTAAGGACAGAAGCAGTTCAGAGAACTGTCCACAGTTGTGGGGCAGTAAGACACATCTCATTCCCACTGGCAAAATTATCATTCTCCTAATTTTTTTTTTTTGTTTTCTAATTAATTTTAGGGCAGGATATGAGGCCTAATTTATCAGCTGCTGCCATTGTTTACTGTGGATTAATCAGAGCTAGGTGACGAGAAAAATGGGTCATTCAGGGATCCTGAAACCACAATTGCTCTGGTTTCGAGAGAGACGATTTCGTTTAGCTGACTCCCACTGTTTTCTTCCTTTGTCAAATGCATCTCACACGTTTGCCTGCAAAACTCACAGATGCAATGAGCTCTTTCCAGTCACTGTTTCAAAACCATACAATGAGTGTCCCCAATCTACGTTCTTCTGTCTGAGGCCCTGACCCCTTCCTCCAACCCCAGCTCCATGGCAGCGTTTTCTTCTGGCCTTCACAGCTGCGGCCTCTGGGGACCACTGCGCCGGAGACTGTTTTTAGTGCCCTCATAGACGCAAGGTCAGTGTGACTCTATGTGCCCATGTGCAGCTGCACAGCGTGGGGAGGACCAGGGCACTGAAAATAAACTCCAGATGCTGTCTCCCTACATATAACTTTGTCAGGGCAGCTACTCCATCCTGAGATGTGCACACACAAGCTCAGGCCAGGAGAGGGTGTGGAGAGTGGTCTCCAGGCGGCACATGCTGCTGGAGGAGACTGTGTGAGTGTGGTTGCTGGTGGGGCACACTGTCGGCTCTCTCTTCCTCTGGGCATGTGCTGGGATTGCACTTGAGAGCTCACGTGAAATTGGTGCCTCCACACAACTTGTTCTGGGCGAGGAAACAGGTGCAGACTGGCCCTCACACTCTTCACCAGGTTCTCTCAACTGCCATGAAGAATGTGATGCTCCAGTCAGTGCAGCGGTGACAGCCTGGGTCCTGGAGTGGGGCCAACGTGGCACACGGTCCTCTCACTGATGCCCAATGGGGATGTAGCACAGGAAGAAATAAGCCTTTGTGGTGAGACTTCTGGAGGCAGAGTTACCAGAGCCCAACCCAGCCTATTTTGACTACAACAATGCAGCTGATAAGGGGCATGGAACTCCAAGAATGTCAATGATAGGTCTAGAAACACCTTCTCAAACCAGAAGCCCTAAGGCCACAGTTGCTGTTGAACATGCAGATGTTGTTCACCTCACAAATATTCACGGAGGGAACCCTCACAGTGGTGGTACACGGACAATGAATCAACCAAGTGCAGCAACGTTCAGCCGCCCGCATCCTCATCAGCATCTTCACCTCGTCTTCTCCATCATCCCAAATGTCTGTACATCCCTTTGCAAAGCACTCTCCCAGCCACAGTAATCCCTGAGTGGGGCGTATCTACACCCACTTTACACATGAGGAAATGAAAACCAAGAAAGTTTAAAAGATTGGCCCACAGACTCTCTGAATTTTGATGAAAACAAAATTAACATTCAAACACAGAAAGGGGATGTGTTTATGCAGAGGGATCCTGCAGGGGTCGGGCCTCTTATAAATCAGTTTGTAAAGCAAATATTCTCTCCGTAGTGTTACCACCTGAAAGTTTGGGCCTGTATGCATGGATGTGGCAGAAACTCTGGGATGCCACTCACTATCCACTTACTCTGCAACAGGAGAACTTGCCGGGCAGCTAAAAGATAACTTGGCCTATGAGGTGGAGGTGGAAGGGTTATATGTTACTTCAAGGAAGGCTGCTTCAAGGGAGAGAACTGCTGGGAGATGTGCCCCTTTGGTTCCTCACGCTTTCTATTTTCCTGCCTGGAAAACAAGTGTAATATTGGAGTTTCAGTAGCCATCTTAGACCACAGAGCAGCCTTGAGCTCTCTGTGCCATTTACAACATATTCAAAAAAAACATTTTTTTGTTTTTTTTTTCCAGATCTACCACCACGATCTCTCCCACACTGCATCTCCAAGCTCTATGTGGACTTAAAAGCCCATGTCATATAGGGCTGTTTACATGAAGCCTTCTCTGATTTGTCCATCCAATTAATACTGTGTGTTCCTGTAAATATATTTCTAGAGGTAGCGATACCTCTTCTATGTTTACTATCAATTGTTGACTTCCAGTATGTTTATTGATGTTTTTTCTATTGCACTGTTTGCTACTTAAAATTATTAACTGTGTCTGATTAATCTTTTAAATCTTCATATTTCTGTCAAAAGAAGAGGCCACCACTGAAACAAAAGCTCACTCTTTTGCTCTCTTAGGCAACAGAGAGCTGTGCTGGTAAGACCCAGGCTCTCTGAGCCGAGCAGAGGGCGATGGCTTTATAGGACTCAGAAAGCACAGCGTGCAGGATGGGGGCTTTCCCAGGTCAGAGTGCAGGGATGGGTTGACTTTTAGCTGTGGAAGCCTGGTTACTCGAGTGACACTGATGCTGACTTGCTTTCTTTTAGTCACCGGAATGAAGCTGTTGACTTTCAGAAACTTGGAAAAAACAGTCTTTTCCTTTCAGGGAAATTATTTTTTTTTACTCTGATTGCATAACAGAAAATGTCTACTGCATCAATATTTTGAATCAGTCTGTTTGTGACACTGAAGGCATTAACATAGATGCCTACGGGACCCGTGCTGGGAATGCAAGGGGGATAACTGAGCTGGAAAAGACGAAAGGACTGGAAGGGACCAGTGAGCTGGAGAGTCCACGCCTCATCTCAGAGCGGGAGCAGCTGCTCAGCTCTGCCCACCAAGAAGGGATTCGGGTCCTGTGCCGTCAGATCTTCTAATACTTCAAAAGAAGCCAGAAATACGGAATTCTGTATACAACATCTGCTGAGTTTGTGTCGAAAATGAATTCAGTGGAGAACAGTAATACAACAAGATAAAATAAAATATTGTATAGGCCTGCAAACCGCACCTGCGTCCTCCCACAGACCACCGTTATGTGGCACTACAGGGGACCCATTACTAACCCCTCATCTGTCTTTTGATGTGAAACCCTCCAAGTCTTCTTTTTCTTCCCCTAGACTTGAGCCAATCTTAAAATATTATATGGCCATTTAGGGAATGAAGCAAATGTTCCAGGCCATTCTCCGCCTGGAGAGAAAGGAGAAAACGTTGAAGAAATGGGGAAATGCTCCCTTCCACAGCCTTCCTCTGGGGTGAGCAGCCCATCCCGTGGGATGCTCTGTGTCATCGATTCACCTGAGACCAGTAGGCTGCCAGGCCTGGTGGTTTCATAAATACATGAGTTTTGTTGACATTTTAGGATATCATCTTTTAGCTGGGAAAACCATAGACTTTCAGATTCATTTTCACTGGTTGAACAGCTACTTTGCATTCATCTCAAAACAATATCAGAGGTTGTATGTCCTTCCCGGGAGCTTAGGAACAGCTGTAGCTGCACTGATGGTGGTATCAGCAAAGCTGGCAAGTTGTATTATTATTATTATTTTAATTTAAACATTTGCTTATATCTTATCTTTTCAAAAATCAAGGCAAGTTGCTGTGGAAAATAAGTTATTGTTAGTGGGTGAATTTGGAGCATCAAAATCTATCCATCTTCAAATTTCCTTTGAAGACCCACACATGTAGGTGTGTGAAGAGCATCCAAGGTAGCCAGAAGATAAAGACCAGGGGACTGTGGTGGCTCTTATGATGCCCCATGGGCTTTGCTGTGTCTTTTACATATTTATTCTCATTTAATGGACGTGCAAAGAGGCTCATGTCCTTCTGTCTGCTTGGAAGGATGGCTGTATACTCATATTTAAATAGCAGATTTTGTGGGACAAATGTCCTCAGATGAACCTATATTAATCTAATCTCAAAACAGCCATCCAGGTCACCACATCAGCTGTCACTAGTCACTCCCTTTCTTGGGGAAATAGAACAACAATCTGTAAGAAAATGTAATCTTTTCTATATGATGGATTTACTGTGGCTCTATTTAAAAATCTTTTTTCACATATTGTATTCTTTTTGAAATTCTCATTTGGAGTGATGTTTAGATCAAATCGTATCTAAAGATTTGAATTTGTACAGACTTAGTTGATGGAATTTTCTGGAAAACTGCAAGCTGATCTGACTACATACAGAGCCTGGACTGTGGCGTCAGATATTCCTGAGTTCTGGTCTTGTTTGTATTCTGTCTTCTGTTTGTCCTTGGGCAAATCATTGATATTTCTGAGCAAGTTTCTTTATTTGTAAACTGAGGATGATGGTGTTTACCATACAGTGTTGTTGTGACGATGATGTGGTTGAGATGCTTAGTGCAGTAAGTGCCCAACAAATGACAGATATTATTTTGGGCCGACCTGGTGGCATAGTGGTTAAGTTTGTGCACTCCCCTTGAGTGGCCTGGGGTCGCAGATTCGGATCCCAGGAGCCTACTGACGTACTGCTGGTCAAGCCACGCTGTGGTGGGGTCCCATATAAAGTAGAGGAAGACGGGCACGGATGTTAGCCCAGGGCCAGTCTTCCTCAGCAAAAAGAGGAGAATTGGCAACAGATGTTAGCTCAGGCTAATCTTCCTCACACATGCACAAAAAAATGACAGATATTATCTGAAATAATAGTGCTACTAACTTCGTTTGGTTACTTGTAACTTAATGAATTAACTATAAGGTAATTTAACAAATTTTTTTTTATAGATCCACAGGAATTTGCAAAGATAGTCAAGTACTCTCACCCAGTTTCTCCCAATGGTTATATTTTACATAATTATAGTACATTATTATAAGCAAGACACTGACAATGGTACAATCTGTGTACATAGTTCTCTGCCCCATTATCACATGTGTAGTTTGTGTAACCATCACTGCAGTCAAGATGCAAAACTATCCCATCACCATAGAGATCTCCCTCTTGTGATCTCTTTAGAGTCACACTTTCCCCCCTCCCGCCATTTCTAATCCCTGGCAACCAAGGATCTATTCTCCATCTCCACAGTCTGTCATTTGCAGACTGTTATATTATAAGTGAAATCATACAATATGGGATATTTTGAGACTGACATTTTTTACTTAGCATGATGTCCATGACAGTAATCTAAGTTGTGGTGTATGTCAATGGTGTGTTCCTTTTTACTGCTGCATAGTATTCCACGGTCTGGATATACCACAGTTTCTCTAACCATTCACTTGTTGAAGGGCATTTGGATGTTTCCAGTTTATGCCTATTACAAGTAAAGCTGTCATGAACAATGGTGTGCATGTTTTTGTGGGGACATTTTTCTCTATGGAAAAAGCACCCAGGAATGTGATGACTGGTTTGTAATGTGGTTTTGAACCAAATGAAGTGTGAAAATATTTGGGTGATAAAAGAACCAGCCATGATCTTATTGTCTCCATATCAGAATGTTCGTCATGAGCTATTAACATTGAAGGAGATGGAATCTGGAGCTCAGATTCTGTGTCAGTTTCAGAAACTCTACACAGAGTAAATACAAAATGTTTGGCTTTTTTTTCCCTCTCCTTGCAGCCTCTGAGAGTGCCTGTTGTGCTGACAAATGCAAATTCACTGAAAAAGCTTTAAGTCTAAATATTTCCACACATACCCTGCCATGGCTGAGAGAGGAGAGCTCACACAGTTACAGTTTTGAGGATCCTGATTGAAAACACCATTTCAAACACAGTGGCACCTGGAAAAAACTCAGGTTCCGCTCAAGACCCGAAGATCAGGGTAGAGCATCAGTTGGTTGACATCATCGTGACTGGGGCTCCAGGAGCTGAAATAAGAGCCAGTCTACCGTGTCTGAGAAACCTGGGGTGGGATCTGCCAGGTGCTGATGTGAAGAACACTTATTTCATCTGAAGGAGATGCCAGGAAATTTGGTGGAGAAGAAAAGAAAGGAGCCAAGCAAAAAGGAGGTGAGAGAGACTTCCACTTGATGATGGAGGAAGAGCACACTTTTAACAAAGTTTTACTAAAAGAAAGGCACGTACACTTCAGACAGCACCTGCTCTGAGCCCACAGATAGGGCTACGTACTCTGCACAGACAGGAGAGAGGGATAGTTCTGGTCCCTGAAGCGGCTGTTCAGGTGAGCCGTAAATACTGCCTCGGGCTCTCATCTATTTCAGCCTAAAGGAATTAGAGAGGAAACCGGGGAAAAGTGGAAAATATGGACACGGCAAGTGGTCGTCCTTCATTTCTGTTTCTCTTAGGTGTTAATTAAGCAGCAAGCAGAGGTGGATGGAACTACTCAGTACGTCCGATCCAAGTGCCCCTCTCCAGCTCCTTGCTAACCCTCTCCTTCACCAGCAGGCATGCTGCCTTGAGGCCTCACACCCTCTACAAACGGATTCTCCCGAATGCAGGGGCGGGCTGCCAGGTTGAATGATATATAAACATATATATTTACTAGATAATAAAATTTTGCTATGTGTGTCTCAGACATTTCATGAGTAAGCTTGTATGGGATATATATATAGGTTAAATTTAATAGAATTAAGTTTTATTAATTAAAAATAATTATAATAATATTAAAAGTATTAATATAATTAATTATAATATAATATAAAATACAACATAAATATAATTAATAATAATTAATTAAATTTAATAAACTTACATAGTATGTATATACATACAATATATATAGTTATATGTAACTATATATGTAACTATATACATAACTATATACATATAACTATATATAAGTTTAGTATATATACTATATTTAGTATATATTCTGTGCTTATATGATTATAAGTAATTATATAAAATAATGAATAAATAATTATATAAATATAGAATGTATTTGCTAAATATATGCATATTTGTACATAATATTTATATACATTTAGCATAAGGAAGTCTATGCAGTATCTGGGACCAACTTGTAGTAAAGTTTTACTGGCTGTTTCTCTGAAATTCAGATTTCACTGTGTGTCCTATATTTGCTGGGAATTTGAGCAGGCGTGTGGCCTGGAATCAGTCACCAAGAGCCGCCTGCGCACACATTGGAGGACCTCGAAGACACAAGGAGGAAGAAAATTACTTTGGAGACGCCAGAATTGCTGCAGCAACCGCTGTTTAGAAACTTAATCGGGAGAAAGTTCCATGGGCAGAAAGTCTGGTCACGAGGCTTTTCTTCCTTCCCTTGAACTGGGCGTCTTATTCCAGGGAGGCCACAGAAAATAGACTTTTCTTTCGGGTGGTCAAGGCCAAAGGAAAACCTCTGCTGTAGCTCTGGGCCTTAATGTCTCATTCCAGTCGGAAATGAAGATTTATTTATTAACATTTCCTTAAATATTTAGGACCATGTATCTGACCGCCACTGAGGGCCCCTCAACAAACACCCGTGGCTTCCAGCCGGTCAGAGAGGTTCCCCAGGGAGATGGGCATTTTGCTGTCATCGGGGAAATTAAGCAAACATTTGAAACGAGCTGTGAAGTCAGACTTAGGTATCAACAGTTCCCAGGGGGATGGACGATTGTGGGCACTGTTCTGTTTCCTGGCGCTGCTCCCTGCACAGGCTGCTGCCCTCCTCCTCTCTCTGTCTTCTCGCCAGCAGCTGCCGCAAAGCTCACGCGGTCGGAGACCCTCCTGCTCATGTTTTAAACCTTGAAACTACACCTGGGTCTGACTGCTTTGACACTGACTTAACTTTGATGCAAAGTCCCCCACGGCTCAGGCTCTGAAGGGCCCTCCCTCAGTGGATGGGCACCGAGCGCTGTGCTGTCGCTTTTGAAGCCTGGACGGCTCTTCTCTGCCCTGTGCCCAGGCCCCTGAGTCACCTGCCCACACAGCACTCCCACCCCCTCTCAGTCCCCGACCTGGGGGCACCACCATTGCACATCTAACTTCCACGTTCGCTGTTGCTTTTCTTTATTTGGTGACTAGAAATAGCAAAGTCCAAACAGAGTAAACACTTAAAAATAAGTTTCAAACCCGAGTAGGAATGGCCACCTTGTGAACTGTCTGGGGTCCAGGCTGTGTCCCATTGTCCACAGAGCTCCGAGCGGGCAGCACGAACCCAATCAAGGTAGGTCTGCAACAGGCTGGGACTCCCCTCTTGAGACGAGGGTGCTGGTCCCAACTCTGGGCCAGTGACAAGAAGGAGGGGAAAGACTGGTTAAACAACTAACAACATCTGCTACCCCGGGCAAGGGGGCAGGAAAAGGGACCATCACGTCCTCACCTCCACACGGCCCAGGATGGGGAGGCAGCGACCCCTGCAGCATCCCAGCCACACTGCACCCTGGGGGCCTGAGTTATTCTCATGTGACCTGTGAACCCAGACAGACCCCAGTGGCTCCTCTCAGGTCATGGAGACAGTGGCAGTGATGACGCTGGCAATGAAATTCTTTACTCCACACTCAGATTCTTTCCATAGTATCATGCTTCCTCCTGGCCTCTGTAGAAAAATGTTTTCAAAGTGCATTGTAAAATGAAAAAAAAAAATCACCCTCTGTTTTCACTTGTTTTCTACTATGAAGAGATCTCATTGTCTTTGCCGTTTAGAAGACTAGAAAATCAGACTCCTTATTCAAGAAACAATAGCAGATGCATGAAGCCACTATATGATGCCGTGGACTCCTCTACAATCCTCACATGTAAGAACTCATTCCATCACCACAATGACCTAGGAGACAAGAACTATTATTATCTCACCTTCGGGCGTGAAAATTCTGGCACAGAGAGGGGAAATATCTTGTCCAGTGTCAGTGTCACACAGCTAGTAAGAGTCAGAGCCAGGACTTGAACCTAGGCAATTCGGCTCCAAATGAGTATACCACAAAAGATGCTAAATTTCCTTTAAGAATAGAGTTCAGCACCCAACAATATTTAAAAAATAAAAAAGAAAAGCAAGCAAGAAAAAAAACCCCAAAACTATATTTTAGAAAACCCATATACTGGAGACAAAGTAATAAAATCTAATAGGCAATAAGTTTACTCAAGCAAATGATTAAAAAAAGAAAATTGAAATTGATAGGACCACTTTGTAAAATTGCTGGTACTATCGACTAAAGCTAGTGTCTTCTAAAGCTAAACGTCTGCATACCCTGTAACCCAACAATCCCTCCACTAAATATTCACCCGGTAGAATGTTATGTATATTTTTGCCCAAACTCATGCATTAGAATGTTCCAAACAGCAATATTTGTAATAGCCAGAAACCAGAAACTAACCAAATACCCAGAGTCAGGTAAACTGTAGTACATTTATATAATATACAAACATGTATTCTATAAAGTATAATGTATATTATGTAAAATAGTATGTAATGTATATCATATAAAAATAAACTATTCAACAATGAGAATGGACAATCTAAAATTACATGTGAAAATACGGATGGAATTAACAGATATGATGTTGAGTGAAAGAACCAGAACCACAGGGTGTCTTCACACTCTGTGAATCCAGTCGTATAAAGTACAGACACAGACAAAGCTCATCTCTGTCACAGGGCCACCCGGGCAGTCGAGTGGACGTAGTTACAGGAAGGACGCACAGGAAGGGATCCTGGATGCTGCGTGTGGTCTGTTTCTTGATACGGATGCAAGTTACACAGGTGTGTTCTACTGTGAAAATCTGTCCAGCGTGCAATGGTGATATGGGTATATTTCTACACACACATTGTACTTTAACTGAAATATTTTCAGGGGGTTAAATGATTTGGATGTTTTCACTATTACCTGCCCTTCTTCAGCTTTGCACACTTTATTTCTTCTTTGCCCTCTTGGCAAACCTGTGATAACTAGAAATGTCTGTGTTTTATTTATTTTTTAATGTTATTCCTTAAAAAGAAATTTTTTTCTTGCTGTAATAAATAAATTAGCTTCTTGGATTTACTGTTTCCCTTTTCATTCCATGGAACTCGAGTGGGGTGGGGTAAAAAGAAAGAACTCGGGTGGAACAGAAGAAAGTAGGAATCTTTTTCCTATTCTCAAGCTCTCCTGGTGGACATGGTGTTGCACTGACTCCCCTCTAGTCTGGAAGGAGCTCCAGCCCTCATGCTGCAGCTGAGGGCAGACTCTGCAGGCCTCCTCCTCGTGGAGACTCTGGGTGGCCATGATCTAGGTTTGGAGCCTGTGGGATTAGACGTGTTGCTGATCTGCGGCCAAGGAGACAGGA
This sequence comes from Tapirus indicus, assembly GCA_031878705.1. NCBI lineage: Eukaryota > Metazoa > Chordata > Mammalia > Perissodactyla > Tapiridae > Tapirus > Tapirus indicus. Next base: position 6,763,418 of record CM062938.1, read on the forward strand.
GTGGAGAGAGGTTTCCACCCAGGGAAGTGCCTATGAGTGTGGAGAAACAGGCCTATGTACGCTCTGCTGCCGGGATGGCCAATGAGTGAACACCCCCTTGAGAGAAATGGTCAGAAGGTGTGAAAAGCCTTGAAGATTGTGCAAAATCTTCAACTCAAAAATTCCACTTCAAAGAAATTATTCTAGAAAATAACTGGGCAAGTGTTCGCTCATATTAATTATATTCCTATTTTTTTGGGTGCTTGGGATAAATATGATTTTAACTTAAGCAATATTTGACTAAGATACAGCTTAGAGAAACTTAATGGGGTAGTTGTAAATCATTGCAAAAATAAGGGTTGCTTGGAGACCTATAATTTTCTGGCTGGCAGGCGAAGCTAAAGTTATTTTCTGATGGAATTTTGGAGATGAGTTTTCTGAAGAAATGTGCTCATGTTCATCCAGGAATTCAGAGACCAGTGTGGATTTATTGTGCCTTCCAGGAACCGATTTATCCCCAATGGCTCACACAGAAATGTGTCTTAATTCTGGTCATGCAACTGGAACTCAATATTGTAATTTATATTCTCCACAAACGAAAAATAAATTTGTCACAGTTCATTATGTTGCATGCTCTCTAATGGAAATTCTTTGAAACAAATAATTGTTTTTCTAGAATGAGCATAATTACATCAGTGGATAGATCACATTTACCAGTAACTCTTTTTTGAAAGCCTGAGACATCTGTTGTAGCTGGTTGCGTTGGTATCAGATGCAAACTGGAGCTATTAAATCAAGACTCGGGGTTCCCCCCCATCAAGCCAGTGGAGGAATCAAAGGTCATTTAATGCCTCTGGAATTTCTTCCTGTTAGTCTGGTCTCCAAGGTCACTTCTTTTCTGAAATCTGGAGCCTCATCAAAAGGCATCTGGATGGAAACCTCGCAGGCTGACAGCAAATTGGTCAGCAATTTTGACAGCAGGGCAGGTAAAAAGCAATACATCACACCTGAAATTCTGACCTACAGAGTCAAAGGCAAGTGAAAAACTTTGAACATCATGCCCATTCAGAATTATGTTGAGTTATATGCCCAGAACTCAATGGCTCTATTTTCTTCCATTATAGAAAAAAAGTCAACAATTACATGAACATCTCAGCTAACTTCAGGTTTCTGTTCAAGGGTGTTGTCAAATGTAGTTTTTGTTATTATTCAGGTATGGTGAGGCCAAGAGACCAAGTCATGGCTGCCATTGAAAAGATAGTTTGTTACTCACAGGTCCCAAGAGGAGGGGGCACGCCAACCATGAGGGGCCACATGGAGAAGCACCAGGGTCTGTCAGGAGGCAGAGGGAACAGAAGTAAATGTGGTGTCTACATGAAGGAATAGGCAACACCTGGTAAGCAGGCATAGGGTTAGCTAGTTTGAATGATTTCAGCAGGCTCTGGCTATCTCCAGTTGTCTGGTATCTGGCCCTGGGGTGATTAGGGCAGGGGGATAGTGGCTCTGAACATGACAGCCCCATAGAAAAGGTGATGGGGTGTGGAGTCTGGATTCCTTAATTTGCATCGAAGGTGTGAAGTCCTTTGCTATCTCTAGGAATTAGCTAACTCAGAGAAGGGCAATCCCTCCCTAATCAACAAGACTACACACGTCAACTCAACAGAAAACAGAAAAACAAGAATGTGTGCTAATACAAAGGGTCATGTCCACCATGTCACCAGGGGAGGCAGGAGGTGATGACTCTCTGTCTGTCCTGCAGCATCCCGTGACTGTGTAAGATGTGCTCACATTTTCACATCCTTGAAATTCAGGGCACAGAGATATGAGGGATAGAAAAATGTGACCCTGTAACAGGCATCTGGACTTCTTCACCTGCTAAGCTGGCCTTTTCCATTACCTGGAGAGGGAAAGATCGTTGTTTGCGCATGGTGAACGTTAAGTCTTGACCTGGTCACAGCATCAGCAAATGTGTTGTTTTTCTTTGTCCCGGAGGTTCATTGGTTGAGTCAGGAGAAAGTTCTTGAGGAAATTAGGGTCACAAATTCCTAGGCTGCGTCAGGATGGGAATTCAGTGAACTTTTCTTAAACAAACAGAAGAATAAAGCTAAACATGGATACAGCCTACACCAAAGGTCACATTTTCTCGTCTTTGTTCCTGACCTGAATAAAATAATCTCTTATGCACATTTCTGGTATCCGTGTCAGCTCTGCCATTTGATACTTGTATAATGTAGGCATTCCATTCACCTCTTCAAAACTCACTTTCTTCACCTGTGACATGGAGAGGATAATAGGTTCTCCCTTATATGACCACTGTGATGGACAAATTGCATAATACTGGGAAAACACAGAGCACTTGTGCTTATGTGATACTATTAACTCTGAGAATCATGTGTATTATTAGTATGACAGATTATATTTACCCAAAATGGCCGTAACATGCTCTTCTCAAAATTTGGAATTTTTTTCCTCTTCCTTTGGAACTGAGTGGGCTTGGTTCCTGGGCCTCCACTCCAAGCTTCAGCTGACCTGGCTAATGCTGAGTAGAATGGAGACGTGTGTGTTCCTTCTAACTCAGCCCCGATGGAATTTCCATGGGGAAAATAGATGTTGTCATCCTAAGCCAGTTTGGGGTGTTTTCTTACACAGCAATAAAATAATTTTAAGATAAAAAGTCTGTAATATGTAAGAATATATATATATAAGAATCCTATTAATGTTCAATATTGTCTAATTAATAACCTCAATTGTCTTCCTCTCCCAAAACTTAACATAGAAAACTTCAAAACTGAAAAACAGTCTTGATTTTTAGCAATATGTGAAATTATGCACATGTATTACTATGTGAAGCAATATTTCTTTAACAATGTATTGAAAGGTAGAATTTTCTATTTATCCTAATTTCTATTTGTATGTGTGTATATACATATGTGCATACATATATATATGTCTACATGAATGTGTGTGCATATATATGTATATATATGTATGTCTAATTATTTTATATGTATAATTATTTTCTTACTTCAGGTTTATCCATTAATCCTTTTGTTTTATAATCAGGACAAAATAACAAAAACTTGTATTCTAAATTGTATTAAAGTGTATTTGATACTAGTTTAACAATATAAATAGTGTAAACTTGCTCTGTTATAACAAGTAAAAGAAAAAATGGAATAATTCTAAATCTGTGGACTTGTTTCTCTTTCTACTGAAAGGTTGTAAAAAAATACAAAGGGAGCCCAAGAGTAAATTCAGAAAAAAAGTAATTATAATGTACTTATTACTAGTATCTTTTTAAAATGCCCACTTAAAAAAGAGGAAAGACTTCCATAAGCAAGGTATATTCTCAATTTACTTTGAAATGACTCTTCTTAGCTTGCTGTATAATTCTTTTCATCTTTATCAGCTAAATGAGCAATAAAATATCCTTAAAGATGAACCAGAGAAAAGTAAAAAAATCACCTTCTTTATTAACTCAGAACCAACATATCTACTTTCTTAGGAGTAGTTTAACCCACTGAATATATCTCTTATAATGTCTTATTTCTGAAAAGGAATATCACCTTCTCTTTCATTCCTGAAATGATCTTTCATACACTTTCCACTTGAACCAAGTTATGGACACTTGCTACCCAATATCCATTATAGAAACACAATAGTTAAAATTAATTCACCACCTTTGATTATACTGTACATAAAACATGACTATATTCTTTAAAACTGACTTTTCATGGTCAAAAAAATACCTTCTCCAAGAGGACGGTAGACAAGCAAATTTCTAAAGCTGAAGTTTTATATTGTGTAAGCCAATGCTATCTTTCAGTCCAACTAGAAAGGGTAAATTTATAACAAATGTCTTCCATTTACCAAACCATGCCACATCTGCATGTTTGGAAGTGGTCGACTCTATAAATTCTTTATGAACACTCACAGGAAGTGTCCATGTTGCCCAAGAATCAGCCTGAGAGCTGACAGCGTGGCCATCAGTCATCGTCCTGGGGAATTCTCATCTGTTCTACTAACAAGGGCTTAGTGTTTTCACCATTCACCTCATTTATATGGGAATAAAGTCTGTGATCATTACTGATAACCCCTCTTCAAATTAGCATTACCAGGGTGCTTTCTTAATACACAAAATTAAAATAAGACTCAGGTGGGCAGAGATTTTGGGTTTTTAGGAACTCAAGTCAGGGATTCCATGGACCAATTCTAGTCACTGTGCGGGTCTCAGCACAAGAAGCTCAGAGGCTCAGGAGCTCTTCAGATCCTCCACAGGCTCAGGTCCCTCGTGGTCAGTAACGTTCACAATGATGTCCTTTCTGGGGCACCTTTTCTCCTAAGGTCCAAACACGATATTTGAGTTATTTGGAGAATCTCTCTCAACTCTTCATACTCTTATTCCAGCTGCAAAGTGCAGTCATGTTTCCTGCCACCCAGTCGCTTATCAACCTCCAAGCCTGTCCTCATCCGACTACCATTTTGCTTATCTGAACTGGTCGTCGAACTCATTTTCCAATCCGCTATAGCAGTTGAGTCTCACAGTCTCACTGGCAGAGACCAATAGCCCGAAGGGAAATATTTCTATGTGTGTGGGCACTTTCTCAATGAGAGTAGGAAAAAAAGAAAAAGAAAAAGAATCCAGACATGTAAGATGAAAATGCCAAAAATCTACTTACATATCAATTATCTGAAAGAAATGGTCTCAGTATTGTGCTTTTATTTCCTTGTAATGCTGTTCATTACTCTGCTGTTATATCAGAGCTATAGTTTTTGTTGTTTGTAATCCTTAGCAACCTAAATATTTGTTCTTGGTACTTGTTCATTCTAAGTTCCAAGGCTCACTGGTGTTCCTCTGGGGATTTACGAAACTATTTGTTCCTATATTGCAATTCTCTGATCTGTCAGTTTTCTTGCTGGATGTCCGTAATTAACGTGGACCATGGTAGACATGCAAAGTCATTAAATTCTTGATTTTTTCCTGATGCTGCTTTATGGTTTCTCCGTGCTGGTTGAGAATCACTGTTAGCTCAATACGATATTCTGTGGCGCTGTCATAATATCTCGATCTTTCAATGAGAAATTTAACATCAACCAATGTTCTCTCAATTGTGCAACTCATTTTCCAATCAGTTGTGGCAATTGAGTCTCAATGTCGGTGCTAGCAGACACCGATAGCCCCAAGGGAAATATTTCTATATATGTATTTTCCTAATGAAAAGAAAAGGAAAATAATGAAGAACTTGAATGTATAAACTTTTAGGCAAGTAGATGAAAAAGCCAAAAGTGTACTTACAATACTTATTAACTCAATTAAACCTGTTTAAAATTGATCATTATATATAACGTTAGAAATATTGCTTTCCCATTCTCATATTTCCTAAATCAATTTATTTAAATACATCCTATGTATATTTGACATCAATAGAGACACCTGTCTAATGCAGTTTTCCAGAGTATACGTTTTACATTTCTTGAAATAAAGCACACTTATAATGTGTATATGATGTTTTCACTGGAAATTTCATCCTAAGCCGTCAGTGTCCAATGCTTAATGTTAACATACTTATGTTTTTCCTTGTCCAGTGGGTATACAGGACCACAATCCAATAAATAACTTCAATATTTCTTTGTTAAGGAGTTTTTTGGAAGGATTATTTACAAAAATATTTAATACTCACAATTTTAGAGTCATACTCCAAGAAATAGCCACTAAGTCTTTATGAAATCTGATTATTTCTTTCCTCTTCTCCCTCCTCCCCCTGTTCTTCTTGGTTTCCTTCATCTTCTTCTTAATCATTGTCTTTTCTTTTCTTCCACCCTATTCTTATGTTATTTCTTCTTTAATTTATGATGCCAGGTGATCTCTCATATATACAAAACTATCATTAACTGAGGGCAATCAACGTTAATGTATTTTCTCCAAACACATTCTAAGTTAAGTAAATTCAAGAGCACCCTCTAATGTGAAAGGAGTAAATCTCTATTCACTGAGAGTTTCTGGGGTCTATCTCTCGCTACAGAGTTGACCATATATTATAGTTATCACACATCAGGAAACCTTTTGCACAAAACCGTAAGGTATAATTACCTGGTCAGTGAATTCATTCCTGTCAATCAAGTGGCTCCCAAGCTGACTGATTGTTGCCGTCATCTGGGGAAATGTTTAACATACAGATTCTCGGGTCCCACCTGAAGTCTAATGTACCTGAATCACAGAAAAACGTGTGCTTTGAACGTGCACCTCATATAATTTGGATGCTTAGCCAGAACTGTGAACCACTGATCAAGATTGTAAAGGACTGTTTTTTTCCATAAAGAGGTTGATATTTTTTCTTTTCCAGTGTATCTTGGTATTTGTGAAATTTCAGCCTTCCAAAAACCTTTCCTGTTGATATTAAAGTCAACCTTCTGCTCCATATAACTTATAAATCACTGGAGATAAAGCATAGAACAATTGCTCCAAGCAGGTATGCCACTGTACTAGTTATTTGTTGTAGTGTAACAGAGCATCCCAGAACTCAGTAACTGAAAACAACAAACCTTCATTATCTCACAGTTTCTGTGAGTCAAGCCTCTGGGAGTGGCTTATTTTGGGTGGTTCTGGCTCAAAGAATCTTATGAGGTCACAATCAAGACGTCAGACAGGGCTGGAATTATCTTACACTTAACTACCAAACTTTGTCTCATGGCTTTTGACAGGTCTCAGTTTTCTGCCATGTAAACTCCCCCAGTGAGCTGCTCAGGACAGCTGGTTTCCCCCAGAGAAACCAAGATGGGGTACCCGAATGAAAGCGGCAGTCTGTAACCTGATCGCAGAGGAGATGTCTCATCACTTTGGCTGAATTCTGTCCCCTGGAAGAGTCACTGAATCCTTCTCATGCTAATGGGAAGGGGATTACACCTGCATGTGGATACCAGGGGGCAGGGATCTCTGAGGGCATCTTAGAGGCTGGCAGCGTCTCCATGTGCAAACTGATGGAAATTCAGGGTAAGGGCGAACCAAAACAGCCAAGATATTACATCAAAAAAAGAAAATTAATTCCTCAAAGTAATTCCAGGAGTGGAATCCAGGATCAGATAAAGTCACATGCAATTAAGACTTCTAAAGTAAACCTTATATTTCAACCAAAATGATCAGAGTCCAAAGTGTCCCCTTATAGATTTATAGGAGAGTCACAAGGGTGTTTAAAATATGCAAATGTGCTGTATTACCAAAGTTATAGGAGTGAAATTAAGTTGCTTATAGATGTATTTTCATTTCAGTTTTCCTAGTAAATTTTACTGGTAATTGCTAATGTTGTTGTCAGTTATATTTTGTCTAATTCCAGAGTTGGCCACGGGAGATGTAGTTCTTATTGTTTTTGGCACATGTTTCTGCACTCAGTATAATGGTGTACTAAATCAAATATAATTGTTTTGGATTAGTCTCTGCTTCATTTGTGTGCGTTATCTTTGTCTCTCAAGCCAGAAAGAAAATACTCTGAGAATAAGAAATAAATCTTATGCATTTTGTATAATGTCCCTTCTTTTTTCAGCTATTATATGTGACCAAACCCAAACTTTTAAGAATAATTTTAAATGAAATTAACTCGATGTATAAAACCTGCTAAAAAACATGGACACAAGGGGAAAAAAAGCAGAGATGCCTTCAAGATAATTTATCTTAAAAAAAAATAAGAGTTCAACTTTTATGTGAGAACTTAGGGAATTTTTAGAAAACACCAATGTGCAGTATACCTCCAATCCCAAGCAAGATGAGTCAACTTATAGCACAGCAACTCTTCCACTGAGAACAGCTAAGTACCTATTTAATATCCCCCAAAGCAACATCGGTTCAATGATATTAAAGAACCACCACAAATCCAGAACTGGAATGAACAAGAACATGAAAGGAGATTCCATTAAGGGAGCAGAGAACTCAAGGCATCTGCTGATTTATCAGTTGCCTGTTGCTGTGTAACAACCCCCTTCCCCAAAACATATTGCTTAAACTCACCTCAGTCAGGTATGTTGCTCATGAATCCTCACTTTGGGCAAGGCTTGGTTGAGATGGCTCGTCTGTGCTCTATGGGCTCAGCTGTGATGCTGTGACTGGAGGAAGGCCACTCACATGGCTGGCAAGTTCATAAGAGCTGTCACCTGATCTACAGTTAGGTGAGCAGGCTTCCTTTCTTCTCCACTGGGCCTCGCCACAGGCTGCTGAGGCCTCCTCACAGCATGGTAGCTGTTTCCAGGAGCAAGAGGTGGGTCACGTGGAGTCTTCACATGCAGGGTCAACCTCTGCTCTGTCTCCACAGGCCCTGCTTCCTTCTGAGTCTGCAGAGGTGACAGTCTGACCCATCCTCGGAGGTCCATTCTCTTCCCAAAAGAACAGCAAAGGCAAAGTCACCTTTCTGGGACGCACCCCTCCACCAATGACATGGCACGTGACCTTGTCCTCTTATTTTGTCTTTCTGGATCCTTCCTGAAGGCTGCACCCTCCAGGCCTGGCAGGGGACTCTGAAGGAGGGGTGAGGAAAGGGAGGTGAAGATGACGTGGGCCTTGGAATCCCAAGAAAAGTGGATATCAGATAGTTCCAAGGCCCAGCTGGGTCAAGTTATTGAAACGTGTGTGTAAAATTGGTGTGTTGTATTATATGTAAACTGTACCTTGGTAGATTTGATTTAAATGTATGCATTATATTTATACATATATGTATCATATTTAATAATAATATGCATATGTGTATATACATAAATATATAACATATATATGAATACATATCATACATATATAATATAATGTGTATACAGGTATGCATATATGTGTGTGTGTATATATATATATATCTATATACACACACACACTCATTTATAAGAGAGAACAACCAGAAGTCTATGAGATTTTTGTGATCTAGGCCCTGAAATCACATGGCAGCACTTCTGCTGTACTATATTCATCAGTGGAAGCAGTCACAAAAGTCTATCCAACTTTAAAGGAATGAGACACAGAGCCCACCGTTCGATGGAAGGAGTTTCAAGGTCACATTAGAAGAAAAACATGTGGGATGGCCATCCTTGGACATGCAACCTGCCACCAAGGTAGTGGGAGAGAGGGAGAGAGGCTGAGATTGAAGCGGCTACTGTGAGGCAGAAAGGCTGAGCAGAGAACTCAGTCATCACAGTCAAGGAGAATAAAAAGAACTTCATGGCTACAAAGGCTGTTAGCACTTAGGGGGCCAACATACTACAGAGACAGAAGTACAGAGAGGCAAACAAAACAGTCTGAGCCACTTCTTTTCCACTCGTGACAGTCACTGACTTTAAGCAACCAGGGACGAGAGTCAAACATAAAATAGCACCTAAGAAACTGAGGAACTAGCCAGAGCTTTCAGCAGCCTTAGAATGTGGGCAGTTCAAGTTGGATACGGGACACAACTAAGAGGACAGACTCTGGGAAGCAGAGACTACGTTGGGGTCTCTGAAGGACTACACAGGTAAAGGCCGACCAGAAATGCCCGGCCTCTAGTGATCTCACTATGAACAGGAAACAGTAATGTGTCCCAACCTCACCGCCTTCCAGGGGCTAAACACGAGGCATACGAAAGGACAGGCAGAATGAAAGCAGACAACGGAGACCCCAAGGGGATATTGGTACTGAAGAAATGAGACAAATCTTTTTAAAACTGTGCTAAACACATTCTGTAAAATAGATCATAAAAATTGGGACTTTCGCTGGTGATAAACAATTTTTAATATAATCAAATAAAAATTCTACAGCTGAAAATTAGACTAAGAGCAGATTAAATAAATTTACCAGCATATTGGACACAGCTAAAGAAGAGATTCGTTATTTGGAAGATATGTCAAATGTAAATGTACAAATTGAAGCATAGAGAGAATAAAAGGGAAGAAAAAAGCAGAACAGTTGTATAGAATATGGAAAAAAATAGTCCAAAAAAATGTGTCTTCAATTGACAGAAGGAGAGGAGAAGGAAAATGTGATAGCAGAAGTATTTGAAGTTATAATGCTTGATAATACTCAAGAACTGATGAATGACATTGACACAGATTGACACAAGCTCAAAGCATGATAAATAACATGAAGACCAGCTGTAGGCATGTGAGAGTAAAACTACAGAAACTCAAATACTAAAAGTAAAGGGACAACAACAAGAGTGATGAGTGAACCCAAATAAAAAATGGTGGAAGTCATAAGACAATGGAATAACATCTTTAAATTGCTGAAAGAATGTGACTGTTAACCCAGAACTCTATTCTCCCAAAAATATGGTTACAAAGAAGAGGCAAAATAAGTCGATTTGTAAAAAACCAAAAACTGATATAATTGATTGCTAACAGATCCACACTAAATAAAAATCTAAAAGAATTTTTATTTGATTACGGACAGTAGGAGATATGAAGACAGGAATAAGCAACATAAAATAGAGTAAATATGTAGGTAAATCTAAATGAATTTTATAGTATAAATCAATAATAATAACAATGCTTTGTTGGGCTTAAATATATGTCTGATCAAAATACATGATTACAATAAGTAAACAATAAGATGAATGGAAAATTCAAGGAAAGGAGTCTAAGATGTTTAAATTGTTCACAAAATGGTGAAAGTAAAAATTTGTGTTAGATTCCAATAAACCAAATGTTAAAGTTGTAATCCTTAGGGTAAGTTAACTATGGATAAAATAACTTAGCAAAGAGGGAAGTTAACTAATTAAAAAGCACTTGACTAATACCTCAGCTTCAAGAAAATACGTACACCCTAATGAATAAAGTGTGCTTGTTAATGTAAATTGAAGTTTTTCTTTCTTCTAATAAATACTTAACTTTCCTCTTCCCACTCCCCCACAAATCACATGAATACACAAGTTGGCAAATAAGTGAAGACCGCTCAGATGAGAACAAGCAGACGCTATTTATTCAGAGTTTGCTATAGCAAGGGAGTCAGCCACCATCACTTGAATTTGGCAGTGACTCACAAGTGGGCGGAGTGGGACAGTTTTATGGTGGAAAAATGAAAGGCTTCACGTTTGCCTGATTGGAGATTATCAGCATGCAGAAGCGGTAGGCAGGTTCACTAGAAATAGGGCGTCCTCTGTGAGTGGGTAAGGGTGCACATCTACCTTTCTCCAGTTGATCCTGAGTTGAAAGTAGGAGCAAAAATTAGGGAAAATGTCAGTTATCAATCATGTTCTGGCTATTTTGGGCCAACTGGTACAAGGGTTGTTGTTTGGCTCCCTGGATGGAGCTGCCACAGACAGCGAGGTCCGGGAAGGCTCTTCCAGGAGGTGGCACAAGGATGTTGTCCTCTAAGAGGGGGAGTGCACAGGAGCCAAACCAGTGCAGGAGCTCCAGGCAAAGGACAAGGAAGAGCAAAGTCTGAGATAAGAACGGGCTTGGCTTATTCCAGAAACAGAAATGGACTGGGAGGCTGGAGTGTGAGTGTTGCCCCCCTGACCACGTGTCAACAAGACCTTTCATGAGGCAGGTTTGAAGTATTTAAATTCCAAAATAGTCAAAGAATATAGGGAGTGTGTGAAGGTGTTTTTGTGCTTATTTATATTTCTAATAAGCTTTCATTTGGATCAAAATAGAGATGTAAGAATGTTTACTGAAGCCGCAGGTGGACCAACTTGCATCACAGAAGCAGGTTAGGCGTTACTCTGTCAAGAATTTCCCCAAGTGCAACTTCTGTTTGGCGGTTGTTCCTGAAAACAATTGAAACCATCCTAAGTTGGTCTGCAGCAGTTATATCTAAGATCAACGTCTTCGTCCACTCACATCTGGGGTAGCAGTTAGATATGAAACAAGCCCGTGTCCCCTTGGGAACACCACAGGGTAAGCAGATGCTCATGTCCACTTTCTTGCCCCAGTGGTGTGGTTCCCACCTCTGCCACTGTAGCTAGAAGCATAATGTTCACTTTCATTCTTTTAAGAGCTGATTTCATTTCTTCCAGTCCAATGCTGGAACTTTCCCCTAGGCTGGTAACAGAATTCATTTTTTAAACCAAGCTAATCCTGGTTATGTCTCAACAATTTAGCTATTTAGCTTGACTTCTACAGAAAACCAAGCTCCACTGTCACGATGGAATGAGCAGCTGTGGATAGAACAGAAAAGACGAATGTAATTATGGGATTTGCAAAGTTTGGTGGAAAGAAAGCAGATTGAAAGGCTTCCATGCTTACCCATGGAAGGAAAAAAAATGTAACATCTACACGTGATATATTAGAGGTTTAAAAATAGGCTCGGGCATGCAGGGAGCTTGAACATTGACTAGGTATTTGATATTAAGGACTATTTTTTATTGTATTTAAGAATGATTGGTATTACAGTCATGTTTTTTAAAAGAGACCTTATTTTTTATTACACATCAGGAACTATTTATGAGTTATATGTAAACAAAACAAAACTCAGAAGGGATTTTTCAACACTTGCAAAAATTCTTGATCACATTTTCTTTCCAAATTTTGTTTTGCTTGTTTTGTTTTTCTTGGTAGGAGTGTGTGGGCCTGACCACCAGAATATTTGGAATTCAGCTTAGCATTTTCAGATCCATAGAGACAGGTCAGCGTCACCGTGCTTTATTCCTGAACACTTGAGCCTCTCTCTGTCAGGAATTTGCCAATCTTTAGACACTCGGCCCATAGTTTTTTTCTGAATCTAAGATGATGAACCTCTTACAGCTAGTTTTGAATCCCGTGTACAACAGGAGCTTCCAAATGGACTGCTTGGCTACCATGAGAAATCTTCATTGAAAAAAACATCTAAATGCAATAATTAAATAGACGTAAGTGCAGGGCTCCATGCCGTGTAGAATCGTAAATAGCACTGACGATATAATTTATGTTCATTTATGATACAGTAGCTCATTACAGCTCCAATTTTCATCCCCTTCATTAACAAGCTCATCTCTTTCTCTGATAGAAATTCCTTCTGGTTTGTCTACTGTCTTTTTTCCCTGTCCTCACAGGGAGGAGGAGGAGAAGGTTCTGGAGTGGAGGCTTTCAGCACCAGCACCCTAGGGTCAGGTCGGGGTGCAGGAGGTTGAGAGGTCTCTAATGGGCTAGGGTCACTCAGCCTCAGGTCATCTTTGCCAATCGGGAATGTGTTTCCAGGATTTCCAAATAGTCCAATGTTTCACACACACACACACACCCCGGGCTTTCACGAGGGTCTCATCAATTCTGCAGATTAAATCCTTGGCACCATGAGCCAAACCTAGTGACCTCCTGTATAAACAGCATCCGTTCCCATGGCTCAATAGTAGCAGCTGAAACCCTTAATTTGGCTCAAGAAAACATCCTTCGTTTCACTTAGACTGGATTGTGAACAACTACTCTTGATAGCAAATTAACTTGTGCTTATTGCTCAGAAATGTGGACCTCTTCAGAGCCCAATGGAGCACGGGTCCAACTGGCCCCGGTCTTTATGGATGCGTGATGTGCATTGCTTTGTGGGTCCCTGGAAGGGAGGCATGAGTTTTGTGGGTTTTCAAGCTACACTCACTTGCAAACTAAAACTGCAAAGCCCTTTATACTTTCAGGACTGGTGGGAACTGGCTCATTTAGGAAAATACATGGTGAGGGAGGTGCCCTTCTGTCTGTTTCCCTGACTTTATAGCCCTGGGTCCATTATCTGTTTTCTCCATCCATTTTGCTCATTGGAACAAAGGTGTCAGCCACACCAGCAGGAAAATGTGCCAGTGGGAATGGGAGCAGGGTTAACAGTTTTTCCCAAGCTTTTCCATTCTCTTGATGATATTTTTCCTTTTTCCATTACAAATGCTTACTTCAGATATTATTTTGATTCACTTCCCTCTAAAATTCTTTCATAGGTATAATTGTGGAATCCTCAGTTTCATAACTGGGAATTGATGCAGATATTTTGTTGCTGATTTTCTAGGGAAGTAGCTCATTCTATTACTCCCCTATCATAACTGGCTGCCATATCATTTGTCCTGGAATGTTGGCAGAGAGTTTGTACGGATCCGGTTTAACTAATGGGTTTCCTCCTGATTCTCCACATATAGGGGAAGGACGCCTTCTCAGGATGGGCTGTGTTTTTCCCAATATAGATAATAGATTAACACTTGAAACTTAAGACAGTCTATGTCTTTTTTAAAATATGAAATCCTTTATTATTATAAAATAAATCTTATCATTAAAAAGTTAAAAGATGCACTTAAAGTAGAAGGGAAGAGAAAGTACATGTGAGCATGTTACCCATTCCTTTCATTTTTCCCTGTGTGTTTTAATCGTCTTGTGTTCATACTGACATATATTTTGAATCCTGCTGCTTTCACTCAATATTAAATATAAGCATTTTCTTAGTTATTCCAAGTTCTTCACAAACCTATTATTAATGCCAAAAAATACTTCATTTAGAGTTTTGACATAATTAAGTAGTCTCCGACTTGGGGGTCTTTAGATCATTTCTGATAATTTGCTGTTATGCATAACATTGATAGAAACCACCAACATCATCCGGCATTTACCCGCGTCAGACATCGCGCTAAGTGTTTCATACGTGTGAGTGTGTGGGATCCTCAAAAGCAGCTGAGGCGGGTTGTTTGATCATTTCCATTGCACATATGAGGACACTGAGGCTTAAGAATGTAATTAATAGGTCCCCGGTTGACTGGCTGACACGTGTTAGAGGCCAGAGTTGACGGCTGGTTGGAGTTTGCAATGTTTTCTGTTTGGATTCATAGCCAGAAGAGCAATGCAGAGCCCTGTTCTAGTTCTGATGCCATCACGCCATGGGCATCTTTGGGAAGACCATGACATGTGGCTCAGATGACAGCCCCTTGTCCACTTGACACTCCTTTGACAGCTTTGAAAGGCCAACCCCCTGCCCCTGAGCTAGGAGTCTGCTTTCAGCAATGTATATGGGAAACAAGTGTTGCTTCCACAGAGCTGGTCTGCCTTCCAGAGCCCTGCCTTTCAAAGCCCTGGTCGCAATGTGTTATTGATATAAAATAAGTTTAATGGGTTGGCACAAACTTTTAGAAAACATCAGAGCACTTGGCAGAAAGTAAGGGTATGGACAAATTTGGGAAACTTCTGTTTCAGTTTGAATGTGTGTGATCACAGGCTGAGTCATGATATAAAATGTGTTTCTCACTCTGGATTGTGGTACAAAAATATTTGAAAGTCATGTTTCTAGGAATTTAATTCAATTTCAATTCATGAAATTGCTAGTCTTTATACTTAAAAGAAGAGAACAGCCATGGAAGGGTGATATGGGTGATGTTAATTAAAAAGAAACACTGATCCTTGGTATTCGGCATTAAAATAAAAAAGAAAAAGACAATAGTAGCAAGACACACATACACACACACACACACACACACACACACAAATTATCTACCAGGCCAAGGTCTGAGTCTTTTATCATTGACTTACTACTCATTATCTCATTTAATTGTCACCGAACCCCATGGAATTGGTCTATTATTATCCCCACTTTGCAGAGGAGGAAACTCGAACACAGGCAGGTGAAGTAATTTTCTGAGGTTCTCACAGTTAAGATGTCTTGGAGCTAGAATTCAGAAAAGCAGAGAGCCTACTTTCTTCAAACTGTTTACCCTGGCTCCCTTGGCAAAGTTTCATAACTTATCTGACAAATATGGAGAAAGGCGATGGATGGGAACATGCTTTAATAGTCTTGCTATCACAATATCAGCTTGTTTCTAAAGTGATCGCATCAGGCCTTGGAAAAGGATGATGACATCATGTTTATATCAAGCATCATCTCCACAGCACTGGCAGCCTCAGTGAGAAGAACCCGGATGTCATCTGAAGACTTAGTGGGGAAGTGCCGATAGTGATTAGCAATGTCCACCACGGGCACAGGAGGAGATGTTAGAAACACGCATGCCATCAGGTACATGCCATTTATTCTTTCATTAAAGCAACATGTCCTGAGGGCCTAGGCTGTGGCTGGCACTGTTCTAGGTCTTGAAGATACAGCGGTGAACCAAAAGCACAAAGAAGCTTTCCTTTGAAAGGGACACATTGAAGATTAGCAATAAAATGGACAGTTCAATACACGACAAAGTTTCAGGTAGTGACTCCAAGTACTGGGAAGGAAAGGAAAGTGCAAAGGGTGGAGCTGGCACAGAGCTGGAGGCTGATATGCGAGGTATCAGGGGAGCCATCTCTGATGAAGGGCTATTTTTGCAGGTCAGAGAGAAATGAGGGATTGTGCCTACGGGTGTCTGTAGGAAGACCATTCCCGGCAAAGGGTGGAGCAGAGGGCACGTGCCGTCTCCTTGGCGTGTTCAAGGAAAAGCCAAGACCTGCCCTAAGCCTTTCAGACATCTATTTATGGTTTTAAAATGGACAAGGAGTTCAGGAGGATGGACACATGAGTGCTAGGAACATCAGGAGAAGAAAGGTATGAATGAGGAAAAGTGTCTCATTTTCTACAGAGTGTCTCTGTTTCAAAGGTTTTTTGAAATCATTATGAGAGGCACACACTACTTCTATAAAAAAGAGAGCATTAAAGTACTTTATGAATTGTATGCATGCTGTCTCGATTAATAACACTCTGAGGCAAGACTTTTGAGTTCCTTCGAAGCATTCATGGGGTGACGGCCAAGCAGATATTCTCTGGTTTCCCTGTGGCCACCAGGCAAAGTGCAGAGTGAGTTATTGTGGAAATGAAAACAAGTTATAGATTGTATGAGACCCCGTCCAATTTGGTCCTATGTTTTTAAGATCTGGTTCAGTGTTCCTCAAGCGGGAGTGGTTTCTCCCCCCAGGAGACATTCAGCAAGGTGTGGAGATAATTTAGACTGTCACAATTAGAGGTGCTACTGGCATCAGGTGGGTAGAGGTCAGGGATGTGGCTCAACATCCAATAGTGCACAACAGAATTGTCTGACCTGTAATGTCACTAGAGCCAAGATTGCGAAACCCTGATCTAGGTCAAGGCATCATCAACAAATGGACGCTAAATCCCTTTTCTCTGCTCTCATTGTCTGATGCCGTTGCTATGGTGACCACATGATGCATGCATGCAAATTCCATGGCTGTGCAGAAGTTTCAAGGTCAGGGCCAGGGAAAAAGACAGATAGGGAATGAAACTGCAGAGACAAAACTAACAGGCAGGGTTCTGCTGGTGCTGACTATCTCGTCCATCACACTTGGAGGTTGCACTGGGAGAGGAGATTGCACTGGAGCAGAGGAACTCCTGAGTTACCCAATTCCAGGTCCATCTGAGAACCGCGGTCGGGAGGACCATCTTGTTTTCCGTTCTCACTCAAGCTCAGAGAGGACGCTCCAATGGGGTCACTGGCTGCAAGAACTCTTCTAAGAGATCACAGTCATCGTAAGGAGAGATATTTCAAAGCACAGGAAGCACAGGCTGTGTGGAAATGTGATTTGGAAGTTCAGAAAGATATAGAGAGCTTGCTAATTTGATAACAGATCTATTGTGACGTTTCTTCTTATGGTAAATTTGCCATTGAAGCAATCGCCTTGATTTGCTTTTCCCTTTCTGGTTTCAATTTTCTTCTATTTGACTTTATTGTTACCTTTTAGAAAGCGTTTTTTTTTTTTTTAACTTGATATTGATTTTCCTACCAGTGAGGACGGAAAAACGTGGCCATTGTCCCGGACCATTATTAGTGCTCGAATGGGACAATTGAGGCAGATCTGTTCAAGGAGAAAGTTCAGTCTTCTCCAAAGACAATCCATCTCAGTTTATTCTCTCTTTCTGTCTCTCTCTCTCTTTATATATATGAATACCTAGATATCGATCTGTCTCTCTCTATATATAGATAGACAGATAGATAGATATATCTATAGACACAGAGAGATATAGATATAGATATATCTATATCTATCTATCTATTTATATAGAAGATATAGATAGATAAATAGATTTATTGTTTGCTTAAGCCTATTTGAGTTGAATTCATCACAAATAAGCATTTCTAATACAACTGAGGTCTGCATCGAGGTATATTCCCTGGTGCTTGTTTCAGAGTTTGCTCCACACTGCATATTTGACAGATTTCACTAGCTGGTGAGGATGAATGTGGCAATCTTACAGAGTTGTGCTCTGAGAGACCACAAACTTAATGAGCAAGAAGTTAGTCTTGTCTGGGGTGGCTTGCCCCACACATTTTCCAGAATCCCTAAACGAGTTTACAGGGGTCACTTCACATTTGTCTGAGGTCCCTTGAATCCTTCAATCCTGTGTCTGCTGGTCCCTAGGTCTGGGGATCAATAACTCTCATATGCCATGAGACAATGTTCTACAATATTGCCCTGTACCCACCTCCCCTCCAGTCTCTGAGTGGGTACATGTTCCCTAAAACCATACATGATCTGTGTGATACCCAGTCAGAAACCTGATTATATTTATAATCAAAGAAACAAGCATCAGCCTAAATACCCAGCAGTAGATTTAATAAGGACCTACATCCACTAGTGTATTATGGAGTTACCAAAACTAATTTCAATTAATGCTTTCACGTATTTAATAAATATTATTGTGTCTAACGTTTACCCATCAGGTATTAACTGGTTGTAAGTATGATGGGAGGCTGAGACCCCAGCAGAAATCCTAGCATAAAACAGCAGCCAGAGCATCTTCAACAGCGTTTTGAGGATGGAGAGATAAAAAGTTCATGGCCATCCAAGTGGCTAGAAGCTTCAGGGCTAAGATCCAGAAAAGAAGGGAATAGCAGAGAGACGAGTTTGGTGGTCTGAGGCTCTTCTCACATCGAGGCATTTGAAAATGCGTTATCTGCACGTTGAAAAAAACGACAAGAAGCATTAAGAAAACTACCCCGGGGCACGTCACGATCAAATTTCTCAAACCCAGTGAAAGAGGAAACTTTAAAGGCAGCTAAAGGAAAAAAAAAAAAAAAAAAAAAAACCACATTACGTACAGAGTAAAAAATAAGGATGAGAAAAGATTTCTTGTCAGAAACAAGCCAAGCAAGAAAACAGTGGAGTAACATCTTCAAAAAACTGAAAGAAAAAAAAATGTCAACCAAAATTCTATCCCAGAAAAAAATCGTTTAAAAGCAAAGGCAATATAAAGTCTTTTTAGACACAAAATTGCTGAAAGAATTCATCGCCATCAGACCTGCACTACAAGGAATGTTAATGGAAGTCTCCCAGGCAGAGTGAAAATGATACCAGAAAGAAACATGGGCTCACACAGAGTAATAAAGAGCATGGGGAATGGTAACTACCTGGGCAAATATATGAGAGATTTTTCAATTATTTAAATCTCTTTTAAAAATAATCAACTGTTGAGACAAATATAAGAACATATGGAAAAGTAAAATGTATGACAACAATTGCAAAAAGATTGAGAGGGTAGAAATGGAAGTACACTATTTTAGGTTCTTCTGCCATATGTCCATTTTTACAATGTCATTTGAACAGACACTCTGACAGTTAAAGTTGTGTACTTTAAACCCTAAAACAACTACAAAATAATAAAACAATGAGATGTAATTAATAAGCCAATATAGAAAGTAAAATGGAATTATGAGAATGTTTAATCCAAAAGAAAGCAGTAGAAGAGGAAGAAAGAACAGATGGGAAAATATATAAAATAAATAGAAAGATGACATATTTAATCCTAACCATATCAAAAATCATATTAAGTTTAAAGGGTGTAAATACTCCAGTTAAAAGGCAGATATTTTCACATTGGATACTCAAGCAAGACCCAGCTTCATGCTGCCTTTGAGAAACTCACTTTAATATAAAAAAATATACAGGTTAAATGCAAAATAATGAAAAAAAAAATACTTGGCTAACATTAAACAAAATAAAACCAGAGTAGATATATGAATATCTCAAAAAGTAAATTTCGGAGCGAAGAATATTACCATGAATAAATGAGTTCATTTCATAAGGGTAAAGAGGTCAATATGTGAAGAGGACATAACAATCCTCAATATGTATGCACCTAATAACAGAATTTCAAAATACATAAAGTAAAAACTTTTACAATTGGTAAGAGAATTATCTACAATTATAATCAGAGATTACAATACCTCTCTCAATAACAAATAGAATAAGTAGGCAGAAAATCAGCAAAAATATAGAAGACTTGAGCAATAGTAACAATGAACTTGACTCAGTTGACATTTATAGAATAGTCCACTCAAAGCAGCAGAATAAACTTCTTTTTTAAGTGCACATTGAATATTTACCAAGTTAGTCCATATCTTGGGCCATAAAACAAATTTCAATGAATATAGAAGTATTAATGAAACGCAAACTATATTCTATGAACAAAATGGAATTAAATTTGTAATCAATAAGAGAAAGGCTTTGGAAAACTCCCAAATATTTGGTAATTAAATTACCCCTTCTAAACAAGCTAAGGGTCAAAGAAGAAACCAAAGGGGTAATTAGGCAGAACTTTGAAGTGAATGAAAATGATAAGACGACATACTGAAATGTGTGGGATGCCATATTGCAGGACTTAGAGAAGAACAAGAAGTCTAATACCTTGTTAGTGGATATGTAAAATCTTACAGCCATTTCAAAACACACTTTGATTTTTTATCAAATGGCAAATGCAATTCAGTGGAGAATGATACTTTCTTCAACAAATGGCATTGGAAAAATTGAATATCTGTACGTAAAAAAGGAAACAAAACACAAAAGTGGAAGTTTGATCCATACTTCATAACATGTATAAGAAATTAACTAAGTGGATCAAAGACCTAGATGTAAAGTGTAATAATATAAAACTAGAAGAAAAATGGGAGAAAACCTTCACAATCTTGGGTTAGACAATGTTCATAGGTATAACATGTAAATCATGATCAATAAAAAACAAATTGATCAATTGTACTTAATTAAAATTATAAACTTCTGCTTTTTATAAGACACTCTTGAGAGAAGGCAAACACAAGACACAGACTGGGTGAAAATGTTTGCAAATCCTATATCTGACAAAGGATTTGTGTCTAGAATATAAAGAACTCTCAAGACTCAATTAGAAAATAAACAACCCAATTAAAAAGACTTGAACAGATACTTTACCAACAAAGATATATGGATGGCAAGAACATGAAAAGATATCCAGCATCATTAGTCATTAGGAAAATGAAAATTAGAGCTACAACATACTACTATACACCTATTCAAATGGCTAAAATTAAAATCCTGACCATAACGAGGTGATGAGGTGTTGGAATCGGAACTCTAACACACCATTGATGGAAATGTAAAATATTACAACCATTTCAAAACACTCTTTGGCAGTTTTTTAAAAAGTTAAACTTACATTTACCATATGATCCAACGATCCAAATCCTAGGTTTTTACCCAAAATAAACGAGAGAATATATCCATACAGAGCCTGAACATGAATGTTTATTGCAACTTTATTTGTAATCGCCAAAACTTGGAAACAACTCAAATGTCCACTAACAGGTTGATGGATAAACAAACTGTGGTGTATTCACGCAGTGGATACTAATCAGCAATAAGATGAATGAAATATTGTTACACCCTGCAGCATAGATGAATGTCAAAATAACCGTGCTGAGTGAAATAATCTAGACAAAGTAGAGCACACACTGTATTATTCTCTTTAGATGGTTTTCAAGAAGAATGCAAGCAAATCTATAACAGCAAAAGGCTGATCAGCGATTGTCTAGGGAGGGGTGGGAGGAGGGGTGGACGACAAAGTGGAGTCTTTGGAAGTGATGGATATGTTTAATGTGAGGATGCTGTCACGGGTGCATAGACACATACATACATCAAAACATATCAAACTGTACACTTTCAACGTGCACAGTTTATTATATGTTAATGATACCTTAATAAAACTGTTTTAAAAAAATCGAAAATTTCTTTGCCACTCCTTCCATTAAAAAAGAAAAGAAGTAATAGAAACGTGTTTGCAAACAGTGATAACAGTCACTAAAGTCCTGGTTTTCCCCAACCTTTGGTCACCTTCATTTCATCTTTTCTGTTGGTCGCATGTGTGTTTCCCACCTGAGCCTGGGGGTGGACATGCATGCTGTCCGTGGAAGGTACATTACCATGGTACCTAATTTAGCCATGACATCAGTAATAACATCTCTGAAATCATGGCTTTCTGTGCTAATTATATACTCTCTAACACATATTAAAATAAATCCCTAGTTTTTTTGTAGCTTTCTCTGTTTCCTAAACATCGTCTTTTATATCAACAGTTTTATGCACACTGTAGGAAAGACTGTCAGAGTGAAATGTCTTTTTCACTGCAAATGGCACTTCCCATAAACCACCCTAATGATAAGGTTTCCCTCCTCCAGGGTTCCTCAAAAAGGAACTCTGAGTATTTGATCAGTAAATGTCTTATGTCAGGGACCCTCCAGGATTTTTAGCATCTCTGGGCACAGCCATTGACAACGTCTACAATTCCAGAGGCACTGAGGGTGCCCCACTCCCCCAGCTAGAGACCCCTGTGGGTCTGGGGAAACTCACATCTTCTCCATCTCACTTTGCTTCCTTTTCTGCCTCACCCATTATATTTTCTCCAAATTTGGTGGTAATGTCAAAACGTGTGGATTCGCAACTTAATTTTGAAATATTCCCATAGGAGACAGCACCCGATAGCTAGACTTTAGTATTAATTCTGTGCCTCTAAAACTGTCTAGGATGGTCTCGACTCCCTGTCAGTAGCAGAGTCCCAATGAGTATCTGCCAACGAGAGGCACTTGCATGAGATTTGAAAGGTGGAGAAGAGGGAGGGCATTACTCTCTGGTGGGAGGGGCAGAAGAGCACATGGGCATTGGCGGATGGCGAGAAGGATGTTTTGCCATCAGTTTCCTCCTTTCTTCCTGAGAACCAGCCACTTGGGCACTGCAAGCAGCTGACATATGACTTTGCTTGCCCAGTCCTTACCATTGCTGGGTAAACCTTTAATTCCCTGTACGAAACAACTCCTATTAAAAGCTTCTAGTGTCTTCAGATTTATTGGCTAAACCAGTTTTTTATTTGTTTGAAGCCACTACATTTTCTTTTTAATTGTGGTAAAATATCTATAACATAAAATTCACCATCTTAACCATTTTTAAGTACACAATTCAATAGCGTTAAATACATTCACATTGTTGTGCCATCCAACTCCAGAAATGCTTTCATCTTGCAAAACTGAAACTCTGCCCCCATTAAACACTAACTCCCCATCCCTCTCCCCCGGCCCCTGGCACCCACTCTCCTACTTTCTGTCTCTATGAATTTTGAGTATTCTAGGTACCTCATATGAGTGGAATAGTACAATGTTTGTTTTTTGTGACTGGCTTATCTCACTTAGCACAATGTCCAAACCAATTGTTTTCCAATTTGTTATGTTTAATATATGGATTGTGGCCTGAGGAATGAGCAGATATTCGAACTTGATAGCATAAGCATATCCCTCTCCTACGATCCAAATTGTACATCCATGAAAAGGTGTCACACAATATCTTTATTCCTTATTTTGTAGATAACTATCTTCCAGTAGAGAGCACACCCTAGATACTGATCATAGGCAAGGCCAACGCCCTGGAGAACTTCCATGGGCTGTCATGCCTCAGGAGATCTCTCCCCGTGTGAACAAGTCTCTGAATTAGACATACTGTCACTGGTGAGTGTCATCTAGACATAATTTTCTCCAGATTCTGCTACTGGCCTTTGGCTGCAGACAAATAAGATAATTCACATCCACGTCAATAATTCAGTCACAGTAAAACTGAATCAATGAATTTAATTAGACCTCCATGTTTGCTATAATTTGGTAATGATAGCACTTGCAGTGAGGTGGGTAGATTAATCACTGGATGAAATGAAACTTGCTGGTTTGTGAAGGATTCAGCCCAAATTCCCGGGCTGCAGTGAGAATTGTCAGCCATGGTTTTCTTGGACAGCATCTTAGCCAATCACTGTGAGGGGAGCCTCACTGGGGTATCCTGGAAAGATGACAAACTGAATGTTTCCCATCACCTGGAGACTCAGAATCACATGCCCCAGTGTTCTGTATTGGCTGCCCAGGCTTCGGGGGACATTAAATGCCTTTTATGAGTGTAAGAAAACTGTGGTCCCTCAGCTGCCCAGAAAAATCGGAAAAAAAATCTTTGAAGTGACAATACCTAGTGCACGCTCTAAAACTCATGCACCAAAATCCAAATTTATTTTAAACGTAAATATTCTGAGTTTGGTTATTTGGTTTATGAACCCGCAGCAGATCAGAAATAGCGAATTAGGAAATGAAACAGACCAATGTGCAGATGGAATGAAAATGGTTAATCTGAAAGAAGACACCAGAAAATAATACATGAAAAGCAGGCACAGAACTCCATACCAGTTTGGGCCAGTAAGTGGAGGAGCAAATAGCTCTACAGACTTCAGCAGGGACGTAGTTTATCTCCGTACTTCACCACGACATCAAGAAAGATGTTCATAATTATGATGTCCAGACGCCCTGAGGAGATTAAATAATAGTGTAGTCTTTTAAAGGAGTTAGGGAATACGGTACAGACGGTCTCTGATTTACGGTGGTTCAACTTAACGAATTGTTGACTTTACGATGGTGTGAAAGCAACATGCATTCGGTAGAAACTGTACTTTGAGTTTTGAATGTTGATCTTTTCCCGGGCTGGTGATACGCATTCAGATCCTCTCTCTCGATGCTGGGCAATGGGAGAGAGCCACAGCTCCCAGTCAGCCATGCATTTGGGAGGGTGAACAACTGATACTCTTACAACTATCCTGTACCTGGACAACCATTGTGTTTCTCACGTTCAGGGCTGTGTTCAATCAGTTACATGAGAGAGTCAACACTTTCTTATAAAATAGTCTTTGTGTCAGATGATTTTGCCCAAGTGCAGGCTAATGTCAGTGCTCTGAGCACGTTTAAGGTAGACGAGGCTGAGTATGGTGTTCGGCAGGTTAGGCGTATTGAATGCATTTTCTACTTAAAGATATTTTCAGCTTACAGTGGGTTTATCATGATGTAACCCCATCATAAGTCGAGGAAATCTGGAACATGTTTAAGGATGAATCCCACCACGCACATATGAACAGACTCTTAATGTATGCCGCACTGTCTGGTGAGTATATGACTGCGCCTATTTTCAGAGCGGAAGCTGAGGCACAGAGAAATTACCTAAGTTCCTTCAATATCACAGGCCGTTAAGTAATGGAGCAAGGATTTCAACCCAGCCCTCCTCTTAACCACTGCAAGATACATGACTGGTCCATGACAGTTCCAGATAGCCAAAAAGGTTTATTCTATTGGGAAAACATCCCACTGCTATGCAGATTAAAATTATCAGAAACACGTGCTGTAACTTTAAAAGGAAATTAAAAAACAGAATTCTTTGGAACTGTGTGGAGGCTGTGCTGTTCTCATTACACACTAGCATTAGTGAGCTTATTTTAAAGTTTCTTACATGAACATATGTGGAAAATACAAATTAGGAAAGCTATTATTCAGATGGATTAAAATGATAGAAGCAGAGGCCATAAGATTATATTGTCTTCCTGTTACAAAGCACGTGTCTGCCTGTTTGTGTCTGCATATATATTATATTACATCCTCAATCCATCCGTATATATTACATATATACATCCTCAATAAATCCTCAGTACTCAATACATCCTCAATACTCAATACAATCCTATATACATCCTCAATACATCCATACATATTACATCCTCAATGACTGATGGTTTTGCAAGCACATCAGATTTCTCTGGGAGAGAATATACGCATGCATTTGATACAGAATCATAGCACTAGGAAAATAGTTCGGGCTGCCGATTACAGATGATTGGCAAGTTGTGTGATAGAGAGATAACGGGCTATCAAGTAAAGAGACTTGTATTTGATTCCTCACTCTAACTTCTTATATCCTTCATGTCCTCATCTGTAAAACTGGGAACATGATATCTACCTTCGTGAGTTATGGGGAGGCTTAAATGAATTAATCTTCTTAATGAATTAATTTCCATGTAGTTCCTAAGACTTGGCACTAGATCAAGGGTCAGCAAACTCTTTTCTTTAAGGGGCCAGTTATTAAATATTTTCAGCTTTTTGGGCCACAGGGACAGAATTGCCACTACTGAACTCTGCCTTTTTGGTGGGAAAACAGGCATAGAGGATACATAAATCTATGAGCATGGTTGTGTTCCAATAAAACTTTATTTACAAAACAGGCAGCAAGCTGACTTGACCTGAGGGCTGTAGTCACTAGATAAATGTCAGCTATTATTATTAGTCCATTTTGATGAGGAGTAAATGGCATACTCTATACATAGATACTTTTCCAGAGAAGATACACAGATGGCCAACAAGCACATGAAAAGATGTTCAACATCATTAACTAAGAGGGAAATGGAAAGCAAAACTAGAATGAGATATCACCTCACACCCGTCAGAATGGCTATAATTACCAAGACAGGAAACAAGAAGTGTTGGAGAGGATGTGGAGAGAAGAGAACTCTCATACACTGCTGGTGGGAGTGCAAACTGGTGCAGCCAGTATGGAAAACAGTATGGAGATTTCTCAAAAAATTAAGAATAGAATTACCATATGGTCCAGCTATTCCACTGCTGGGTATTTATCCAACGAACATGAAAACACTAATTTGAAAAGATATATGCATCCCTATGTTTATTGCAGTGTCATTCACAATAGTGAAGACTTGGAAGCAAGCCAACTGCCCATAAATGGATGAATGGATAAAGAAGATGCGATAGATATACAATGGCATGCTACTCAGCCTTAAAAAAGACAAAATTGTGCCATTTGTGACAATATGGATGGACCTTGAGGGTATTATGCTAAGCAAAAAAAAAGTCAGACAGAGAAAGACAAATACCATATGATTTCACACATATAAAGTGGAAGATAGGGGCCCGCCCAGTGGCGTAGCTGTTACGTTCTCACGTTCCACTTTGGCGGCTGGGCATTCGCCACTTCGGATCCTGGGCACAGACTTACTCACTGCTCATCAAGCCGTGCTGAGGCAGTGTCCCACATAGAAGACCTAGAAGGACCTACGAGTAGGATTTACAACTGTACTGGAGCTTTGGGGAAAAAAAAGAGGAAGATTGGCAACAGATGTTAGCTCAGAGCCAATCTTCCTCAACAAAAAAAAGTGTTAAAGTGAAAGACAAACAAACAAACAATTAGATACAGAGAACAGATTAGTGGTTACCAGAGGGAAAAGGGGTAGGGGGAGAGTGAAAGGGGTAAAGGGGCACATGTGTGTGGTGACGAATGAAAACTAGACTTTTGGTGGTGAACACAATGCAGTCTATACAGAAGCCGAAATATAAGGATGGACACCTGAAATTGACACAATGTTAGAAACTAAAGTGACGTAAATATTTTTTTAAAAAAACGACATAATCTAGGTGGAATACCTGGCACCGTGCCTGGCACATGGAAGTTGTCTGGCAAATGGCAGTTACTATTGTAAGGCAAATATTTTTGTACGTAAACTATAAGACCACAGATGGCTTTGTGAAGACAAATCACAGGACCCTCTGTCCTTATTTCTTACTTTTCATTGACAAAGGTAAGAGATAAGGTTACTGTAGCTAAGAAGCAACAAGGGCTTAAATAAATATAAGGAAGATAAAGTAACTTTGTTTCAGGTCTAAGCTTCATAGTCCAAAATGGAATACAAAGAAAGGGAGGTTTCCTCCTTATGTGGCCTTCCCTGACCCTGCAACATCTCTCCAGAAAGCTTTTTCCCTTTATAAAACATTAAATGTGACTACTAATATTAGTAATAGGTGCATTAATTAAGGGAGGTGCTCAGGGCAGACAGGGGGACAGTCTGAATGACATGAGTTCTCACCTTCACAAATGGGCGTCACTCTATAAAAATATAGTATCATTTGCCGAATGTCAAGGAGACTAGTATTTCAGACCTGGAGACATTTGCCTCGCAGCATCGAAATAATTGAACACTGTAAGGTCTTAGCAGCCTGCCTGGAGTTCTAATCCCAGAATTTGCATTATTCTTAGTCACAGGCACATTTTCCCTCGGCTTCAACACCTCATTCCCTTCGCTCCCCACGCAGTAACTAGACTGTCTTCTCCAGCTCTTACATAACAATTCTTGAAGCATGTTGGCTCCTGGAAGCAAATGCACTTACCCAGAAAAACAGGCACATCAACCAGCAAAGTAGAATTCTTATTTAAAAGAGCTTGAAATTACCTCAATCTGTAAAGCACAGAGGAGAAGCTTCCCCTGCCTGCCCATCAGTTGCTGACTCTCCGTCTGACCAGGAGGGATTATGAGGGGCCAGGGCCTGAGACGAGGCAAGATGCTCCTTCAGAGCGGCTCTCAGAGCCCACTGGCCTCCTCCTCCGTGGTGCAGGTCACAGGGGTAACCATGTAACTCTCTGTGAAGCTACTTTTTACAAGAGTCACAATCTCAAATTCCAAAAGCCACCAGAGAAGTGACGTCGAGGAATGAAGTGGTCGTTTGGGGACTCTAATTAACCAAAGGGACTGTGCTCCAATAAAAGGATCAGTCTGGGCTCACATCCAGTCAACTCCTTCTGTGTCAGAATGACCCACTCTTTACTGATTTTCTACATTTTCAAAGGTGGCAGGAATTATCATTTTTAATACACTTTTATTTTAGAACAGTTTTAGATTTACAGAAGTACTGTGAAGAGAGCAGAGAGTGTTCCCATATGCCACACGTGCAGGTCCCCTATTATTGACATCTTACATTCATTTGGTGCATTTGTCACAATTTATGAACTGATGTTAATACTTTTATTAACTAAAGTCCATACTTTCATCAGAAGGAGATATGGTTTATAAGGTAAATGTTCTGGTATTTAAATGCTGATCTTTGCAGTAGGCCGAGTATTTGCCCCTGCAGAGATATTTGTGCTCTAATCCCTAGAATGTGTGACTGTGTAGATGTGATTCTGTTAAGGATCCTGAGATGGGGACGTATCCTGAATTGTCCAGGTGGCCTGATGGAATCACAAGTGTCCTGTGAGAGGGAGGCAGGAGGGCAGAGTCAGAGGAGGAGCTGTGAGGACAGAAGCAGAGGTCAGAGTGATGCAGCCCTAAGCCAAGAACCGTAGGCGGCTTCTGGAAGCTGAAAAAGGCGAGGAGACAAATTCTCCCCTAGAGATTGCCACAGAAACACGGCCCTGACCACACTTGATTTTAGCCCGACAAGATCCATGTTAGATTTCTGACTTGCAGAATTGAAAGATAAAAAATATTTGTGTTGCTTTAAAATGAAATTTGTGGTCCCAGCAGCAAAGGGAACGAACAATCACGAATTCAGTTGGAAGGAAAATGCTCTGCCAGTGAGACACAGGCTCCTCCCCTGGCCTGCCACTTTGCAGGAGCCCGATGTCTGCTTGGGTGTCATTCCCCCTGGATGACACCGCTCCCAATGGGAATGAGACGATGCTCCCCCTGCATTGCAGACCCTGGCACAGCACCCGGAACAAAGAAGATGCTCAATATATGAGTGTTAAATGAATGCTGTCAGCACATTAAAAACCACTGAATAAATTGTTAATATCCTCAGACAAGGAATAATATATATTCTTTATTCCCCTTGGGCAAAAAGTATGACTCCATTTATCTCCAGCCACTTGAGGCTCCTGAAGTACGCATCCGTATTTCTAAGCTACTTTTAAACATGACTTCTATTTCTTATTATGGAACAAAATGAAACACGTACTTACAGTTTGCAGGTGGAGTATCATTACCGGCGGAGTACGCTTTTGAAAATCATACAAGTGGAGAAAGCACCATTTCAGAGTCCATTGTCAGTCTTTCCAGTTTCAAGGGTCTAGAGAAAAAAAGCTCGTTGGCCCATTTCAGTTTCTCTTAGCTAAGACGTCGTGAAGATTTTCCTTTGTTGGGCTTGGGCCCCGGGGATAAGTGCACCACGAATTGAAATCTGCACAAAGATCTTGTTGGACTAACAAGAGAATCCTCACTGTCATTATCCTTTACCCGTGGCAAAGGCCGGTGCTTCAGCTCCAGTAGACATGGTTCTTCCTTTGGAGAGAGAGATCGATTCAGCGGGAGGAGACCACACACACATAAAACACAGAAGTGGGGTCTGAGTATCAACACATTGATTTTCCTTTCCTGGAGAGGATCTGATGGGAGAAGGTCTTTTCTGGGCTTCTTTCCCATGTCAATCTCCCTACTCTCCCCTCCCTGTACAAACATGTGTGGACTTTTCCATTGGACATTATGGTGCACCTCTCCTGTTTATGAAAGACCATCCCTTTGCCCCCTCCAGACTCCTTGTGCAGCAGAGGCAGCACGTGTCATCCAGGTCCGTCCTGGGCACGTTCCATGATGTTTGCTGACACGTGACTGAGTGCCATCTGTGCACATCCCTGGATCCTGTGTTGGTGCCATTAATGTATCATCCCCACCTCCTCGCTGCTGTGGTTTCCGACTACCACTCTGGGATTGTATTTCCGTAGATCTTGTTCTTCACAGATGTTCCAGGAGAAACTCAAGTGAGTGGCAGTCAACAAGGGAGATTTAGTCACGGAAGTGGCTTCTCTCTCCTGCCTCTTTCAGGAGAATCTGGGCTCTAAAGTCCGGTCCTGCTGATACCTGGCTGTGGCCATGGTCTGCCGAGAGCCTCCACGTCCTCGTCTGCAAGAGGGATGGTCCAGTCTGCCTGTCAGAGCTGTGAGTTTATGATCACTCATAGGCAGCCCTGTAAGTTCCTGGCTCCTAGGAGACGACA
Organism: Tapirus indicus; assembly: GCA_031878705.1. Classification (NCBI taxonomy): domain Eukaryota; kingdom Metazoa; phylum Chordata; class Mammalia; order Perissodactyla; family Tapiridae; genus Tapirus; species Tapirus indicus. Next base: position 6,794,134 of record CM062938.1, read on the forward strand.
GATGTAATGATCAGTCATTCAGTCGTTCTTCATTCCTCAAGCCAGCATTCGATGGTGCTCTGCTGGGCACAGGACTCTGGAGAGCAGGCTGGGCTCGGACAGCACTGGGTTCAGATTGCAGCTCTGCCATTTACCACCTGGGTCAGCTGGGCCAACTTACACATCTTTTACTTCCTGCTTCAGTTTTCTCCCCTCTAAATTATGTACTACAGTGGTATTGACCTCGAAGCGTTGTTGGGGGGGAAACTGAATGTATGCGGAGTGTCTTACACATAATTGACCCTTAGTAAACTTTAGATGATAATATTAATCCTATCACAATTATGGTAAGGCTCAGTGAGTCTGACCCCAGAGCCTGTGTATTAATAACTGTGCAAAACTGCTTATGTAATTGTTGTTAGTCACAACAAATTACCTTTAATTTAGTTCCATTATTCCTGCAGGTTACACCTTTGATGCTGCTAAATTCAGTTTCATCCCTGCCAGAACCCTGAGTGCCTTGTTGCCTCCTGAGTTCACCTGTGGGAGACCTGGCCATGAGGAGGGGGGCTTCAGGGACTGCTTGGGTGTTATCCTCTCATGGGGAATTCAGTCAGCTGACCTAGAGCCCTTTTGGAAAGCCAGGACTCAGGTTTTCATGAATAACTCCTGACGCCTGCTGGTCATTTTGCTCCCGGTTGGGTCACTGTGTGTTGAGATCCAGCTGGTGGTCACTCATGCCAGCAGAAGGCTCTGTGTTGGGTTTGATAAGGTTCACAGCATAATGCAGCTCTAGAGCTGGTAAGTCCAGAAGTTTCCACATAAGCCAAATGGAAAAACAAGGAAGCTGAAACATTGAGTAGAAAACTTAATAGCAGAATAGGACAATGGCCATGAGCCTGGATTTTGGAGTCTGTCATGTAAACCTGCATTCAACTCCTAGTGGCATAACGGTATTCAGTTAAATTACCCCTTTGTGCCTCAGTTTCCTTGCCTGCAAGACGGGACTGAAATAGGACCTAGCTGCTAGGTTCCTATGGGATGCAGTGAGTTAAGATATATACAATATTAGGACAGTTTGTTGCACATAATTCATTAATAGATGAGAGCCATTATTAACTCTAAAAGTGTGAGCACATACAATCCAAAAAACCTATTTAATCAAGATGATTTGCCGCACAATATAATACATATCTCACATTTATAAAACAAAATTCCTAACTGGTAACAGATGCTATTTCCATTTTTTCGTGTCTTTTCCCCCAGAGCCCACAGCACTGCAGGCAGCTGCAGATAGCTTTGAGAAATAATAGATGTGCTATATATACAACAACTTCTTTTATCCCCTGCCTTGATTCTAAAATATGGGAAGGCTTGGGTGTAAATATGGCTGTGAAGTCTTTTATTGTTCCTATTAACGTGAAAATGAGCTTGCGTAATGCACTCCGATCGTGTCTAAATCATCCCGGCTCCTGCCTCGCTTCACATCGTCGGGGAAAGAGAAAATTGGACCTGGTGCAGTAATCACGCATTAACGAGCCCATGTAAGTCGTGGCACAAAGAGCTCTTTAGTGGATTAATTGAAAGTCTCGCCGTGTGAGCTGGAGGATGTCAGCCAGTGACACCAAATGTGCACACTCACAATTAATGGTGACCAGTGAAAACTAAACAGTGTAACGCATCTCACTACCAACATTTGGATAAGAAAAGGCACCAGCCTGAGCCGTCCTCATTTCAGAACTCGGAAGCAGCATGGATGGGCTGCACAGCATGAAGTTGAAGCCTGGATCCTATAACCAGGCCACCGAGGTTTAAATCGTGGCTCTGCCACTCACTGGCTGTGTGACCTTGGGGAATTGAGATGTCCTGTCTGTGCATCAGTTTCTTCATCTATAAAATGGGAACGATGATAATAGTACTTATCTTGTAAGGCCACCATGAGGACAAAGTGGGCCAGCATGTGGGAACACACCCAGAACAGGACCTGGTGTGTAAAGAACACAAGGTAAAAGTTAGCTATCATCATTATATTACTATTATTATTATTATTATTATTATTATTATTATTACTGGTGTATTAATTAAGGTCCTCATAGGAAATACACAGAACCCTCAATGTGTCATAGCATTTAATACAGGTGGTATTTAAATGGATTGGGCAGGATTCAGTAAACAGGGGATGGCTCTGCACCCAGGAACTAGCAACATTGTATATGGGAAGCCATTACAATACCTCACATACCCCCCCCCAACCAAAGGGACAGAGGAGGGAGCAGTTAGCAGAAGCAGTGAGAACCATGGCAACATGGAGGAGTCATCCAATGGGAGCTGTGGCTTCTGTGAAGGGAGCACGGATGATGCTAAGTCGTGGAAGAATGGGGAGAATGAGGGCCATAACTCCCCTGACCTCTCTCTCTTCTTGACCCCCAAATCCAGTGCCTCCCATTAGAAAATCTCCCCAGAAGCCAGAGGACAGGGAGCCCAGGTGACCCATTATGAAGAAGTCAGCTCTAGGTTTCAGAGTCGTGAAGGGGCACCGGGGCAAAGAGTAGATCTGGAGGGTGATTGAAAAACGTCCAACCAGCAGGGACAACAGTCTTAGGACTACCTCTATTACACATGCAATTAGTAGGAATAAACTGAGAAAATGCTACCAATATACCCACACACCCCACTGCCAAGATGCTACAGGGACAAGTGTCACTGAAATATGTCTCTTGTTTCTCCCGTCGGTGGGGATTGCTCAGTGCCTTTTCATTGTGGTTCTGGGCCAGAGTCAAGAGTGACAATCCTCACAGAAACAACCTGAACAGAAACAGTGACAGCAAAGGGCATTTCCATAATACTTACAATTTCAGATTGTTTTCATGTATTTAGTCACCTTGCAGCCTTGTGATAAATTTGTTGTAAGGTAGGTATTGATTCCCATTTCAGAAGTAAGGAACTTGAAGATGAAGCATTTAGTCAGCTGGGATCAAAACCCACTGTGTTGTTCTTGCTTGAATTTCTTAGAGATGCGTGGAGAAATACTGACAATATAGCATAGGGTTTAAAAGCACAAGATGTGGAATTTACTTATTCACTTGTTTTATTCAGGTAATAAGATGTGAGGGACTGCCATGCGTCTAACTCTGTTCCAGACAGTGTGGATCCAGCAGTGAACAAAACAAAGTCCTGTCACTCCTTGAGCTGTAGCTGCTTTGGAGAAGAGTCTGGAAGTTCCTCAAACAGTTAAAAGAGTGACCGTATGACTCAGTAATCACAACAGAAATGAAAACACAAGTCTTCAGAGAAACTCAAATATGAGGCTGTTAGAACTAATAATTCAGTAAAGTTGCAGGATAAAAAATCCACATACCAAAATCAGTTGTGCTTCTATACACTAACAACCATCTGAAAAGGAAATTAAGAAACAATCCCATTTACAGTAGCATCAAAAAGAATAAAACACCTGTAAATAAACTTAGCCAAGTAGGTGAAAGACTTGTACTCTGAAAACTACAAAACATTGATGAAAGAAATTAAAGGAGATACAAATCAATGGAATGACATCCCATGTTCATGGACTAGAAGACTTAAGATCGTTAAAATGTCCATACTACCCAAAGCAACCTACAGATTCAATGCTATCCCTATCAAAATCCCAATGACATTTTTTACAGAAATAGAAAAAAACAATCTTAAAATTCTCATGGAACCACAAAAGAACCAGAATAGCCAAAGTGATCTTGAGAAGGAAGAACAAAGCTAGAGGAATCACACTTCTTGATTTCAAAATATATAACAAAGCTACAGTGATTAAAACTGTGGAACTGGCATAAAGACAGAGAGATAAACCAGTGGACTGGAATAGAAAGCCCAGAAATAAACCCATATAGTGTCAACTGATCTTTGGCAAGGGTACCAAGAACACACAATGGGGAAAGGACAGTCTCTTCAACAGATTGTGCTGGGAAAACAGCGTAGCCACATGGTAAAAAAGAGAGAGACAGAAAGGAAAAGAAATTGGACTCCTAACTTACACCAGATACAAAAATCAAAACAAAATGAATTCAAGAGTTAAACGTACAACGTGAAACTGCAAAATTCCAAGAAGAAAACATCAGGAAAAATCTTCTTGACGTTGATCTTGGCAATGACTTCATAGATATGACACCAAAAGCACAGGCAATAAAAGCAAAAATAGACAAATGGGACTATATCAAACTAAAAAGCTTCTGTACAGCAAAGAAAATAATGAACAGAATGAAAAGGCTGTCTACGGAATGCGAGAAAATATTTGTAAACCATATAGCTGATGAGAAGCAACTTCCAAAACATATAAGGAACTCCTAAAACCCAATAGCAAACAACAAATATCTCAGTTTAAACATAGACAGAGACTTGAATAGACATTTCCCCAGAGAAGATGTACAATTGGCCAACAGGTATATGAAAAGATGCTCAGCATCATTAATTATCAGAGAAATTCAAATCAAAACTACACTGAGATACCACCTCACACTTATTAGGATGGATATATATAGTTTTTAAAGATAAGAGGCAAGTTTGTGGAGAAATTGAAACCCTTGTACACTATTGGTGGAAATATAAAATGATGCAGCAGCTGTGGAAATAGTATGGAGAGTCCTCAAAAAATTAAAAAAGGAACTAGCACATGATCCAACAATCCCACTTTTGGGTATATATCCAAAAGAATTGAAATCAGGATTTCAAGCGATACCTCCACTTCCATGTTCGTTGCAGCATTATTCACAATGGCCAAGATACAGAAATAACCCAAGTGTTCATTGACAGATGACTGGATAAAGAGAATATGGTATATTCACCCGATGGAATATTATTCAGCCTTTAAAATGAAGGAAATCCTGGCATTCTGACAACATAGATAAACCTTGAGGACATTATGCTAAGTGAAAGAAGCTAGTCACAGAAGGACAAATATTGCATGATTCCGCTTAGAAGAGGTATCTGAAACAGTCAAATTTATAGAAGCAGAGAATAAGGTAGTGGTTGCCAGTGGCTAGTGGGGAGGGGAAGTGGGGATTGTTCAATGGGTATGAAGTTTCAGTTATACTGAATAAATAAGTTCTAGAGATCTGTTGTACAATATAAGGCCTATTGTTGACAATACGACATCGTGTAATTAAAAATTTGTTTAAAGGGTAGATCTCATATTAAGTGTTTATACTACAAAAAAAAAAAAAAAAACTCAAGGAGATTCTGGGAGGTGTTAGATATGTCTGTTTCCTTGATTGTGGTGATGGTATCACAGGTGTTTGCATATTTCCAAACTCATACAATTGTACACATTGAATATGTGCAGTTCTTAGTATATCAATTATACCTCAATAGAGTTGTTTTGAAAAAATCTTGAATATGAATGTTCATAGCAGAATTAGTCATGGTAGCCAAAAAGTGGAAACAAACTAAATGTCCATCAACTGATAGATAAATAAAATGTAGTATATCCATACAATGGAATACAATTTGGCAGTAAAAAGAAATGAAGTACTGATACATGTTACATGGATCAATTTTGAAAACATTATCCTATGTGAAAGAAGCAAGTCACAAAAGATGATATATGATTCCATTTTTATGAAGGGTCCAGAACAGGCAAATCTAGAGAAACAGAAAAGAGGTTAGTGATCTCTTAGGGATGGGAGGATGAGTAGATGAGGAGATAGGGGGGTAACAACTAAGGGGTGAAGAGTTTATTTTTAGGGTAATGAAAACTTCCTAAAATTGATCATGGTGATGGATAAAGAACTCTGTGAATATACTAAAAGCCATGGCATTGTATACTTTAAATGGGTGTATACTTTAAATGGGTGAAAGTTATTTCACATAACTTTAAATGTTATGTGAAATATATATCAGTAAGCCTGTTTTTTTAAAAGAATGCTCCCATCCCTCTCTTTGATGCCTGAGATTTTCATCTAGTGAAATACTGAAACTTGTGACCAAAATTCTCATTGTAAACTTCATATATTGTATTTTCCCCTGAATTTAATAATTGTATTAGAAATTTTAGATAATCAACCACCTTGTTGTCCTGCTGGGAATTTTGTTCTCGGCTGGATCTTTCTGGAAGCATTTATGGGAAAGAGTGAATATATATGTATTCACACACACACACACACACACACTTATCTCTAGACCTAGTTCTACCTCCAGAGTAAAGTTCCTTTAGTTTAAAATGAATGAAAGGAACTATGATTTGTTGGGATCATTAGAAACTTTTGCAGGAAAACAACTTAACGGGCTACACACATTCCTTCTGATGTTCTCCTCTGCTTCATCTCCCAAGAAAAAGTGAATATTCTTCTTACGTGCTTTCCACTTTGTTTTATATTATTCTTTGATGTTAGAAATTGAAGTCCGTTCAACTTTTGTGTCGATGGCTTTGTAGATTGTATCGCTTGCCTTGTTTAAAGTTAAAACAGCCAGCATCACTTGCCTTGGGAAAATCTGCAAGTTCAGGTTGCTCCCCAAAACTAAACTTTCCTGACCACGTCTGCCTTTCTTCACCCTCCCCCTGTCCCGGAAAATCATACCCAGGCCACCCTGACCTCCAACCATAGTGTTCACCTCCTAAGCTCTACAGATGCCCTGTTGGGTCCTCTTCCATGTGGGAGAAGGGGGAGGGATAAGAAGGCAGGAAAACACTCTCTTCCTTTGCAGGGAGCAGAATAGAGATAACGGCAGTTTCATCTTCAAAGGTAATCTTTCTTCCTCTCTTCTCAAATCTTTAAAATTCTTGAAGCAAGTAAGGAACTTCAAGAGCTGTGGAAAAAATTCTTAAGTAGTTATTTTGAAAGAAACATATATATAGCAGATTCAGCATCTCACTTCAGAATTTCTCATCTTTCTTGGTACCTGGTCAGAATCTGAGTTTGACATCATTATGTGCATCTCTCTCTGTGCATTGGTATGCATAGCTAGGAGAGGGGAGAGTGTAGACACTTAGCGTGTTTATATGTATATCTGTGTGAGCATAGGACCAGTAGACAGCTGGATGGACTTGGGGAAGGGAAAAAATACCCCTCTTCAATTCCTTTCCAAGGGGAGACATGTCAAATCCAGGGGAAGTAATAACATCCTTCAAGTTGTGGACTCTCCTTCAAGACCCATGGTTATGTGGGTGATGTAGGTGTCTGACTCCTAGGGCAACCCATCCTGTATGATTTCCTTATCCTGGGCCCACAAGCCCTGTCTTTTGCCAAGCAGAGAAACCCTGAAGAGCAATGAAGGAGTCCTGGCTTCCCATCCTCCACATCCCTCAGCATCTACTTGGAAACTAGCCAAGGAATGGACATCTAAAGTATGCAGAGAGTGAAATTATAGTTTTGAATGACTGCAACAGAAAAAAAGAACAATTACATAATCCACAAACTAAATATCCATTTCATTGATGTTATTTTTAAAAAGCAACAAATTTGAGAAAAGAACTTCTCCTGAAATTGAAATATGTATGAGAAAAAAATGAAAAATAAGGCCAGAAGATAGTGAAATATCAAGACAATATACAATAGAAAAAGTCATCAAATGCAAAATTTATTTCATTGAGAAAAATACTAAAATTGATTTGAGTCTAACAAGACTAATAAAGAAAACTATGAGAATGAACTAATTACAAATATTGAGAATGAAAATAGGGCATCACTACAGATCACACAAACATTCAAAAAATAGATACATAATGTTATGAAAAAGTAAAAATACAAATGGATGGCCAAAATCTTAGAAAATCACTTAAAATATAATACATTTGATACAATAAGTAGAAACTTGGAACATATCTATGTTTAATAAATAGATCGAATCAGATAGCATTTTTTCTGAGAACTTTTTCTGATTTTGCCCTAATGCCTTAAGCATCTTCTAATATGTTATTCATTTTTATTTTTATAGCACTTATCACTTCTAAAATTATGTTACCTACTGTCTATCTATTTCTTGTCTCCTTTTACTAAAATATAACTCCATGAGGACAGAAATCCTCTTTATTATGGTCACCTCCGCAACCACGGTACCTTGCATAAGGCTGACTCGGAGGACGTCCTCAAAAATAAATTCTAAACAAATGAAGGAATAAATCCATTAGTATGGTTAAGAATTTTACCAGTGGGGAAATGTTTGTGGCAGGAAATCTTGTTGCCAAGGTATAATCATGGCCACCAATACAAAAATGAGAAAATTACACCCAAAGAGGTGACTTACAGAGAATCTTCTCACTCTAGCCTATATCCCTTGGAAAGTCTGTGAAAATATTCTCTTGTAAGCTTTTAATACTTTTATACTCCATGACTCTTACCTCCTTTTTCACCAGACTACTGTGATGTCCACTTTGTTTCCTCTGCCAGGTCTGCCTCTGGTCCCCTCTGGGAAGGGTCATCATCTGCTTTCCCCACCATACATGTGAACCCATAGGATTACTAGACAGAAGAGATGGTAGAGGACACCCTGACGACAGATGTTAGACACGGCTTTCCGAGCATTCCGTGTGGCTATGTTTAATAAAGACATAGGGGAGGGCTGACCAACACTGAAAAAAATGTAATATCCATTCTGAACTGTGATCCTAAGAATTCAGGAACAGTGCTGGGCTCCATGGGACAAGTCAGCTGCAGGGAAAAACCTATTACGACGCCCGAAAAAGAAGAGAAATTGCCAAAAATGTAGAGTGAGGTGTGAGTATTATCAATTGCATTCCCTGCCTACAAATATAACCTGGGAGTATCCAAGGAGGCCACAGGGACCATCAAGTTGAGGCACCGATATTTAATTTAAGTCATCAGCAATTTCCCTTACTAGTTGGTGAATAGTGTGCCTCTTCTCTTTTGTCCCTATATCCTTTTAGACATATTTCCAGTGAACCATCTATGAAGGAAGAGGGGAAAAAAGGCCAATTTTTCAGCACTGCTTCCCACTGACGACTGTCTTCCCATTCTTACTGTATTCCCTTGCCATACTCTCAGAAACTGTCATCAATCCCTCAGCACAACAATCCACTCATCAATATCTGGAAACAAGACACAGCCCATGCTGAAGTTCCTAAATTGTCTTCAGCCAGGGGACCCTCCCAACCACTTCATTGTCATTATTAATATGGAAAACCATCATTCAGAGGAGTCAGAAGAATATATTCTTCCTAAATATTGCCCATATTTTCTTGAAAATTGTAATTGAGTATTTTGAATATTTTTCTAGAAGTAACTTAAATGTAGTGACATTCATGATTTAATCATAACAGTAAAGAAGAACAATGACAGCAGTCAAATTCCACACTGAGAAACTCTTTGATGAGGAGGATGGGAAGCCAACTGTTGGTCTCCTCTCCCCGCCTAACTTGCTACCCAATGAACTAGATTTCTTTTGATGGGGTCACCAGGGGCACATGACATTTTCTTCACCTACGGTTCATCTTGAATTTAGGGACTGAGTTAGAGTGGCTGCTAAGACTGAAGACTGAAATCAAAGATGGCCTGGCTTCAAACCCTAGCTTGTGATTTACCTAAATTTGGACAATTTACATCACTTTCCCATCACCCCATTTCCTCATCTGTAAAAAACAGTATTATACATATTGCAGAGGGCAATTTGTTGATTTACTGAAAATAATTCAGGTGCATAAGTTTGCACAAAGAAAGAGCTCAGTGAATTATAAGCTTTATTATTTTTGTTTGTCTCCATCGTTCATACAATTAAGATAAAGTAAGTTTTGGGCTACTATTTGGCTAAATTCTGTCTGATTGGGAAATACTTGAGGCACATTTCAAGTACTTTATTGTTGATTTTAGGAAGTGGAGTCATCAACCATAGGGTTTTGCTGTGGACAGATCTACAATATTTCTTAAAGCTCCAAATGCTGTATTTGAGGTATCATATTTATTACAAACACTTATTGTTAATATTTTCTGTTGTTATACTAATACTTCTGGAAAACTAGAGATGACTTTTATATACTGGTAGGTCTGTGGGGAAGAGCAGCCTGGATTGGGAGGTTACTGAGAGCAAGTGTAATTGAATACACACACCTGATGCTCCCTACTGTTAAATAGTCACAGGAAGGACCACATAAGCATGCTTATAGCCCTCCTTACTGGGTCACTCAGAAAAGCCTGCTTCTACAAATATGCTTCTATTTATGATTGCTTTGTCACTTGAAGAATATAAAATGACCCATGTTTGGAATGACCTAATAGAAACAGTTAGCTATGGAAGGAATGTTTTATCTGATGTGCTCAGAAGCACAGCTCATGAAGTCTACAGCAAACAATCACGGGATTAAATGAAAAAGACATTGGATTTGGTGGTGCGACATAGAGCACAGAGCTGTCATTGAGACGACAGTGCATTCAGATGCAGCATCATTGTGAATTCTGAGAGACCGACAAGATGCGTCAGCCCCGTGGAAGAGGACCCTTTGAATGGACTGCGTTTAACTCTGGAATAGTTCACTTTCCAAACAGAAATTCCAGGCACCAGTGGCAATATGGCAGCTCTCACAGATACCTAGGGGCCAAGAGGATGGGCATCGTTTGCATATAAATTGAATTTGCATAAATATTTTCACAAAAGAAATGGGGCCAAGCATTGTCTTTGCTGGGATTCTTCCTCTTTGACAGATGTTAACAGAAGTGGCTCCTGTTACTGTGAGCTCTCCAGCTGTGAAAGCTGGACTCTGGGCTCCCAGGAAAGGACCTAGAGAGCCAGCCCCTGAAACAACACATATTCCACTGAAATATACTCCAAGATAGAATGAGTTCAGACTTTTCCCTTCTTCTATTTATTCAAACCACCACTGAGGATGGCCCCACATATTTTTCTATACTATCTCAAATTTCTAGAAATACCCCCAGTTAGAACAGAGTGAAATCTGGATCTAATTCAATTCAAGAGATGGGGAGGTGGAGGCAGACTATGAGAAAAACCAGTAATTCAATTTGCAGTTGAAGCCATTGATGAAATGCCTGCTCCCTGCTCCTGCCCTTGAACACCGAGGTCATTCTCTTTACCTGCTGGCAAAAGTACAGGAGCATCCTGAAGTAGCAGAAGGAAAGTGGACTTCAGGGGATGGGACAAGTTACAATTTTAGGCCAAGCCAATGGGACGCGAAGGCACCTGAAGCCCAGAGCAGTTCTTTGATCCCGGAGCCCACCCTCTGGAGTGGCTGTAACAGGTCTGACCAGGGCACAGAGCAAATCTCATGATGTGTAGCCTTCAAGTGTGCATAAATGGGAGAGGAAGGGCCAGGACCACCTCACTCCTATCTCGAGGTCTGGTCACAGGGGATTCTATGTCAGTGAGCCTCCTGGAGTGGTCCCAGGTGTGGGTGAGGATCCCTTTGGAGACCAGACATGCGTGGTCTAGTGATCTCCTCGGTGAGAAGGGGTAGAGCTACGTCTTCAGCATTTCTTCCAGTTCAGTATAGTCAAATCCTCTCAATTTCATGAACTCTAAATATTCAGTTTTCCCCATAAACTGGATCTTCAATAATTCAATCCTTACAAAGAATCCCTCCATCAGAGCAAGTGTATTTTCACCATTCATATTTGTTCATACTAAAGTGTATTTCTCAAATTTCTGAGTGCTACTGAAATGCAAATGATTGGCCTATAGCAAATAGCTGTAGATTTAATGAGGCAGTGTTTTTAGCTGGCATGGATTTTTCAAATGTTCCCTGTAGAGGAAAAGGCTAGCCATGTGATTCTTTGTTTCCATTTCCAAATGAAGATCTGTGTCTGGCACAGAGTGAGAAAACAGTGAGATGTTCTTGAATAAATATGCAGAGAAGGGGTCATAGACCTCTAGAAGGGAGCCGACTTTCCCTGGAACAATACTTATTTTAGTTTCAAGGGCTTTATCTACTGAAAAATGTAAAATTTCCTTCCACTTCTTCATTACATCACACACACACATTCTGAGAATCGAAATGTTCAGCCTTGGAAATCTCTGACACGTTAAGTAAAGAACTGTTTTGTAAATGCTGCAGCGATCTAAGAGGTATGCTCAAATATTCTGGAATTTTCATCAATTGCATAATTTATTACTGAATATAGACTAGAATCCTTCATGTCTTGAGTGAAAAGTGTTGGTCACATACCCAGAGCCTCCTGCCTCCTTATTCCTTCCTGGCTGAGTCCTGGCATTTTCCAGGCAGTCCCTGCTCACCGTCATGGCCTGGGGTGGGCAGGCCTGCAGGCACTGGAGTGTTCCAGACCGGTTCAGGAATGCATGGGCCTATATGACTCCATTCTGGTTAACAAGGTATATGGGGGATTTTGCTGGGGGATTCTAGAAAAACAGTGTTTGCTTTCCTAAAGAAGAGCTGTAGGAAGATACATCCTGTTTTCTTTATGAGGAGGTCTTCACGTCTGTTTGTGGCATCTGGAATTTCTGGCACCATCTTGCTACTTGTCTAAGGAGGAAGCCATACTGAGGATGGCAGAGCAGAGACATGAGGGGAACCTGGGACATGTGGACATTACTGAGCTGTTGAGTTTGCCAACTCTGGACCCCCACTGCCCACCCCTGGAGCTTTGGACTCTCCAAGAGAGATGATAAGACCCTTTATTGTCAAAGCCTGAAGAGTCAGGTTCTTCTGCAGCTGCAGCTGAAAGGATTCAATGGATACAACATCTTTGTAAATGACTGTGCTCCCGCCATCCTCTCCCATGTCTGTGTTACAACAAATTCATTGTGTTGGAGAAGTTCATTTTCTCTCCAGAAAGGCTGTGATCTTTTGGGGATTTTTTGGTTGTTTAATGCTTAGAACCAGGCCTAGTGAGTGCTTAAATTTTTAAATTAAATTTTGGGATAATTTTCAGTATTTTTAAAGCTATCTCTTCTAGTACACTATAGAAATTCTTTCTCCTTTGCCCTCTGAAGAATACAGAAATGAATAAGACTTGAGCCTGTTTCCCAGAACTTTACATCTTGTGGAAGAAGGAAATGTGTGCAAAACCAGGTATAATCCATTGCAAAATGTGAAGACCACTGTGATACCTTCTATCAAGCAGAATTGAGTTTATCTGCAATTAACAGTAAAACTAATCCCAGTGGCTTAAAATCAGATTTCTTTTCCTCACATAATAAAATTTCTAGAGGTTGTTGAAATTAGCTTGGCAGTTAGAAACCAAGGGGAATGTCTTTGCAATCCTTTGCTTTTTTCTCAAGGTTACAAGATGACTGCTGCAACTCCAGCCATCACATCCTAATCAAGGCAAAAAACCGACCAAATTGACCTAATCATCCTGCTTTGGAAAGATGATGCCAGCCATGTGTCCCCTTTTATCCAAAAGCAAAAGCTTGCCAAGAAATGCCCCACAGAGAATCATGCTTAGGTTTTACTGACCTGAGTTGGATCAAATGGCCACCCCCTTCTTCAAAGTAGGCTGAGTAAAAAGGGACTGGAACTGTCCATCATGTAGAGATGATGTGGAACTTCCAGATGCCACATGCCCACATCCCCATGTCACCACAGTGCTCTAGATATATGATATTATCTGCTCCTTGTAATGACCCTGTGAGGTAGGTAACGGTATTGCTCTATTTACAGATGAAGAAACTGAAAATCAGAGGAGTCCTGGGACTTGCGATTAGGAAGAGGAGATCCTCCAACTGAACAAATGTGGTGTAAGGCTCAGGTGAGAGGGATGGGCACTGACCAAGATGGCCTTAATGTTTCCCTCTGCTTGGCTAAACGTTACACAGGCTTCTTCCCACCTCTTGGCCCCGACCTCTCTTTTCTTAGAGCTTTTACTCTAGAAAACTTGTAATTGTAAATGTTTTCTCTGCTCCTTTGAGATGTAAATCTTCTTAAAAGTGTCTTTTCAGTCTTTCCACCCAGGAATGTCTTTCTCAAGGGCCCGGGAAACATCCCTTTGAAACATAGTAATCACCAAAGAAGAGAGCCCCCTCTCTCCCAGTCTCCCTGAGAGGGAAGGAGCCCAGTGTCAGGGGGAGCCTTGCTCCAAGACCTAAAACTCCCTCCTGCCAGGAAGGTATGAAAAAGTTCACATCTTCCTGTGTGAAGTCGATTAGCAAACACAGATGACCTGAGATCTCTCTTCCTCTGCTCTTGAAAACCCTCCTATCCTTGACTTCAGTGGAGTCGAGGTCTGACTGAGTTCTGGTCTCTCTCCCCATTGCAAAAAACCTTGAATAAAGTCTTCCTTACCTGTTTAACTGTGTCCGGAGCAATTTTTATTTTGACGGTTCAAAACCATGCTCTGTAAGATATGTTGGAATCATGTACGGGAAACTCAGACGCACGCATGGACCAGGCAGGCAGGTGAATTTGGCCAGAGATAAGACAAAGGGAAGAGGGATGACCATGAGGTGCTGGAGACCCCATGTCCCCTTGCAATGTGGAATGGTGTCCCTCCACAGGATTTGCCCAGTTCCTAACCCTGGTTCCTGGGAAGCTTATTTGGAAATAGGGTCTTTGTAGGTATAATTACACTAAGGATCTCAGGATGAGATCATCCTGGATTTAGAGTGGCCCTTAAATCAAATCTAACGATTGGCGTCCTTACAATTGGAGAGGGATTTGAGACACAAGTGGGAAGAAGGCCATGTGAAGATAGAGGCAGAGGCTGGAGTGAGGCAGCCACAAGGCGAGGACCGCTGGGCGCCCCCAGGAACTAGAAGAAGCAGGGGCAGTGTTGGGGGGAAAAATAGAATCCGCTCCCACCCTTTCCCTTAAGGTTCTTACTGCTGGTCAAATAGTTAAAAAGGCAGGTTAGCAGGAGAAAATCAAACAAAGTTTAATAACACGTATACATGGGAAAAACTCAGGAAAAACTGAGCAACTCGGCCACCTGATGGAAGCTTCCAGCTTAAGTATCTCCAGCTAAAGACAAGGAGGATGCTGGGGGTAGTGGTTTGGGATTTCAGAGGGGAGGGAGACAATTCACATGGAGATGGAAATGCAAATGTTTGTTAAACAATTTTCACTGGGCCAAAAATGGGTTTGCTCGTGTCTTTCTAGCACACCTATTTTACATTATACTATAGCTATCTTATGGTATTGGCTCCCTCCTGGAACAGGCCTTCTATGTTAAATTCTTTTAGGCAGTTTGGGGGAAGACCAAATGTTCTTCCTGAGTCTTCTGAACCTTTATTGTCTTCAGCTCAAAATAATCCGCATACCAGAGTGAAGCACCTTGGGGTGGCCTGCCCTCAACTCCATCAGAAGGATCCATTCCTAGAGTCTTTAGAGGGAGCACGGCCCTGCAGACACCTTGATTTCAGACTTCTGGCCCCCAGAACTATGAGAGAATAAATCTCTGTTCTTTTAAGCCCAAAATTTTTACTAATTTGCTGTGTCAGCCTGTGAATACACTTATCTAAAAACCCCATGGTTGTTATACTGATGAAATGTGGTCCTAGATGTCCCAGGTTTACCAAAGGGGTATCAGAAATCTGGGATTTGATGCCAAATATCTTATTTTTAAGTGTGGCAAACAACTCACTTTTTCTTAGTGTTTTGCAGGTCAACACTGCATGAGGCAAAGTAGATAAGGAGCAGGTCTCCAGGGGCAAGTACAACCTCCAGACGGCAGATTAAGACTCTAGATTGGGGGATTGATTTTGGATTCAATCTGCATTGAATTGTTCCAGATGATTTGCCCTTACTCTGTGGAGTTCCACCTGACGGGGCTGGCAGTTGCTGGTTCTGAATATTTTTTACAGTCCTTCTAACTCAAGTCCAGAGTGACCATGTTTTGCTACTTAAGACACGGACTAATGCCTGTACCAACAGGCACGGAGAACGCACTTGGATAACTGCCTGTAAGGCACAGCACACAGAGGATTCCCGCCCATTAAAGACAACATCGGTCTAAGAGATGGAACTGTTTCCATCCTCCACTAACGACTCGGCTTTGTGAGGTTTTAAACCTCAGCTTTGACTAATAATCCAAGAAGGAAAAAAATAAAAGAGAAACATAATTGTAACCTCTTCTCCTAACGGAAGCCAGACTCCCTTGCTGCTGTGTGGGCATTGTTCCCATTAAGTTAATGAGAGTTCCAGTACAAATGGGGTCCCAGGATCCACGCTAGATGATCACAGTCTGGGTAAATTTTAATATTTCCTGTGCTGTCTCAAAATCCTAAATAGGCTCTCAGAAATGTGTTTTGCAAGATAAGAAAATGATAATCAAGTCTGACTTAAAGACACATTGATTTTTTTTCTATAGGCAGAAGTGAAACAATTGAGCATTTCTCTAACTCTCTCTGTTCCTTTTCTCTGCCGGTTCAGTTAAATGCTATCATGTACAGAGAAGAGAAATAATGTGTTTTCATTAAGGAAGGATTAAGTCAAATCCACAGATAGTGTCTTTAGTGGATGAGGACTGTGAATCAACACCCATGAGATCCATGCTCAGAAATCAGTGGGCTTTTAGTGCATTTGAAGTGAATCACAGGCATTTTCTTTATATTGGAATTCATTTTTTTGTTTTGTTTTCTGACAAATCAGCCATTAGGTTTGACACTCCACAGGGGCAGAGACCAATGTCTGCTCATTACCTTTCAGAGTTCTGGGCACAGAGCTGGGGCTGGAATCCACGTGGTGGTGTTTCAGCCAAATAGTCTGTGTTCTAGGGACTTCAGAACTCTTCAATATGTTAATGTTGATAAAAGGCGATGAGATACGCTGAAATGACCATGAACTTAGAGATGAATGACACGCACCTGATCCCTTCCTCTGCCCTAAATCTGAGACAAACCACAGACCCCACATGGGCTGCATTTCTCACCTGTGGATGAAATTGTTGGACAAAGTCAGTGTTACTAAGACAGAGGACGTGAGCTCTGGCTGGAATGCGGGTGACGTTAGGTGGCGCCAGTTATAACATTAAATAACGTTACGAGGATTGCTTCCCTGCTGGCATCCTCCTGCGGCTTCTTGTGACATGGAGGAATAGTCTTTTTGGCAACAGCATTTTTTAACACTTGTAATGTCCTGTTTAACCAGTGGAGACTGGATCGATGCTCAGAATTTTGGCAGTATGACTGTATAGCTAGAACTTTCTAAATATATTCATCTTTATTGTATTTATTTTTAGGCAAGACCAGGCAATTTTTCCACTTAGAGTTCAGTAAAAGTTTCCCTTTTTTAAATAAGTGAATTAGGTACAACAACTCGTCAGTTTATGGATGAGTACCAAGAGACAGCCTAGGTAGACCTCAGGTGTGGCAGTACTTGTCAGCGGTGCGTGAAACACTGATGCTCACACAACACTGCACGTTGGTCCTCAGGATCCTTCTGGTATTAACACCGGAACTTTCTGTCTAATATCTACTCACTCTTTCTTCCCTCCTAAAAGTGTGAACTTCTGGGGAGTGGGAAAAAGTGTATCTGACTAAACACACGAACCGCATGTAGTGATTTCTCATGCAGGTAGACATTGCCACGTGACTCAGTTTTGGCCAATAAGATGGAAATGAATGTTGTGAAGTTGTCAGATGAGACATCCAAGGAAGACTAAGGTGAAGAGCTGTCTCAGATGGCACTTGTCCTTTGCTTTTCTCATTTCCTCCCTTTTCTCATCTGGAATATTGGTGTGACGGCTGGTGTACAGAAGCCATCTTGTGATTTTGAGATAATCTTGAGAATAAAAGCCAGGCTCTAAAGATGGCAGAAAACAGAGAAAGACAGAATGTATGCAGATGTTGGTGGCAGTAAGAATCCACTGCACTAGCCCTACCATCTACCTCTGGACTTCATGACATGCCAGAGAAAAATAAACACTTGTTTTGGGGGAGATCTATGTTATCTGCAACTGAACAGAATTCCTAATTGGCAAATCATCAGTGCCCCCAAATTCCTTAGTTCCTACATGAATGTAAAGTGTGCATAATCCTCACCCCATTATTCTATTCACATCCATTCACTCAGCCTTCCAAATCCTCATCTTTAGTGAATAATGAAGAATTACTTTTTATCTTTGTTCCACATTTCAGTGGACAATATTCTTTATAATCTGGAAATCTTTGATAGCTTTTTGGTGAATCCAATTCCTATCCCAAAGGGACTTGTCATTTATAAGGACCAGCTCTTCTGTGCGTCCGGACAACCTAATGACATTCTCCTCTCAGACAGAAACATCTCTGCTTCCTGCTGATCAATGAAGGAAACGTGTCAGGGCATCTTGTGCCTCCGAGCATCTAATAACAGTGAGAGATATTTTCTCTTAAAAGGAGTGTGATTGTATTAAAATTAAACCACACCAATCTTTAACTAAAATGAAAATAAGTTTTAAACCATGTTTCTGTGAATGGTATACTTTGGTTTAAGTCAGGTTTTAGAGAAAGCTCAAGAAATCACACAAATTGAAAGATTACTCCTATCCAACCACATTTTAAATTCCCAGAATCTTCGAGGTATTGGAGGTTAGTGGTGGTTGATGGGATTTTTAATGGCTTGTGATCGAAAGCTCCATATTACAGTGTGGCAATACTCGAGTTGGATTTTAAAGCCTGCGTAGGTTTACGAAAAGAGCTGGGTAAGTATCAGTTTTCTCTAATGGCTTTTGAAAAGGCACATCAATTCTATTTTTCTTTTACTGCTTTCGTAAACATATTAAGGAGAAAAAATTTTGCAAACAACCCTTAAAAAGCTTTTAGTCTAATCAAATTCTGCTCTTAAATAAAACCAGACCTTTGCAACATTAATAACAATTCTTTTCAGAATATTAAAAGGATTAGAAATTATAAGATCATCATTTTGATCAAGGTCAGATATTATTTCTTCATCTGTGAGATAATTCTCAGTGATGAATATCAATTTAAAAAGTGATATAGAAATGTAAATTGAGTTTTCCCTTCTAAAAAGAAAAAAGGAAAAAATATTCCTTCCTTATTATTTCTCCTTAAAGTGTTAAAAATAAAGTGAAATGTCTCACCATTTCTCCATCAAAGGCTGAAATTGCCAGTCCCTCATGTTTCACCCTCTCTTACAGATACATATGTGCCTGGAATGGGAAAATTACCATGTAGACTGTTTGGTGGTAAAAATCCTTCCAATGAGGGACAAACAGGATACAGACTTAAGATGATTCATACAAGTAGTAAACAAAAGTGCCGATGGGTGCCATGGAGAGCAGAGGCGATGTGAGTACGAGTGGGGGCGAGTATAGGACAATAAGGGGCAGTGGGGACCGCAGTCAGCGGGGAGCTCACACCCTGCCTAGATGGGGCAACTGGAACAGAACTCCATCTTTCTTCCTGACATCTTCAATCTGTAGAGAAGGGTGACACATTTCTTGTTGATTTAAACTCAGTCCGAACAACAACAAAAAAAACTCCACTTCGGTGACCCGCATCCCAGCCCTGTGTCTGTGTGAGATTTAGTGACCTCAGTCCCTCAGGACAGAGATGAATCAGAGATCCAGGAAAGAAAGGGCTCCAGGGGGAGTGGACTGCTGGCCTCATAAGAATACAAAGGAAAGAAATGAGTCCCATGTTTCAATTTACCTTCCTTCTCAGACGTCAGTGTCACAGCTGGAATGAGGACTGCATTGCAGCTAACGAAAAGTGGGATATTACTGACTCTGTTTTTTAGTTGTTACCAGTAAACATTGCAACCTACACTCAAGTTATCACTAATCTTTCTGTATAAGAATAATTCTCCCAATTTTCCTCCCTCCTTCCCAAGAATAAATAGGAATCTGAAATAATGGAAGTTGATTCTTGATGCCTGGCTCTGCTACTCATAACCTAAGTTGTGTACACAAGTCTCTTAAATTATGTTTTACTCTATAAATAAATTTTAAAAATAGCACCGTGTTTGCAAGTTTGGATGATTCCAACTACAAATGACAGAAACTCTGCCTCACAATGGCTTACTCATAAAGGCGTTTGATTCCTTCCTAACCGACAGGACGTCCAGAGTAAGAACGGCTTCAGGGCTAATTGTTCTGGGGCTCAATGTCATCTTGAAGGACCAGCCTCTTTCTGTCTCTCTGGTCCTCCACTCTTGGTGACACCTTTGTCCTCAGACTGGCTGCAGACGGCTGGAGCAGCTTCATGTTCTCACTCAGACATACTGTTACCACTCGCAGGTTTAGCAAAATCCATGGAAGCCTGTTTTCCTGAACATGCTGTCGTTTCCCAAGTGGGAATCCCTGAAAAAGTTAATAAATTGATAAATAGAAATTAGTGTTTTATACCTGTTGATTGGCAACTCCCCGTTTCCCCCGCTTCCCGGCTCCTGATAACCACCATCCTATTCTTTGTATCTACGAGTCTGACTTTTAGATTCCTCATGTGGGTGGAATCATGCGATATTTGTCCTTCTGTGACTGGCTTTTTCACTCAGCATAGTGTCCCCCAGGTTCATCCATGTTGGCACAGATTGTAGAATTTCCTTCTTTTTTAAGGCTGAATAATATTTCACTGTATGTTTATGCCACATTTTCTTTATCCGTTCATCCATCTACAGCCATTTAGTTTGTTTCCACATCTCAGCTATTGCGGATAGCACCATGAAGAATGTGGGAGTGCTAATATCTCTCTAGGATCCTAGTTCAGTTATGTGAGTTGGCCAGGTTCTAGAGATCTGCTCACAACATTTTGCCTGTGGGTAACAATACTGTATTGTGCACTTAAAACTCCGCTAAGAGTGTAAATCTCGTTACGTATTCTTGCCATAGTATGAAGAAAAAAAGAAAATATTGTTTAAAAAAATCTGTATCTAAATATTCACATTTAACCTATTTTTGGATGTCAAAAAGCAGCCCTTTTCTTTCTTCTTATTTCCACCACAGGTCTGAGAAGCCCAAGTCCGTCGAGTCACCCAGATGGTTGAACTTGGTCACGTGTCTTCTGTGGGCTGTGCGGACAAAACAAGACTTTCCATGAACAACTCACACGAGTGAAACACGATCAAGTGCCAGCTGCTCTGCCGAGGCCTTCCATCCACCTCCTTAACCTTCCCTCCCACCCTACCAGGCAGTTACTGCCATCATCTTGCAGAGGAGGAAACTGAGCACTAAGGATGTGCAGTGACTCTCCAGGGCCACATGGTAGATGGCGGGGACCGGGTGGGGACATGGGCCTTTGGAACATTCAGATCTGTGTTTTCTACACTGTTATGAAGACAGAGGCATCTGATCAATGGTGCATTATGCAAGGGTGCAAGTGACATTTTTAGAAAGAGAAGTCTGGAAAATTTGTTCAGGGACTTTTGGGAAAACTGAAAATTATAAGCTTGCTCCATTTCCTTTAATTCAATGTTGGCTAGAAATAATAGTGAAAGCCAACAGCTGAAAGGCTGAGTTAACAGATGACTAAGGGGCCTTGTGGACTCGGGTGCCTGGAGAGGGCACACTACTGAGATGTTCTTGACATCACGTTGTCAGGAACATGTTCATGAATATTGTACACTAGTCACCATGACATTGAAGTTGAAACTTAACCTGGTGTATGTATGTATTATCATCATAAAATTGAAATTAATCTAAATCATTTATGGACAAAGGCAAAGAAATTTCCTGGATATTAAAAGGTTTGTTTTAATAGTGTCAGGACCACTGACTTATAACACTGAATTGATGAATGCTTGCTATGGGAAGTGATGTTTGTTAAGATGACATTGTAGAAAAATATGTTTGATTGCTTATGTAGCAAACTATACTCTATAGGAAACTGATTTAAACTCCCATCTTGTGATCATTAACTTACTGCCTGTGGCCTCCCTGGGTTTATTCTGTAAAATCAAAGTTGTAGAAGCGAGCTGACTTCACTTGCCAGTCGTGAAGCAACCTGACTCGTTGTCTGGAATTCCCCCCATCATGTATAAATCCCTTGCAACTCTAACACACTCATTTCCACAAAGCAATACAAATGTGTGCTTTGCCCCACCGTTCTCTTTACACAGAAAAGACAACACAGTCTTGCGTCCACGAGTTCTCATCAGTCACGGTCTCCCACCAGGGGCTTGTGGTTGCAAGGACACAAGAACAGAAGGGAGGAAACTTCCAAACGTGAACCTTGGGGGAGTGTGCTCAAGAGTGAAACCGCTCGGTGAGCCCTTTGCACAGAGCGTTGTACTGGGAATTATAGAGTCAGAGAAAGTCTAGAGATGGAATTTAGTGCAAATGATATTTTAACTAGAGGGAAACTGAGTATCATATCATGGTCCCTCACTTCATTTTCGTGTATGCAGCGCACACTGGAAGATGCTGCAGATAAACCATCTGCCTCCACAAGGGCTTTTCTTCACTGAAGTGATCTTTTCATAACACTCACTGCCCTCCACCCAGGGGGCTTCCCAGGTGCTTCCTCCCCCCAGGACACGGGGATGAGCTGGAGCATGTAGGTGTTTAAGAGCATTGCATCTGGCCAAGTGACTGCATGTTCAAAAGAAATCTCACAGAAGGATTCTTCAGAGGCCGTTTTCTCTCACCCAAACTATTTCTATGATGATGAGGGTTTCATTATTTATTTCAATAAAAATCAGAAAGTTTAAAGAGCTGTGAAGGGGCCGGGCCGGTGGCGTAGCGGTTAAGTTCATGCACTCCGCTTTGGCCGCCTGGGGTTTCGCAGTTTCGGTTCCAGGGCACGGACAGATGCACCACTTGTCAGCCATGCTGTGGCGGCGTCGCAGATAAAGTAGAGGAAGATGGGCACGGATGTTAGCACAGGGCCAGTCTTCCTCAGCAAAAAGAGGAGGATTGGCAACGGATGTTAGCTCAGGGCTGGTCTTCCTTACAATAATTAAAAAAATAATAATAAAGAGCTGTTAAAAAAGACCTGTGTGCACTTTCTGTCCTGAGGTTCTTTCTGTATTCACAGCCCTTCGATCTCTGTTTCCCCATTCCTGAGGGACGATGAGGCTCCCATAGACAGTGACTGATAATATGTAAAGACATTCTTTAAAACTAGAGGGTGAGCAGGTGGCACATTATGCTGTTGTCAAAGATTCAATTCATTGAGTGAACCCTGGTGCAAAGCTTATTTTAATGAACTGCTTTTTGAAAATCATAACTGGAAAAAACATGATCAGCATTGCTGTTCAACAACTGTCTATGAGTACACTAAATCATAATTACATTTTAAAAACTAAAATAAAAAAGTTCACGTGAATAAAATAAGTAAAAATTATTAGGATGAAGATAGGCAAGAACAGCTGAATTAAAAATGCTCACCTTTTATTAATCGATACATTTTGCATAAGAAATTTGTTTTCCCAGCTTGAGCCAACATAACTTAATTATTTTACATAATCATGGGAACCATCGGGCTATGACAATTTAATGCTATTTTACAAGACCATAATTTTGCGGGGCTCAGATGAGCCAACTTCGTGTGGCTGTTTTCTGAATTTCTTAGTCGTAGGTGCTCTCCGAGACCAGTTTCCATAGGCTAGTAGTTCACATGCAGCCAAACGTTACTAGCTCCCACCTAACAACCCCACTCAATCCAGTTTCCACCAGGATGCTCCCAGGGGGTCAAGAACAACAGAGCCACAGCAATGGACAACAGCCAGAGTTTACCCGGGGCCGTGTTCCCCCACCTGTAAGCTCTTATCTTCTGAACTAAATCACCCGGTATAAAGCTTCCTTTACTTGGCTTCCTGAAGACTAGAGCATAATTGCATGTTCTGTGGACTAGACTTTTTAATTATTCTTGATCTCCATAATGAATGTATTTTCATAAACACAAACCAAAAGAGAAATAAAGCAACACACACAAGGTTGCCAGATGCTGCGAAGGAACCACAGAGAAGAAGGTCTGCTTCAGCTAAAAGTAGATGAGCCAGGACTCAACCTATGTTTATTAGACTCTAAAATTCATTTTTTCCTACTATACCCCACTGTCTCTATTTTTATAGAAAAGAAGTGGAGTTCTATTAAAAATGGGAAAGTTTGTAGTAAAAAAATGTGGATTTTAGGCATTTCTCTACTGAGAATTAAGCCAAAGGCAATCATTTGTTTGTCTATAAGTGAGGACATAATATTATTAGGTATTATATTTAGCTGAAAATAACACCAATCTCTACTACAGTGGCAAAACTGTGTGAAGGAATTCTGTTTTCACATAGATATGGGCAGTTTACAACTGTTGTGGCAGCTCAGTGTTGCCAACAAGAGGCCATTCTCCTACTCTCAACCGATATTGGCATTTGACTTTTGTCCTCATGTTCACAAGATGGCTGCTCTGTCTCCATGTATCACATCTATACTGTAAGAAAGAAAAAGGAGGGAATATCAAAAATATTCTACTCAAACTGTTTGCTTTTTTGAGGGGTGGGGGGAGAAGAGATATCTGTTCTAAAGATTTTCACTTCCCTGTCATTGAGGTCATTGACTTAAACTGGATCCCATGGTCACTCAGAGCTACCAGGGAATCTGGGAAATATTTTCTGCTTTTCAGAAGACAGAGGAGAAGATGGTGGAGAACAGCTTTGAGATAGCTAATCCAAATTTCCACCATAGATATTGAATTCTATAGTGAAATGAAGGATGCTTCTAGCATCCCAAGAGAGTGAATTCAAGTTCTTAATTTTCACTTGGATGGAATTTGATTTCAACTAAGTTTAGAAACTATCTTGAATATTGATTTTTAACAAGTGAATTTTTTACCGTTTCCATTAATAGTAATAAAAAGCATAATGGGATTATTTTTGAAGGTATATAGCCATTAAAATGAGTGTGTTATAGTTAGAAGACAGAGCTGAAGAAATGGTGGTAGATATGAGTTTGTTGCCCAAAGATAATAAAGATAAGAAAAAAGACAAATAAGAAGAGCTGTTAAAGATAAGAAAGATAAGCAAGAAGAACTGTTACCAACAGTCTTTGGCATTCCAGCTCCATTTAAAAATAAATGAAGGACTTTGTCTTCTGGCCAAGATGGAGTAAGGGGGATCGAGTTAACCTCTCATTTGCAACTATCAAAAAAAAAGACAAAATTCATGAAACAACAGTTTGAAAGATATTGAGCATCAGTCACGGAAGAACAGTGATTCCTAAGAGATGGGAAACAGCCAAGGTGAGCTCTAGATGGCCCCAGCTGCAGCCTGCGTTTTCAGTCTGCAGCATGTGAGAGGAAACTGAGGTAAAGCCAGGTTGGCTCCCTGAGCTGAGGACACAGAGCTGACAGCCCAGGAAGACTGAGGGAGCTAGGAGTCATGGGGGAGAACACCGGAGAGAGGAGAGAGTCACAGAGAGAGGATCCTGAAGACCTGCGAAGGGCCCCTGAAGTATCGAGCGTAGGACTGATTGGCACATGTGTGTGAGGAAACGTCCCAAGGCTGAGGACAGAACTATCCAGAAGATTTAGAGGGGCAGTGCCTGGTGTTCACTCAAGGAGTGAATAGGGCCATTCCCACCATCCAGCCTGGCAAGCTTCATGATTCACGGGGCACTGGGTGGAGCTCTCAGGAAGGCTTTCCCTCAGTGGTGAGCAAGCATCGGCTGTGGACGGAGCAGGGCTCTGTCCCACCTGACAAATCATAGAAGCAAGACCCCAAAAGACCACATCTCAGAACAAAACTCAAGGTTTATAGGAATTCAAAATACCTAGCACCCAATGAGGTAGCATTTACAATGTATGGCATCCAGACAAGGATTACCAGGCATGGAAAGAGGCAGAGAGACACAACCCATGAAGAGGAGAATCAACTGTCAATCAAACTGATCTGCACTGACACAGCAGTTAGTTGTACAGAGAAGAGCACTGGAGGAGCTGTTGTAAGTCTATACTTTCAAAAAGTTAGGTAGAGACATGGAAGATATTTAAAATGACCCAAACTGGGGCCAGCCTGGTGGCATAGTGGTTAAGTTCATGCACTCCTGTTTGGCGGCCCGGGGTTCACAGTTTCGGATCCTGGGCATGGACCTACGCACTGCTTGTCAAGCCATGCTGTGGCAGGCGTCCCACATAAAGTAGAGGAAGATGGGCACAGATGTTAGCCCAGGACCAATCTTCCTCAGCAAAAAGAGGAGGATTGGCAACAGATGTTAGCTCAGGGCTAATCTACCTCACCAAAAAGTAAAAAAAGTGAAATGACCCAAACTAAACTTAGAAATAGGAAAACTGCAATCTTTGGGATGAAAAATATACTGGGAGGGATTAACGGTGATTAGATATCACAAGGGAAAGATTATTGAACTTTAATGCATAACAGTACGAAATACAGTCGTTCGTCGCTTAATGACGGGGATGCTTTTCGACAGATGCATCGTTATGCAGTTTCTTTGTTGTGGGAACATCATAGAGTGTATTGATTGACATGCACCTAGATGGTACAGCCTCCTACACACCTAGGCTGTGCGGTACTAATCCCACCGGACCACCGTCGTATATGCGGTCCATCGTTGACTGGAATGTCGTTATGCAAGGCATGACTGTGTCCAAAATAAAACCCAGAGAGAAAGAATCCCCGAAACAGAGAGAGCATCAGTGAGCTCTGGGCAACTTCAAGCAGCTTAATCTAAGGAGACAGGTCAAGAGAGAGAGAAAAAAATATGGAGAAATAATGGCCAAAAACTGTCCAAATTTAGTGAAATCTATAAACCCACAAATCCAAGAAGCTCAACCGACCACCGTGTGACCATATTTCATCTTTATCCAGCCCAGCGGGAAACAACACAGACAATCGATCAACTCTTGTTGGTGGAATTAAATTCTTTCAAATGATAAATATACAGTGATTTTGGTTTATAGCGGTTCATATTGGATAAACTGCCTTTTAGGTTTTTAATCTGCTCTTATTTATAAAATTCATTCTACGTTTTATGATCAAATATTGCAATCAGCAGCCACTCAGGTGGGAAATTTTTCACATTCATGAGAAAACTCATCACTGAGTAACACTGGTTGGAAAATCCCTGAAGAGGTTTCTCTTGTGACTTGATTATCACTCCATTTTACTAGTTTCTAAAAGGATTAATAACTTACTCTCATACATTTTAGATATTTTTATACTGTCAACTCAACTAGGCTTTAATTTCATGTGCAAGCAAATCCTGCGTCAACTTTGGCTCCAAATGGGCCAATCCTGGACCAGCACAGGTGCTTGAAAGTACTAAGGTTGACAGACTCCAGTGTCGGAAAGAAGTGAGAGAGGTGCAGAATCAGGGGAACCCCCAGGACCCTGTGGACCAGGACCCCCTTCAAGGAGCAGGTGGACAGTCAGCTGAGCGCTGCCCCGCAGGGATGTGGGCTAAGGGGCAGCGGGGAGGAGTGAAATAGGGATATTTATGTGAAATCTCCCTATTTCAAAAATTTGTGATAACTAATTAAATATGAATTTAAACACTGAGCACCTTAGAGAAACCCCACTGTGGGACAGACTTACCCTGAAAACCACCAGTCAGCCCACGCTGGAATACGTAGTGATATTTTATCAGAGATTCCTAGTCTCCGTCTATTTTTTAAATGGACTTTACTTTTATAGAGCAGTTTTAGGTTCACAGCAAAATTGAACAGAAAGTACAGAGTTGCCATATACCTCCTGCCCCCACAGGTGCACAGCCTCCCGCATCATCAACACCCCCTCCAGAGTGGGACATCGGCTGAAGTCAATAGACCTACACAGACTGTCGTTATACTCACAGTCCAGAGTTTACATTAGGTTCACTCTTGCTGTCGTGCACTCTGTGAGTTTGCACAAATGTGTAATGATGTGTGTCCACCACGACAGTATCACAGAGTATCATCCCTGCCCTACATAGTTTCTTTCTTGAGCTTATTGTGTCATTAGAGTAAACAAAACTCTTATTTTTTCCTCGTTGTCATGCCCCCAGCACTCAGTGGCTAGACTTAGAGCCACGAGGAAATCCAGTTCTGCACTGGAAATCGCACTTGGTTTGAGAAAACGAAGAGCCTCAAAGAGGCTGTGTGAGAATCAGAGCTGAATGCAGCAAAGTCGCAGGAGTCACGTGTGCATTTAAATCTGTTCCTCTCTTCCAGCAGACGGAGCTGTGAAATGCAGGTCAGGTTTAGTCAGAAAGGATTTAGCTAAAAAGCTGTCCATAAAAGTACCTAGAGGGCTGGGCAGTGGCGGAGCGGTTAAGTTCACGCGCTCCACTTCCTTTCACAGGTTCAGATCCAGGGCGTGGAGAGACGCACCACTTGTCAGCCACTCTGTGGCGGCGTCCCATATGTAGTGGAGGAAGATGGGCACGGATGTTAGCCCAGGGCCAATCTTCCTCAGCAAAAAAAAAAGAGGAGGATCGGCAACAGATGTTAGGCCAGGGCTAATCTTCCTCGCACATGCGTGCGCGCGCGCACACACACACACAAAGTACTTAGGACTGCATGTTTCATTTTAACATTACAAGAACTGACGTGCTTGTAAGGTTTGTGCTGGAGTAAAGCCAGCATCTGCAGTAAGACTCGGGGAAATGAACACTCCTTCCGTGGAATGTCTTTACTGAAATGCTACCTGAATCAAGTGAATCTAATTATGCATCCCTTTTTCCACTGAATGTCCATTCACTGTCATTTTCATCCAAGAGTTGAATATAGGATGGCTGTATAATATCTAGATTGTAAATAGGTTTGCAAGTCATGGTTTGGAGATGTTTTTTGTAGGCAAAAAAATATATATATATCCAGTTTTTGAGATTTTTGGTGACATCTCCTCAGTTCTTCAAAGTTGGAACCATTATTGGGAAGAACCAGCAGAGACTATTTCAGAGAGTAGATGTATTCCAGTTGTGAAATATTATGAAAACAGAGGGCCTAATTAATTGTATTTGGCATTAACTTTGCAGCTGATCATTTGCTGTTACAAACAACAGCAAATGAAAAACAAGTAAAATCCCTGAACAGGCATCACGATGTTTGATTCTTTCTTGTTCTCTTCGGAAATGATGAAGTTCTATTGAATTTTTTTTAATGCTGTTAAAACCTGTTGGGTGGCAACAGAGTAAATAATTATGGTCCATCACAGGCCTGGGCAAAATTTCCATGAAACGCTGTGTTCAGAGTGGACCCTCCACAATGGTCGCTGGTGCTGCCTGTATGTGAGCCTGGGCTGGCCCAGTCTCACTGCAGAAAGGACTCAGGACAGGCCACGCAGGAATGTTCAGGACTCCAGGCATTCCTGGCAGAGGCAGGAACATCTGAAAAGTTGAGAAAACTGGCAACAGTTTGACCTAAAATTCAGAACAACAAAACTGCCAAGATGTCTTTTATGCTTAAACTATCTTTGGGTTTCCTAAAATTGACATTAAGTAACAAATAGATTTGCTCTTTCACGCTATAAAAGGAAGGGCAATGGGCACAATTAGATTTGTCTAAAAGTCTCCAAATTTTAATTAATTTAAAAGTGTTATAAGAGCTCTTTTGTTAACAAAAGTTGAGATTAAAAGCACATATTTCAAAGAGAGTGCATCTTCCTAAATTAATTATGCATAAATATAATGTTTATATAAATACATTTCTATGAGTGTTAACTTTAAACTTAAAAGAAGCATTCCTTCCTTTTTCTTTATTTTTTTTGGACAGTGAGCCAGGAAGTTTAACTGGCCAGTACTGGAATGCAACCTCCATGGACCGGCATCATTTCCATGAGATGAATGACCAAACAAACAGTAGAACCACAGACCAAACCCATCCCTCCAACTCCCATTGTACAGATGCGCTAACCAAGGCTCAGGGGTTGACAGCTTGTCAAAGAGACAAATCTCTTATATATATATATACACATATACCCCTTAATAATCATTATCTTCTTTTGCTTATTAATCATCTCTCCTTTCTGCTCCCACAGGCTCCTTGTGGCCAGACCCCGTGCCTTATGTCCCCAGTGCCTAGCACATCACCTGGGTCACAGTGGGCAATCAGCAAATATCTGTTTGGTGTGTGAATGAATGATGACAGCATACCTTTACTTGCAGACAAGGAAACAGAGATTCTAAGACTGTGAGTGGTTAAGAGAGTAGCTGAGCCAGAAAGTCCCCTCCAAGTGCTTGAGTTAACACAACGTGGTGGCCTGACACTTGGGCGCCCTGTCTCAGCCAAGCCAGGCTGTTTCACGATGCAGTGAGATAGACTGACACTCTGTCTTCAGGGCCGAGAGCCCAAGGTGCTGTTGATGACACACAGGCGCAGGGAGCCCTGAGGGCAAGCACACCTTGCCTTCCTGCTCCAGCAGCGCAGTTGCCATGGTGCGGGACCGCAGCACCCCCTGCTGTATCCTTCAGCTCAGATGAAAGGGAGCAGGAGACTTCTGACCCCTGCAGGCAGCCAGCTGGGAAAGGGGAACCAGTGAGCTTGCCAGAGGGTCCTTCAGGAGCAATGCCGAGTGAACATGAAATCATTATTTTATTACAACTTGAAACAAAATGAAACACCCACTACCACTGCATCAGAGGAACGCCTCGCCTAGAAAATGCAGAACGTTGGAATTACTTGTCCTCCTTCCTTTCTCTTCTCACTTGTGGATGGCATTGGTAAAACACCAGGAGAGGGAAACTGAAATGAGAGCCTTTGTTACTGTTGGCTAGTAGAGCATTCTTTTTCTACCCCACAGAACTAGCAATGAAAAGAATCCCATCTGTTCAGGAAACTTCTGCTGTGTGTCTAGTTAACTTACACTCGGCACCGTAGGAAATGCAAAAGTAAATGACACGGGGGTTCTGCTCCCAAAGGTCTTAGGTTCTGGTAGAAGAGATTATTCCAATGACGAGAACAACCACTACCACTTAATGCACGCTCACTGCTCACTGAGGCCTTTCTAAGTCCCCTCCAATGTCAACACATTTAAGCATTGAGGAAAATACTATTCTTACACTCATTTTACGGAATGCATAAGAACAAGGTCTAGTGATGTTAAATAGCACACCTGAGGTCACACAAGTAATTTACAGAAACAAAATCTGAACCCCATCATCGATACCTCTGACCCTGGGATTTTCAACCTTATGTCCGATACCTTTCTTAACAATGCATGGCAGAAGGAAGGAATCAGCAGAATTTAGGGAGGCAAGTGCATTGGAATTTATAGGGAATAGGGGAAGTTGTGTTGGAAGAAACTTGAGTTTTTGATAGCAATTGAAGGATGGGGATTTGAATATGCCCAAAGATTAGAGGGAGAGGTATTCACACAGAGGGAGAGGGAGATTATGAGGGGTGGGTGGGGCTGGGAACCTGGGGGCTTGGTGTGAATGTCCTGTGTGTGACGTCCTAGAAAGGCCACTGGTGGCGTCCCTCAGGCATGAGGAAGGGGCCGATGATACTTGCACAGGGGCTCTGAGAACTACAGACATGGAGGAGTTTTGGTCTGAATGATGATGGCCAGCTGGGGATAAACACTTGGAAACAATTCACACAGGGATGGGGGAGCACAGAAAGAAAGTCATTTTGCTGAAATATTATGGGGAAAAAAAGTTATGGAAAAATTTGGATTATACTTTTAAAACAATTTAAAGACATAAGTAAATTTTAATGAATGTTCTGTTATGGACTGAATTCCCTAAAATTCATATGCTGAAATCCTAACCCCCAAGGTGAGGTGTGAGGAGGTAGGGCCTTTGAGAAGTGATTAGGTCATGAGGGTAGAGACCCTCATGATGGGATGAGAGCACCCTCCCCCCACCATGTGAGGACATAGCGAGAAGACAGCCATCTGTGGACCACGAAGGGGCCCTCCCCAGACAGAGAATATGCTGGCACCTTGATCTTGGACTTCCAGCCACCAGAGCTGTGAGAAATAAATTTCTGTTGCTTATAAGCACCCCCATCTGTGGTATTCTGTTAGAGCAGCCCAAACTGACTAAGACACATTACTTGTGAAAAATTTAAACACTGCGGAGAAAGCTAATTTCCCGTGGATCATCATTGCATTCCCTCCCTTGTGCCCAGATGTAGCTGTGGTTATCAGTTTGATGTACAGTCTTCCCGATTTTTTCTGAGATTTTACTGATTTATGTAACCAAGGATGGGAACTGGAACATATAATGTTTTGTGTGTGTTTGCCCACAACATATCACACTGCATGAGCTCTTTGCCTACAGCTTTAGAACTACCGCATTTCTTTTGACACCAGAATTTGTAGTTTTTCTTCGTTTTGTAGGTCTTCAAAGTATTCCACGAAGATGTGAATTTATCAGTCACATCTTGGCATTGATGGACACTTAGTTTTCCACTGATGGACACTTAGAAAAGTTTTCAACTTTTTCTTACAAAATATGCCACAATGGGTGCTCTTGGGCATGTATATATTTGAGTGTTTCTTGAGATATTAGAAAAAGTTTACTGGCAGGGCCAGGGGGCTCACCTATTTTAAAATGTAATAGGAACTGCCAAATGGCACCCCCTCCGCTGTAAGGATGCCAGTTCATTAGACCGATAGTCAGTAACACTCTCCAACTTCTCACAGGGAGCCAAAGTGTGATAGTACTAGATTATTTCACACATGATTTTAATTTGCTTTTTGTTGAATTTTAGTGATTTTGATCCTATGTGCATGTTTATTGGCTATTTGCATTTCTCTTTTTGTAAATTGCCTTTGCACGCTTTTTGCCCCAACAGTCTCCAAAGGGATGGGACTGTAATCTCAGGGTCGTATACTAGGTAACAGTATCACGACATAAAACCATTAAGACTCATGGTCTCTGTGGGAGGACGAAGACGACCTAGGATGTCCTTCATGATTAATATTTGATGGTTATATCACACACTCAATCTGTGTAAGGCTCTCTGCAAAGTACTTTACAGATGTGTCTCTGCAAAATCCCAGTAGCAGCCCCATGTGAGACAGATGGTTATCCTCTTGTTACAGATGACAAAACTGGAACTCGGAGGGGAAGGGATAGCAGGGGTGGGGTTGAAACCCACCCTCACCAGCGGTCTTGAATGCCCTCAGCTCTCTTTAATCCCAGCTAACACCGAGAGATGGAGACAAACAGGGGAGAGAATCCAATCATTCCACAGAATCATGGACTCAGGAAGCAGGAAAATTTCCAACAGTTTCCTGAAGTCACCCCAGATTAATTTTTCACATACCACTCAAGAGTCTGAATAAATCACAGGGCAACTGGTTAAAAAGAGTTCAAATAGTCACTCTCGAGTTGTGTGGCCTTGAGCAAACCTCTGATCCTCTCTGAGTCTGTTTATGCGTGGGCCAAATGAGAATAATATTTAAACTTACCAATTCTAAGGTGTTTCTGCAGATTTCCAAAAAAATTCATACTTTGCAGCACTTAACACACAGCCTGACAGGCACACGCGTAGTTGGTGCTCGACCAGATTGAACATCATAATTCCGCAGCAGCAGCAGCAGTACAGGGGTGTCTGTGTGGCCCCCAGGGCCACGTGCAGAAGCTCAGGTCTGACTCCTGTGTGAAGAGAGGATGTAGGTTACGAAGAAATGACCCAAATGCTCAGATGTCTCAAAAAAGGATGTGTTGTTTCCGATCCATTCAGCCTGAGCACAAAGTGTCACAAGACTTGAAGGCTCGCTTTTGTCCTTTGCCCGCACTCACCTCACTTCAGCTTCTCAGCACCCCACACAGGCTCCCCCAGAAAAGGCGATCTGTCTGAAGTCAGTCAGGTCTGTCCCTCTGCAGATCCGGCCTTTGTCTCGCTCCTGTGAAATCTCCTGCCCTCCACTTCTAAAGCCACATTCCCGGGTAAATATCATCCCCACCATCCCTCCCGCAACGATTAGTTTCAACCTCTTTCTTTCCCAAACTGGAAGAACTGTCCCTCTGTCTCACTGCTCTTCTGATGTGGGTGTCTTTCTTTGGCTCTCTCATGAGTGTGTGTGTGTGCACGCGTGCATGTGTGTGTGAATATCTTTGTGTGTGTGTGTGTTAGTAAAAACAGAAAGTTCTGGTCAATGTCCAGAAAATCACCTAAAGAGTAAGATTTGGGGGCAGGAAGACAGATATGCTGGTGAAAAAATAATTTACATTCTTCTTTGCTTCATATATTTCTGTACTTTCCATTTACAAAGCTAGAGTGCTTGCTTAGTGCAAAGGGGGGAAAATTAGTTTTGAAGACAATACTTGGGTGTCCTACATTAGCACCTAGAAAGTCCCCCTGTCCCATTGTTAGCAACGTGAGCCTTGAATGACGAGACTAATGTCAGATTTTTTTCCACAAAGATGATGCTCCTGACAGCTCAAGCCTCTTATTTATTTTGTATATTCTGTGTTCTTCTATTTTTACAGATACTAAGATGTCCGTATAGTTAAAGAAATCACTTTAACAAATGAAGATAACACTTATGTGTCCCAAACTAATGAGCACAAGTTGTCTCTATGTCCCATTTTTAGCACCAGGAACTTTGAAACATAAGAATTCTGCCCTGAGGCTTATTAGCAGATTCTGGTGTTTGAACGATGAATAATGCTGCGTCTTGAAGCATCTTAGAATGTTGCTGTTTTACAGGATAGTTCTCCTGACTACTGGGCAGACGCGGCCCAGGCCTCTGGACACAGCAATGATAACATGCTCTTCTGGCCCCTTCTCTGCTGCGCTCATACCGGTGGACCCTGCTCAAGGGGCTAAATTTCACCCCAGGAAAAGGAGCAGCCAGGGATCAGGCGAGAGGACCAGCGTCCTCAACAGAGAAGGCAGGGGCAGCTCTGCATCCTTCCCTTTGTGTCAGCAACTGACCCAACAACCATTTACTGGAAATTCAAGCTCGTTGGAAGTCATTCAGAAAAGAAAGACGGGCAAGTGCATAAATATGAATAATTATCTGAAAAATAAAACTAAGTGTGTGGATTTCAAATATGAAATGATGCAAAGCCTATTCCTATTTTTTCTTTTTGCTCTTGAAGAAGGTTATTTGATATAGTCAGTATCATCCCACGAATTCATCTCCATTAATTTTCTGTTTAATGGGATCTACCAGCTCCACATTTGAAGCTTTTTGTTCTGTTTATCCTTTCAACTACACTCCAAAGATAAAAGGTATTTTAGTTCAAAGAACGATGAAGTCATTCTTTAGTAAGTTACTCTAAATGGCATCTTTTCAGACATGCATTATGAGAATGCAGCACAAACCACCTTAGATATCCCCCTCTTTCTTTTCAAATTTCCATAAAACACCGTCTTTGGGGCCGTTAGCCTATGTGATCAGGTCAAGGGATTTTTACATGTACAGAAGAACACATGTGCACAGGTGTACAAATGTAGGGCCTATAGAAGAAGCCAAATATGCAAAGTTGCTCATAGGAATATAGGAGAGTTGGTATAACATAGTTGAGTTCACCCAAGATTTGTAAGTCTGAAGAGTCCAGTTCGGATGACACGCATTGTCACTGTGTGTTTTGTGGGTGTTGTTTCCGGGAACCACCCCCCAGCACCACATACAGCTGACGTAGCTGCGGGGGGAGGACAAAGGGCAGAGGGCAGGGCTCAGGCCAGCTTTGCCATGGACGTACTGGCCTCCCAGTCAATCAGACAGGGTGGGAACTGGAAGGCCCACAATTGCTGGGCTGGAAGATACCTGCAGAGATTTCTTTTCCCTGAACTTTGCTAAAATGGGATATGGGTCCTGTAGCCTCAGCACGCCCGGGGATCACGCTTTGGTTTACCGTGAAATGATCGTGTACCCTACAGTCAGTCCCTGAACATCCACGCAGGGGGCAAGTTAAGAGTGCAGGCTTGGCGAGGGGCAAGCCTGGGTTCCATCCTGGCCGTGGTGTCTGTGCTCAGGGAGCCTCACCCCACTGATACCCCCTTTCTTATTTATGTTTACGTAGGAATATCCTCTTTTGAGTGCCATGGCAGAGGTTACCTGCGGTCATGTCTTACGTACACATCTCCTACGTAAACTATTTCAATACCCGCCCAATCGGTCTCCCTGCTTCTGCTCTCAAGCATTCCAACCTTTTCTCCACATTGCAGGGTAAAATATACACCTAGTTGTGTCATTCACTTTATTTTTGCTTCCTTTAAACTTCCTTCTCTCTTTCTTCTTTTCCAGCTTTATTGAGGTATAATTGACAAATAAAAATTGTATATATTTAAGGAGTGCAACGTGATGATTTAATACACATATACATTGTGAAATGATTTCCACAATCAAGTTTATTAACGCATCCATGGTCTCACATAGTTTTGTGTGTATGTGTGTGTGTGTGAGAACACTTAAGATCCACTGTTTTAGCAAATCTCAAGCATATGATACAGTACTGTTAACTGTAGTCACCACGATGTACATTAGATCCCCAGAACTTACTCATAACTGAAAGTTTGTACCCTTTGACCAACACCTCATCATTTTCCCTTCCTCTCAACCCCTGGAAACAACGATTCTACCCTCTGATTCCGTGAGTTCAACTTTTTTGGATTCTACATATAAGTGAGATCATACAGCATTTGTCTTTCTGTGTCTGTCATATTTCACTTAGCATCATCCTTATATAATACTTATCAGATATTATTCTATTATCTGTTTCATTGTCTGTCGTCCCTGTAGAAGGTGAGCTCTCTGAAGTAGAGATGACATCTGCCCTGCTCCCCACTGTATGCAGCCTCAAGGGTGATGCCTGACACATAGTTCATACCCTCCAGGTAGCAGCTGAATGACTCAGTCAATAAAGGATCCCAAACCAGTTCCTCTGTACCACATTTCCCCTCTGGTCAACTGAGTGACTATTTCTGGACTTCACATTTGGATTATACTATTTTCCAACTGTGACTCTAAAATCTGTCATTGCATTTTTCTAGACCCATCTAAATGGTATTACTTCAATGGATTTGAAGAATGTATTCAAGAACCCAGCTGATTTTTGCCAGATGATTATATATCATTATTTTTTCACTCAACATAGATACTCACACTCTAAGAATAATGGTTTCCTTTTTGGGCAATCAACTTTACTTTTAAGCAAAAAAATGTCAGGGAGAAGGTGTGTCCTATAATAAAATTATTTTCCTTTTAAGTGAACTCCTACAAAAAAAATCAGGAAGGCAAAACGGCAAAATATTAATAGATGCTTCTGAGGGCAAATTGTAAGGGCAGGGTAATTCCACATCTTTTAAAAATTTTATTTCAATATGAAGAACCCTTAAAGTTGAAGTGTTATGCATAGCTTAAAAATCCACCAAAAAGAAAAGGCTTTGCTATAATATTAAGTGCAAAAGAACAGGATGTAAACTTTTATTCACACAAAGGAGTAAGATCCTATATTCATCTCAATAGATTTAGGAAAAAATATAAAATTATTCATTGTTGTTAAGACTCCTAGCATACTAGAATTCTACATTGTTGATGATTTTAAAAATACCTGGAAAATGGGAATATTAGAGAACTTTCTTCATTTGAAAACAAGGGTTTGCAGACCACCTCCACTGATCCAATGACCCATGGCCTGTTTATGTATGTCCAGCTAACTAAGAATGATTTATAAATTTTAAATGGTGATAAAAGAAAAAGGAGGAGGAGGAGGGAAGTAGGAAGAAGGTGTGATAAAACTGTATCTAGTCCACAAAGTCTAAAATATTTACTGTCTGACCCTTTAAGGAAAAAGTTTGCTGACCTCTGTGATAAAGGATATTTACAGAAACCCACATCAAATTCGTACCTAATGGTCACATGTTGAAATCTATCTTTCTGAATCTCAGAATGACAAAAGCTTCCTGTTATCATCACCTCTATGCAACACTAAACTGAGGGCCCACCCAGTCCACAGGCAAGAAAAATAATTTTTAATTAAAAAATAATATAAGAAATGTAAAAAAAGAAATGAAACTCTTTATTTTCATATAACACGGATATATATATATATATATATATATATGAAAAAAATCTACAAGAATCTATAGAAAAAGTATTAGAATTAAAGAGTAAATTTGGCAGGGTTGCCGGTTACCAAATCAATACGTAAAAATCAATCGTATTTCTATAAACTGGCAATATACCACAGCAACAAAGTGTTATTAAATGATTTCTAAGTGCCATTTACAACAGCATAAAAATGAAATAACCAGGAATAAATCTAAAGAAACACATGCTGGACTTTCACAATGAAAATGATAAAACATTACTGTGAGAAATTTGAAAAACACGTAAAGGAATATATGATGTTCATGCGTTGGAATAAGTGATACTGCAAACATGTCAATTTCCCCCAAAATGATCTATAGCGTCAATGCACACCCAATCAAAATCTCAACAGATATTTTTGGTCAAAATATACATGCTGATTCTAAAATGTACATGGACATTTAAAAGATCTAAAATAATAAAAACATCTTGAAGAAGTAACACAAAGTCAGAAGAAATCCTTCCCTAGATGTCAAGACCGAGTTAATGTCACAGTAATTAAGACTGAGTGACATCGGTGCAAGAAGAGACAAATAGACCAGTGAAATCCAGCAGAGAATCCACTCATACATATACAACCACTAGATTGATGACATACCTGTCAACACAGAGAAGTGGGGAAAGATGATCTTTTCAATAAATGCTGCCAGGTCCATTAGACATAATATGAGGAAAATTAATTCCGTACACAATAATTAATTCTAGCTGGATTCTAGATCTTCAGTGAATATTAAACCAACAAAGTTTCTAGAAGAAAACTAGAAGAATATCTATATGACCCTAGTATAAGCAAAGATATCTTAAACAGGACAAAAAGCAGTAACTATAAAGTTAAAAATTTATAAATTAGACTGTGTTAGAGTGTAAAGGGAAACCACAGAGTAGAAGTTATTTTTGACACATAAGTTCATCAAATGGCTAATTTCCAGAATACATAAAGAACTCTAAAATCAATAAGAAAGTTATATACAACCCAATAGAAAAAAGGCAATAAATGTGAATTGTCACTTCACAAAAGATATCCAAATGTCCTATAAATATATCAAGATGTGCTCATTCTCATTCATTACCAGGACAGTGAAAATTAAAACCACACTGAGTTATCACCATGTAACTACCTCAACAGCCCAAATTCTAAAGCTTGACAATGCCGTGTATTAGTAAAGAGGTTGAGAAGTAGAACACCCGTGAAATGATGGTGGGAATAAAAAGTGTTTTAACCACTTTGGAAAACTATTTCAACATTACTTACTCAAATTGATGCCATACACACCCCACAACCAAGCAATTTCAACCAAATACCCCCAAAAAACTGGATACACACGACCTCCAAAAGATGTCGGCAAGGATATTCCCAGCAGCATTATTCAAAAGATTCTAAACTGGAAACAACCCAAATGTTTATCAACAGTAAAATGGATGAATGCATGTTGGTATATTCATGTAATGGTACAGCAATGCAAATGAGTGAATTAGTGTCACGCCCAACCGCATGAACGGCTCTCCCTCATAAAATCTTGAATGTAGGAAACCACACATAAAATAATGTATTCTCAATGATTCCACATTTATATAACTGTGAAACAAGCAAAACGTCTTTGTGTGTTGGAATCATGGATGATGGTTATCGAGGGAGAAGGTGAGGCCAGTGATCGGAATGAGGCTCTCACTGTGGAGGCTTAAGGATGCTCCTTTTGCCCTTTTCTTGACCTTCGTGGTGGTTACATGTGTGTATGTTCGTGTTCACTTTGTGATAATTCAAGGCACAATGCACTAATTGTCTCTGCGTGTGTGTTTGTGTGTGCACGTTAAGTGAGCATTTGCGTGCGTTTAATGTTGAAGTTTTTTGCACACACAGAGACAATTAGTGAATTATACTTGCTAAAGCAAAAACTTAAAAATCATATGCACATTATCCACTCCATAGTGCTAAAAAAAATGTAGAAAAAACATTGGAAGGAAAAAATGCTCCCAACTCAGTGCTCTGTATCTTGGAACT
Source organism: Tapirus indicus (assembly GCA_031878705.1). Taxonomy (NCBI): domain Eukaryota; kingdom Metazoa; phylum Chordata; class Mammalia; order Perissodactyla; family Tapiridae; genus Tapirus; species Tapirus indicus. The sequence goes on from CM062938.1 coordinate 6,833,868, forward strand.
ACCCCATAAACATCAAAGGTTCTGCATTGTTCACTATGAATTATGGAGTATAATTTTTCTAGAATAAATGTGGAGGAAAAAGCAATTCAAAAAAAATATCATAAGTCATGAACCACATTTTTCTGAAGCACTTGTGACAACCATATCCTGTCTACAAAATTTGCATCGCATCACTCCCTCGCCAACATTTTAATGGATGAGAGAGAAATTGGAATATTTATATTTTTATATATTTTACTGCAAGCAGAGAGTGTCTGTAATTATCATTATTTAACATGTATTAGTTTTCTGGAATGTTTTCCCCTTGAAATAATCAGATTCACAAGGATGAGTCTGCAAAAGGACAATTAGATTGGTGGAAACCACATTTTGTTATTGACCCTGTAACATACTTCTGTTAAAATCAGTTGTGGAATGTACTGTTGAAGACCAGATGTGTCTCTTTTTCTAGACTCTCATCTTTCCTCATCTCCTACACTGATACGATGTGACACAACCAGCATGGGTGATGGCTCCACAGGCCATGTGACTAAGGTCATTTGTCCTGAATGGATATAAATTCTCCATTACCTGGAGCAAAAGTAGGCCTGCCCTCTCTCTTCTTTCTATTATAAAAGTTAGTTTGGTTATTGGAAAAAGAAAGATGACATTTATAGAAAAGACCACTCAGCATAAAAATGAAATGTTTTTCTAACAGCCTTTCATTTCTTTTAGTAAAAGAGACATTTTTCATTAGCCATAAGAAGAGTGCACGTATCAGAGACCTTAAAGAATTTCATGCACAGGTGTTAAGAGTTTATTTCTACTGAGGTTGAATAGTATAGAGAAATCAAACATGAAATGTGCAAATAATTTCCCACTATAAATATAGATTTTTAAAATAAACTATGAAAAGTCACAATAAAAATGCCAAATAGTGGCAGGAAAAGTGGTACTTGAGAAGCTGAAAGAAGGCATTAATGCTTGCCTTCATTACCTTATGGACCTGTTTATTGTTTGAGTTTCTTTGCTTACATGCGTTCCTATCCTAATGTATTTCCCCAGGCTGCAAACCATTCCCTTGTGCTCCAATCGGCTTAGTAATATATGATGGAGTTTTGTTCTTCTTGGTTTCCGTCACCACATGTGCTTCCCACTGATGGAGCTTCCATCTGAAACAACAGGCACTCCTCCCCATCCTTCAGCACCCGCCTGAAGTCCTCCCTCCCCAGGAAACTGCTCCTCACCCTTCCGCCTCACAGTGAACCCTCCGTGTAGCTGCTGATATCCAGACCAGTCCAGCGGGCTGTGTTCGTACAATGTGGTACAGGGCAGACCCCTCAGACTGAGAAATTGCAGTCTCTTTCCCAACATGTCTGCATCAGGGAACGTCTGTTTGTACCCCAGGAGTCCCCAGTCTCTAACTTGAGCAAAGCTGCATCGACAGTTAAATCCTGTCCTAATTTGAGTATCTATTTGATGCCAAAACAATTACGAACATCAACACTGATGAAGATGCTGAAGTGGTAAGACATTTCTTGCTTTTAAAGCAGTCACCTAGATAAACCTGAATCTGCCTAAAACTGAGAATATGCTACAAAAGGAAAATTCTAAATGGATAGAGGTGTGGAAACTAACTGCTAAATGAGAATGTAAAAGAGAAAAACAATGAGATACATTTTACACCTCTCAAGGAGCCAAAAATGAGCAACATGGATTAATACCAAGAGTTGGTAAGGATATAAAGACGTGGGGACACTTGTGTACTGCTGGGGGCAGAGCAAATCTGGTTTGGCCATTCTGGAGAGCAAATTAGTGGAATCAGATTAATCAGTGAGATTAAATATACATAAGTTCTTTAGCCACAGTCCCGTTTGTGGTATCTAACCTGAAGTCCTTGTTGCACTGGGCTGTAGGTAAACGTGAATAAGAAAAATCATCTCAGAACTGTTAGTGGGAAGATGGAAGCAACTTAATTTTCTGTTAATAGGGAATGGGCATTGAAATTGATATAGATGCTCATTATAGAATGCAGTTTAGCAATTAGTAGTAACAGACATAATACACCTACAGCAGCATAGACACATTTTAAAAATAAAATATTTGGAAGTCTTAGGTAAACTTTGAAGCAATAAGAAGATTAGGGATTTGAGTCTCCTTCTCCAGTTTTTTCTTCCTACCTTCTGGCAGCAAACCATGGTCTTCTTTGATTGTGTTGAATCGGGGTCTTTATTTCTACCACATTAAAAAGAATTTGGAATCAGAGTGGCTTTCATTTTCTCAATTATATGTTGTAAATTAGAAAATAATACAGCAATGCATTAAAATATAGACCAGAATCGAGAGCCCAGAAATAAACCCGCGTGTATACAATCAACTGATGTGGGGAGGGGGATTTTAAACCCCTTTGCAGAGCCTCTGGAAAATGCCGTGGATATCCCAGCAGCTCCCGGTTTTAAAAGCTCTGGGCTAATAGGTGAGAACTGGGAAATAAGTAGAAATGAGATTTGAATCCTAGTCCTGTCTCAGGTTGTTCGGTGACCACGGACACGTGTCTGAGTCTCAGTTTGCTTCTCTGTAAATAAGGCCCACCTCTCAGGATTGTTTTTATGAATTAAATGAGATGATGCAATGTATTCACCTTGAGGACACGATGCTAAGTGAAACAAGCCAGTCACAGGACAAATACTGTATGATTTCGCTCATATCACGTCCCTAGAGGAGTCAAATTTATGGAGACAGAAAGAAGAATGGTGGTTGTCAGGGGCTGGGGGAGGGGGAGTTGCTGTTCAATGGGTACAGACTCTCGGTTTTTCAAAACACAAAATTCTGGAGGTCTGTTGCACAACAATGTGAATATAGTTAACACTACTGAATTGTACACTTGAAAATGGCTAAGATGGTAAACATAATGTTATGTGTTTTTTACCATAATCGAAAACCGAAAACAATTTTTAAGGAGAAATACACAGAACAGCTCCTAGGAAGCTGGGGAGAATCAGTAACGAGTTGCTATTATTATTACTTGTCTCATACAAGGACCTGTATTTGTAATGGGTTTTGGGTTTTCCCAAACAGAGGTTACACACTGTGAGAAGATCAGGGTGTTTACTGTTCCTGCCTCTTCCCATCCCCTGCTTGTGGATGTTTAATTGTGACTGAATCCAGCAACGCATTTAGGTGAGAAATACGAAGATTACTGAAGACAGAAAATACGACCTCTGAGGGCATTGGTCCCGTGGGATTTCTGACCTGTAGAAAAGAAGCCCAGGTTGAAGGAATCTTTTCATATTCTTGGGAGAAGGTGGCAAACTCAAGTGCCCACAGGGTTCCATTTCTTGAAATCAGCATCTTTCGTAGTTGATCATTGGTGCTGTCTTGAGAAAGACAGAGGCACGAGAAGAATCCTCTCTGCTCTCTACTGTAAGATAAAGAGGGGGCAAACAAGGTGACATATTACAACGATGTTTCAGCAGGAGAGAAAAATGCAGTGGGGGAGAGACGGTGGCAAAGCAGAGTCATTCAGTGCACGTCCTGTGGAAAGGGAAGATGCACCTCAGCGCCAATCCATGGAGCCCTCGGAGAAAAGCAGGCCAGTGTGCCAGACTTCAGATGTTCTAAGAGACAAAAGAAGTCTGCGTGTCTGCATGGCATCTTCACATGCTAAAAGATTGACCCGAAATGTTTGAAACACTTCGTGGCCCAAACAAAGCATGTCACACGTCTGCAGGCCAAACTTGGTACAAAGAGGTAACCTCTTTCTTAAAGGCACAGACAAGAAATCATCTCTCCAGCACCCTTGTCATTCAGATTTGACCTGAAGTCTAGAGAGGGAAAAGGCTTACCCAAGGTCGTTGTGAACCAAAAATAAGCTCACACGTGATCCCATATCTTCAACCCAGAACTCTCCTAAAGAAAAAGAAGAAAGAGGTCCACAGTGCACCAATAAGCTTATTTCTATATAGTAGGAAGACTCTGACCTCACATTCATGAAGTGCCTCCAGGATACACTTCTGAAGTTAAAAATGCACACACTCACACACACGTACACAACTTGGATTTATTTAGTGAATAACATAACAATATTACAATGTATTCTATGGGGTTAAAAACATTATTTTTAAAATAGACGTATTTAACTTATACTACATCTTTGCCATCCTGCTTTGGAATTTATTCATTTTAAACAAGAAGCCTCAACAATGGATGTGTCACAGGTCTCTCTTGATCTAGAAGCAAAGAATAGACCTTGGATGCCCAGGTTCTTTCATCTGTAAAGTGGGGTGGTGTCGTCACCCCAGCGTGGTAGTGAGAGGTGAACACACGGCATGCTATTGCTAACCCTCCAACGTTCGCTAAGAGAGAATTCATATTTTACACACAAAAAAATTGATAATGTGCTCTCATCCAAAAAGAAAAAAACAAAATTAGTTTTTCTCTAACAGTGTAGGCTAATGCGTAACACATAACTCTCATCATTTTATTTTAGTAAAGGCATCATATCCATAAAAAGAAAGTCATAACTCAATTCTATATTCTTAAAAGAATTAACTTCAATTGCTTATAATTGGTTTAAATGTTACTGTTTGCATAATGCATGGTTTCTTTATTAAAAGCCCATGGCAGAAATACACATTATCCTTTTTCAAAAAAAGCCTCAGGAAAAATCTTTCCTGTAGCCTCAGATGATTTGAAATTGATCTCCTATAGCTTGTCCTACTTTTCTATTCTTGACAGCAGACAAAATAGTTCCTTTCAATTTTAAGTCAAACTGTTTTGAGGACACAGGGTTGAGTCACGTTGTTCTTTCTCAGAGTGTACTCATGCATTTGTTTTACCTTTCTTGGTAATCCTACCACAGAGGGAAGAAAAGGCACTACAACCCTGATTTAATTCATGTGCTATAAGCCTTGATTTTTCCAGTGATCAAACATGTATCCTGAGCAGATGCACTTGCCACGGTGCACATTCGTGTGTGTCTGTCTGTGGCAATTGCACCACACAAGGGAATTCACAATTATGAGGAAGACCAGGCAAATCTGGGGAGGGGAAACCAGCTGAACCACAGCTCCCGTCAGAAGAAAGAGGCAGCTTCTTTTTCAGTAAATTTTCCCTGATCATCTGCTGCCAATCCCTGTGCCAGGACCTGGCTTTGGAAATCAGAAAACAGCTGAACACAGCCCCTACCCTCGTGGTTCTCACAGTCTGAAACAGAGAACATGCATGTGAAGAAAGGAGCATTGTCCAAGGTAGACACAGAACACGGGAATGTTGGAGAGAAGAGTTGATGGACGGTAGCCCGTGGGTGGGAGACCCAGCTTTCCCGTGGAAAATGGGAATCTGGAGATTTGGGAGGAAGTGGGTTTTGAGTTGGGTCTTGAAGGAAGTTCTTGTCAAGAAGAGAATGAAATTCATCCTTGGTTGATGGAAAACAGGGGGAAAAAATCATCCTTCAATACAGTACTCAATACAGAAGCCTCCTTCACCAGTGGGAACCTGGGGCAGTTTTTCTGAGCTGATTCGGTGACCAGAGCAGCCCGAAAACTGGATGGATGGAAGGGAATGACCCAACCCTGCCTGAGGACCAGAGGCCACTGCCTAGTGCCTCGTCCTGTCTCATTACCAATGGTTCAGGAAACATTTTATGATGATGGATTTTTTTAGATATCTATAACTTTTATTTAGGTTCAAGTACACTCACACAGGCAAAAAAAAAAAAAATCCCTAGGTGAACAAATACGTAATAAATATATCTAAAAAACAATGTTGAGTGAAAAATGTAGAAAAAGATGAAGGAAAAATCAGTTATGTAGATGAAAACCACAGTACACACACACACAAAACATGGCATTCTTCAAGGAGGCATGCATTTTATTTTAACGGTATATATCAACATACTTGAGTTGTGTTTACAGAATGAATGGGGATGGAGATAGGAAATGAAATAAAACTAATAAAATAAGAGTGGGGAGCACATAGAACAATGATGCTAATGTGTTATGAACAGAAAAGCACCTGTGGTCTAATTTTTAAAAATAGATAGAAAATGAATTAATGACTTCAATCCCATGGACCACGGGGCATGGACAAATTCTCACAATGAGCACACATATGTGGACACCAATTAAATTAACTCTCACAGGTTAAAGATCAAAGGTCTGAAAGGAGAAAAGTACTGAGAGGGGGTCAGAAGTCGTTGGTCTTGAAAAATTCAGTTTCTTCTAGGCCGAACAGACGTCGTGGACAAGACCTGAGGTCACAAACTCAAAAGCCTATGGGGCTGTGCAGGCCATATGGAGGAATGACCTGCCAGTGTGAGGCTATAGGGAGTGCTGGAGACTCCGTCTCACTGGAGAGCAGTTACCCCACCCACCACCTCACCTCCAGCGACTGCAACTGTGTAGCATGCATCCCGGTATTGCTCCATCTTCAGATTTTCATTTTTAAAGAGATGTCGTATATCCTATATTTAATGTAAAATCTCCTGATATTCAATGTTCACAAGGAATGTAAACTTTTAAGAAACATCAGGCAAATCAAAGGATCATAGAGGTGTGCTAACCTCCTCCGTTGTCGTATGTCCGCAACCTCTGACAGAGGAATGCCTTCAGTGTGTTCTTGCTTCTCACCTCTGACACGGCCCCTGCTCAAATGCTTGTACACCATGCCCATGGGTGTGCATCAATGTGTCGACGAAATCCTCTTTATACATCGTCTTAGGTCAGGTTCTAGAATCACACTCTAAGATGCAGGATCATTGGGAAGGGCTCTCAAGGGCAGCGTCTGGGAGGGAGTCGGGAGGAAGAACTGAGCAGGGAGGAGGGCGATGTGTGAGTGAGAGGCAACACAGGCTCAGGCAGCCCCAAGGGAGGTGCTGGAGCTGGGCTGGCTCTACAGAGTTGTCTTGGTCAAGGCCATGGGGCCGGTCCCTGTAGACCCTTCCTCTGCCTCTCCACCATCATCGGACGCAGGCTGCTCAGGGACCATGTGTAACCGTGAGAGGTCAGCAGGACCCGAGACATCCACAGAGAGGGACTCAGCTCTGAGCTCTCAGCAGCGAATGTGTCTGACAGCTCCTGAGGAGGGGACCTGGGTGGGCACGACAGAATCCACTGCATAAGTCACACCCAGATACAAGGTGGCCAGTCCCATTTTTCAAATTATAAGAATAGTTTAAGAAAAGGGTTTTTTGCCAACTTAGATACATAAAACTTTAGAGATATGGATAAAAGTGTCAATCTACATATGTAATTCATTTAACATCTCGTGTATTTGCAGAGTCAGATGACTAATACTCATGTGTTTCACTCAATCTCATGAAACAATTGACCCAGGTTCTGTCCGAGTATTGCAGTGTAGGTAGATTTGGCATCACTCTTGGACTCGTCTCGGTCACTTTCCAGAGGACATCACTTTTCCTACTTGGGAATCTGAGGAAAAGCTCTTTGTATAATTTTTTTCTGGAAATATTACTCCCAGCCACAGATACCCATCTTCATTACATTACAGCATTTTTTCTCATTTTATCTCACCTTAAATGATTGTTCTTAAGAGGTCAAACTCCCAGGAATAATCACAAATCCATACTGAGTGACTCTCTGTTTTACTGGGGTCGGCTGACCCATGTATGCTTCTAAAAATACCACAGAGTAAGGTCATTGTGGACTCATGCATCTTCCTTAACCATGGTAGAAACACTCTCTCAGGGGTAATTTGGGGAGAACTTCACCTTTATTTGTTCATATAAGACACTTTCAATACCGTCTTCTCACAACAGATGCTAACACACAGACGGCTGTTTCCAGATGGCTACAGAGAATCATGGATCTAAGCAAACAAATTTTCTCTCCGATGCTCTCCTGCTGTAATGACACCCTGCAATCCAGGTTTGGACACAGAAAGCCTATACACTGAAGGTCCCGATTATCAGTGTATTCTCTTCCAATTTCTGTAAAAGGCCACTCACTCACTAGTACTGTGTGACCTCACAGGGAAGCACCGTGACATTTACATCAGCACAGACCAATTCATTGTCGCAAGTATTGTGTTGTCAGAAGGTACGTTGGCTACCTCCAGTTAGAAAACCAGCTGGGGGCAGAATCCGACGTCGCTGGGGACCTCTGGAACTTGTCTACACTTCGCATTTCCCTTGATAAGCTTAGATTGCCCACTGTAATCCTTACAGCCCCTCAGGGCACCTCTAACTCTGATTTCCACAAATGTGAAGAACATTCTTCCTCTCAATTCTGTCCATTAATGTCTTTCTATTCCTGTGTCTCCCTCCTTTCTTTCTAATCCTTTCTATTCCTGCCCCACCTAACTTGCTCCCAGAGCCAGGAAACTGACTCACCTGAGATTTTAATGATATATGACTGGTTTGGCTAATCACCTCTAAATGGGAGATATAAAGACTCGCTTAGATAAATTCTGATGTACAGTTTGGTGCTTCAAAGTTTTGGCTGAAATGAGGCAGAGGTGAGTCTGCGTTCATTCTCTTCTCCCTCTGTCCTCAAATCACCTGTCACTTTACATGGAATTCCAAAAACTGTAAGATGTACAGCTCCTACGTCTATCTCTCTCTTTTGAGGAGCTCTTGACTCCTGCTCCCCAGCAAAACCCTTCTCAAATCCTAACCAAACAGATAGGTCTACAGTGTTAATGCAGTAAAGATGTTTTATGTAGAGAAATCTAACTCAAACACCATGGAAAATGGTCACAAGGACCAAGGATAATGATGAAGATTTTCCTTGTGCTCAAATAAAAGTGGCATTGGGGGCCGGCCTGATGCTGTAGGGGTTAAGTTTGCATGCTCTGCTTCGGCGGCCTGGGGTTTCACAGGTTTGGATCCTGGGCACGGACAGACGCACCACTTGTCAAGCCATGCTGTGGTGGCGTCCCATATAAACTAGAGGAAGATGGGCATGGATGTTAGCCCAGGGCCATTCTTCCTCAGCAAAAAAGAGGAGGATTGGCAACAGATGTTAGCTCAGGGCTAGTCTTCCTCCCACCCAAAAAAAGTGGCATCATACTATCATTAATTAATGAAGAAAGAGATGAAAACCTGCTCTGTCATCATGCTGAAATGTCTTTAGAGGTTAAAATGGGCCTCACCTGTGTTAACTCCATGGGTCAAAGCCAAAATCTGCATCACCCATAAAGGCTTTCTGTAGGGCTTAGCTGCCCTCAGATCAAAGTGTGATCTTAAGAAGACAGTTTGAAATTTTGTGGATAATTGTACTCAGAATCAGACGTTGTGTTTAAAAAAAATCTTACTTTCTTGTGGGTACAGGCAGATTCTCACTTAGAAGCAGGAGCAAAGCAGGACTGTGAGGTCTGAAATAATTTTCAGGTTATTGATTTAAACACATGCCAGTTGGCCGGCAGCTGCTACTTGGGCATCGATCTTGGAGATGTCATACAAACAACTCCTGCAACATAAGACAATTTCATTTTCACTCTGCTTCAGGGAGAACACACATCTATATTTCCTATTCATTCATGGCCACGTGTAATACTTAATCCAATCTCAAAACACAAAGGTCAATTGATCAAATTTAGAGCTAAAACACTGCCTCCCTCCAAAATGTGAACATACCGGGAATAGGAACTTTTATCACAATTCACTCATGAGACCAACTTAGGATATAGGATTGTGTACTATTGTATACAGACATTAAAACTGTGATTTGAAAAGAATTCAACTTTTGAAGTTTGAAGAAAATTCAAGTCAGGATTCAAGAATTCACTTTATATTTTTCTAAGCACTAGAAATCAAGCATTCATTTTAAATAAAATAAGTTTGGTGTGTATGTCAGTCATTCAGCCCAAAGAAAAAGCAATCACAAGCCAAGAAATGTAGATAAAATTCAGATTGATTTTGAGCTAGCTCTCATATGGATTCTGATATGCTCTATGTGGTAGGTATCAGCTTTGAAAATGATGAAGCTGAAATAAATAAATGATTGAAGCAGTGATAAATGGAGGCTTGGTAGTTGAAGAAGACAGTGGAGTCTGTGTCTTTATTATCTGAGTATGTTTCCAGCACATACCACAGACGTAATATTTATTGTTTATTAAACGAATGAATGAATGATAGATATAAAATATATGCATGAATCAGATGAAATGAGGGCAAAATTACAACGCAAATAGAAGGCAGCTTATGGTGGGTAAACACTGAGGACACAGGCTCCAATCCTGGTTCTGCTAGTAACTCATCACATGAATTTGGAAAATGTCACAGTCTGAGGGTCGGTTAAACCCTCTATAAAACAAGGGACCGGCCTCGGGAGGCACTGGGTTATCATTCATGTCATGATGCCCAAGGCAGTGATAGGTGAGCAGATACATGCTTAAGATTTTGAGCTGATGCTGTGATTCTGGAAATTCTTTCTATTTCCATTCCACTTGTTTTGCCAAAAGTTAGAACAAAAGGGATTAGGCAGCTCGATTAGATTTTGTGATTCCCACTTCGCACAGAATAGATTAAGGAAGCATTGATGGAGCACCAATGGTGTACAATAGGACAATGGATACTGCCCCAGGACTCAAGGGCAAGATGGTAGAAGATGCTCATTGTCCAGACTTTATTAATGAGCATGAATGACCCTGGTTTCTTGGAGATAAGACTAGTAATGATAAAGACACATCCTTTCATTCATTCATCTCTCCATTCACACAACAATAATTTAGTTAACTCCCACTCTGTCCAGCATTGTACTGGGCATTAGAGACATAAAGAGGAATTGATGGACTGAGGGATTTCACACAGTAATATTCTAGTGGAGGAGAGAGAAAATAAAGATAAGTTTCTGGTATAAACAGCAAGAATTACTAGAGAGATAAGCAGTAGGAACTGTGATTAAAAACATGAGCGCAGCAGGGGCCCAACTCAACCTAGCAAAGTGGGGGTGTGAGGGGAGAGCATGAAGAGCTTCATGAAAGATTTCTTTTTTTTTGTTTTGTTTTTTTTTTTTTGCGATGAGGATGGGATTCCTGAGAACATGAGGCCCAAAATTAACCCTGAGCCAGGTTTAATCTGATGAAGAAGTTGCAAAATGATTTTGCAGGAGAAAAGTCAGTAGAAACAGACCCACAAATGATAGAAGTGATGCCATTTCCATTAAGAACATTAAAATAGTTATTATAAACATGCTCAGCATATTCAATGATTTAAAGAAAAATATGAATGTAACGAGAAGGAAAATGAAAGATGTATATTAAACTGCTTTACACTGTCCCAAAGGTCACTGAGGCTCTGTCATTTGTTTGTTTTTTAGATGCTTTTCTGCCTGTGCTTCATCTTTTATCTTTCTCTTTGGATCAGGGGTGTCATTTTTGATTATTGCAGACAAATAATGTCTTCTTCTGCAGTGTCTATACAGCAGTTAATCTCCTCCATTGAAATATTTGGTTAGATATTATATATTTAATTTCTAAATATGATTGGAGTCCAAAAAGGAGAGTAGAGAAACAAGGATCCAAAAATAATTGAGGATATAATGGCTGAAAAATTTCCAAACTTTATGAAAATTATGAAGCACAGATCCAAAAAGATGAATAAACTCAAAGCAGAAGAAACATAAAGAAAACAATATCAGTACCCATTATAATATAATTTCTGAAAACAACTGATAAAGAATGAATCTTAGAAGTAATAAAATAAGGGGCCAGCCCCAGTGGCCTAATGGTTAAATTCACATGCTCCACTATAGCAGCCCACGTCTGGTTCCCAGGAATGGACCTAAACCGCTCATTTGTCAGTGGCCATGGGGTGGCGTCAGCCACATACAAAGTAGAGGAGGATTGGCAACAGATGTTAGTTCAGAGGGAATCTGCTCAGGAAAAAGAAAAAAAAGTAGCAAAATAAAAAATATGTACGTTGTGTACTTTGGAATGAAGTTAAGAAAGATCTTTTATCAGAAGTCATACAGCCCAGAAGACCATACAATAATATCTTTAACGTCCTCAACAATTAAAAAAAACACACAACTATTACCTAGAATTGTATATGCAGTGAAAATGTTTTTCAAAAATAAAGGCAAAACCATTACTTTTTAGACCAAAAAACGGCTGAGAGAATTCATCAGCAGGCCTGCACTGCACTAAAGGCAGTAATTTAGGTGGGAGAAGGATCTACATAAAAGCATTAAAAGTACTAGAAATAGCCAATATGTGGGTAAATAGAAAATAAATATTTTTCTCATTTCTAAGTTAAAAGATAATTGAATTCTTAAAGTATAAATAAGATCAATGTATTGTGAGGTTTAAAATGTTATGTGGAAATAAAATGTATGACAAAGATATCACAAAAGACAAGATGAGATAAACAGAAATATTCTCTTGTAAATGTTCAGACATACATGACATGATATAACACTATTTGAAAGGAGATTGAGATAAGTTAAAATGATCATTAGAAACCTTAGAACACTTAGTTTCCCTTTTTTCTAAATCATTTTTGTGCTTTTCATCTCCATACTGATAAGCATCACCATAGACCAATTTCAGAAACATTATTCTGAGCAAAAGTAGCTAGACTGAACAGCACTCTAATCACCTGAGTCCTCCAAGAAGCAGGCATTAAGATGGGATTAGACAGAGGCTGGCCCGGGGGCACAGTGGTTAAGTTCGTGCACTCTGCTTCAGCAGCCTAGGGCTCACTTGTTCAGATCTTGGCACAGACCTACACACCGCTCATCAAGCCATGCTGTGGTGGTGACCCACATACAAAATAGAGGAAGATTGGCATGGGTGTTAGCTCAGGGACAATCTTCCTCAAGCAAAAAGAGGAAGATTGGCAACAGATGTTAGCTCAAGGTGAATCTTCCTCACCAAAAATAAAAAAAAAAAAAGATGGGATTAGACAGTGCAGGAGGTGAATTAGGGAAATACCTGAAAGAACCAAGAAGTAAAAGGAGGCACAGACAATAAGCTCCTTCATTCCATGATACAGGTTTGATACCTGTGAAAGGTGAGGGGGAACGAGGGCATATTTTGTAGGAAGAGTCTCAAACTGCAATGCAATTCTAAGAAACGTCCATCCAGGTCAATGGTGGGTCTCAAGGTAGAATGTCCTGTGATGAGAGTCCCGGGCAGCAGTCCAGCACCAGCATCATGTTTCGGCCGGGAACAGGCTGGAGTAAGCACGGCCTCTGTGCAAATACAACGGGAGGTCAAGGGCCCAGCAGCTGGGGAAGAGGGGATCAACTCTGCTCCGCCAGTGCCAGACAAAGTAGGTGCATTGGTGTCTGCCACAAGCCTGGACGAGGTGATCCTATTTGCACGAAACTTCAAAGAAAATTTAATCTTTAGTGAAAGAAGGGGTTCTGTTTAGTGTCAGCTTTGACATAGGGTTAGCTGGAACACAGGAACTGTACTAGGATGACCACGAGGAAATGAAGCCTCGGGAATTTGGAGACACCGTGCAAGGGGCGAGGACAGACCCAGGCCCTGATACTGGTATAGGATACTATAGCTGGCTGGGCATGTACTACGCCACTCTAGGAGGGGTCATGCATGTTCCCAGTCATCATAGAATTCTTTCTTTATTTTCTTGCAGATTGTAGCAAAGTGGCTTTTTCTGATTCAAATTTAAATGTGCCATTTGGGATAGCTATGCTGGAAATGAGAAATCAAATGATATATGTATTTGATAATAAATATTACCAAAAATTCCATAGATTTTAAAGTATATATATATTTATTTATATATATTATATATAAATACATATACTTTTTTTTGCTGAGGAAGATCCACCCTGAGCTAACATCTTTGCCAATCTTCCTCTATTATATATGTGGGTCACTGCCACAGCACGGCTGCTGACAAGTGGTGTAGGTTTGTACCTGGGAACTGAACCCGGGCCGCCAAAGCAGAGTGCACCAAACTTGACCACTAGGCCACGGGACCAGCCCCTTAAAATAAGTATTTTAAGGACAGGAGGTTTTGTTGTACAGAGTGATGATATCTGGAAGAATCATTAGAAATGATTTACAGGGGCTGGCCCGGTGGCATAACAGTTAAGTTTGGGTGTTCCGCTTCGGTGACCCAGGGTTTGCTGGTTCGGATCCTGGGCATGGACCTACAAACCGCTCATCAGCCATGCTGAGGCAGCATCCCTCATGGAAGAGCTAGAAGGACCTACAGCTAGGATATACAACTATGTACTGGGGCTTTGGGGAGAAAAAAAAGAAAAAGACGAAGATTGGCAACAGATGTTAGCTCAGGGCCAATCTTCCCCAACAACAGAAAAAAAAAGGACTTTCCCATTTTCAAAATTTTTTAACAAATGAAAAGATTTACAGTGGTTCCCCCTGGAGAGTAGATTTTGGAGGGGCAGCTCATTGGCTAATTTTCACGTAATGTATTCATGTATAAGGTATGTATCACCTTTATAATGAAAAAGTCAAAATGCCTATAAGCTTTCAAAGTACTTATTTGATCGGGTTTTCTAATTAAAATACACACTTTGGACTAGCGTGTTTCAAAGATGTGATGGTGCAGTTTGATGTTGCAAAAAACGAGGTCACGAGATCAGGGCTTCTTTTTCAGGAGATGCTGCTGTGGTACCCTGTGACCATCTCCAGATGACCTGGGGCAGACCTCCTGTGACTTACCTCTGCAAAGCCAAACTACGTTTTCTCTCCTTAATGATGTCCTTGGAAACTTCTCCTCCCTGTGCATCAAGGAGACGCCACCCTTTCTAGCTCTTCCCATTTTCAAGCGATGATGGATGCAGGTGGAATCTTGTTCCTCTGCAACTTTATTTAGGGATGAGCAGGAGAGTAAGTGGAAGGGTGTCTGATGATGAATATGACACAATTTTCAGATCCATATCCTCTCGGGAATCGGCTTTTATTAGCTGTGAAATGAAGCCCACAGTATATCAAACTCACGCTCGGATTTCCTATTAGTGTCTAACAAGTGAAATTCAGTTCAATGATATGTCACCAGGGTTCCTGCAAGCAAAAGTTTATGCTGAATTTGGAGATTGATTCCCTAGCCCCTTCCAGAACCCACCTTGAGAGAAAGATAATGGAAGCACATTGTTTCAAGTCCAACTTCAGCAATGTAATTAGGGACAGCCTTGGGCAGCTGGGTCTTTTGATGTGCGACTCTGAGGCACATTCAAACACAGTTTGGAATTGCTTGCCAAATCTGTGAAACCTTTTTTTTTTTTTCTATAGAGCTGTTTGTTCAAATTCTTTGCCTTTTAAACAAGGTTCTGAAGTTAATGAGGGAGGAGGGAAGGATGGGTGATCTTTTGTTACGTGTGGAACTTTTTGTACTTTTAAAAAATGGTTTTGTTCTGTTTGGTACACATACTTCTAGCACCTGCTCCTTACATCTTGCAGATAAACAGGAGCTGAGATAGAAATCTTTCTTCCATTAAGAAGAGAGAGGAGTTAGGAAACTGTTTCCAATTGGGAGGAAAAAGCTATCGACTACGTTTTTTTTTTTTTTTTCTCCAAGAGAAACACAGAGGAAAAAAATGCCTTCATTAAAGTCTTGAATAGTTTTTGAAGGCAGCTATTGAACATCTTCCAGTATCAATCCCGCCAGGCGTGGCTATGAAGCCACGTCACCAAGCCTGTGTAACACTGCAAAGTTTATGATTAACTGCCTTCCAGGAGATGATGGGCACTGTATGTATTATTCAGGTAATAAACACAGGGAACAAATTCATTACCTCATTATTGGCTTTCCACTGGACTCTAAGGCAGCTCCAGGTGAGGGACAGGTTGGGGGGACACTGATCCTTGAGCCTTGAAAGAACAAAATGTTTTGAGTGTCACATGGAACAAACAGTACTTCTGAGAGTTGCCCAATGGTGGCCTCAGGCCATCGGAGGGAGGAGACCCACACTTCAGTTCTGCAAAGGAAACAAAGCAAGCTCGTTCATCCATCCATTTATTCCATGAGCGTTTATGCAGAGTCGGGACAAGTGGTGAATTTTCTAGTTTATAAACTCCTGGAGAATAAAGATGACTCTAGAGATGCCTATAATACAATACATTAAATGCTCTGTTATGATCGAGTACCATGGGGGGCCATAGGGATGCATCATGGTAGACTTTCACGAACATCATCAAAGCAGGCTTGGACTCCCAACTTCCTTATTTAACATTGTTCATTTTAGGGACATGGGTATTATTGATTATGCCATGTTTACTGCATTCATTCCTATAAGATGTCTGTATAGCAGGAGTGAGAAAGAATGAATATCATGCAGTTGGGTCACTTGAGGCCCTTTGATTGGGCTCTGTGGATGGAATGTGGCCCCAAATAGATTGAGAAGGAACATGACCCTTTGAGCCCTAATGAAACAAAGGAAATGTGACTGCATTTCATGAGTGGCAACAGCCACACCTCTGTCCTAGAAAGAGGTGAGACACAGGCCCCCCACAGACCCGGGAATTCCCTGCAGAGGCTCGGGTGAAGGTGTAGATGCCCCTCCCCCATCTTTTACCCCCGGTTGGGAGTGAGCAATACCAGCTCAAGCATCCAAGGCCATCCTGACAACTGACATTCCCATCTCCAGGCAGACGGGCCCGGTCTGGGCCCTGGATTTGGTTAGGAGTAGGATGGAGTGTAAGAGCTTTCACCAGGTTCTGTCTCGGGGTGTCCTGAATTATTGTCTCATTCCCATTGAAGCAGTTAGATGTCCAGCCCAGAGCAGGGAGGCTTCTTAACTTTGGCAAATCGTCAAACAGTCTTAGGAAAGCTCAGGGAATTATTGCTAAAGGAGACGACCCCAAAGGTGACTCCTGAAAGACGAGCTAGAGAGTGAGAGAGAAGCAAGTGTGGAGCAGGCTGGGCCATGAAGCGTTGTCCAGGCAGAAACGGCAGAGATTGCAAAATTCCGGAAGACAGAGGTGGTCAGGTCAGCGTCTTTAAAGAGTTAAGTTTGGTTGGAGAACGGGGACAAAGGAGGAAGCACAGCTTCCAAGGCGCCTTGGAAAAGAGGTGCCAGGTCCCTCAGGGGCTTGCCAACGACCTGAACCAGATTGCACCTACCTTGCAGGAGGGAGGATCAGTGAAAGGTGTTAGAGGTTGGAGTGGGTCATCAAGTTTATACTTTAGAACGTGCCTCTGGACAGTATAGTGAATGAATTAGAAGAACATCGGCAGAGACCTGCCCCGGGTGTCTGGATGAGGGCCAGTGGGGTCCGGGGAAGAGGACAGTGGGGCGGAAAAAGAGAAACTGGGTGCATCTGAGTGACATTAAGAAGGACTGAATTGTTCATTTCAGCTTCTAGAACAGCATAAAAAAGGGACTTTGAAATGTAAAAATGTACTAATATCTCACTATGCTTAGGAATCAGCATAATCGGACAAATCTGCAGACTCCCTTCCACCACACTGACCTGCTTCGGGTGGGCTCAGTCTCCTTCGTGGCCATAAAGGGCAGAGAAGCCATCAAAGTCGCTGCCCCTCTTGAAAATAACCAGAATCATTAAAATGATTATATAAAATAACCACAATTTATTTTTTTTTAATTCAGGTGAAAACGTTACCAAACCCCAGCCCTGCGTGTTGAAGCAATTTGTGGACACTCCTCTGTGGATTTGCCTGGGCCAGGAACGCACCAGCGTGAGAGCCTCGGGTCTGCATTTCCAACCGACCCCTCGGGTCTGCCGGTTCCAGGAAACTCTTTCACGGATAATCTCATTCACCCCTTGAGACCATCGATTATCGCAGGACACACTTCTCCCCTGACCTCGGGCCATCATGCGGGTCCCCCCTAATGAGTGGCTGCTTCATGTCCAGGCGGCTTCTTGCTGCAAATCATTACAGGAGAGGCCTCCCCGTCCCAGCGGCTGGAAATGGTCTCAGAGCTGCCCAGTCTTCACGGGGCCCTTTTCTGGGGTTAGCAGAATTGCAGCCAGGGGTTTGCTCTTTTCCCCCTTGCAAGTCCTGGGAGAAGCACCCTGCAGGCTCTCCTCTGTAATTTGTCACTTTCCCCAACATTTCGGGTGAAATCCCTCACCAAATAGATTCCTGGGCTGTCAGTGAGGCCTCTGTGTCTCCGTCCTCCTGGGAAACCGATTTCCCTCCTCACAGGCACTGCCCACACGGATGCCTGTCTCTGCCCACTGCTTCTGTCCCTCCCCACTGCTTCTGTCTCCCCCACTCACTGCTTCTGTCCCTCCCCACTGCTTCTGTCTCTCCCTGCTGCCTGTCTGTCCCCACTGCTTCTGCTGTAGGACATAACGCCACACTCCACCTCCTGCTTTCTCCCTGACAATTCCTCCCCACATCCTCCTTTCCAGGACATAACATGAGCTCTGGGGGAGGTTCTCTCCCTTTCAGACAGAGATTTTTAATTCTAAGAAAATTATGCCACCTATTGAAAATTCTAATCAAGTTACCCTCTGCTTTACTTTTTTCTAAACTAAGATAGTCCTATTGCATTAACTTTCCTGTTTCACTCTTATTTGAATCTGCATCAGGACCAAACACAGATTAAAAGAATTACTGACTTGGGTGGAAATCATCTTGTCTGCTCCTCCTTTTCACAGAGGAGGGAACTGAGCCACAGAGATGCTCAGTGATGGGCCCGAAGTCACATAGTGATTTCGTGACAGAGCCAAGGGCCACAGCTCAGGTCCCCAGAGAATCGGGTGCACAGTTCCAGCCTGTGCATTGTCAATGGGGTGACCCACCACCCCAGTTTGCCAGGAGTCAAGGCTTTCCAGGGATGCAGAAGTTTTAGTGCTAAATTCAGGAAATTTCCAGGCAAACTTGGATGGGAATGATTTGATCACCCTAATTCTGCTCAAAACTGCTGGACATGAGCCTGTCATAGCATCCGGGGCAGGACAGTGAGGTGGCTGAGTGTGGATTCTGGAGCCTGACTGCCTGGGTTCAAACCTCAATTCTTCCACCTCCTAGCTGGTGACTCGGGGACGCCATTGAGCCTCTTGGGGCGAAATTGCACCGTCTGTTTTCAAACCTGGTAGACAGTGCGGTTCCTGCTTCACAGCTGTGAGGACTAAACACGTTGACCATGAAAAGCACATGCAAAGGTCCTGGCACAGCGTCAGCACCCGGTGACCTCTCACCAACACTCAGAATCCATGCACCTCACCAGCCACCAGCCTCGGAGCAGTCCAGCCACCCGGCATGGAGAGCTCCCTGCCAGGGCTGCGGCCGGTGAGCTAGACACCCACCTTGGGCGCAGAATTTAAGAGGCACTGAAACACTCAGCAATCAAGGTCAATCATTTAATAGTGTCGATAATTTAACCATCATAATGCCATATGTTGAGAAGTCAAAATGAATGCAAAAAATCCACGATGAACAGAATATCAAAATGTTGCAGGTAGAGTTTAATGGGTCCGGGGCCCCCCATATGGGGGCCGAGACAAAAGGAAACACGTGCACCCTCTGTACATGCGTCGATGTGCATTTCCGTAGTTAATAGTTTTAATATTAGTGATGAATTTGCTTCCATTAAATCAGGAAAAGAAAATGATAATACATTATATTTGGGGTATAAAGTATTTAAATTTAGAAATGTCATGAGTTTTAACAGTCTTTCCAATTTGTCAATATTTTTTCAACTAGTTTAATATTTTGGAAAAACTATGTTAAAATATGTCTTTTTGAGTCTGGCTTCTTTCACTGAGCATAATGTTTTTGACATTCATCCATGTTGTAGCATGTCAGCACTTCATTCCTTTTTATGACTGAATAATATTCCATTACATTGATATACCACGTTCTGCTCATCCATTCATCTTTTGGTGGACATTGGGTTGTTTCTACCTTTTGGCCATGTGAACACTGCTGCTCTGAACTTGTGTGTACATGCATTTATTCGAGTACTTGCTTATGATTCCATTCATATGAAATATCCAGAATAAGTAAGTCCTCAGAGACTGAATACGGACGGGTGATTACCAGGTGCGAGGGGGAGGGGGAGTGGGGAGTAACCATTTGGTGGGCACAGGTTTCCTTTTTGGGTGATGAAACTATTTTCCAACCAAATAGAGGTAGTGGTTGCACAACATTGTGAATGCACTAAATGTCACTAAATCATTCACTTAAAATGGTTAATTTTGTGAATTTCACCTCAATAAAAATTTACCTGAAATGCAGATGTTGCGTGGGCACCTCCCTTTTTGCCTGAGACTAATACAATTCCATCACACTCCTTTTTAGCTACATTGCTACACTGTTAGTTTATCTCTGCTCATTTTTCACCTTAGTTATTTCAATGCCTCCTCACTGCTGAAGGGAAATTTCTAAAATATGAATATGCTCCCCAGAGGGAAAAACTATAAAAACTCATCCGTCTGGCAGCCTCTGTGAAAGTTCCAACTCCATAACACAGCTCCCGAAGGCCCTCCTGGTCTGGGTCTGCTCTAGCTCTGTCCTCCAGGTAATCCGAATCCCTGGAGTTGTCCTTCCTATCCCTTTGTTTCTCTGAATTCTCTCTCTGCTCATCCTCTCTGCCTAAAGCACCCTCTACACGCCACCCATTTCTTCCTCTTCACCTGGCTCCCTTCTCCCTGTTCCCCAGGGTTGGGGCAGCAGTCACAGCCTCCAGCCCCAAGGGCCAGTGGCTGAGCTGAGGGCTCATCCCATGCCCTGTGTTGTTTGAGACACCCTTATCACATTAGTGGAACTGGAGCTGTGCTGGCCCCCACCCAGCACCCATTCCCCTCCTGGGGACACCCCCTTAATTCACCTTCCAGGAAGCACTTCATCCTGCCTCTTGGTCCATGAGGTCTGGCTAGAGCTGCACCCCCGGTAGATCCAGGGCTGGCACCAGACCCAGGCCCTGGTCTCCCATCTCTCTGGCCCTTGTGGTTGGCTCAGGTTGGGGCATGGACCAGTCAAGCTGAGTTTTGTTACCTTTGGTGTTAGAATCACTGGAACAGAGGCTCTCTTTATTCTGGTAATGCTATCTACGGAAAATGGTAGTCTGGGGCCTATGGGTCGCCAGATGGAGAGGATTTGCCTGATGGTGAGGCCAATCTAGATGAAAGCAGGAATAAGAGACGAGCAGGCCACAGCCTGATGACATCATTTGAGCCAGTTTCTGAAGCTGTGGGAGTTCTCAATAATATGAATTAGCCAGTCTCCATTTCCATTCCTTACAACAAAGAAAATCCTGACAAATTCAGCATTTTTATGGTTGGTTTTGTCTGTGCATTCCTTTAAATTAAGAGTTTGTCCATGGACCTGTCTTACTACCCTCCTAAACCCAATATTTAGCTTGGGAAATGGTAGGCAATATACGCTCAGCTAAGGCTTGCCAAGTGAACCACCACCACATGTTAGTCATCTACTCTGGGTTCTTATGGAATCAGCCTTGTCCTTTAGGGGTAATTAGAGTCCTGTGAGCTTAAGTAGACTTATCTCTAAGTCTGATCTAGAATTTTTAAGGAATAACCCTCTTGGAAAGAGGTCACTCCTTTCTGACCTAAATTCCATTAGCCACATGGAGGAAAAAGTCAGTCCTGGAAAAGATTTAGGATCTTCCACTTGGGATCTGCTCCCCAGGCAACCAAGAAATGCTGAGTGGACTGATCCTATGCATTTATCTTAAACAAAATGGCAGTTGATCACTGGCCAGTGTCCACCGTAGTGTGCAGTCTGGAACCCCTGACACAACCATGCATACTTCAGGCACAAACCTCAGGGTTTGGTTTCAGTCGGTTAATTTTCTTTTCCAACACCTCATGCATCAGCAGGGTGGTGGAGCCCCACCCATTTAGAAAGCCACTTAGAAAAACACCCCTAAAACATCCCATTAAGAATAGCGTGTGTGATACAGAAAAAATAATTCTCATTTCTAAACCGTATTTATCACTCATCTTTTTGTGGATATGCTAGGCTTTGAACGTACAGTGCACAAATTTGAACACTTTTGATTAGTGTGTGTAACAGTGATTTCATACTAAAATTATAAATTCCTAGAGATGGTGTGATATTTGTCAGATTCCAGGGCAGCCATTGAGACAAGGCGGACTGTGGTGGCTGCCATGGTAACCGACGCGTCCCTGCAGGCGGCTTCTTGATTGGTGGAGGGAGAATTACGCCAGCATGACGCCCGCGTTTTCATCCTGCTGTGAGGTTTGACAAGTCTGTTGCGTTACAGTGTTTTCTTCCAAAAGGAGCCCATGGTCCTATGCTAGTGTCACCTCCCATTGACAAATGGGGAAATCGAGGCCCCAAGGAGCAGGTACCATGCACGAGGTCACACAGCTGGGGACAAAAGACAGCAGGACATGTTACTAGGTCATCTGAATGCAAAGGTCTTTCGTTTCTCGGTGGAACCAGCCCAGCCCCCAGTTAAACTCCTCCCTTTTCCTTCTGCTATAGAGCCGCCCCTGGTTTATAGGGCATCTTCATATTGGAAGAAGATTGTGCACACTTTTCCCCATAAACGCATCATTTTCCTTACAAAAATCATTGATAGAAAACAAAACTGAGAAGCATGGGGGCTTGAAAATATACAGGAATGATCCACACCCCAATATTTCACCAGGAAATCTATTTCCTCAACTAACTAAATCTAATAGAGTCCTTTCAGAAAGTTCCGGTTTAAGGTGCAGATTTTTTCACTTACATTAAAGAGAATAGTGATCTGAAGACTCCGTTCTGCAGACTCTGAAATGAGCCATAAGAAATGACAAAATTTGACCTTGATCTGACTAACATAAAAGAAAATTGTCATAGTCTTTGTTGATGGATATTTTTCATTGAAATTTTAGAGGCAGAAGTACAGTTGTTTTTTAAATTACAGTTTTCTACCTCGATAGAACAATTCACAGTCACCAAAATTTAAAAAGCTCAGAAGTACTTATGCGTAGATCACGTCACGTTTACAGGGAAATTAACATTTAGAATTTGCAAAATGAAAAGAAGTCTTAGATGTTTAGTATTGAGAGGCAATTTTTGCAATTCTTGAGATGAAACTGTATTTATTACAATTGTATTTATTAAAAAGATAAGATGCAACTTTAATAAAATATGAATCAGAAAATGCTAAGATGAGAAGAGCACGGGCTTCAGAACGAGATATCCCCATGTGCCCATCTCGTTCTGCCTCTCGCCTGAAATTGGCCCTTTAGAAGTAGCTTAGCCACATGAAGTCTCTATTTTTGTCATCTGAAAAATGGGCATGGCAGCACCCTCCTTGCAGGATGTCAGGAGTGTGATGTGAGAAATAAATAATGCGCCGAGGGGAGAGCGGGGCAGATGCTGGATACGGATTCTTTCTCTTCTTTTGTCTTGCGTATAGCTCATAACTTGTCTGCCAGGAAATTACACAATACTGGGAGTTGGATAATAAGAATAGCTAACACCTGTTTGCGCCCTTGTGGCAGATACTGTTCTAAGCACTTTACAAATGTTTACACATTTAATGCTCTCAGTCCTCTTGCAAGTGGCTGTTATTATATTCACCCCCACTACACAGATGAAGAAACAGACACAGGGAGGGTAGGAGACCACACAAGTTGTCACGACTAGGGATGGCAGGGAAGAGAGGGAGACCAGAATTTACTCTCCTGGTTCTCGGGCAGACCTGATTTTTCTTTTCTATCCAAGCACCCATAACCCACAGGTCTGGATGGGGCGGCTTGTAGGATTGTAAATGGTTTGGCTCATTGATCAGCCAGTGTCTAGGGGACCCTCTGTGAGTCCTGGCAGAGAAAGCTGCATTGAGTGAAACAATCAACAGGTCAGTACAGGCGGCAGGAACGGGAAGACATCCAGGAAGCAGAACTAGGAGCATTCTCATCCTGTTCTGTATCAGTGAGGACCCCCCACAGATTGGGCACCACTGGACCAGTACCCAAACACCCCATTACAGCTCCCAGAGGGCCTCTGCTCTCAAAGCAGAGTGTGTAACTCCACTGGCACATGAGGGGAGGAGCCTGTTTTAAGCCGTTATGTCAGCAGTGAAGGTGTGAGAGGGCCCAAGCTGCCCTGGGAAATGGGCCGGAATGGACCTCAGACAAGAGAGTGGACAAATAACCACCTGTCCACAGCCAGGCCCTCAGCTGTCCACTCTTAGGACTCAGGCTGGGAACGGGCTTCCCTATTTCTGCCCCTGTGTATGCAGGGTGCCCTCCTCCCTCCTCAGATGGAGGCCAGGGAGTCATCTTCTTTGCACCAGACAGTGGGAAATCCTAAGGGGCAGAGGGGCCCAGAAATATCCAGAACATTTATGCCAGTTTAAAATGTGCATTAACTTAAAGAACATGTTAAGTGAATAATAGCACAAATAATACTCAAGTATAGAAAAAAACAAGGACGCTGAAGAGTGATTAACAGAATGCACCGTGCAGACCACACAGAGGGTGAGAGATGACTTTAGGGAACGTGGACAAGCATTTGTTTTTTGTTTTCCATCATTTTATTGTGAACATTAAAAAACAGAAGAGTAGAAATAATTTATACCCACCACCAAGTTTCTATGACTGTGAATATCTTGCTATATTTGCTTTTTATCTTTTCTTATAACAGTTAGCTTTATTCTAATTGTGGGTAAGCGGGGAAATATAATTAGCACATCAAATGCCTCATTTCATGGATCTTCTGGCTTAGGACAAGCCAAGACTAAATACTGAGATAAAGCGAGTCCATTTAAATAAACTGTGTTAAATGACAGAATAGTGGGCACCTGCACAGAGAAAACTGGAGGGCAGGACCCGAGCGAGTCCAGTCTGAGGAAGAGTCTCAGAACGAGACACCCGACACGCGGAGCGTTTGCCAGAAGCGTTCGCTTTTTCCTTTTTTATTGTTATTAAAACTAAAGTCTATGGTCAATGTCCCTCTGGTGTATTTCAGAAAATAACATGGTTTATTTTTAGGTTCAGGAGACTTTTCCCTTCTGGTGTCTTTTCTCGAGCAGGTGAATCACACCAGGACGTGGCATCTGTTGACACGCAGGGAGTGCTCATTGGGGGCAGGAGCACCCACAAATCTCATGGCATGTCCCCTTGTCACTGAGAGGGGACCAGGTCTGCCTTCTGGGAGCAGGGAATTCCAATGTTCCTGGGGATTTTGAGAGCGGGGGTGGAATCGAACCCCCTGACTCAGCAGAGGCGGCTGGACGGGCCCCTGCTCGGGCTCTGGGCGGGGCTGGGCCTCGTTGGTGAGCACTGGAAGTGGTGCCACGCGATAAACGTGTCACAGGGCAGGTCCAGGTGCCTCCCCCCTCGACTCTTCCTCACCTCACTCAGGGGAGCAGCGCTGTCCATTTTTTCCTTCTATTTATCACCTCACATAAACACAAGAATCAATGTCAATATAAAAACCAGAAAAAGAAGTGTGGATCAAAGAGCATGGGACCAAACAATATTTTTATAATTGGAGGAGGTCAATACAGAGCCAAACAGATGAAATCCAAATGCATCATGGAGTTTCCCTTGTCGAGGTGGGTTTCCTGTGATTACAAGAGAGATATTATGCAGCCAGTCACTCAGTTCATTCAGTTATTTGTTGATTCATTGGCTGTCCTGGCCTGTCCTGCTAACCCAGCTGTTTTCTAACTCTCTTGGCCTAAGACCCACAGGAAGAAAGACACACACACACATAAACCTGAAACAAACATTGTATAAAACAATATCTCACATTATAACATACAGTATACAACACACTCTGATATTTTCTATTCAACTTCCATTTTTTGAAGTGTCATGGATTGTCAGAGTTTGAAAGTCACACCACACTCTAAGCCCCCAGAAGCAGGGACCAGGCTAGATGTGCACACAGCCGCATCCCATTACCTACCTCCCTGCCTGTCACGTAGCAGGACCTCAAAATATGTGGCTGCAGGAATAAATGAGTGCCCTGGCACTGGCACTGGGCACAGTCTGATGGGGAGACAGGAAAGAAAAGAAGACAACAAAATATAAACAATGATATAAAATACCATCAGATAGTCAATCAGTAAACCTCAAGCAACCAAACTGTTGGTGGTTGTGTGAGATATAAAGACACTCAAGTCAGCACTGGATGAATTGTTCAAACTCCTGTCAAAAAAGTGTCCTACAGTAGCATATTGATCACTATTTCTGCTCAGTGGCCCTGCATGGTCCTGGACGTTTATACACACCTCCTGTGGCAGGCAGAATTTTAAGATGACCCCATGACCCCCACCCCTGGGTGTCACTCCACAATTATGCTACTTTATATGACAAAAGGGATTTTGCAGGTGCAGCCGAGGACGCTAATCAGTTGATCTTAATATGGGGGATTATCAGGTGGGCTAGAGTATTCCCTCCAGATGGAGGAAGAGGATGTCAGAGAGAATCGAGGCCCAAGGAGGCTCTAATGTGTTCTTTCTGGTCTTGAAGATGGAGGGCACCACCTGCTAAGGGATGCAGCGGCCTTTAGGTGCTGAGAGTGGCCCCTGGCTGACAGCCAGCGAGGAAAGTCCACAGTTGCAAGAAACTGGATTCTGCCCACAAACTGAATGGACCTGGAATCAGCTTCCTCCCCAGACCTCCAGATAAGAGTCCTGCCCAGCTGTGACCTTGATATCGGCCTGGTGAGACCCTGGGCAGGGACCTCTGTGGAGCCCGCCTGGACTTCTGACCTGCAGAACTCTGAGATAGCACGTGGGTGTGGCTTTACGCTGTGTGATTTTGTTACACAGCAGGAGCAAATGAATACGCTTCTCCACTTCGCTCTTTGTGAACGTGGATCCAGACTTTGTGGGCCCTGAAGCTAATACAGTATTGGTGGTTCTGTTTGAGAGAAGATACAAGATTGTGAAGACAGAACTAGGTAGAGAAGCCTGGAAGGGGCCTCCTCAGCACCTCAGTGAGCCTGCATCTGCTCCCTGCTCCCATCAGTCCATTTTCTGATCCTCGGGAAAACAGAGCTCCTGCCTGCACAGGCCTCAGACACTGTGGTGTCTGTTCCCTTTACCAGACATGCTTTTCCCTCTCCTCCCAGCCTTGTTATGTACTCCTTCCCTCTCAGATCTCAGACGAAGCCCCACTTCCTCAGAAAAACCTTCTCTCTCCCTGTCTGGATCCAGGTCCTTGGACCTCCATCCTTGTCCCCCACTGCCCTTGTCACACTGCAGTGTCACACTTGTGTGTGTGTGACTGGTTCATGTCACACAACCCCCGTCCCATTGCCTGAAGCAATTCCTGGGGTTGGAGTCAGCCTGTGATTGGAAGTAGTTGGTATTTCTGGATGCTCATGTATTGTTCTGGGAGAGCTTCTGTCAAGAACATGCTTGAGAATACTTATAACTCCATATTAGTCAATTCTGGCTGATTCCCTGGGAATGCTTACTGAAATGATGGCAGGTGTGTGGAAAAGCCCAGAAAACGTACTTGGAGGTAAGAGGAAACTCAAGTGTATAAACCACATAACGCACAAGTCACTTACTACGTTTTAGCTTTAATTTTTGCAAAACGAACGTGATCCTTTTTCTAAATGACTTTGCGCACAGCCCAGAGCCTGAGGTTTTCTCATTTGCCTGCGGTTTCCATCTTGTCTGAGTTGTTGGCACTGATTTTACTTGTTGTCTGAGCCTGGTCATTGTGACGATGTATTTGTAGAAGACGATGTTGAGTTTTCTTCATCAAGGGGCGAAACATTTTTCAAGTTTGAGTTGAAAAATATTAATGGACAATGGAGAAAGATTTCTTCTCTTTGGGGTCAAATTACAGTGTCACTCCCAGGGTGTCACGGCCAAGCGTGAGTCACCTAGCCATGCAATGAATCCTGTGACAAATGTCACCCTGAAAGTGGGCAGATGTCATTATCATTTCTAGAAGTTAATGGAACCGTGGGCAGTGTTGGGACTGTGCACTAGACCACACAGTAGCGGGTGAGGGTCTGAGCATTATGCACTTGCCTCACCGCAAACCGTGAGGCAGATCCCCCCTGAGGATGAGGGAAGACAAGCTGCTGTGGGTCTGCAGAAGCTCAGGGGGTGTGTTGTGTAAGAATCGCTGTGCTGTGCTGGCGTTGGATCTGCATGTTCAAACGCAGCCTCTGGCTCTTCCTAGCTGGGAGGTCTTACGTTATCCTGAAGTTTCTTCACTTTGAGGCTCTTGATGTAATCACACCTCCCTCATACAGCTGAGGGGATGCAGGGAAAGAGTCCACGTCAGGGATTAGAGAGGGGCCTGCACGTAGCCCTCAGGAAATACTAGTCGTGGTTCGTGTTACTCTTTTCCTCTAGTAACCATTTATTCTAAAGCTTCAAAACCACCATGGCCTTTATCACCTGGATATAGATTTGCGTTGTCGAGGAAATTCTTTACCCAAAGTTACTTTTTCCCTCTGGTTCTGGGAATAATTGATCCATTTCTTGTCTACCCGCTAGCAGATCCTCCGCAGTGGTGACACCGTTTACCAACGGGTGGACGGCCTTCTGCAACGGTACTTTCCTGAAGGTGCGTGCAGCCTGCTGACCTCCCGAGGGTGTTCATTTCTTAGCTTTCTTTGGGTGCTTTATTAGTTCCCTAGGGCTCCTGTAACAAAGTTCCACAAAGTGGGAGGCTTGAAACAACAGACATTTATTCTCTCACCATCTCTTCCAGCTTTTGGCGTGGCCAACAATCCTGGGCATTCCTTGGCTTGTGGCTGCGTCGCTCCGGTCTCTGTCTTCACGTGGCCGCCTTTTCCCTGTGGGACCTCTCGTCTTCTTACAAGGACACCAGTCGCTGGATCTAGGGCCCACCCTAATCCGGGGTGATCTCATGTTACCTGATCACATCTGCAAATACCTGTCTCTAAGGGTCACAGTCTGAGGTTCTAGATAGAGATGAATCTGGGGGGAGGGACACTTTCAACCCAGTGCAGGCACCGTGGTCTTGAGCTGGCAATGTTGCAACCCAGGCCTGAGCTTTTAATAGGTCTCTTTCTGGGAAGGGAAGCAACATTTCTATTAGTGCCTGGCCAGCTTTCCTCTTAATTAACGAGCTAAGCTCACTTACAAGTGATGTGGTGGAGGATAGAAGTCCAGTGACAAGATAGACTAGTTGATAAACATCAGCTGGGCTCCTTGGAGGCTTTTTTCTCACATGTTTAAAACTAAAAGCGGATTGCAGTGTCAGCTGTAATTACTGGGGCCCAGTACATGGCTGGGGGCAGGTGGC
Organism: Tapirus indicus; assembly: GCA_031878705.1. Lineage (NCBI taxonomy): Eukaryota > Metazoa > Chordata > Mammalia > Perissodactyla > Tapiridae > Tapirus > Tapirus indicus. Next base: position 6,862,941 of record CM062938.1, read on the forward strand.
ACTTAACAAAATTGTGCAGACGCTGAAACGGGTCTCCAAGAGCCCTCCACACAGCCCCAATCTGAGCACGGTTGAAAACACATCTTAAAATAGACCCGAGCTAGATCTCCTGCAGCAGACAGGTGAGGGGAAGGCTGCAGACATGGAAGTGACAGGCAGACAGACTTCAGAGAAGGGAGGAGAGTGGTTTCCTTCATCCTAACTGACAAAGGGGCAGCTTTGCTTCTATTTCAGACCATTTATCATTGTCGTCACCATCACCCTCCTCATCACCATCACCTTCATCTTCATCATCACTTTCATCCTCATCATCACCTTCACCCTCATCCTCACCCTCACCCTCATCCTCGCCATCACCCTCATCCTCACCATCACCCTCATCATCACCATCATCTTCATCATCACTGTCATCCTCACTGTGTTTGGAACTTCCAGGTGCCACCCTGCTCCCCTTTCAAGGAAGTGCTTTTCCCCTGGCTGCTGGGAGTGCTGTCAGCGCAGAGTCTTCAGCTGCCAGCCTCTGCAGGGATGGCCTCAGCTGCGGAGAGCTGCCTTTCCTAAGGTCATGCCCTTCCCAAGCAACCCGCACCCAATGACTTACCAGTGCATAGGCTTAAATGCCTGGCCATCTCAGTCTCACTGGAGACAGGTCTGCTGGGCCATTCCATTCCAGAGCTTGCCAGAGGGGTCACTCAAAGCTGCCTCTGGGACTGCCTGGTGATCAGCATCTCCCTCTGCCCAATCCTGTGTCCTTTCCCACCCTTCCGCAAGTGACAGTCCCAAGGGCATTATTTAATAGGCATCCACCATGCTAAACGCCATCTGAGGGACTTTCCAGGTAACCCAACCTGCAACAATGATCACGGCTGACGTTTTTCAAGTGTTAAACTTTGACCACAGCCAGGCATGGTGCTAAGTATAAGACGTGTTATCTCACCTCACTCACAATAAATCCATGCAGCGTGTGCTCTGAAGTACATTTTACGGATGAGAAAACTGAGGCTCAAAGAATTAAGTGACTAAGTGGTGGGTCTGGGACTTTGAACTCAGCTCTGATGAAACCAAATTCCCAGACTCTGTAAACATACGCTATTCTGTTTACTGACACGCAATATCAGATGTTGTCATGAGAATTACTGTATGTAGACTTACAATATTAGACTTTGCACTCCTGTAAAGCAAGTTAGGAAGGCAATTAGATATTCTTGTATCTCCCGTAGGTACCTTAACTTAACAACCTTAAGCTCCCTTAAACTTAAATGCCAATTACTCAGTGAAAGAAGCCATCTGAAAAGGCCACATGCTGTATGATTCCAACTATATGACACTCTGGAAAAGTCACAACTATGGAGACAGTAAAAAGTGAGCGGTTGCCAGGGGCTCAGGGGGAAGGGAAGGATCAATAGGTAGAGCACAGAGGATGTTTAGGGCAGTGAAAATACTCTGCATGATACTACAAGGATGGACACATTTGTCCAAAACTATGGAAAGTACAACACCAATAGTGAACAGTAATGTGAACTGTGGGCTTTGGCTGAGAATATGTCTATGTAGGTTCATCAGTTGTAACAAATGTACGATCTGGTGGGGGATGTTGATAGTGTGGGAGACTGTGCATGTGTGGAGGCAGGCATATATGGGAAATCTCTGTACATTTCCCCTCAATTTTGCTGTGAATTTAAAACTTCTCTAAAAAAAAGTCTTAATAAATAAAAATTCAATTGGCTGTATAGAATTTTTGATAAAGAATATTATACATGCTATTGTAATTTATAAATTATGTGCTATATGGCCCTTATATCAGTATAATGTTTAATAAACTTCAGAGAGCCCATTGTTAAATATTTATCAGCACACCACTAGTGAAGGTATTATTTTGGATAGTTGATTAATTCTAATACATGCATGCATGGTTTCTTATAAAGAAAATCTTAGTAGAGCAATAGCACCAGCATTAAATGCTTATATGTACCCAATAAATATTTGTGATATGAATTTTTAAGTAAAATAAAAGCCAGTTCATTATACATTTGATCGACCGTCATACACTTAGTCATCCCTTCCACACAGCCACCATGTACTTACACTTGCTGTCTGTAAGGCAAAATGCCTAAAACTACTTGTGGATTATAATAGTTGTAACCTGAAGAGCCATGCAGACAGAGAGATCAACAACTGTTTGTAGAATAAAGCATATTTTCCTGAAATAGAACTAATTCTCAGAAAAGCATTAATGTGTGTTTGGTTCTTTTGGAGTGCCAGCCCAGAATGGCTTTTGGGTGAAATGCCCTGTTTTGAAATGAAACACTCCAATTTGTTAGATAACAAGAGGTTTAGCACAGAAAGTCGTTACTTCATCCATGCAGAGCTGCGGTCAATCATAGCCCAGGGCCCCATGGGTGTCCCAGAGCCCAAAGAGGACTTGGGATCCCTGAGTCCAGCCCTCCCCTAACCCAGGGGACGGTGGGAAGATGTGGGTGACACTTAGATGTGACTTGAATCACGGTGAGGATGTTATTGTCTTTTCAATTCTTTTTAATCTTTTGCATCGTACGCTGAGAGAGGCTCCGGGTGGAATTCAGTGTCTTGAACACCACTTTAACCCTTGTGAGTCTCCCTTTTCACAAAAAGAAAGTAGCTGCCAAGTAGCTTCCAGCCTGCACCAGGCAGCAGTCTGAACCTAGAAGTGAGCAACACTGGTTTGTTTCCAAAACATCGACTTTCCTGGTTACCCTCTGAGCTGCTATCTGCTGTTGGTCCCCCCAGATCTAGTCTCCCTATTCTTCACACTGCACCCTGTCCATGGAGGTTGACCCCTGTGGACAACACCACTGGCTCCATGGTCCTTGGCTACCTGCTGGAAAGAGGGTGGAGCATGACCAGTGAGGTCACCTCACGCTGGCTATATCTCTTAGCAGAGAGGACTGACCCTCTACAGGTGGCCTGCCTCCCACGACTCTTCTAATTTACAGTGACTCTCACTGCCCTTGACCCTTTGGGACCACAGGTGGTCTCGGCAATGCCAACGTTCGCTCCTAATTCCTAATTGTTCCTAGCCTCTCCCCGCACCCGTGGTTGTCATTAGTCCCTTTGGAAACATGCTTCCCTCGAATTATCCTCGTCTGAGTGTTCTGGTAGAGACCCCGACTGTATATATACACCTGCTATTTATGTTGGGTATCCGCTCACTTTATTGACACGGAAGAAAGGGCGACCTCAAGGTCGGGGCGGATCCAAGAACCTCAGTCCACCCATAGAAAAGAACCCACAGTTCACTTGAAGCAAACAGAACCTCTGATTGTATTCTTCTCTATCAAAGAGTAGAACTGCCTAGAACAAGGATAAACATGCTGGTGCCCACCCCAGCCTCCTCAGGAGCTGCAAGCACAGCCTCAAGTCTTAAGGAAGAAACAGAACCTTTTGCCATGAGTTGGAAGAGGGATTACAAACTGATGGTCAAAGGTGGATCCGACCTACAGCCTGATTTTCTTGGGTCACTGCATTTATAGATATAGATATATAAATCAGCCGCCAAAATCTAAAAATTGCAAATTTTCATACAAAAATCCAAATTTCTACATCCTCTTGAAACTGGAAGAAATGACCCCAGTGAGACCACCTGGGGCTGAGCAGGACCTCCCCATTGGGGTGGCATCTGCACTCTCCAGTTTGGCTGTTCTCCACGAAGTCCCCCGGCTTTGAGTTGAGACCCCAGAGGAAGGGAAGGTAGGAGGTGGCCTGTGTGACCCTGTGCCCCTTGGCGCTTGGAGCTCTTGCGAGCCTCGGTCCTGACTGATGATCAGCTGTGTCGTCCACTCAGGTTCCAGGGGGTCAGCGGGTGAGGAGCCGCCTCCAGGGATGTGTGATTTCATGAGTGCGCCCCGCACTTCCTCACTATCACTATTCCAGCAGATCTTTCTTCTGGACCCCTTCTGCCTAGAATCGCATCCATTTCTTTAGTCACTGCCTTCCTCTGGAACACATAGGTTGGGCTAACATGATTTTCCAGTAGTTTCCCTCAACCTCTGTCAAATAAATCCATTTGCTGTCACCTTGTATTTTGAGCCAAACCAAAAATATACACTCATCTTTAATTTAGAACAAACCAGCGGTGCCTGAATTTCATTAAATCGTGTGGGACTAAAGAGAAGGCCTGGTTTTTATCCTGAGGTGCATTCAGTTAAGACCCACTGGATTTCACGTTTCTTCAGTGAGTTGAATAAAGACTAGCCCTGCTGTTGGCTGCCAAGGCTATTACATTGGTTAGACCTGCTAACAAGTCTGCTGTTTGTCCCCAGATTTCACTGGAGAAAACTTTTAATATTTCAAAACAAAATATTTAATTCATTCACTGCAGTGACTTTTGCTCTGAAAACTTAATTATACAACTGCCAAAAATTTATTTTATGTTATTAAAGAATTGCATTCCATTTACCTTGTAATACTCATTTTATTCACCAAACGAAGCAAGGTTATAGGACTCATAATAATTGCTCATGCTTGCATTCTCCCCCCATATATATATATATATATATGTAGCAAAATATATATTTTATATATATAGTAATATAATATATTGTGTTATATACAGCAATATGTATTTAACACTTATGTATAATATAGTAGCAATATTATTATATATGTGCATCCACATAGGAGACGTGGATGGTCAGCTTTGTCCAGGTACAGCCAGCCTCCTGCAGCCTCCTCCTCCTTCTCCTCCTCATTCTGGGTTCTTCACTGCAAAATCACAGAAACCAAACCAATGAAAGAATTATTGCCAAAGTGTCTTCTCAATAAAAGTGACTCGCTCAATGAAAGAACAAACATGTATGCACACACACACACATACACATAATGAGAAATCTCCTCAGAATTGATTTATTTCATGAAGAAGTTGCTCTTTTTATAAAGAACTGAATTTAGGGCTGAATTACAGCAGTTTGGCTTGAAATATTTTAATCAGAGATGTTTTGCTCCCTGGGAAAGAGCGATCTAAAGGCTGTGGATCTTCCCAGCTGGGGACATGCCTTCCAGACAATTGACTTGGCCGAGTTCAGATCTGCAGGACAGATGGCCCCCACTCTCCTAGGCATTGCTGTCTGTAGGTTTGTCCTCTGAATGACAGCAGAGGAGTGGGGCACAAGGGGTATGAGGGGTCCGGGAGGACAGGGGGCATTTGAAATCCACACTGACTTGCTCAGGGGCTGTGGTCTGCGTGGAACCCTGTTTCCAGCAGAGGTGTGAGAAGCGAGGTGCAGCCTACCTCTCCCCCAGTGGGGAGATTTCAGCCCCTCACCAATCCCCCCATGTTAACAACTCCCACCCCTGTGTTCCTTCCTGTCAGGAGGAGGGCTTCATTGTAATAAGAAAAGAAGCAGCAAATCCATATTCCACAAAGGCTCTGTGTCACACAGCTGTCACTATTGATGGCTCAGGTTTCCTTCTATTCCAGGAATGACAGAAAGTGGCTCCAGGAACAATGTATAGTCCTGGGACTCTGGCATCCACAGATAGGGGAGGGCCCCTGAGCTGCTGTGCTTGGGGATTTTAATGAATTAATGAATAACATCGAGAGTTCTTGTACTACTGAAATAAGGTCCAACTGCAAGGGAGGCTGGGAAATACGGCCCAGCCGTGGGGCTAGGGGAGAGTGAAGGGGGCTTGGGAATGCAGTCTCTGCCACACCCCCAGACTAAAGGCCTTGAACTTGTCATTTCTTCTCTCCCAGCCAGTAGTAATTATGTTCCCCTGTCCCAACTAAGTGCCTTCAATCAGAGCTGGTCCTTCTCATGGGCAGAGGAGTCTCCTTAGACAGCCAAGTGTGGCCCTCTCTCACTTTGGAGCAAAGGAAGCTTTTCCTCTTTGCTGCACTGCAGCTCACCCTGGAGAGAAGTTAGAACTCAGAACATCACGATGAAAGACACTCCTGTAGTCTCATCAAACTCTAACATTCCTTAACGGTTTGAACAAACAGGGGAACTGAGGACCAAATAATTAATTGCTTAAGTTAATGAGGGGATAGCTGCCATCTTTCATTCAGCTTTCTACCCCTATTCAGAAACAGCAATAACATTTTTCAGATAGAAAATTAGATCTGATCTATAGACATAGATCTGGAAAAAAAAAAAGTCCCATCTCTCTTGTAATTATCACTATGGCTCGGTGTTTATTAGATACTGACAATTGCACCTGCGTAAGAAAGTAAATACATTTAGAATCACAACCGCCCAGAAATTTAATCAACCTCCTTTTGCAATGGATGATGCTGAGGGTTTTCGCACCAACTATTTCTGCCATTTGCAGCAGGGGAGCTGCATCTAAGGCCCTGGATTAATAGAATCAGCTTAGAGTCATACATCCTGGGGAGTGTTGTCTGTTTCTTCATCTGTTTATCATTTCATTTTGATTTTTAATCAGGTATCAGGGGCTGAGGAAATCACTCACTTTCCTTCACGCCGTCATTGTTATAGGACCACCGAGGCCCTATCTCACAATGGTTTCCCTCATTGCAGCCCCCATCACCATCATGCCCTCCCACCAGAGGCCCCCTTCCTGATGTATTTCCGGCGGACCCTCCATTGTTAACTTTGAAAAGAACGCTGTGATATGTGGATGCATGTGTTTTCAAGTCACCTGAACATTATTCACTCCAGGCCATGCCGTGTTTCAGTTTTTACACTCAGACTATGTTCTCAAGAGCTCCCCAGGCTGCTGTCAGCTCCTCGAGTTCATTCCTTCTGTCAGTCTCAACTGACGGGCTTCTGGCTCACCAATCCCGTCCCCGTATGCACTGTCTCCTGTTAATTGCTTGGTCCCCTGAGGTTTTGATGCCTTAAAGTCCAGAGAAAAGACTATACATAGCTACTTGTTTTCTTTCTTCTTTTCAATATTCTCCTTATTAAAGTAAACATTACAAATACTGTTTTTCCTAAAGTCTTAAAGTTCAACCAAAATTATTAGTATTTTATTTATAAATGGAATCTATTTTATAACATTTTTAAGAGGAAGTTTTAATAAGAGGAAGTTTTAATAGTAAATCAATTTCCTTTAAATATTTCAAAATACATTCATAAATTTAATGTATCTGGCTTCTTTTTAAGCAATGTTTATGCCTCATGAACATGGAAAGTGCTTTTCATACTCAAACAACCCTAGTAAATCTAGTAAATAAGCTTACAGAGGAATCTCTGGTTCTCTTAAACATTCCAATCTTGTTTATAATTAGGTAAATTACCTTATACATTTCAACTTAAAATTGCAAAACTAAAATTAATTTCTAAATTCCCTGTTTATTCGGAATCACAAGGCTAATCTCTTATCTAATGTGGCAAATTATCTTAAATATTATGAACACTTTACATACAAAATATTTCCCGATAACATTTAAGCTTAACACCTTAATAAACAGGCCTGATTTACTTTACTATCACTACTTCTAATTATTAACCTTTCTGGATTTTAGACTCACTAAGGCAATCATTTTACCCTCTCCAGCAAATTGATATTACAATCCTAAGCAAACTGAGTTTCACCACCTCATAATAATTAGGATTTTCTCCTCAGCAGGCTGACATTGCTTGTTGACAAAATTTTTTTTGGCCAGAACAGGGGATCTAAACACCTGGTTGATTGTTCTCACCACCCAGACGGACTTGTTCAGGATTTTTCTAGAATATCCTTGAGAGTGAGGAGCTCCAAATCATCTAAATGGAGGTCTTCTGTAAACCTATTAGCTAATTCCATCAGAGTCTGAACCTTCCCTCCAGGTTGCTTCACCCCCATTGGGTTCCACTGATCTATCTATTACTCCATCCTGTTCTGAATTCTTGCCATGTTCTTCCTGCCGGCAGGACCAATACTCTTTCAGATATTGGGATGACTTCCACCTGGGTTCCACGGCTTCTCTCACTCTTAGCTCACTCTATCCTTAGATGTCTGAGCTAATCCCAAAGACACATGCACTTGGGGCCTCTTCCACCCACCCCCACCTCTCCAGAGACTGAGACGCTCTTATGAAAATCACCAGTGTCCTCCTTTTTAAATTTTATTTATTATTCTTTAATGCAGGCACCACCTCTCGATGGGAGGAATGTCCAAAGATTTGTGGCTCTTTTGAAAAACCTCCACAGCTTCCACTGACCCGGTTGTGATAATCTCGAGCAACAACAAAAAAATAATGATAATTACAACAATAGTGATTTATTGAAATGCTAAGCTCTTAAAAGACGATGAGTTAATAATGCTATTCAACAGAGAAAAGTTGACATGAAAGGGAGACTATATATAATGTTTTGCTTATTTTAATAACTAGTGGGTGTGTATATGTGGATATTTCATTTTTCCTGTCAATCATATAGGTATATTCTTAAAGTCAAGATTAGAAGTAATGATGAAACGAAATCATTCCATTGAACTGAAGTTTTAGAATGAGTTGAAGTCTAAAGGAGTAATAGGGTCTTAAGACTATTGATGTAAGCAAGTCACTAGGTCAACTCAGGTCTTAAGATTTCCGTCGTTGGCTGGGTGCAAATATGTGCCAATTTTATTTATATTTTTTAATTTTGAAACAATTATAGATTTACAGGAAGTTATAAAATTAGTGCAGAGAAGTCACGTGCGCCCTTCACCTGGTTTCTCCCAGTGGTTTGATCCTATATGACTCTAGTACAATCTCAAACTGGTGGTCAACGTGGGTACAATGCATAGACCTGGTTATGGTCAGTTTCTGGGTTGGAATTTATGTCTTAGGAAAATGGTCTATAGTTCTTTCCCCAAAGGGTGTTCTTAGTTGCCCATTCTATCCCCAAGCGTTGGAGTTCCACCCAACCCATTCCCAGCTCCAGTGACCCCCCTTCACTGGAATCCATGTCCAGAGATGCAGTCCAGTCACCACCTCCACCCCATACCTGGCTGAGGGTGGGCTCCCCTTTGTGTCTCCACAGCACCTGAGCATGAGATCCTGTTCTCACCGCCCTGTGTGGTCATTATGTCTCTGCGTATCTACTTCTCCCACAATAACATGAGGGCTGTGCAGGGTAAGGACTGGGTTGGATCCTAATCATCTCTGAGCCCCCATCTCCTACCTGATTACATGGCATAGAATAAGCATCCAATAAATCTGTTTCTAATTTACTTTGAAGAGAGACAACTGGAGTCTTAGATGAAACCATGCAAATCAAAATATCCTCCTTAATAGATCTCAACAGAGGAACAGCATTAACTAGATTTAGAACACAGGAGAAAGTTGTCTGAATAAAATCTCCCACAAATAGCTAGCCTTTAAGCAACAAGTGTGATTAGGTCAAAGAAGATAACAGGAAAAATAAAAAGCAACTTTACATTTACCAAAAAAATATGTATTTTCATATTTCAGGACACTAGGCATTTAGGATTCAGAACTGATTCAGCAAACTAGACGAGGCTCTCCTTCAAGAGTATTTATTCTCCAGCTATCTAGACATTTAAAATGATATTTTTGACAAGTAGAAAAATATGTCCCATGCTTTACTTCCAAATAGGCAAAATATCAACGTGAAAGAAACGATTTATTTGTACAACCCAAGGGGAACATAGAACAGGAAGGAGGAGGCTATGAAGACAGAAATTCCATCTGGCTTTGAAAAGTTACCTGTTTTGTTGGTTGTTTACACAAAGCAAAGAAGAAAGAAGGAAAATGTATTGGAAAAAAGGAAGGGAGGAAGGGAAGGAGGGAGGGAGGAGCGAGGAAAATTCCATGGATGATCTATTAAAGGAACATTTTAGTGCCTTTTGCAGGGAGTAAAGATAAAAGCAAAGAAGAATTTTCCCCTGGGTTTAGTCATTTTATGGAACTCATTGTCTCTGAAGTCGATGTCACTAAAATTAGAAACAGACTCAGGAGGAGTTTAGATAAATACATGGATAAGAGCCAGGAAAGTCAACTTACTTTAAATTAAATCAAAGGTGTTTCATAAAACCCTCTTTAACACTTTTTGTTTCAAGGGTGTTGTGCTGGAAATTCTCTAGCCTTTTCCTGGGGTTACCTCCTGTGACTCTGACATCAGTGTACTGAGTTGAATAGTGTCCCTCCAAATTCATGTCACTGGTAATGTCAGAATGTGATCTTATTAGGAAACAGGGCATCTGCGGATGTAATTATGAGAAGGAGGTCATACTGGATTAGGGTGGGCCCTGGACCCAGTGACTGGTGTCCTTATAAGAAAAGAAGAAGACACACAAAGGAGAGAAGGCTGTGTGAAGACAGAGGCAGAGACTGGAGTGATGCGGCCACAAGCCCAGGAGCACCAGGAGCCACGAGAAGCTGGAAGAGGCAGGGAGGGATTCTTTCCGGGATCCCTCAGAGGGAGCATGGCCTGCCAGAGTCTTGATTTTGGACTTCTAGCCTCCAGAACTGTGAAAGAATACATTTCTGCTGTCCTAAGCCACCCAGGTTGTGGTAACTTGTTATGGCAGCCTCAGGAAACCAATACAATCAGATTGTAGAAGTTTCTGGAGAACTAAAGCCACGCTAAAAATGTCTGAATTGGGGAGGTCATATTTAAATGTCAATTAATATCCAATAGTCATGCTCTTGGACACTGATTGGGAGGAGAACAGTTCATTCTTCTCCAAGAATACGGCGGAAGTTGGCCTCTTTCTGCCGGGGGCCCAGAGGAGCATTTGCATTTCCAGCATTGGTCCATCTTAAACCCTCTTTCTTCTGGCTCTTGACCTCACCCACTGGGAAGAGAGAAATGGGGATGTGAGAGGACTCTAGAGAGCAACGCTTCCCTTTGCTTTGCTCCTGACAACTCTTCAGTCCATGGGGACATAGAGCAATTAAGTGCAAAGCTCCCTGTGAGTACTGGTTCCTTCTCTGCCAGCTGGGAGCTGCAGGGGAAGGAAGTTACGACTCCTTGCTCGCCTGGATCTGCTGGGAGCATGTTTAAATGATGGTCAAGGTGTGCATGGGCCAGGTATATGCAGGCAGGGAGGGCGTGTGAGAACATCAAACCAGAAGTAAGAGAAAAGGGGGCAAATAGTATTTTCTCTCACTGAAGCTGTAACAACAAACAACAAAAAAATTAGGGAAAAAGTTAGTCTCCTAGAGCTGCTGTAACAAAGGTGGCTTAGAATAACAGAAATGTATTCTCTCACGGTTCTAGAGGCCAAAAGTACAAAATCCAAGTGTTGACAGGGCTCTGCTCCCTCTGAAGGCATGAGCAGAGGCTGTGCCCCAGGCCCCCGTCCTGGCTTCTAGCAGTTCCTTCCCTTGTGGCAGCATAACTGTAATCTTCGCATGGCCTTCGTCTCTGCATCCAAATTTCCCTTTTTATAAGGATACTAGTCGTACTGAATCAGGGACCAGCCTAATGACCTCATCTTAACTTGATCATCTGCAAAGACCCTATTTTCAAATAAGGTCACATTCAGAGGTTCTGGGGGTTAGGACTTCAACACCTTTCTGGGGAACACGATTCTACCCATAACAGGTTCTAAACCCTACAGTGTACATATATATACTTTTTTTTCTGCAAGGATTTCTTTCTATATAATCTTAAACATACAGTTTAAGGACATTAAGTTCAGTGACTTAAATAAAGAATTATACTAATTAAAATTTTGGAAGTTAGGAACACTCTGAAAACTCTAAATGTATGGAGTAAGAGGATCCTACTGAAAGTCGGATCGCTTCCAATCTTGGCTCCACCACTTAAGATTCGTGTGGCCTCAGACAACTCAGCTCACCTCTCTGAACCTCCCTCTCCTTGCTTGCAAAATGGAGATAACAAGACTAATTCACAACGTTGTTGTGAAGATTAAATGAGATAATATGCCTAAAACATCTGTGACATGGCACACTTCAGGAAAATATCTCTACTATTTCCAAGAAGACTAATAAAATATTCCTAATATTACTGATATTTCTAATAACCATAGAACTAATACCAAGGAGGGCTGGCCATTCGAGCTCTGTGAGGAAGGCATTGACTGCCACCTGGTGGCAGTGTACAATAGCGTGGATTCTTGTTCTTTGCGGGGTGAACCAGCCTTGTGATTGCTTCATCTCCAATTATAAAACAAAAAAATAATGAGAATCAACTAATTGTCCTATCACTCCCCAATTGAAAGATTTAAAGGAAAGGTCTGGGTGCTCGGGGTGGTGCCTAAGCTCAGAAGACTCCAAGGAGGGAATTCACCTTACCCTTCCCTAACCCATCTCTCCACGCCCCTGCGGGTGAGGAAGCCTGGGATACTTACCTCTAGTCTGAACAAATTGCCTTTTCTACCCTCTCTTACTTACAGGGCCTAGCAATAGGGTAGATGTTTAATAAATATTTGTTGAGTGAAATAATGAAGGATTTACATTAATAGTATCAACACCTTATGTTCACGGAGCGCTTCATACGTGTCAGATCTGTTCTAAATGGATTATCCCCCAGTCACATGTCGCTTAATGATGGGGACACGCTCTGAGAAACGTGCCGTTAGGTGATTCTGCCACTGTGCGAACATCACCGAGTGTACTTACACACACCTGGATGGGACAGCCTACTGCACACCTAGACCCTATGGTCCTCATCTTATGGGACCACTGTCCTACGTGCTCTGTCGCTGACTGAAATGTCGTCATGCAGCACGTGACTGTGTACGTGGATTCTCTCAGTTGTCACAGCGACTGTTGCAGGGAACGAAGAAAGGTCCATGCTCAGAATATTTGTAGGAGCTGACAGGAGTAAAGATCAGGACTGAATAATGACTTAGTAGAAATTAATGTAAAAATAGGCTTACCACAAGCACCACTGACTTTTATGGATGCTTAAGTGTTGCATCGAAAAGGAAACTCCCCTTAAACAGCGACAGCTGGGAAGAATGGCAAACACTTTATCAACATAATTCAGCAGCAAAGCTTATAATCCATGCAGGACAGTACACCCTCCGGAGACTCTGAGATTCAGGGTGAAACCACGTCCCACACACACCCTGAAGCAAGAGGGTCTCTGAACCCAGAGGTGCCTGCTCACAGGGTCACGAGCAGCGTCCTGGGCTGAAGGCTGGAGATCTGGTTGAATCCACTGTTGTTTTGTGAGTCAGGAGGGGATATCTACGCACGTCATTGCGATATCCATCTAAAGACATTTAAAACGAGCAAATTTACAATATTATCCAAAAAAATGAAAGCAATGGGACCTAAGGGCACAACCCTCACGGTTCTGACTGGGACTGAGATAAACTACCATCAAACCTACGGACGCCCCGTGGGGGCAGCGCCTGCACCCCAGGCGGGGAGCAGAGTGAGAAGACGCCCTACAGGCACGTGACGCCCGGTTTTTCTGGTGCCGTGTTGTCACCTGCGGGTGTGACCCATAAATAACCTAGGGACGAGCTGTCTGCTCCTGGAGCTTCACCTGCAGGTGGCGGACACCTGCCCCTTTGCCTCTTCTGGGGCCACCCCCCCCCAATGCCTCCAGGGCCAGGCAGTGATGGTAGAAAAGCGAAGCTGGGTGAGGGAGGGCTCTGGGAAACGGGAGTGGGCGCCTCATCTAAGGGGGGTGGTTGTGGCTGCTGCCAGGAAGGGCACGACCCAGGTGCTGACAGATCTTCCAATTTTCCAAGAGAAGGCAGAATTCTGGCTCTCACTTTTTAAAAGTTGGCAACAGTGTATTTCCCCAAAATACAAGACAAATAAAACCCAACGAGGGGCCAGATTACTTGTGGGGCAGATCCCACATGGGGCCACCACTTTGTGACCTCGGAACTAAGCACTGAAATCCCAGAGGCCAGTCCTTCAGGTGGACCATGGTCTTGGTCCAGCCGCCTTCTCCACTCTTGTTTCCCTCTGCTCCGATGTTCTCCTCTTGTTGATGGACAGAGACTTACTCTCAAAGATTGGTCTTCCTTTAAGGACACTCATCCCCACCGATCTCCCTCCTGTACTGTGGTTTTCCCTTCTTGGTATATCTCTTTTACAAATTTCCTGAGTTTTCTTAATAATGAGATATCCAGTCACACTTTTATGAAATTCTCCCTTATCTGAAGTTGTTCTGTCATCCAGGTCCTGATCATTCCCCCTTTTTCCCTATGGGCAAAGCCGCCATCCATTATAGAGACTGAAAATGTCACACATGTGCTTTCCTAGCCTTTTCTGTAAGTACAGATGTACACAGACCCAATTCTGGTCGAGGAGATGCAAAGGGGCAGCTTCCTATTGCTCCTGAGAAAGATTTTCCTCCGTGATGTAAAGAAAGAGATGTGTAAGAAGGGCTCTTAACCCTTCCCTGTTCTCCTGCTTTTGGGTGATGCTTCATGAAGGCATGACACCTGGGGCTACAGCAGGCATCTTGCAACCATGAGGAAAGAAGCATTAGGATGAAAAAACAACACAATGATAAGTACTGAGCAAAAGGATGGAAACAGTCTGGGTCCTCAGTGATGCTCCTGGGGCATCAAGCCATCTCTGGGACTGCCTTCCTCCAGCCTTCTTATCTAATGAAACAATAGCAAGCTCTGTTGACTAAGGCACTTTCACTTGAGTATTTCATTACCTGCTTTTGAAATCATCCTCCCTGAAGCATGCCGAGTACAGTTCACCCTCTCCTTCAGCTCTGAGTGTGCTTCTCATCACGGGAGGCACGTGCCTCTGTAGAGTCCCTGAGAGCAGAGACTGCCTTGTTAGCTTTCAAGGAGCCATCTGATTCTATGCTCATTTCTTTCTATATGCGTGTGCTGTGCTGTCCATCCCTCAGCACACAGTCTGGTAGACCTGACGGCCCCACCTCCTCACCCACCGGCTGGCTTCGGGAGTGGGGTGTGAACATGCTGAACCGTCCGAGTACTCCACTTCCCAGCCACGGCAACTGGTTCAGGGGCAGGCACATGTCTCAGTCGTAGCTGCAGAAACCCAATTCCCAGGCTTTGGTGAAACTGGTGGGATTGAGAAAATAGAGAAATCTTACTCTGAGGCTCGCTGATGGTGTGGCCCTGAAGTGTTCATGAGTAAGCTCCAGGGGAGGGGCTGAGCAAGAACGGGACCCCGGAGAGAAGAGCAGAGTCAAGGTACTGACGGCAAAACTCACTGTGAGAGCCGAGAGAGACCCTTATGTTCTTAAACAGTACTAATTAGCAATTCCCATTTCTTGAAACCAAGTCTCAACTAATACATATTTCTTTTAATTCTCCTCCGAAAACACATGTCATATTGCCTCTGCAATTCCTTGTTTGCATACATAAATCTTTCCTTGCATATGTAGTCCTTAAAATTTGGAAACAATATAGAATAATTTTAAAACCCATTACTAAAGATAAGTCAAAAATATTCTAAGCAAGAGCTCAGATCCAAAAGACCGTGGACATTCTGGACCCATCCCACAGCCAGACACATCATTGAGCGCTCACTGAAAATGGAGGCAACCCCATAGAGTAACAGATGCAAACCTGGGAATTTGAATCATTCACCTAATATTCGCTTTGATGGGCCTGATGTGCTGGGAAAGGGCTGAACACCCAAAGTTCAGGCTCCAGCCCTCTCAAGGCAGCCACCAGAGACCTGGAGGGAGGACGAGGCTGGACCTGTTTCACGGCACCCGTGAAGCAGACCAGGACTGAACCCTGCCTTCGAACAGACCCAGAAATGTGTGAAATTCTCCAAATGTAGGGTCACTTCTGCCCTCGTGGAAAATAAAACCTATGTGTCCCCTTCTTTGCCTCACAGCCAGCTTTCCTTGCTTCTCTTCTCGGCGCTGGTGTTTCTGGTCGGTCTGTCCTACCGGGAGACCACAGGTGTTCCCAGCATCACTGTCCTTTGGGGCTTCCTTGCTTTTCTCAGCCTCCAAAGCATCAAGAACTCTCGGCACTCACAGCCCCTTCTGTGGAGTCTGGAAGCTCGTCAGCGCCGTGGAAGAAACCACTGAGGTTTGCTCCAAGAGAAGGCACGAGGAGGGAGCATGTCTGCGAACAGAAAATGAGGCAGGACAGGGAGAAGAAAAGAGAAAAGAGAGGAAGACGCTGCTATTTTTAACTAGAACATCTTTTTTCTTTAGAATCCACGTGTCGAGTCGGGAGAGAGGCAAATTCATGCTGAAAATGGGTTTTTATTGACAGTAAAGTACTTTAAATGGGAATCTATTTTTGACTCGAGCTAAAAACAAAGTCTCGCTTTGGGGAAAGGAGCCGTGGTTGGCATCACGCTTTGTTTGTCTTTCGCACACATTGTCTCCAGCAGAACGAGAACCACGTTTGCCTTATTTATTTAATCAGGCAGCTCTCTCTCTCTCTCCTTCCCTTGGCGAGATTCCAGAGTCAAACTTTGGCAGCATCCTCTGAACAATGAGAGAAACGATGCCGATGCCCGGCTCCCAGGGTCCCATCTGCAGCTCCTTCAGCAGCTCCGACTTTGGGGACTGTCACCTGGAAGACTTCACCGTCACCAGGAACTATGACAAATATTGGTAAAGCTCTTGCCCTGTGTGAGACGCTGTGGGAGAGTCCAGAGAGGGGCGACGCTCGATTCCTTAGCCTGAAACTCTGGGTCCCTCAGAGCGTGGCCACTGTAGCGTGACTCCCCTTTGTTGGGGCCTCTAAACGTTCCCCGACGAAGTAGCACTTTTCTTTTTTATCTGGGTTCTGGACAAGTTGAGACCCAAGAGTTAAGAGGGAGAAAGAATATTGCCTTAACTACTGATACCACCTAGGACAGGTAGAATAACGCCCTTCCCACAGCCCAACCGACGTGCCCACATCCTAATCCCTGAAACCTGTGAATACCTGAGGTCACCTGGCAAAGGGGCATTAAAGTTCGCAAGAGGGATGCAGATTGCTGATCAGTGGACTTTACCACAGGAAGATTATCCTGGGTTATTCAGCTGGGTCCATAGTGTCCTTAAGGGGAAGAGGGAGCCAGAAGGAGGGAGGAGTCAGGGGAGATGTGACTATGGAAGAAAGGCACAGAGATGTGACTTTGCTGGCTTTGAAGATGGATGAAGGGGTTCATGAGCCAAGGAATGGGGGCAACTTAGAAGCGGGAGAAGGCACCCCAAATCAAGAGCTGGCTTACCTGTCCCTGTGTCCCCAGCTCCACCTTGCCTGCGGTAGGTGCAGGTCTGAGTCCCCCGGGGAGGATGTGGAATGTGCCTGGAACCTGAGCATCAGTCCCGGCAGAAGCAAGATCAGTCATTCAAAGGACGGACTCCATCCTTCACCTGACCACGTCCGTGTTGGTTTTCCCAAAGTGCACTAACCTTCTAGAAAAGCCCTTAGAAGATCTCCTGTTCCCTCCCCTCCAATCCCTAACACTGTTTTTTTTTTTTTTTAATGCTCTAACTCAGCACCATCCAAAAGAGATAGAATGCTAGTCATCCATGTAAGTGTAAATGCTCTAGTGGCTACACTGAAAACAAGTAAAAAGAAACAGGTGGAACTGATTTTAATAACATATTTTATTTCACCAAAGATATCCAAAATATGATTTCAACATATAATCAGTGCAAAGATTATTAATGAGATATTTTATGTTTTTTTCATCCTAAGTTTTGGCAATCCTGTGGGTGTTTTATGCTCATTACTAGCACGTCTCCGATCAGCCCAGCCACGTGACAAGTGGCTGCTGTGTGGACAGCACAGCCGAGTCTCGTAATCTCCTGACTTATTCTTGTTTGCATGCTTGGTTTGTACCAGTTCAGAGGAGATGAACTTGGTCTTCTTCTCAGAGTGGTCAGGTGAATTTCAAGCTGTGGGTCGGATTATAAGTGAAACATCATATTTAAAATTTTTCTTTAAATTGACTTAAAGCTGAATCTGAGACCCCATTATGCCAGATTGGCAGAATATTTACAGTCAGCCTTGCTGGGGCTTGCTCTCCTGGAGTTATGCCAAGGTCCCTCAGTCAGCTCCGACGTTGACTCTCGTGAATCCACAAGGCACCTCTCCTTCCCAGAGACAACTGCTGTCTCAGCAACGTGGTCATTCAGGTCCTTGGATTCTACCGCTTCTGGGCAGAGCCACCACTCGGCCACATGGAACCAATGCTTGAATTTTAAAAGATATTCTCTCTAGGAGGTTGCAGACTTTAAGACATCTACTTTGGTGACAACAGTACTTTGGGTAAACTGGTAAAAATTTTCCCCTTCTGGGTGGACTCAGCTCAAGCCTTGGCTCTTGGTTTGGCAACTGGAGCACAAGCCAGATTTAAGTTCCACTCATTCCTGGAGCTGAGCACCCTTGTGCCATGAACAACTTGCACAGCTGTACATGGCAGCCCTCTTCTGTGCCCACTGGAGCCAGGTCAAGAGGATAACTGTACCCATTCCAGACCCCACGGAATCTCACCTAGTGACCCTTCTGAGGTCTTGCTCATGCTCAGCGGTGGACTAGGAAGAGTCTGGTTATTCTACAGATACACCAAACATAAGTCCTGCCTCATCTCTGTGCATCTCCCGTCTTCCCCCAGTTTCTTCCAAGCAGCCCCTCCCTCTCAGCCCTCGCCAGGGTCACAGCACAAGCCCCTCAGTGGACGACTCTGGATAAAAACGGAAAGCATAACCACAAACCCACAAGGATCAGTTTGAACTGACCCCATCACTTATCAACAGAGGGATTAAAGGTGGTTTCTCAGAAAATTTGCAAAGTCAGGTAGCCAGGGCACGCACAGAAGAGGAAATCTTGACCTGAAATGACACCAGAACCAAAGATTCTACCCACCATGGAACCAAAAGACTAAGCCATGACCAGAACTTGAAAATCAGACTCTGATCAAAAGTTAAGGGTCCATCATCCAGGAAGATCTGGTGTTAAAACCACTCCCACACCTCACCATAAACGTTTAAAACCTTATCATAAATTCTTTAAGCCCTTCAATCAAAACCTGTCCCACCAGTGCTTCCGCATACCCACCTGTTCTCCCTAAACTCTTAGATTTCACCCCAAATCCTGACTCAGGGAGACAGGTCTGAGAGCTTGTGCCTCCTGCTTCCTTGCAGATCAATCTCACAATAAAGCATTTTCTTTTCTCAAAAGGTGATGCCATAATAATTGGCCTTTTATGCACATCGAGTAGGAGAACCCCATCTTTGTGCAGTAACAAAAGATTATGACCTTCAAAGCAAGTCTCTACGCTGGAAAATTCCCTGGGAATGGACATGTAAGAGGCTTGGAACTGGAGGGAAGCAGAAAATTCCAGGATCCCTGGATCCTTCCTCAATGCGTGTGGATCCTTTATCTGATCTTTGCTTTGGGATGCCAAGTTCCAAAGAATCAGGGGCGTTGGGCTGGGATGCTAGGAAATCCCAGCCCTCGGTAGAAAAGACATGTTTCCAGCGGCTGACACTCGGGGTGGACGGCACAGCATCGGCTGTGGCTCTGTAACTGTCACAGTTCATCTGCAGTAGCTGTGCTTGTCTGCCCGCCCAGCGTTGCTCTGTGAGGCATCCTGCTATGCACCGAGGCCGGGACGGCACGGTAAGGAAGGCTGCTTGAGTTTAATCCTGCTGCCCCCACTCATTAGCTGTGTGACCCTCGGCGAGTTGTGGACCACTCTGAGCCTTAGTTTCCTCACGTGTGAAGCAGGAGTAATACCACAGCCCACCTCACTGGGATGTTGGGAGGATCTGAATGAGTTAAAATGAACTCGCACCCTGTGGTAACAGGCCCAGCACCAAAGTGAATTCAGAGCTACGGTGAGTTACGATTGGCTCCCGCCCTCTGCTCACCATCGCTCACACAGAATTTTTACGGCTTCACGGCAGATGCTTCTGTACATGGAAAGCATTGAGAGGGATGTCCGGTGGCCAGCTTACTGCAAGCCTCAGGAAATGTTTGTTGGTGCTGCCGTTCTGTGCTTTGCCAGGCCTCCCCCTGCTGACAATGTCTCGTTCACAAACCCAGGGCTTCGGGCCCCGCTGCCCGTTTACACCTGCAGGAAAGGATCAGCGACCCCATTATCCAGAGCCAGGCCTTGGGGTGACGGAGGTCAGTGGTGCTTGGAAAGCCGCCAGAGGGTCTTCTCCTCTGCCCTCTGGGAACTGCGACCAGAGGAAAATGGGGTCATTGGGGCAGGAGGGCATTTGTTTAGAAAGTTAGAGTTGTGCCACATGCAGCCACCAATGCCTCCCAGGATGAAGAAACTTCTTTGTGTGCTAACTTGGCTCCACACGTCATTCCGGAAGGCAGAGAGCAGCATCAGGAGGCTTGTTTCTTATCTATTGAAATCTTCTGCCTCCTCACTATTTCTAAAAGGACCCATACCTTTCCAGGCAGGGTATTTGCAATTCTTCTTGGGCTGAGGTTGGCTGAAAGACAAGTTCCCTCAGATAACACCCTGGGCTCTGTGTAGGTCAGCGGGACAATTAGCATCTGGGACACAAGGAGGCCCTCTTTAGGACAGCAGCTCAGTTAACAGCCGGCCCACTGCAGGGGTTACCTGCCCCTGCTCCTCTGGACACTGATTCTGTCCTCATCTGTCTCTTTGCTCCCCTCCCTCCCAGATTTCTGGGATTAGAGCACAGCTGGGAGCAGAGTTGTCCAGGAGGAAGTCCAGGTGTGGTTCTGACCCGCTCACAGGGAGCAGTGCTGAACAGGACTGCAGGGTGAAATGGGAAACAGCCATAAAGCCAGGGCCGACTCGTCCCTTGAGATGAAATGTGGTCCTCCCAGGCCATGGCGTGGCTGTGCGAGCAGGTGGACTGTGCTGTGGTTGGTGGTGTGTGGCTCTGATCTCTGCAATCAAAACCCATTGACACCACTCACTGGCCAGGTGGCTGTGGCCCATCTCTCTGAGGGTCAGTTTCTTCAGGGCTAAAACGGGATTAATAAGAGTATCACTGTCATAGGCAATTCCGATTGAACGCGAGTTAGTTCATATGAAGCAAACAGAATAGTGCCTTGGAACACTTGTAAACACATGATAAAGGATTGTTCTTATTGATGATAAGTGCGTTTGTTCCCTACTGTGACTGGAACAAATGACCACAGATACAGACGCTTAAAACAATGTAAGTTTATTACCTTACAGTTCTGGAGGTCCTAAAATAAAGTCCTAAAATCAAAGTATCAGCAGGGCTGTGTTCCTTTTGGAGACTTTAAGGGGAATCTGTTTTCTTGCCTTTCCCAGCTTCTAAAGGCTGTTTGATTTCCTTGGCTCATGGTCCCTCCTTCATTTCCAAAGCCAGCAATGTAGGGTCTCTCTCTGTCTCTGTCTCTCTGCCTCTCTGTCTTGCCTCTCCGCTTCCATCATCACATCTCCACCTCTGACTCTGATCTCTGACCTCCTGCCTCCTACTTACAAGGACACTGTGATTATGTTGGGCCCACATGGATAATCTCTCCATTTTGAGATCCTTAATTTAATCACGTCTGCAAAGTCCCTTTTTCCACTTAAGTTAACATACTCTCAGGTTTCTGGGATGAGGACGTGGACATCTTTGGAGGGGCATTGTCCAGCCTACCATAGTACTACCATTGCAGGAGGGGTCCTGCAATGACTGGAAACCAAGCTAAGTTAAAAACCAATAACTAGCAGTCAACAAATTCCCCAAGTCCTTGCCCATTTGTACATGCATCACAGTCATCCTCAGAAACAAGATTACATCCCATGTTTAGCATCGAACTAGAGAAAACCATAGATTAAAACCATTTTGATCCACACAAAAACCTGTACACAATTGTCCATGGCAGCTTTCTTTGTCAAAGGCAGAACTGGAAACAGCCCAGATGTCCTTCACCACAAACAGTGGGATCTCCGTGGAAGACTATGCAGCAATAAAAAGGACTGGACTATTAATACAATGGGGATGGATCACAAAGGCATTATGCTGAGTGGAAACGGCCAATGCCACAGACTGAATGATTCATTCGATAACATTCTTCAAATGAAGAATTTATAGAGATGGGGACAGGTTAGTGGCTGCCAGGGGTTAGGGATGGAGGGTGTGACTATAAAGGGGTAACATGAGGGGACCCTTGCAGTGATGGACTAGATCTGTATTCTGATTGTGGAATTGGTAACATGAATCTACGTGTGACATAAAGTGACAGGATTGTCTGCACACACTGTACCAATGACAGTTCCCTGGCTTAGTGCTATCATTAGAGAAGATGTAACCACTGGGGAAACCAAGCAAACGGTGTGTGGGACCCCTCTGTTCCTTCTTTGCAACTTCCTGTGAATCTATATTTATTTTAAAATAAAAAGTTAAAAACAAAGAACATTTAAACTACTCTAAATATCCTCAACTATATTTCTTTGGCAGATCAAAGGACCACGGACTCTTAAAGAGTGTGTCACCAACATTACTTATTGTGTAATTTTTGCCACATCTCAGCGTCCTGTTGTTAGCAAGGGTGACAGACTCTCGTGTCCATGGGGTCACTCCGGTCACATGAATGAGTGAAGTGACCTGTTTATGAAGTGCCTTTTGCCAGTCCTTGCCAGCCTGGGATACAGTCCTGATAGTCCCACTGTTTTGCTTTCTCAAGTTAACACAAAAATCCATATTTAATGTTAAATCTGCTATTAAAAACAATGATAGCATGCATGTCAAACAAAACATGCATATTGGCTATATCTTGTCAACAGACTGCCATTGGTGACCAGCTCTGACCAGCAACATCTTCCAGAAAGAACAAATATGAAGCTGCGGGGTTACAGGTCCCAGCGTAACAGAGGCACAGCCCGCTCCCTGCAAGAGGAAGGAGGCATTGGGTAAAGAAAGTAAGAGAGGGCCAGTGAAGGATTGTCTTCCCTGGACCATGGCAAGCCTGAGAATGTAAAAGAAGAAGGTCAGAGAAGTACTCAGCTCTTCAAACAGGCAGAGGTGTGACCACAATGGGAGGTGGTGGTGCTTTCAGAGATGTTCTGAGACATCCACATTCTGTAGTAACGTTTGCTGCCTAGATGCTGCTGATTTGTTTAGTGTTAAGTTTTCCATGATTTCAAGTATCCCATGGCCACCAGGTTGAGAATTCAACTAAATATTTTAACACACACACAAGATATAATGCAAGGTTGCTGCTATTACAGATAATTGTAGATTTATCTAAAATATGAATTCATGTAGGCATGGCTGAGTCATAAGATAATAGATTAATGTTTATGGTGAACTCTCAATATTCTGAGCGTGTCTCTCTGATTGTGTGCATACGGCGTTTTGGAGATAGTGTCAAGAGTCTAAATTTGAGGCCCTTTATAGATGGCCCTGCCTGTGATGAATTCCAAGTTCACTAATATGCATAGATTCTTGGGTAAATCAAACCCAAAAAACAGTATGAAAGAACACCAAGGGCATACAATCCTTATAGGGCAATTCTACCTTTTGTTATTATTTTTTCCTGGAACATTTGGAGACCAGGATACTTGTCCCAACCTTCCACCCACGCATCTCCTGCTTTAATGCACCCACATAGCACTCAATTGAATTTCTTAGTGTCTGCTTTCAGCTGAGTGTATTTTTTTCTTAGGCTAAAAAAAAATCAACAAAAATAAGAAATCTAAAGAAAATACAGGAAAAAACAACAACAACACAACTCTCCTCCTCTGAGGTGGATCAGCAAAGTTTTGCCTAGAATTCACCATTTCCTTTAAATAATCAAACCCTAGACTTCTATTTCCAAGTCAACGTTAAATTAATGGCATCACGGCCCATTCCACATGGGCAGCCAAAAACCTTCAGATGCCAATATATATATATATATATATATTAGCATTCTGTATTAATCACAAAGCAGCTATATTTTTAAAAGAAAACACTTAACTGGTCATTTGTTTGCAATACAATTTCTTTAATCACAGATTGTCTGTGCATTTCTTAGAGGCATTTCCTTCCAAGCATGGTCAGGAAGGCGCATGAAGATGCTGTGTTTTATTTACGAATTTATTTCCTGGTTTAACTGAACTTGAACCCGACTAGCTACACAGTGTTAAACTCATATTGAAAGAATCCTATTTCTAGGCAGCTTTGTTTTTATACCTTTTTTTCTTAAGAATGAGAAAAAAAAAAAATCTTGGGTAAAATACTTTTTCAATGGGAATCTGTAAACAAGGTGACAAGACTCTGGGCTAATGCATGTTTAAATGACTTTGTAGATCAGTCGGATTGTCGTCCGCTTATTTGTTGACTGTTATTTCACTGTTACCTGTAATGATCTTGTTTAGTAGTATTTTGTAAATTAATTTGTCAATAAATCAACAAATGAATGAAAATCTCTCTATGAGATATTCCATCTGGAAACAAAGCTGGTTAAAAGGATGAAGTGCCCCTGACTCCAGTTTTGTAAACGTGTGCAGGCACGCGATGGGTCTGGGAGGGTGAAGTGTGGTGTGTTCAACCCCAAGTCTGAGGAGCCCTGGGGTGGGTGTTGCCCCCACACCCACAACGTGCCCCTGGGAGTGGATGGGGCCCATCTGCTGACCCCATCACCCAGGCTGACCCGGGACTCCCTCTCTGCACATTCAGCCGTAATCACCACATAAGGAGAAAAGGTCCCTGTGCTGATGGATTCTTGTGGGTTTTCACGTTTCTTTTAGTCACTTAGATGTAGGGCTTTTTTTAAATTTTTGTATTCCTAAAAGCAGAATAATACAATCTCTGTCCACCTCTGCCCAGGCTCCTGCTGGTGCAGCTGGAGACCGGGAGGCAGGTTCCTAAGAATCATATATTCACACGGATTCTTCTTATTCAGGAACACACCTGCCCAGCAGGGAACAAGGACAGAACCGAATTCAACAGTTCTTAAAATGCTGTTTTGAAACTGCCCGACTAAATTTAAAAGGTTAAAAATGACAAATTCTGCCAGTTGGTCATTTAGGAAATTGATCGGTGGCACTTTGTTCAATGAGTTAGGTTTGACTGAAGCAGCTGTTGGCAAATCCCTGATAGGCTCTAGGACTCTTCAGCTCCCAGGTTCTGCTGGTTCAGAAGACAAGAGCTTGACTTGATGGCCAATCATTCATTCACTAGATACTTATTGATCCTTGTTGGGGAAATAATCAAAACTCTCCTGCCAGTCCAGTAAAACCTCCCAACAAAATGTAGGAAGGGATGAAATAGTTTTATTATCAAGTAGAAATTAAACCAGACTGACGTGCATCACAGGCCATCCACTAAAAAGACTGTAAGTGACGGCCAGGCAGACACAATCCACGACATGCATGTTAATTATCTTTGTCCACAAGAAATAGAAAATTCCCTGCATCTTTGCAGGAAGCAGGCTGTTACATGTGGGAGCCAGGCACCTGGGACAGACTCCCACAGACACAGGGAGACAGGTGACAACCTCCTCAATGTTCACATTCCAGAGGTGGCTCCAGAGTCTTCAAGAAAGACATTCCTGGGATGAAACACCAGCAAGAGGCTATTCAGAAGATTTGCTTCTAAATCTTTTTAAAAAGATTTACGTACGTCTCCAATAGACAGGGGAAGGATTTACAAGTCCAAGTTTTCTAAAGGAAATATGAAAGAAAAGGGGAGTTGTCTTTCTGTTTTGGCATGAGGGGAAGACGACTAATATTTTATTTGTATTTGCCTACCAGTGTCTGAGTTATTGAGTTAGTGGAAAGGGATTCAGGGACGATCAAGATGCTTTAGGAGGACTTAGAGAAGGTGGACTGGCATCGGCAGTCGTCCATCCATCACTCCGGGCTCCCTTCCGGGCGATCCCTCTGCAGTTCCAGCGGGCTGGGAGTCCCCAGCATGGAAGATGCTCCACAGATCCTTCCTGCTGAGGAGCCCCCACTGCCCTAGTCATAAGGCAAGGAAAGAGAGGGCACTTGGAGCCATTCAACAGGGCCCTTTAGGACCAGCGTCCACTCACCTCTCTCATCACATTCACTCCACTTCTCCTCTCACCTCTACCCCCACCCCCAGTGGAATAAATCCTTCGCCGTCCTAGGGGGCCGGACCCTTGGCTCTTAATCAGCATTTTTCTTGCACCCTGAATATTCCCCATCCCTCTCAGGAATTTTCAAAATCAGAGAAGAGACTCATTTCTCTCTGCTGCGACATCTGTCCCTGAGGCATAAACCAGCACACAGGCGGGGCGGGAGGGGCCGGGTGAGGTGGGATGAGGGCACAGCGATAAGATGTCACGCTCCAGGTAGCATTTCAAACAGCAGAGCCAGCGCGCTGATCACTCTGGGCCACCGAGTGCTGGGGAAGTTTGTCCAGCCGTGGGTGAAGCTCCATCTCAGGCTCCTTCCTTCCCTCTCCCCTTTCCTCCTTCCCAGAATCAGATGAAGTGCTGACTTCTTGGAGAGATAAAAAGTCAGCCTCACCTTCTGTCCTGGAGCCGCCTCTTAACAGCAATGAAACGGACGTCATTGTGGCCACCGTCAGTCTTCATCGCCAGGTGGTCTGGACAGTTCTCTCCCGCCTGAAGGCTCGGTCACTGCAAAATCTTCCCGCTGTGGAAAGGGTTGGCGGGGAGAGAAGCAGGTCAAGGTGGGAGCTGAGTGACCCTTGCTGACTTTGGGTCTGTTGTTCTAAAATTTTAGTAAACTCTAGTTGGGATTTTCTGCCTGCTATCTACAGCTCCTGCCCAGTTTTTGTTTTGATTTGTTTTTTAGTTAAACTTCTTCCCAGTCCATCCATTGGAGTAGCGTCACGCACATTTAACTAACATAACTCGACTAGCTACATGCTCAGCTAGAGAGAGACAGAGAGAGAAGGAGAAACCATTTAAACAGTGCCCAAGTCTCTCTGCGAGAATTCCTCCCAGCTGGAATCTGCTGTCCCAGGAGGGAGAGGAGAGATGTGATTGGCGTTGGTTCCGGGGTCTCCTGGGGGGAGCATCTCTCAGCAGGAAGCGTTGTTCTGATTTGTAAAGACTTGCCCGTTTCACACAATGTGGTCCCTAAACACCTGCCACCTCCAGCGTCTGCCATGCAGCCACTTTAGAAGGAAAACTGCTCTGTTGGTTTATTCAGTAACTCTGACCACTCCTGGGTTTCCCCCTCATGCTGTCTTTAGAACCCAAGCCCAGCATGGGCAGTGACCCATGTGGCCCTTCCACTGCTTCCAGGATGCCCTGTCCATCCACTCCCTGAGGAATGAGGTGTCCTTAGGGATATCTTGAGGTATGTCAGGGTCTCCTTGCGTTATCTTCCTTCCCACCATACGGAGTGCCGTGTTTGCTCCTGAAGGAGAAGACAGGAAAAGATCATGTTCACTGTCCAGGGGTCATTCAGGGTGGAACTTCAGGCTTCTGAGCATAAGCTGAGCCCGGTGGGGCA
Source organism: Tapirus indicus (assembly GCA_031878705.1). Taxonomy (NCBI): domain Eukaryota; kingdom Metazoa; phylum Chordata; class Mammalia; order Perissodactyla; family Tapiridae; genus Tapirus; species Tapirus indicus. The sequence continues at coordinate 6,890,140 of CM062938.1, forward strand.
GAGGTGGCCCATCGTGACAGCCAGCTGCAGAAGATGGCTTTGGCTGATGAATCAAACAGTGCTAACGTTCCCTCTTTTTCCCAAGGCGCTTAGAAACCCACAAACTTAAATGTCAGTTGCTCCAGGGGAGTGTTCTCAGTGTAAAAAAAAAATTCTTGTCTAAATCCCAAAGGTCCACTGATGGGTCTTTTGCTGGCTCATAAAAAAAAAAAATAATTCAGCCCAATATAAACCAGGGAGCCACATGTGACGGCCGTCCCACCCGAGTCAGCGGGACTCGGGGACGCAGAATGTGTGTGGGGTATGGAAGGCTGAGGAAATGGGACCAGAGCAAAAGGCTTCTTGCTCCTTACGGTCATCCACACAGAATGCAGGATGGAGCACTCACTAGAGTGGAGGGGCCTGGTTTTCTAGGGGACTCTGGACAAGGGGAGGTTGAGGGCGATGGCCAATGCTTGTTAATTGTCTCAACCACAAACTTCCTTCCTTCCTGACTCCATGCCTAGCCTCGGTGTATGAACTCTGACACTGATCACCACCCCCAGACTCCCTCCCATGTCAGACCCTCATTTCCCTGGCGTCCTTTGCAGCTGGGGTGGTCATGGCGCCTAAGGGTATAAACGGAGAGTCAGCCAGGAGGCTTTGGGGGAAAGCACTTGATAACAGAAAAGCCTATATTTTTTTCTTGCCCACTTTGTCCCGTTTGTGGCACAGTTATTGGGACATACAGTTTGGCACTCCTTCTGCTCCCAATAGCCATGAGGATGAAACACCAACACATGGGGCACGAGAGAGTGGACAGAAGGGAGACGGGCTGGTAGGGATGCTTCAAGTGGGATTTTTTTCTTTTAATCTTTTCCTTTTTTTCCCCAACCAGACAAATAATGTATGTTTACTGCTAAACCACTAAAGAATTTTTAAAAAGGAAAAGTTAAACAATTCCTCACTAGTAATCTCGTGACGTTGATGTCTTTGTTTCACTTCTGATCCTTTAGATTCCACCTCCCACCGTTTCCCTTCCCCCCAGAGAACCAGGGAGCACACCTTGCTTCCAGTCTCTCTCTTCTGCTTCCCCCAGCCCTCCACCCAATTTTAAAAACCATCAAGTCCAAATAACCTCAAAAGTTTAACTTCAAGATGCTCTTTCCACGGCTGGCCCCCTGCACGGTGCTGTTTTCCTGGTGGTTGGAGGCAGAGTCAGCCCCAGGAGCCGTTTGCTGGATGAATCAGCAGCACGTCGGAATTTCGAGGTTTCTCAGGAGCATGGGGCAGCCTGCTTATATACACTCACAGACAGTCACTTGTTTGCTTATCTCTCGAGTTTCAAGCACAGTCTCTCTGGAGGATTGGCAGACTTGGGGGACAGCAGTTTAACGCCGAGATAATCCAGCCACAATGACAAGCAAACCTTCAGAAGGACTAAAGTCACTGTGAGCACACAGAATTGGCTCTGAATCGTCATTAATGCCTGAGCGGGAGCATTTTCAGGCCCCTTGCCGGGGCTGCACAAAGACAGCAGCCTCTGTGCTGATAAGGGAGGCTTTCCGGGCAATGCAGCCGGTGATTAAGTGCCCTTGTCAGAAGGTTTAGATGTTTGCTGATGCGGTGGGAAGATCTGGTTGGAAAAAATAAATAAATCAGGGTAGTAAAAGAATATTAAGAATTGCCTTTAAAACTGCTTTGATGTCAACAAATTTAAAATCATGATGCTAAAATAAGGTGCCCCATCCTTTATTGAAGACACCATTATAAAATGTGGCTGAGCCTGACAAAAGCCTGAAGCGTACTTTTGTGAGTGTTCTAATGCTTATGTATGTGCGGGGTTGAATTTTTAGGTATGTAAATCTGGGCTTAGTGAGGATGGAAGCTGCTTATTGAGCGAATGTACAGACGGAGCTCCAATACCCTCAGAATGGAGAGATACAGGCCTGGCCAGGATGCATCTCTGCCATAGTGAAATTACCTTGTCACTAGACTGGACTGGTCCAGTGACAAGCACAGTTAACAAACACATCACCCTCTTCAAAGCAAGTGATCCTAGGATGTCTGCAATTAGCTCATCTATGATAAGTGATGCAATCCTTAGCAATAGTTATTTGTGCCCATGATACTTATTAAGCTGCAAACAATGGATTACCATACATTCTGAGGCCAAGAGAGTTTGGCTGGGGTGTCAGTCAGCAGAGGCGAGTTGTCCAGAGATGGGGCAGTGCAGTGGCTGAGAACTTAGATTTTAGCACAGAATCACCTGTGTTCAAATCCCAGCTTGGTAGCTACTAGCTATGCAAACGTGAACACGTTTCTTTATTCGTCTCTACCTCTGTTCCATCTTCTGTAATATGGGGATGACGAGTGAGAGACTGAACTTAAAAACGGACAATGGTAAGACTATCTATGACGATAGACTCTGACCCACCGCCTCTGCAACAACCAGCCCAGGGAACCAAGCCACAGCCTCCACTTAATCAGCCTGGAATAGTCAGGCCTCCGTCAGTGACTGGCCACTCCTCTCTTTTTCATCCCTACTTTCCAGTTGGAACTTTCAGGACCAACCCGAGAAAGTCACGATGCTCCCCAAATCAATCACAGGGGAGCCCCGCTTTTAGTGAGCCCACCTCCAGCTTTCCCAGGGTCCGTCAGGGCATCCTTGAGTCCTTCTCTTTTTTTCCACTATAAAGCCGTCCACCTCTCCAGCCTGCCTTTGAGTCTCTACCAGATGCAAATGATGGTGGCTGACTCCCTTAGTGGACAAAGCTCTGGGTAAATAGGCTGTGTTAGTTCTCATTTGAGAGGTCTTCATTTACTTCCATATAATAATCACACTTACTTTATAAGGTTGCCGTGAGGATTTGATAAATTCATTAACAAAAGGGTTTACCGCTGTGCCCAGTGCTTGCAAGTGTTGGCAACTCACATCCTATGGTCTCCTAAGCCCTAGATCCTTTAACAGCCATCAAGAATCAGTCACCTCTGCTTCCCTCTCTGCCCCATGCTGTCCTGAGGCAGTGAACTCAGAGCTGAGTTTCTCCTTGAAAGAGGAAAAGGAAATAGAAAACAGAACAACAACCAAAAGTGAACACCCTGGAGGACTGCTTTAGTCACCTATGTGAAAATGGGTAGAGGGCAACTCTATCCTCTGCACAAACATTATCACCCTCAGAACCCGACCTAAGAGGAAAGTTACCCACATGGCCTAATTTTTCATTAATGAAAACAGGGAAATGCATTTCTGTTGGGGATGTATGCAGGGAGTGAGTAGCATTTGGGGCTTCTTTCACTGTTATTCCTCGTGAATCAGCCAGGTTCAGGATGCGGGTCTGCATGTACAAAAATAAATTTCCCCAAATGGATTTTTTAGCCCAAGAGATGGTAAATTGTGTTGTTCCCCTCTGTGCTAATCAGAAATTGAAATAGTTGAAGCAGGTCCTGAGAAAAGTCATGGCAAATGAGTCTACATGTCTTGAGGAGCATCTGTCTTTGGGCTTATTTGAGAGGTGGGAGGGAAAGATGTGTCCTGGTTCTTAAGGCAGAAGAGGGCTAGAGTCTGTGTCTACAGTTACGTAGCAGATACCAGGCATTCCTTCCTAATAACATCACAACTGCCCAATCCTGCATTTTGGGTTGATCTGCACATTCTTCAATATATTTAAGCTTGCAATTTAGGTGAAAAATCATCAACCGAGCTGGCTCCAGGGAAGCCCTGAAAAGTCAAGAAAGGGAAGACCTCCTCCTCCTTAGAAAAAAAACAAGTCAAAAATTATTTTGAAAGTGTTTCTTAGAAGTTCTTGGACAATGTAGGTGTCAGATCAATTTTTGATGCGTGGAATACTGCATAAATGCCTACTCTGCTCCCAGCTTCGTGCTGGGAAACACTGGCCAAACACAGATGGACGTGCCCACTCAAGATGGGTCACAGCCAAGCTCATTTCACTGTCATTTTGTCTATTTGCACTGTCTATTTGTCTATTTGTCTATCAGTAATCAACACCTATTGAAATGTTTCCTGTGATCATGACATCCTTTAAACATGTGGAAGCTTCTCTTTCACTGGTTGTTTCTTGGAACTGGTAGGAGAAAGTGTGAAGAAGCAGTCGGTGTGCAGGACAAAAAAATCCAAGTCAACAACTGAACTCAAAGACCCTTCTATTCTTTAAAACCAAAGACTTGGTTCCCATTCTCTCTGCTTTCGGTCTTTATAAAAGCTAAGGTAAAACTAGATGCTATGGCAAACAAACCCCAAAGTGTATAATAGTTCAAATAGAAGTTTATTTCTCACTCATATAAATTCCACAGCCAACGCTGCTGATACGTGAGCAGCTCTCCTCCAGGTGATGATTCAGGGGCCCAGGCTCCTCCTGTCTTGTGGCTCCTCCATCTGTAACATTGGCTTGAGGATGCACTGCTGCTTGGCAACCAGCTGGTGGAAGAGGACAGAACACGGAGGATCACTTGTGGGAGGTTTATGCTGGCCAGGCCAGGAAGGTGTTTCTACTGCTTCAGCTCACCTTCCATTAGCTGGGACTCGGTCACATGGCCAGAGCTAACTGCCAGGAGGCTGGAGATAAACACGGCCCAGGAAGGAGAGGAAATGGGTTTGGTGAGCAAGGATCCAGTCTCCGCTACAGCCTTTAAGGATCCATGCAGAACAGCTTCCAGGCTAATCAGGGGAGGAGTATAGAGTTTCAAAGAGGCCAAGAAGAGGCACAAACATCCACTGCTGTTTCCTCCCAAAACTAAAGTGATTTGAACCTGCAGAAGGACAATTTTATTCATCCATAATTGTTAAAATGAAAAGCTCTATGTAACAGAAGATACAAATGTCACAAAATACAAAACAACCATTGCCCCCCAGATGAAAGAGAAAATAGATATATATTTGAAAAAGCATAAGATGTTCCAATTTACATAAAAAAATAGTTCAAAGAGAATACTTAGCAGGTATTTTTCCTTTATTTTGTAAATATGGAAATAAGCTGTCTCCAAGTTAAAGACAATCTCCACATTAAACAATTTGTCCCACCACAGGCACAGAAGATGTGAAGAAAGTAACAATCTTAGCCACAGGCTCAGCACTGATGGGGAGTCACAGAGCTTGTGTAACTGTTTGCACGGCCAGGCCAATAATACATGGTTGTCTATTAATAAATGTGCCGGACATGGTGCCAACCATCATTTCACCTGCAATAACTCTTTAGTCCCCCCAAAAAGAAAAGTCTATGAGGTAGGTATTATAATTTATCCTCATTTGGCAGACAAGGAAATTTATGTAAATTCGCCTATGATTTCCTTTTGTCACCAAAGAAAAGTTTTGCCATAAAATGTCCTCAGACGTAATGAGGCACTGGCTTGATTCTAAAACAGAAAGAAAGAGACAGGGCTTTGTTTCAAGTGTAAATTCCCAGCACGATGTGTAGAATTTCAGAGGTAACAGGAGAGGGAAACATCACGGATTTGCTGATAAGCCTGTCCATGAATTTGCACCCCAGGATAGACACAGTTCTCCTGCTGGTATGTCTACTACAATGAAAGGTGGGATGAAGGACGGAAGGGCAGAAGGAAGGAAGTGGAGAGGTTTGGTTCCAGGTCGGGATTCTACTATAGAAGGATGGACATTCTAATACCCCCTCGAAGGACTAAGGCGGAACACTGGGTGGTTCTCTCAGAGGGTCTCGGAGCCTTGCTGTGGTCAACACTCACCATCTATATATGCCAGAGATGCCCCCTTCATGCAGGGAGAGCCTCTTGTTGAGTTCTGGAGCTATTAAGAATGGCGAATATAGTTAACAATACTGTATTATATGCTTGGAAGTTGCTAAGATAGTAGATCTTAAATATTCTCACTACAAAAATAATGGCAGTTGTATGAGATGATGGATGTGTTAACTAACCTTAATAAGGTAATCATTTTGCAATACGTATACAGATCAAGTCACCATACTGTACACCTGAAACTTATGCAGTGCTATATGGCAATTATATTTCAATAAAGCTGGGGAAAAAGAATATTTTACATATTGTGACAAATTTGGGAAAAATTTCTGGTAAATCATTGTGACATGTGTTTTAGTACGTCATGAGCTGATTCTTGCAGAACAATTTTTTCTAAAATATTTAACTCTTTATACAAATCAGTTTCATGCACATCTGAATTAATTTTAAACGTGAATTTACACAAAGGCATTATGATGTTTCCTCAGACATCTCTAACTTACAGAAATCTTACAAGAAATCAAAAGCAGCTTTGTGATTTGTTGATAATTCAAAACATGATGTATGTGCTATCTTCTGTTATATAAACATTTAATTTAAAAGGGTCTCTGGTTAATAATTGGCTCATTGGAAATATGAAAATAGTTTTTTTTTCCATTGAATGCAATGATCTTTACATTTAGTATCTATGTCTAAGCTGGTGGATATTTGCAATGTTGCAGCAGTTTTCAAAACCAGAAATTCTAAACCGGGAAGAACTTGCTAACTCCCTGGTGTGCTTTATTGAAAAGTCCATGTGTATGCTTTTGTTTGGTAATAATTTACTGACAAGTTTCCATCTTTGCACAGATGTCACAGGATTGGGTTCCAGGAACCAACCAGCAAGCCGGCCTCCACTGTGTGTCCACGTGCCGCCAATCCGAGCCCAGGTTCTGGCCCGGCTGCCCCTCAGGGCTTCTGGGTGCCCCGGACTGCCCCAGGCACGGGTGCGCAGGTGAGGCAGCCCACCAATGCTCAGCTCCTACGCCACCCACCGCTGTAATTCAAATCTCATAGTTGTTTTCTTCAGCTTATTTTTCTTCCAGAACTTGTTCAGTTCACCCCACAAACCCAAAGAGTTAACCCCGCTTTCCCCTTCTCCCCGTCGTCCGCGAATGCTGCTGGTGGACTCTGCATTCCAGAATGTCTGGAAACGGTTCAGGAAGAAAAGTGCAACACCAAATACAAAACCTTTCTCGGGTAATGACTAGGAGGCTGAGAAAGCTCTTTTCCTGTTACGATTTCTAAGTGTGGTGACAGCTGTAAAAGTAGCAATAAATGGACGGAACAAAGGCGGAATTACTCACCTGGTCTCCACCCCCATTAAATCAACGTGGCATCATCACCACCCGGACAAAGGTCCCTTGTGGTGTCCTGCTGCAATACGAGACCGGGTGAAGAGGATTTTATGTTCAGGGATAGAAAAGACTATTTTCACAACAAAGGGATTGTGACCTCAGTTCCCAAATAATCCTGTTGACTGAAGAAGGCTCACCGCCACTTCCTCCATGACCCCGACCACAACGGGGCTCCTTTTGTAAAAAAGCAAACCCCATTTCTCATTGCAGCTGTAATTGCAAGGACAAAACAGCTTGTGCTCTTTGCTCTGGAGGACATGCTTCCAAAGGGACTGAATTTTATTTGCTTTCTCTGCAAACTCTTAAGATGGAGCATTGTAACCACTGAGCGTGGCATTATCTCCCTGCCTCCGGAAGGGAACCTAAACATTCTGAACCATTCCAGCACATTGTGTTGGAATAAGCTATGCTTTACCATCAAGGGAAGAGGGTGCGATTTTGTAAAACGCCTTTCAATCTTGTTTTAAATTTAGGGCCTATGCTGCTCTAAGTAGTATTGAAAGGAATCACAGTCCACTCAGCAACTCGTGGTGCCTGACTTTCTATGGTTGTTTTTCTACATTTACATCCTTTTCCATTTATCTCACTCAAGAATTACATGTTGAGTGCCAAAGAGCTGGTTGATTTGGAAACAAAAATAAAGCATTGACCCCTGCCCTCATGGATCCCATAGTGAATCTGGGGAGATGATCAAGTTAAAACTGGATAATAATGCAAATTCAGTGACAAAAGTATGCCTATTAAGGAATGAAGAAAGATGAAAGTAAGTTTTTATTATCAGAGAAAGTTGAAAAGATTTGCTGATGTGACTGTATTATTTATCTATCGTGATATAATAAATTACCCCCAAACTTAAAAACTCAAAATGACACACAGTGTGTCAGGGTTAAGAATCTGGGAGCAGGGTAGTGGGTGGTCCTGGCAGAGTCTCTCATGAGGTTGCAGGCTGCTGGGTGGGCTGCAGTCGTCTGAAGGCTTGACCGGGGCTGGGGGACTCGCTTCCAAGCTCACTCACGTGACTGTCAGCAAGAGGCCTCAGTCGCTCACCACCTGGGCCTCTTCACGTGACTGCTTGGTGTCATGGCAGCCTGCCTCCCCAGAATGAGTGATGGGAGACCGAGAAAGCAACCAAGGTCGACACCTTTAATAACCTGATCTCGGATGCGACAGCCCATCGCTTCTGCTGTACACTATTGGTCACGCAGACAAATCCCTGGTACGACGTGGCAGCAAACCACACAAGCACTGATACCTGGAGGCTCAAAAGCTGAGCTGGGCATTGACTTGTTTGCTTTTCTGAATTATTGCTATAAGCGTTACACTTTGGGGCAGCAAGCCAGAATATCCTAGCTGGTTGGGTTGGAAGAGGGCAACATGTACAAGAAAGTGTAGAAAGAGACATGCCTTGCTTAATATTTCACAGTAAGTTTGGTGTCTGCATACAGACCACACACTTATTTATGGCAGAGATGCTCCCTAACTCTACCCTCCCACCCCTACCTCATCCCAGGGCCAAGCACAGAAATCATCCCGTATTTGCTGGGCTGATTTCAACGTGGCTCCCCCATGGCTGGAGAAGTGGTGGTTAAGGATGTAGAGTCAGCCTAAGTAGGGGAAACCAAAATTGCTCCCAGAGAATGGACCAGACACGATTAAATAAAATCTTCCTTCCCTGGTGTGTGTAATACTCATGTATATATTTACTTGGAGCCAATAAATTTTTAGTTAAAGTTAAATCAACTCATTAAAATGCATGAAAGAAATTAGAAATGTAAAATCAGTGGCTGGTGCAATTTATTAATCTCTAAGGCTCTGACTGACTTGAATCCAGGTGAAAGATGGTCCCTCCATGAGGACAGTGGGACCCACAGCCCTTCACAGTTTGTATGGAGTTGTCACATCCATTAACTCAAACAAAACTGAAAAGACCAGTCCAGTGAACAAAGCAGGAATAACTGCCTCCATTACTCAGGTGAGGAAGGTGCGCTCAGAAATTTCATACGTTGCCGAAGGTTAATATTGCACGTGGCAATGTGAAGGTATGAGCAGGTCCTCACCCCAACCCAATTGCCCCTGAAATACAAGCTTGTCAAGTGGACTGGTCATTCTCATGCCACCCTCCACGCCACCTGACCCTTCTCTGCCCTGGTCTATGAGGGTCTGACCTCTCAGATGCTCACCCTTGTGCTCTCTTGCCATGAGGCTTCCACTTGGGTTATTTTTGCATTGTTTTACCCACAGGATTCTAGATTTCTCAACTTGTTTAGAAAAGTCTTGCTCACTGTCTTTTCTATACTAATGGTTTCATTCCTAATAATTGAAAATGTAATTAATCTGATTTGTACTTGAAGTGGATGAGGTGAGAAGCCTCCTTTTAATTCTGCAAGTATCTAGTTGATAGTTGAATAACCACCTACCTTTTCTTCCCAGTGATTTCATTTCTGTCATCTTCCTGCGGTAGTGTCATGACTATATTCTTTTTATGGACTTGTCCATATTTACATCAGCACAATTCTGTTTAAGTTACTTTAACTTTACTTCTTGAGTGGCTAATAAAGCTGACTCTTCTAATAATTTTTCTTCTTTAAAATTCTCTGAGATTATCTATCTCACTGTTATTTCATACCAAATGAACTTTTGGAATTTTGTCAAAATTCAATAAGTATCCTATTAGAATCCTGTTAGAGTCACTTTGAATATATAGATTAACGTGGGGAGAAAAGGCTTCTTCATGACGTTGAATCATCTCATGAAAATGTACATCTCTTCAGGCATTCAGACTCCTTGGCAGAGTTCCATAGTTTTCTTCATATAATTCATACACTCATTTATTCTTATTTTTGTATATTTTATGAGTTTTGTTGCTATTGAAGGAAATATTTTTCCCATTATACTTTCCTGTGAAATGAAATAAGAGATATAAATATTGGCTAAGAGAAAGCAAAATTATTCTTATTTGCAGACCATATCATTATTTGTAGGAAAACCCAAGATAATCTACTAAAATATGGCATTAAAAATGTAAATGGTACAAAAAAATGCAAAAATTATTAGTTTCCTATAAACTAATACTTCACCTTAAAATCATTTTTATATATAAAGGAATTTGCATATATTTTTTATATAAAAGCCTACTATAAATCATAAATTTTATTTTGGAAAAATTGCCCTTTTAGTCCAGGCATTATTTGAACCTACAAATTTTAATTGTTCCTATCAATTTATAATACCTTAGTTATTAGGGTCTTTTAAAGTATTATTTTTAAAAATTGCAAGCCCAGAAAGTCACCACCCACACTCCTTTGACAGCATTCCCTGTGTCCTTCACTTGCACACAGATTTCCTACCCCACACTTATATCTTGTCTCCACTTGAAAGATGTTTGTGAAGATAATGCAGCTGAATAGCACTAAAACTAAAATTACTGTGGATTTGGAATGACTAATTTTCAATTATCTGGATCATAGAAAGACCAGAAGAGGGTTTTCCACTTTTTCCCTGTTTCTCATCTGCATGCGCCCACCAAACCTGCTCCAACAAGCTCTCCATCTCAGCCAATGCCAATTTCATAAATGCAATTCATCAGGCCCAAACCTCTTTCACACTCTACAGTCCATGACCAGGTCCAGCTTCATGAGCATGTGGTCTGTGCAGCCACAAATGGCCTCTCCCTTAGAAGGGGTTTCACGCTCTGCAGGTGCCATCTTGAAATTCTTCATTGTCTTGAACATGGGGCCCAGCATTTTCATTTTGCACTGGGCCTTGCAAATTATGTAGCTGTTCCTGGATACTACCATCAAAATATGTCTGGACTCTGAATACATCTCAACATCATATCTGCTGACACCCAGGTCCTGGCCCCAACCTGCCTGTCCTGGGTGGCTGCAGTAGACTCTTCAGGAGTCCTGTGCTGTGGCCCTTGCTCCAGCCTGCGGTCTAATTTCCACCAGCAGCCCGATGGTGTCATACAAGTCAGGTGTGTCCCTGCTCTCCTCATACCCTCCACTGGCCCTGAATTCACCAGAGCCAAAGTCCTGACAGTGGCCCCTCTGACTTCTCCAACTCTCTCCCTCACTCCCGTCGACGGGCCTCCTTGCTGTCCCTCAAACACACCACATGAGTCTGCCACAGGGACTTTGCATTACTCATAGAAGCTCCTCCCCCAGACACCCACATGTCTCCTCACTTGCCTCTCAGCTCTTTACTGGGAATTCTCAGGGAGACCCAGACCAAAGTGATTAAAATTAGAAGGTTGCCAAGGTTAGCAAGTAAAAATGCAGGACCCCAATTAAATTTGAGTTTCAGATTAACAATGAATTTTTTTCAGTATAAGTATGCCCCAATATTGCATAGGACACATTTATACAAAAAAAATTGTTTTCCCTGACTATTGTATATAAAATTCAACACCACTCCCACCCATCCCCAGAAGTCCTATTCTCCTTTATTTTCCCTCAATTGGACTTACTGTCACCCGACCTGTTATATATTTGACTTATCTTTTTAATTATCTGCCTATTCCTTCACCAACCCCATGGCAGAGGTGAGTAAGTCACCTTCATTCCAGCGTGATTTAGAATCAGGGATCGGGGACCCCCAGCCGGTGGCTGCTCAGGACAGTAACTGAGGAGGCATAGTTACCGACCAAGCACTCTTGGGGCAGCCGGCCTCTGCCTTGTGCACAGAGAGAGCGTGAAGAAGAGAGGCAGGGCTGGCCTGTCCCTTAATCGGATTCCAGTTCCTGAAGCTGGCTGTGCGCCAGCCCTGGGTTTCCCCAAACACAGCCTTTTAATTAAATTTGCTTAAGCTGACTCCAACTGGTTGCTATTACTTACAATGAAAGGAATCTTCTTAGCAATACAAGGATCCCAGGGAAAAGTACCATAGAATCCTATTTAAATTTAGAAAGTCTTTTTCCTCGATCCAACCCTAACCTATGTGAAGTCAATTCCTTCTTTGTGCCCATGGGTCATAACTGGTTCTAGGGATTCAGGTTTTTCTCCAGAACTGCTCTTGAGAGAGTACCCTGGGTGACGAAAGCAGAATTCTAGAGGTGGGGGCCTGACATCAGAACTTTCGAAAGCTCCAAATTCTAATTGCCACCAGGATTGAGAACCCTAACGTGGACCGGATTGACTGAAGGTCATGGAGACAGTGGCAGAGCTGGCCTGGGACCCAGGTTTCCTAACCCAACAGCTGTATTCGTTCTAGCCCAGCATCCTTGAGGCTTCCTGTCCCTACCGTGGGTGACTTGGCATCACTGGTGATTGTCCAAGTGCCAAGAGAGAAGCTTCTGCTTTAGAGATGATGTTCATGATTTACGGGCAGGAGAATTGAGGTCCTCTTGCTTCCAGGAAGGACAGTTAACTTCAAGAATCATTCACTAATCCACCTTCTTCATACCTTTGGAATCTGTCCACGTTTTCTACCTCCCCTGTGACCTCCCTAGCACAAGCCACGGTCATCTCTTGCCTGGAAAACTATGAAGGCCTCTTAATGGGTCTCTGCTTCCACTCTTGTGACCCAGCCTCCCCCATCTGTTATCCCAACTGAAGCCAAAGTTGCCTAAAAAAATGGATCATGTGGATAAACACAGCACAGTACATCCAGACAATGGAATATTATTCAGTGATAAAAATAAATGAGCTATCAAGTCACAAATAGACGTGGAGGAACCTTAAATGTGTATGCTGGGTGGAAGAAGCCAAGCTGAAAAGGCCACATGATGCACGATTCCAGCTATATGACATTCTGGGGAAAGCAAAGCTGTGGAGACAGTAGTTGCCAGGGGCTGGGAGGGAAGGGAGGAGAGATGAATCGATGGAGCACGGGGTTTTCAGGGCAGTGACGTTATTCTGTGTGATGCTGTGAGAGTGGAATCATGACATTATGCATTTGGTAGAATCTGTAGAATGAACAACGCAAAGAGTGAACCCTGATATAATCTACAGACTTCAGTTAATACTGTATCAATGTTGTCTCATCAGTTGTGACAAATGTCCCACATCAATGCAAGACATTGACAATAGGGGAAACAGGGGTGGGGGATATATGGGAACCCTCTCTACCATCTGCTCAATGTTTCTGTAAACCTAAAAGTCCTTTAAAAATTAAGTTTACTGTAGTTTATGCATACATTGAAATATTATTTGGCCTCAAAAAGGAAGGAGATTCTGACTCATGCTACAATCTGGATGAGCCGTGAGGACATTATGCTAAGTGAAATAAGCCAGTCACAGAAGGACAGATATGGTGTGATTCCACTAATATGAGGTCCCTAGAGGAATCAAATTCATAGAGACAGAAAGTAGAATGGTGGATGCCAGGGGCTGGGGGTGGGGGGAGATAGGGACAGAGTCTCAGTTTGGCAAGATGGAAAATTTCTAGAGATGGATGGTGCTGATGGCTGCATAACAAAGTGAATGCACTTAATGCCACTGAGCTGTACACTTAAAAGTGGTTAAAATGGTATTTGATGTTATGTTTGACCACACGGACTGCAGGGACCACCTTGAAGGCTGGAGCAGCCATTTCCATCCTTGAAGGGAGATGGACTCTGGGAAGTTGAAATCTGCCCGTTTTGTTTTTAAATTCTGCTTCACTGTCTCTCTGGAACCCTCCTCTCCTTCCAGAGAGAAAATGTGTCTCAAGTGACTTTCCTCTCTTTTCCCCCCGACCCCACACCCAAATTGCGTGAGTTCCAAGGGCTCTGAAGGTAACTCCCCGCCCGGCCCATTCACTGAGGGAGATGCCATCATGTAAGTTCAGTGGGGAAGGTGCCCAGACACTTACACTGTGAGCAACACCAGGGACCTGGGGAGGCAGCTGTCAGGGGGCACAGAGTGGGGAAAATTCAAACCTTCCACATGTGCGGACGGCGACCGCTGTGCTCTCTCCGGAGCATCATTCAGCTCCACCAGCACCTGTTCAGGAGGAAACGGTTTTCTTTGCTGGCTGCAGTCAGCCCTGTCGTTTAACCCAGAGTGAGCCGAAGACTCCCCACAGACGACGCCCCTCCAGCATCGCCTCCGGATGGCAGAAGTTACCCGTGCCCAGAAAAAGATGCGCAGGGGCGTAATTAATCCCCAAGATGCTCAGAGCACGTACGGCCAACCTACAGATGGAGAAGGGAACTGAGAGTGCAATTCTGTATGTTAGCTTTTTCCTTAATGTGGGGAGAGAAAGCCTGGGTCAGGCACCAGTAGGATTAAGGCTTCTGTAAGTCAGATTTCCCACACACCGCACAGCGAGAATTGCCTGGAACTTCGCAAAGTGGGAGGAATGACTCCGGAATCTTATTGTCCCTTCTGCTCATTACAGGCAATCCTTGAATAAAAAGATAACACCCTCCATGACTACATGAGCTTTCTAAGCATGAGTCTTGACTTGGGACTAGGGTTGGGAGTGTTTCAGGGATGGCAGTTCCTGAATGAAACGCTGCAACACAGGGCTTTTCCCCAAGAAGAAAAAAAGACTTATTCTGATATCTCAGCTATGCACTATCATAAGCAAGAAAGGCATCCCAAAAAGTTAAGGTCTTCAAAAAACTAAGTTAAGTGACTTTTTTAAAGCTTGAATATCTGGAAAGCCCCTTCAATGCAGGGCTCTAGGGGTGGGGACGTGGCAGTGGGGGCGGTGGCTGCGCCGTCCCTGCTCCTGGGGCTCACATTCTCAGCAGCAGAGCCTGACATTAAACAAGCTCCGACATAACTTATTAATTGCACTCTCGCAGGCTCGTGCTACAGAGGAAGGTGTCTAAAGCTCAGGAGTCGTGAAGATGGTCACTCTGCCCCTGATCCCTCAGTTCACCCCTTGCAGCCCGTCTCCAGTATGTCCACCACCTTTGTGAGCACCCACGTCATGCTCGGGGGACTTTTCAGGCATGTGGGATTGTGTGTCCCTAAATGGAAGAGCATCCCCACCTGTCGTGCATTTCACTTTTCTGTTTGTATTGCTCTTCAAATGCCTCCTTCTGACCATCCCTCTTTTTACCCTCCCTGAGCTGCTTTTCCTTCTAACTTGCCTAACAGCTGCTGTGAACTAAAAAAATCCAGATAACCAGGATGGTTGATGTCGAGTATAAATAGATTCTGAAGTCTCTTGCACAGAAATATTATGAAATGCCTTTTCATTTTTTGGAGCATGTTTTTTATTAGTAACGTCTCCTCAAAATATTCCCACTCATTGAATATGGTGAATAAGTGACTTCTAATTCCCAGTTCAAACTGGCTCAAGGTCCCAGTAAAGGCGTGGGGGACACATCTGCCTTCTGGGGCCTGTAGATCCAGGTGCTGAAAGGCTCCTCTGAGATTTCTGTCCCTCCATCTCTCCACAGTGCTCATCTAGGTGGCCCCATCCTCGGGCAGCTTCAAGGAGCTCTGGGCCTGCATCCTGTCGGCTTCCATCCTTCCAGCGGCCTCTGGAGAGTGCTTCTCCTTGTCGGCAGATACAGCAAGAAACCCAGGACTGATGCCTCTGCTTATCCTAAACTCCGAACTGTGAGCAGGAGAGGGAACAGATGGGAAAGGAAGTCCTGGGAGATGTGAACAGCTCTGGAGCCAGGAGATGGGTGGGTGGTGAGCATCCCCCGCATTCCCACCAGACAGACTGGGAAGGAGGAAGGTCGGGTCCTCGAGGGAAAATTGAGCAGCCTTCAAAAGTGCATTTAATTTTTCTCTTTTTATAAGATTTTCTTTTTCATGAATTTGTATAATGGGAAGCTGAAAGCAGCTCTAATTTGGGCTTTTAATGTACTTTTGGTGTCAGCAAATCAGTTCCACTCTGCCTTGTTTGGGGCGTCTCCATATTGGAAGATATAAAAGGAATATTCCAGATCAGGGCAAGAAGACCAAAGGAGTTACTGCCGGCCATGGGAGACAGGCGAAGGCGCGGTCCTCTTATTCCTGAAATCACTCTGGGTGATGTGCAGAGTCCCTCGATGGAGACAGTATCTGCACAGTCGGCTTCTGTCTCCACCATTGGCTTAACTCTGAGGCCACATGGCTGAGACCAGGAAGGGATATTAGCCGGTCACCTCCTCATCCAATGCTAAAGTCTTCTCCATCACAGCCACGCCACGTGGTCATCCAGCTGTGGCCTCTCAGGGGCTGCAGGAAGCACAAGGCTCGCCAATTTTTTTTTTTTTTTTTACTATTTTTTTAGAGCAGTTTTAGGTTCACAACAAAATTGAGGGGATACAGAGAGCCTCATATACCCCCGGTCCCCACACATGCACGGCCTCCCCCACTCTCAGCATCTCCCACCAGATGGTGCATTCGTTACAACTGATGAACCTACATCATCACCCAGAGTCCGCAGTTGACATCAGGGTCACTCTTGGTGTCATACATTCCATGGGTTTGGACAAACGTGTAATGACATGTATCCATCATTATGGGATCATACAGAGTATTTTCACTGCCCCAAAACTCCTCTGCTCTGC
The DNA here is from genome assembly GCA_031878705.1 of Tapirus indicus. NCBI lineage: Eukaryota > Metazoa > Chordata > Mammalia > Perissodactyla > Tapiridae > Tapirus > Tapirus indicus. The sequence continues at coordinate 6,906,688 of CM062938.1, forward strand.
CTATGCATCTCCCTCCCCCCAGACCCCCGGCAACCCCGTCTTTTTACTGCCTCCATGGTTGTGCCTTTTCCAGAAGGCCATGTAGTTGAATCATGTAGTATGTAGCCTTTTCAGATTGGCTTCTTTCACTTAGTAATATGCATTTAAGTTTCCCCCATGTCTTCTCATGGCTTGATAGCTCATTCCTTTTAAGCACTGAATAACATTCCATCGTCTGGATGGACCACAGCATATTTATCCATCCACCTGCTGAAGGACATCTTCGTTGCTTCTAGGTTGTGTCAACTATGAATCAAGCTGCTGTAAACATCCACGTGCAGGTTTTTGTGTGGATATAAATTTTCAACTCATTTGGGCAAATACCAAAAGGAGCAATTGGATCATCTGACAACTTTTTAAGGCTCCAAGAAAATGTGTATTTTTTCTTAATAAAGGAATTCCAAAACAGGTTTTAAAATAACGTAATCTATATTTACGTATTTCCATTTAACAAGTTGACGTGTGGCCACACCCCCACAAAGGCTTATGGTGGCCTTAAAAGGGTGGGATGACATCACCTCTGCACACGGTGAGGTCCGGGAATGAGCCACACGGTGGAGACGTCTGGCGAACTTCTTCAGTCATTTCAGCGTCCGTGTCACATGGCTGAACTGCAGAAGTTTCCATCTGAAGTCTTTGCCAACATGAGACTCAGGCCAAATGACCTTTGTCACCTCTTCCCCGTCACACACCTTCCGAGGCTCTGATCTGTCCTTGCTCTCCTCCAGGGCCAGTTTGCTCAGCACCTCACAGAGGCTTATTCCAGCTCTGGAAAGGAACTTCTCTACCATTTTGAGACGAAATATGTCTCCTTAGTTCCGCAAGCAAGTGTGCCAAGAGCGAGCTGTGTGACTTCTTAGGACCAAGAGGTGGAAGCCCGAAAATGTCACCTGCATGTCACTCTCGGGTCCCCATGTCCCTAAGGCCAGCCGCAGGGCTGGGGCGGGGATTAAACCCCACCTCTCAGATGCCGTGGAATGGGGCATCACGTTTGGAGTCAGACTCAGAACTATTTGCGAATCCTGATTCTGCTGCTTACTAGCTTTGGGTTTGGGCCCAAATATTTGGCATCTGAGCATTAATTAAGTCACCTATGATATAGGGACTGAGACTACCTACTGGAGAATAAGATGTGTAAAGGACTTAGCCTATGCCTGGGACCTCACAGCGTTCCTGTTACTATATCATCATCATCAGTTGTCACTGGAAATCCGGACAGAGGCCACAGGCAGGTGATGTGCCACCTTTCAAAAGCATTAAGTGGCAGGCGTGTTTTCCTGTGATTACAGAGCTTCACTGGCACCAGCAGTGACACAAGAGTGACTTGACTGAAGGATAAAGGAGGAGTCAGAGCCCCCTGTGGTGAGGGGAGGCCTGACTCAGGGCTTAATGTCAAGCCCACAGGGGAAGGTTCTGAACACAGGAGCAATCCCACACCATCGGATGTGCAATAGAACACAAAATGGATACGACGTCTTCACATGTCCAGAGAGGAGTGTGGGGGGATGCCTGTGTGTGTGCTTGTACACGTGTGTGAGTGTTCGTGTGTGTACATGTAAGTAAAAATGCGTGTATATGCGGTGTGTATGTATATATGCTTGCAAGGGTATATGACACGTGTGCACGTAGTGTGTGGATCTGAGCATGTGTGCGTGGCGTGTGTATCTTTGAGTACATGTGTGTGGTGTGTGTGGTTCCCTCATCTGAAAGGCAGGATGGCAGGGCAGTCAGGGGACTGTTTGGGGTCTGGAGTCAGGCAGCCCAGGTTGGAATCCCATCTCCACCTGTAGACTTGCAGTCCCGGGCGTCTCCCTCACCCCTTGCTCTTTCTCCTCCACCTTACATCCACTCTTCCTGAAGGGATGCATAATAGCACCTGCCTCCTGGGATTATTGTGAAGACCACTGAGGTGGCAGAGCCTGGAGCACAGAAGCACCCAGTCACTCTGCAAGAGTCACCCCAGAGAGTGTAGGGTCCTTGTAACCCACAAAAGCCTCTGGTTTCCAAGATCCTCGGTCTGGCTGTCAGTGGTAACATTCCAGCTTCACCTCTAGTGACACGTGTAAATATTAAGAAAATGTGAGATTTTAGCAGAATTCCCCAGAGAGGGTTGGGGTCTCGGATTCCGTCACGCAAAGAGAAGACAGACAGGTTTCTGTGCTTCACTAACCCAAGCTCGATGTGAAACCACAACCCGTGGGCCAAGATGTCCGCCCTGCTCAGTCCCACAGCCTTTCCTGGGCTCCTTCCTTGTCCCTGGGAGGGCTCCAGGCTCGGGTGCAGTGAGTCCACGCACAGCGGCAGTCACAGTCCCTTAGATGGGCCGACCACCAACCCACCCCTCGGGCACTCCATCCATTGAAGCGAATCCGCATGCACCTGTAGAACGGGGCATCCCGTATTACTCATGAGGGAGCCGAGACACAGAAAGTACAGAACTTGCCCCAAATCACAGGCTGGTAAGAGTCAGGGATGGGATTCAAACTGACACCCTAATCCCTCCCCTAGCTACACCCGACCCGCTCCCCACAAGTGGAGAAGTCAGCCGTATGGCCAAAGGTTTCTCTTTACCTTTCCCCAGATTAGAACCCACGGTGTCACACGAGCTACGTGCTCTTGGGTAAGTCCTTTCTACTCTGCTTCAGTTTCTTCAAATGGCAAAACGAGGACTGAGGCATCTCCTGCCTCTTAGTGAGGATTTAATAGGAAGCACTCGGTGTCGCCAGTTCCACTTCCTTGACATTGGGGGGAAGGTAGCCAACAGCCAGAATCCTCCCCCACTCTCTGAGGCCGAGAAAAGTCACAGCAGGGACCCCGACCTCACTACTCCTGAGCCCTGGAAGACACGAGGTCCCAAAGCTGGGGTGCTTTGACTCTCTCCATGAGCCTCGGCTCCAGACATCCTGCCTGGGAGACAAAGTCAGGCTGTGAGTCTCTAGCAGCCTGGAGTCCTGCTCCAGGACCAGTCCCCTTCGACGCCCGGCCTCTGAGCAGCCAGGTTAGAACAGACGCTGCCTGGGTTCCCTCCTTCAATAGTCTCCGTCTCGTCTATTTGCCTATTCAATAATCTATGTTCTTGCATCTTTCCCTGCTGGCTTCTATTTTGTATTATAAAATGTAGCTGGATTTCTTTGACTCTATTTAGTCAGAACAGAAAAGGCGACAATTCTGCCATTTATCTCGATTTCACTACTCAGCATGATCTTAAATTACTCTAATATTTTGCATTCACAACAGAAATAAACAAAAGGTGATAGATGACGTTTAGGTCACGCTAAGATTTTTTTCTGACCCAATAAAAGTGCAAGTCCTCTGGAAAAAAATCTTTCAGGCAATTATAAATATGGCAAAATAATGTGAAAGTGTGACATTTGAGATTGAGGCCATTGAAATCATTTTAAAGCAGTTACGTACACATTTATGGGTAAACACACACACTTCTATGTGCTGCCGAGAGCTGATGCAGCCAAATGCAATTCGGAGAAGCTCTTAAAGAAAAGCGCTGTTTGCTAAGCAAGTTGTTGGGAAAAGAGCAGTGAACTGAAAAATATTCCTGTTGATGCTGTGAGTCTGAATGAGCCGCGGCGGAGCAGGAACTGGAGGTGGTGGGGTCTCCCCCAAAATAAAATCCCGAGCCTCCAGAATGTGAAATGCCCAGTTTATCCAGTACTTGAATTTTACATTTAGCATTTGTGTAGGTCAAGGAAATCACAGCATTTAAACTGGAATTAGACAAAGGCAGTTTCAGGATGAGTGAATTTCGGCTTGTGGGTTAATCCTTTCTTTTCCATGGGCTATAACATCTTTGTCTCCCAAGGTCAGCAACCCAGGAGATCCTCAGACCTGCAGTCTAGAGCAGTGTCGACAGATTTACTCTACGAAGGGCCAGAGAGGGAGTATTTGAGGCTTTGCGGGCAAGGCTTTTCCTGCTGCACCCGCTCCGCTCCACAGCTGCAGAAGGAAAACAGCCTTGCCCGTCTGTGTCCGACAGAACTCTATTTACAAAACATCCAGGTGACCGGATTCAACATGAGGACTAGAGTTTGCTGACCTCTGATCTAGGAAATAGTTGTCTGTGTCTGTCTATTTTGCATTTTTAATAAATATTTCTGGGGGAAGAAATGAAATAAAAGGAAAACCATCTCTTCTTCCCTCCGGGCAGGGACTGGAGAAAAATAATAACATTTTTGCTTAGGAATTTAATAAGAACTTGCAAGAAGTAATTTCCAAACTTGGATCCCGGCAGTCGAGGCTCAGGACGAGGCGTGAGCTGAGTTTCAGAGCAGAGGGAACAGGAGTAGCCGTCTCTGCAGATGGAAACTGGGGGTGGATTGTACTCCGGGGTTACGGTTAGATTAGGATTCAGGATGGGATCAGCAATAGGGAAATAGGCTGTGGGGAGGGCTCAGCAAGCCAACGAGGGGCCGTTGCTTGCTGCACAGAAGTGTCCATGGGATCCCTTAAAAATCAGGATGTGAAAACTCCAGTTTTACCTGACGATCTGTAAGGTCCAACTCTTCATCTTCTAAAACCTTCAGCAAAGTCTGCGACACATGCAAAGAGTTTGGGAGGGTGGGAATTAAGGACAGAGCCGAATTTCCAAATCCAGGGTATTCTGGGGACAGCGGCAGCCTCCCTGACAGATGATTCACGAGCTGAACTAAAACCAGGAGGAGGAGGAGGCTGAAGCCAGTGGGGCCGAAGCGGACTTGCAACATGGCAGAGACAGCACCAAGCTCCCCACCATCCTGGGGACTGGGCTGGAAACCACCTAATCCGGACCTGGAAAACCGCACAGAACAGCCTCTGCTTCTGAGTTACACAAACTGTAGGTCTTGTTATTTGCTTGTTTGTTGTTTGTTACGAAGGGCACTTGCTTCACTATGGACGATTGTTTGTACCAAGTGGTTCTGCACGGAGGGAGATGGTGAGAACCACACTGTCCACTAGTCCTTCCTCCAGCGCCACCAGCCAAGGGCATAATGCCGCTGGAATGGGCCTGAACAGCCATCCTGCTGTGGACAGCCATCCTCCTTCTCATCAGCTGGCACAGCTCTAATTGGCTGGGACCCAGAGGCTCTGTGAGGTGTTAAATATTTTGAATATCCTACCTAACTCCACACAAAACCCTATAAGTTCAAGATAAAGGATCTTGAAACCAGAAGCCTTCAACTTCTTCCCGACTCTTTCCCAGACTTCAGGTTTCTCATACAAGATAAACGGCTCTTCATGTTAAGCTAGGATTCAGCATCCCACCCTGAACTTCCCATTTTTAAACTGTTTATCCACCTGTGCAATGGGTGTGCCACCACTAAGGCAGGGCTATTTCGCAATTCTATTTGTGTTTCTTCTAATTTAATGATGAAATGAACCCTAATTGATACATGGGAAGAAGCATCACAAAGCACATAAACCACAGATGGCCTTACTGCAGGTGGAGGAACAGTTCTCACAGTGGGGATTATGGGTCATCCAGGCACAGGGATCACTAACACCTGCAAGATCCCAGTCCTGCTATTTGTGATGGTCAACAATCCTCACCCAAATCCTAAGAGATCAACATTACTATCCCTACTTTTTAAACGAGGAATGATAAGCACAAAGAGATTGCATGAAATTTATTCAAGTCTCACATCTGTAAAGAATGGAGACGCGGTTCACTCATCTCTCTTGTTGGGCACCATCAGTCTGCTGACCCTGGACAGACCCCCAGGGTTAGAAAGACAGACAGCACACACTCCCTGTCCTCAGATCAGGAGACAGAGACACACAAAGAGAAACGTCAAAGTCACCATGGAGCATCCACACTGTACAGTCTCCAAACCCCAGGTTCTCAAGGGCAGAATCTGCGTCTGTCTGCTTACCACTAGCCCAGTGCTTGGCATCCAGAGAACCCAAGAAATATCTGATGTGTGTTGGAATGAACAACACACATCTATATCAGAACTAAGAAGACAGACCTGCGTACTCTCAGGACAAGTAGTTGTAATAAGGTTAGACAAAGTGAAATGGATACAGCTCCAAAACTCCACCACGCCACATGACCAGAAACCGCATCATATGCAGGGGAATCTGAGATGGTGAGTGAAACCATCATTCCACCTGTCCCGACCAGAGGGTGCAAGAGGTGAAGCAGCAAGACAAGAGCAGGAAGCTGGAAACAGCCCCTATGATGTCTGTTTAATTGGGTCACCTGAGAGCACAATACCAAAGTGTCTTTTTTCTAAAAGATGATTTTTTAGTTATATATATATGTATTTGTGTGTGTGTGTGAGGAAGATTAGCCCTGAGCTAACATCCGTGCCCATCTTCCTCCACTTTACATGGGACGCCTCCACAGCAAGGCTTGACCGGTGGTGAGTAGGTCCAAGCCAGGGATCCAAATCTGTGAACCCCAGGCTGCTGCAGTGGAGTCTTGAATGTAACCACTACAACCACCCGGCTGGCCCCCATTAGTTACTTTTTATGTTACTGATGGATGTTCCTAAATATTGGAACAAATGATAAGAGTAATACTGTTTATTTTTAAACATACACACATCCAAATGTGTCAAACCAACGGCTTTTCCCCAAGATCCTGGAACATTAAAAAGGAAGAATTTCCAAAACAAGGTTACAAAAAGTGGTACATCATTCAAATGTTTATATTTAACAAGTTAACTCTGGTGATAGAAAAATAAAATGCTATCTAATTGTGAAATTCCCAAAATAAAAGATTGGAAGTTATTGATAGTACACCTCAAGCAGTATTTGGATCCTGGTTTAAATATATGTATGGAATGTTTCTGTCGGCCCTAGTAGTGCGTCCCTGAGACTGAATATATAATAACTGCATGTCAATCAGATCCAGTCTAAATCTTCAGGCATTTGTGGACAAGAGGCCCCAGAAAAAATAAATCTTTCTACTGTCTTTACTCAGTGACAGCCTTTGCAAAGAAAGAGAAAGTGCTTCTACCCTTTAAAAGTTTTTTTTTAATCTAGTATATTTTTAAATTTCTTTCTCTAATTTAATTAGTAGTACAGACCGATAGTGCTAGAGGGCATCAGGGAAAAGAGGGAGCAGGAACCAGGGTGGGCTTTGTGTATATGCTGGTCCTTGAGATGAGACACTGAGTACCTAGATACATGGGAAGAACATTCCAAGAGAGAGAATCTGATCCAAACTTATTCTTACTCTGTCTAGTTTCAGTGCTTCAGACAGTCATTGCATAAAAGCACAGGATTAAGAAAACATAGACCAGTATCCTCTCCCCCAAAACACAGACATATACACAGTCTGCCCACCACTCCCTTCCACCACAGCCAAAATGCAAGGTCAACAATGGGTCTGTAAGGAGGTAGTAGATCTTCACAAGGCAAACATTGTGTATTATGCACCTCCTTGCCCCCGACCACAGACTCTTGCCTGTGTCATTCACGTAGTTACTCGTTGGACAGAAAAGCAAAGGATGGTGTTGAGTTTCTAGGCTCATGTCCAGGGCCCGGCCTTATCCCTGCCCTTACAAATGCCCAGGTAGATATGATTCCTTAAAAAAGGCCTTCCCTACTAAAACCACCCTCTGTCCACAACCAGGTTCTTGGGCATTTCTTGGTTTGTAACATCATATCATCTCATTCCTGGAGATAGGCATCGCTACAACTTAGTTTTTTAAAATGCATTTGCCATGTTAAATACACCAGCTATATTGCCTGCCAGTCCCATTTTCTCAGAGATTACCCTCCCAATAGAATGGGGATCAAATCAAACAAAAGACTTAGGGGAAAAAATAATGAGAAGTCATTGCACAACGTTTTGATTATTAAACCTATGATGATAAACATCTTTCAAATACTGGGATTTTTTTTTTCATTCTAATACTCCCAGCAACACCAAGGACTTATCATTTGCATTGAAGTCCTGCCTTGTATAAAGCTGGTTTAATGTAATTAATATTTTGGTAGGTACTGATGATCCATTATAGACGAAGTGAACACACTACCTTTCTCTGCAATGCTCATAGGTTGTAATTTAGTTCATAAGTCATGCCACCAAACTGATTATTCACATTTAGACATCATGGGACAAAATTACGGAATTTTCTAAACTCATTTACTAGTGCTAATCTTCATGAATATTGCATGGAGATCCCAGAGACTGAGAGAGAGATTTGTATGGAGTAAATTTTGCATTCTTTGACATTTAAAAAGAGTAGTTGCAGTATTTATGTCCATAGTGTGCTTCAAATCAAAGTGCTCTTTGAGGAAAGCACAAAAGTGACATTTACTTATTTGTACTTTCAGGTTTCATAGTTTACACGGAGAATGCATAATTCATACCAGAAATCATTTGGCTCAACAAAAACTAATTTAGTTTATCCCTTTCCAATGCAACTTCAAACACACATATGACAAGATGTGTGGATTCGGGGCTGGGATGTAGATGTGTGTAAGACCACAGTAAAGCTAGATTAAATAATTCACTTTGGTCCTTTTAGGAGTCTTCAAATAGAATTTCTCATTATATGAGAGTCTTGATTTATTTTCTTTGAAATAAATCATTACTCTTTAGTAGTAAGCAAAGTTAGACATTAGCATTATCAGAGATAAGAGAAAATGAGGATAGCTTTCTCATGTAGTGAAATTTGCAGGCTAATCATAGCTTTAAAATGTAGACTAATTAGCATTCTTACTATAATGACAGTCTTTATAATGGAACACTAGGTGTGCTTGGACCAATTTAACACTCAAATGTTTAACAAGTGACGTCAGCAAAATGGCGGAATAGGAGTTTTCTACTGTCTTCCCCCATCTGCACCCCCATGCTCACTGGAGCATTGTTCACAATAGCCAAGATATGGAAACACCCCAAGTGTCTGTGGATGGATGAGTGAATAAAGAAGATGTGGTGTGTGTGTGTATATATACACACACACACACACACACACAATAGGAAATTACTCAGCCATAAAAAAGAAGGAAATCCTGCCATATGCAACAACATAGATGAACCTGGAGGGCATGATGCTAAGTGAAATTAACCAGAGAAACAAACAGAGAAAGACAGATACTGTCTATTCACTTATGTGGAATCTAAAAAAAAAAAATTAAACTCATAGAAACAGGGTAGAATGGTGGTTTCTAGGGATGGGGGAGATGGGGAGATGATGGTCAAAGGGGACAAGTCTTCAGTTAGAGGATGAGTAAGCTCTGGGGATCTAATGTACAGCATGGTGACTATAGTTAATACTGTGTTGTGTACCTGAAATTTGGTAAGAGAGTAGACCTTAACTGTTTGCACCACACACACAAAAAGAAGTAAACTACATGAGGACGCGATGGATGCGATAATTACCCTGAAAGTGGCAATCATTTCACAAAGTATATGTACGTCAAATCATCACATTGTGCACTTTGAGTATGTAGAATTTTGTCAATTATACCTCAGTAAAGCTGAAACAAATACAATGTTTAACAAGGCGCTGAGTTGGGAAGACTCCCACCAACACCATGAGATGCTCAGCGAACCCCTGGATCACACTTCCAGAATGTCGAGTCTGCCGAACCCCATAGGCTTTGGCAACAGAATTCATGACACCTGGACAGACACAGGTGCTGTGTTCAATGCCTTTTTTGGGGGGGAAAGGACTTGGCATTTGGGAGCTTGGCATATCTCTGCCTTCCTAATTCTTCTTCCCCATCTGATAGGAAAAGCTGTGTCTCTCCGTAGAACAAGAGAAGTGGATCCAGTAGGAGAAGGAAGGGAAGAAGCTCCTGTTGCAGGATGTCGTGATTTTCTGCAGGTCCAGGCATCACCCTGCTCAGCACACAGATAGGGGGCTCCTAAAACCCTGATGTGAATGACACCCCTGGAGTGCTCCACCTTTAAAAAGTGAAGCATACCTTTGCTAGTTAGAAAATGACATCCACCCACTGTGTTGGGGGTGGAACCTAGGAAGGAATAAAGAGGGAGATAGAGCATCCTTCATGCTCACCTTCCTGAGGAACTACAATTCAAAATCTTGGCTCATTTCCAGATACTCGTTTATTTGTATAGAGGGATGCTATAAATAGAAATCTGTATCCTTCTTTTCCCACTAAAATTGCATCACAAGCGTTTTGTACGCTGTGAAAATATCCTTGAAATTTTGATTTGAGTAATTATTTTTATTTTTCAATGTAAGTAAATGTTATAAAATTATTATTTTGGATAAATCTGCCAAGAAATGAATGTAAGACAATGGTCATAATTTCATTACCCATCTCCAGGATCTTCCATCCAAGTGTCTTCCTATACAGACACATACATTCCACGAGGTAACATTTTGGACTATTAAGTTCTTTTGCTTTGGGACCCAAAGCAAAAATAGTCCCGGCCTCTAATGAGCCTGCTGCCTTGTCAGATGGAGAGTCCTCTCCCGTGTGGTTCTCGTGCTGTGTAAACCCCAGAACCTGTCTCAACCTGCTGATAGGGGTAGATTTTACCTTAAAAACACCCAAGTTGTTTGTTTTTTTTTTTAAGTTTCAATAATAAAGCAATTTTAAGAGCTGTGGGCCTTTAATATTGTTAAAATCAGTCTTTGATAATAACCACATCAAATCCAGTTTTAAAGAAACAGACACAGTTCCTGCTCTGCAAGCACTGCCCGAAGCCCCTTCCCAAGGTTAACATTTTGCCATTTACGGCGATGATGATTAAGCCCATTTTAAAGATGGAGAAACAGAGGCTGAGAAGTGTCACGTGCCCTGTACACGACCACACGGTTTATGAGCAGGGGGCCAGGACTGAGGCCCAGGCATCGGCTCTGGGGGTCCCTGTTCTCACCTGCCGCAGAGCATCAGCCTTGTGGGCGAGGTGGGGCTGCAGCTCCTGGGGGGCAGCTTCTTCCTGCCTTTCTCACCCAGCGTCACCAGCATTAGTAACAGCAAGGCACTTCTTGCACGTTCTTTCCACCCTTTCATACGCTTTGTTGCAAGCAAAGCATGAAGCTGCTCGTCCGTGTGAACAACCTCTGGCAATGCTCTTGCATTTCGTGTCGTTCCCCTGAACGTGTCCGGGTCCCAGACCGGGATCTGGTTGGAACCCAACCCCGAGCACCAGGCAGCGCGCCATGGAGCATGCATCTCGTTAACCAGCCCCAGGACATCCATCCACGCTGAGCAGCAGAAGCACATCCTGCTGGACAGTGGTCCTCAACCTGAGAATCGCCAGGCGAAGCTTTAAACTCTTGCAGCCCCCAGGTTCCACCTCCAGAGACTCTCACCCACCATCTGGGGTGGACGAGGAGCAGGGGTCACCGTAAAAGCTCCCCTGCGATGGTGTGTGCCCCGGGGTTGAGAACCACCTCCAAAGAGACGCTTCTGTGTGCTGAGGTGACCTGAGAAAATGACTGCTTGTTGACTGAGAAGAATTGGTGAGAGAATGGGACATTTTGACATTCCTCTCTCAAGAAAGAAGCCTGATTGTAACTTTTTGTCAACGCTCCTTGCCTCAGGAAGTAGATAAGGAGCCTTGATTTCTGAAGATCTCTTGACATAAGTGTCTAGATTTTGCTGGAGAGGAAGAGTTTTGGTGTCCACCTGGGGAGTGACAGAGTAAAGGAGGATGTGGGGACTATGGCTTCTCCCAACCTTTCCCCAGCACCTGAGGACGTGGAATGGGTGCTGTTGGCCACCTGCCCAGGCAGCTGGGCACCGGGTCCCTCTAGCTAGGTCTCTGTCTCCTGCTTGGCTGGCAAGGGAGGGAGCTGGTTGTCTCTGAGTGGACCCTGTGGACCCAGGATGGACTGAGTATCAGAGGTCTCCTCAGTTCAGATGGGTGGTGGAACCCCAGAGTGCAAGCAGGAAAGAGGGAAGATAGCCCTCCAAACTACCCAGCCTGGATTTCCTGCCAACCACCATGGTGGCAGCTGAGCCAGACTGGATCCCATCTAGAAGTAGAAACCCATGTGACACATTGCACTGGGAGTATCTATTAGAATTGGGATTTACTTATGTAGTGGACTATCTGGGGAGTATGAGAGGCAGAGTGCCCACCCCCTCAAAAAAATATCCATTCTTGAATCCCCAGAACTTGTGAATAGGTGTGTTACATGGCAAAAAAGGACTTTACAGATGTATTAAGGGTCTAGACCTTGAGATGAGTGTATTTTCCACTATCCAGGTGGGATCAGTCTAATCTCATGAGCCCTTAAAAGCAGGGAACTTTCTCCAGCTGGAAGCAGAAGAGAAGCAGCAGCAGAAGTTGGGGGGATTCAAAGCATGAAAGGGACTCAACACCATAGCTGGTTTGAAGATGAATGGATAAGAAATGCACCTGGACGTGATGAGCTGAGAGGGGCCCCTGGCTGGCAGCCACCCGGGAAATGGAGACCCAGCCCTACTGCCCCCAAAGAACTGAGTTCTGCCAATAACCTGAATGAGCCCGGAAGCAGATTCTCTCTCAGAGCTTCCAGGTAAGAGCTCCGTCCAGCAACACAGAGAAAGCAGGAGAGCCAGCTGGACTTCTGACCCAAGAACTGAGACAATCAAGGTGTGTTGTTGGAAGTGGCTGCATTTACAGCAGAGATAGAAAACCAATACAGGGAAGGAAAATTACCAAGTTTTGCAATGACTTCCCAGAGCATGACAAGAGAGGGAGCAGAATGAATCCTGCTAGGAGCATGTGATATACTGGGAAATATTTCTTGGGCTTAGTGTTGTTTCAACCATGAGAGAATGTGGATGCTGGACCCACAGAGAACTTTCTAGAAAGTACTGAGTTATCCTGGAGGAAGCAGGGGGCCCCTGAAGTCCCTGTCGGATGATTAGATTCTAATAGGAGGGAAGTGAATCAATGAACACAGTGCAGGAAAAATCATCATTTCATGGATTTCTCTATTTGTCTAGCAGTTAGTAACGAAGGTTTTCGTTGAGTTCAACTGCCTTGTGCAGCTATTTCTTTGGGGAAAAAAATTTCATTTTCATTTTTAAATAGGAAGTAAAAAGAAATAAATCTACATGACAAGGACATTTTTAAAGGCTAATTTAGTGAAAATTATATGAAAAATGTAGAAAATCATTTTTTCCCTAGTAGTGCGCATCTGAGATCTTTTCTATTTATATGCAAATGTCAGAGGCCTGAGCCTATTTTATGTCTTACAATTTTGAAATATTGCCTATTTCATAAACCTTAGATTAATGAAGTCCCGATAAGATAGTGAGGTCTTTTAGAAAGCAGTTTTAGAAGATGTATTCCTAAAAGTAAATTTTCTCATATTTCTTTGCTCTGCATAAAGCGGCAGTGAAGAATTTTTGGATGTAATCTATTTTTTTCACATTGTTCTAAGAACATGTTGATCCTTTCTTAAAGAAAAACCATTAAATGTTAAGCTTCAAAAAAACAAACACCAGCCTCTATAAGCAAATCCAAGTAGTCAATACTCCAACTTTGCCTGGAATTATCTGCAAACTTCCTCCTACATAATGACCTTCTGTCTCAGAAAGTCTTTTCTTAGTTCCTCAGTATTTCCCTGGATTTTATTTTATTTCCTGAGTTTTAACTGTATGTAAGGTCCCTCCTGGAAGAGAACCATATAATACAAATTAGCCAAATTACTTCTTTTTAATCCACTGCTGAATAAGAAATTGTAAAACACTTTGGTTCATGCGGAAAGATGGTTTACCAGAGAGAGTTCCTACCTGAAGACAGTTTGCCACATTTTTAATGACCTCATTGCGGGAAAAGAACCCCAACAGTATATAGTCTTTTTTCTATGGCTCAGGAACGTGGCTGGAACATAAGCCAGAAAGAAAACAAGGCAGCGAGCCTTTGCCTGGTGTTCCTCATAATCAAATTCAGAAGGGCACTGGGGACACGGGAGACTTTTGGATACAAATCCAGCAAGGCTGGCCACAGAAAAGCAGAAATTCTATGCCTCCAGGCAGTTGGCCCTCTGGGTTTTAGTAATATGTTAGTTTGTATATTTGTTTTTTCGTTTGTTTGGTTTTTGTATGTCGTTTTTTCTCTCTGCAAAAATTAGGTTTGTTCCTCTTAGTTTCTTATTCCCAAGTCCCAACCCTCATTACCCTGGTTCCTTCCTACGAGATGATCTTGAGTGGGGATTCCCTGAGAATGAACAATAATAAGGCACGCATGCTTAGTGGCTTTCCTGCAAACATCTTATCTGGGTGCACAATGCCTTCACTGGAGACTGCATTTCAATTTATTTTGATCAATGCAAGAAAATTGCCTCACATGTAAAAGCTGAAGGGAGGCTGCTGATGGGAATTATGGCACATCTATGATTGCCCTCGAGAGCGACTCCCCAGAGGGCTTCAGCTGCCATGCACATTGCGTGTGAAAGTTTTCATTAAGGAGTAAAACAGAGTGTTACATTCTGTTATGCTATCCTTTGACCTCTTAGCTTACAAAGATGCTATCTGTTGTTTAAAAGTTTCTCAGAGGTTGTAAACGGCTCCTCCCAAGCAAATATGGGAAACTCAAATCCTTCCTGAGGCCTCCCTCTGCTCTTTCTTGCTGGGCTTTCAGCAGCTTGTAAGTGGAGCTGGTTTGCTTGGCCCAGAAATATGGCTGAGATAGAAGCAGCAGTCTTAAAAATAAAGTTAGGGTGGGAGGGAGAGACCAGGAAAACCAGAGTGTGTGGAGGAGCCATCTGATGTGCTGTTTCCCTGGAGGGCTCACTGGGGTCACAGCCCCTGAGAATGGAGTGGGGTCTCAAATACCTAAGGATGCCGGGTGCAAAGTGCAGGTGTTGCCCAGCTGGGGAAGCTCACCTGCCACATCCTTTGCTCCCATGAGTCCAGCTGTGAGGTCAGACACCATCAAGTGCCTTTTATAAAATCAGCTTTTATTTCTAATGACTGTTTTCGGCCACAGTGTGCAGCATTGGGCTGATATCACCAGTGTATGCTGGTAAATATTTAACAACCAGATCTCAAAAAAAAAAAAAAAAAAAAACCACTACAGTATAGACCCACAATCCCTCTTCCAAAACTTTTGGGCCAGATGTATTTCAAAATCCAAAAATGGTTTGGATTTTAGAAAGGTGTATATGTTATATATTACTTATTGTGTGCTGTGAGGTCTGGGGCAGTACCCCATAATCCAACTCTTTAATGTTTCTACAGCAAAACGAGGAAATATTCATTTAAAATAGGATAAATAAAGACTGTCAGTAGCCTCATATTAGTTCAGATCAGAGTTTGCCATCCAATTTTGACACCAAAGCATAAAAAAAAGTCCCTTTTAAAACACTTTGGTATTTTAAGGTAGTAGATAAGGAATTACAGTCAATTATATGCATGTGCCCATTTTATTGTCCATTCCCCAATCGACGGGCGAATAGGTGAAGGCTGAGTCTTTGCTGTCATGACGTTGCTGCAGTTGAACGTTCCTGGGGAGGTCTTTTTGGGGGTGAATCACCCTCCCTGCTCTGTGCCAGTGTGAAGAGTTCTGTAACATTATGGTTTAGGTTCTCCTTCCAGGCGTTCGCTTTGCTGTGTGAAAAAGAAAAAATTGCAGAGTAAAGGCCAACAGCTAAACCAAGATCATTCTGAAAACAATGAGAAATTTTCACATCTTATCTAAAATTGACTCGAATTCAAGAATTCCGTGGATTGACCAGCCCCACTTATAGGTCTGTGCTATAGTTCAGATGAATTCAAAGCACATTCCTGGCTCCCTACGTGAACCCAAACAAAACATGAAGGAGGAACGTGGAATGTAAATCTGGAAAGTTATTCACAGCTCTGTGTGAACAAATTCACTGCTGTCTCCCAGGGAATATCTCTCCTTTAAACAAGAATCTCAGTCAGAGAAAGTTCTAATGGTGGCATTTCCAACCACGTGTGCTATGGACTGAACGTTTGTGTCCCCTAAACTCATATGTTGAAGCGCTAATCCTCAGTGTGATGGTACTAGGAGGTGGGGCCTTTGGGAGGTGATTAGGTTATGGGGGTGGAGCTTCATACATGGGATTAGCTCCCCTGTAAGTAAAGGAGACAGAAACAAAGAAACTCTCCCCACCATGTGAAGACACCGTGAGAAGACGGCCATCTGCAAACCAGGAATAGTGCCCCCACCAGGAAATAACTTAGCCCACACCTGGATCTGGACTCCTCAGCCTCCAGAATGGTCAGAACGGTCAGAAATAGATGTCTGTGTTCAGCCACCCAGTTTATGGTATTTTGTTGTAGCAGCCCAAGTGGACTATGAGAATGTCTTAGATTTGCATTTAAAAACTGGAGTCCCTGACAAATGGTAAGATAGGATTATCAGATAGGATGACTTGTATCATATTAGACATTCTTAAATGCCCGTTAAAACACTCTCAAATCAGATTGGGCAGGTGACCACATGGGCTGTGTACGTCTTTCAAGACATGTTTCCGAGGTCCTGAGAGGCTCCAAGTACCGAATATCACAGTAGCACATCAGCTTTCTTAAATGGTAGCACAACACACATAAAATTTACCATCGGCGACATTTAGTACAGTCACCATGTTGTACAACCATCACCTCTATCTAGTTCTAGAACATTCCTATCATCCCAAAAGGAAACCCATACCCATTAAGCAGCCACTCCACATTCCCCTTCCCCCAGCCCCTGACAACCACTAATCTGGTTTCTCTCTCCTCGGATTTGTCTCTTCTGGACATCTTATGTAGATGGAATCATAATATGGGCCCTTTTGTTTCTTCCTTCTTTCACTTAGCACCAGGTCTCAGTGCTCCATTTTTTGTGGCTGAATAATATTCCACTGTAAGGATCTACCACATTTTATTTATCCTTTCATCTGTTGATGAGCATTTCAGTTGTTTCCACCTTTTTGTCTATTGTGAATATGCTGGATAAACAATCATGTATATATTGAAACACTGGTTTTCAATTCTTTGCAGTATACATCTGGAGTGGAACTGCTGGGTCACATGGTGATTCTATGTTTAAGTTATTAAAGAAGAAGCACTTCATATTTTTTTTTACTAACTCCTGTGACTGATGCTGCCCGAATCAGTTAAGGCAGAAAACAAAGAATTGGATGAGGTGGCCAGTCATTGTGTGACACCCACCAAGTCCCCTGCTACTGGAGAAAACCCCAAAATACACATTCGAGTTGAGCTGCATCTCTCTCAGCATCACACTCCACTGGACATTTAAAGAGCTGATGACCCTATGAGAGAGTAATAAGTAAGCCTCTTTCAGTCCATCACACCACAGTTTAAAGGTTACCGGTTTTGATGGGGAAAGAGAAAGAGCCTGTTGAGAGCCAGCTGGACAATAAGCCCCCTGGAGTAAGGGACCACGTCTGCCCCGATGACACTGTATTCCCAGCACAGTGCTGGCACCCATGGCATTAATGGTTTCTAACATCCATTAGGAGTTGGGGCAGGATGCTACAGACCTTGGAGAAGGGGCATCAGCATCCGATAGGAAGATAGAGAAATATTTTCCTGGCTCTTCTTAGAGGCCAAGTAGGGACTAGCTAAGGAAAGAGAGGGGCAGGGTGTTCCAGGCAGAAGTAGCAGCAATATGCACAGTATAGAGGTGGGAAAGATGTCCCCACATTCAGGGGACAGTAGATATTGGTGGTATATCCTAGAGTGCAGAGAACAGTTTAAAGACTGGGGGAGAAAAGGCAGATGTGATCGAACAGCAACCCCAGGAAGCAGGTATCAAAACCACCCCATTCTACAGATTTAGAGACTGAGGTTCTGAGAAGTTACCTCCCAGTCCTACGTGGCAGAAGCTAAATTCAAGGCTGGAGACTCTGACTTTTATACTCTTGCTCCTGCTCCTCTGAGAGTTGTTGTTATACCCTATTTCCCTGGTGACGGGGCAGAGCCTTGAGCCCAGGTGAACAACGTGGGAGGCAAGCTAAATGGAAGCCATGCACCAACAGGGCCAGGAACCAGGCCTTGCATTTCCCACTCTGCATGGCTTCACCAGAGCAGCCTCTTCCCTTCCTCAGAAGAAACCCAGCATCCTAGTCAACGTGATTGGGATCAGCCAGGGTTCTGGGCTGTAACAGAGCCGAGGCTTCCCTGAGGAACAAGAAATTCTGGAGCCAGCCCTGATAACCTAGTGGTTAAAGTTCAGTGCTTTCCGCTTCGGTGGGCCAGGTTCATTTCCCGGTCACAGAACCACACCACCCATGTCAGTAGCCATGCTGTGATGGCAGCTCACATGGAAGAACTAGAAGGACTTACAACTAGAATATACAACTTTGCACTGGGGCTTTGGGGAGGAGAAGAAAAAAAAAAAGAAATTCTGCCTGTGAACTGCAGCTTCCTCTCAGGCCCCAGAGACCCAGCCTGCCCTTGCTGACATCCTGCCTGCGGATTTCACATTTGCCTAGCCAACCTCCCAGGGTCATTCAAGCTAATCCCCTGCCATAAATATCCTAATATATCTCTCCTGCTGGTTCTGTTCTCTGGTTGAACCCTGGTTGATACGCTATCTAAACTAAAAATAAATTCATTACAGTATTATTGGGGAACTCAGAATATCCGGCATGGATGCATTTAAAACTCTGGAGGGAGAGAAAAGAAGAAATGAAACCTCAAATCTTGCTAAAGAACTGGCCCTGTGAAGACTACAGTAGAATTGCTGCTGGGCCAAAGTCTGTGTCTTGAGCCACAGAAACCATTGAAATAGGACTCTGCTTCCAGAATTGTCCTGCTGCTGCCCTAGAAAATGGATGTAACCACTGTCACACCTGCTGCAGAAGCTACTGGCCTCACAAAGCTTCTTTTCATGAGGTTCCAAAACCAGCAGGGGTGTCCATGATTGGTGGAGCCTGTACTCCAGCTGCAAGGGAGTCTGAGAAAGCCAGTGGCTGGCACTTTCAGCTTTTGTGATGAAAGAGGGTCTGTGGCTCACACCAAGATGCTGCAGGTGAAGATTTACCCAAATAGAGGATCTCAAACGTATCCCATGTCTGTGAAGGGACTGTACCAATTGCTTCTTCCATGCTAATGAAACTCCAGTTTTCCTCACATTGGCAGCCACACACCTGTGAGAGCAGGTCACCCCTGAAGTTGCAAAGATGAGTTGTTTGTCTAAACCAGTCATGGTAACCCCCTTTCTCTCTCCCCACCCTTGGTCGTGGAGTGGGTAAGTGCGAAATTTGCTGGAGGCTTCCAAGAATGTTGTGGGAAGAAACTTTCTTTTCTGCTTGACCCGCCCCAACCTGCCTGGGAGGGTGTCATGGAAGGACATGACGCTTGGAGCTCCACAGCGATTTGTAGCCAAGAGAAGAAAGTCAGGAGAGTCACAGATGTGGGGAACCACTGTCATGATATTGAAGACCTTCTGAACAACCCAGCACTGCTCCCTTCCACACTTGTGAACTTAAGCCATCCTTGGTTGGGTATTCTGCAAGAGACCGAACATCCAAATATACGAAATATGTGGTCTGGCCACAGATGAAGACAGAACGCTGATGCGCCACCTCTGAGCAACCAGGCCTGGAAGACAAAACACAACCTCTGCAGCCATTGGCCCAGAATGTTGAGAACTTGGGCAACAATAGCCAGCTTCCCTTTTTATTGCTCCTGCTTCCAACTCAGGGCCAAGCAGAGAAAGCCAACTACACACCCTAAACCCATCGATTAAGATGTCCACTTCTTGTTAGCCCGCCTCCAGCTTCCCCATGCCAGCAACCTCTGATCCGAGCAGACCTGAGCTTTCCATGTTTTCCACCTTATGCTTTCCCACTACTCTGCCTGCCTTTGAGTCTCTGCCAAACCAAGTGATGGTGGCTGCCTCCCTTGCCATCACAAGTTCTGAATAAATAGCCTGTGTTTGTTCTCATTTGGATGACATTTCTACAACAGCTACTTTTTGCAGAAAGCATCCATTTTAGATACATCATTCTTCCACTATTATAATATAAAGACACATACTCTGTAGATCAGGTTCCCCAGTTATACATCCTCATACTACCCGGTGCATCTGCAGGGTAGCACTTGCCACAATTGTAATTGCCCGATTGACTGTAAAATGTAGTGTTTCCTGCCTACCTTTCTCCCTTGATCCCACGAGGGACCAGCCAGGATCCGAGTTGGTCTTGTTCATCCCCTCATGACAAGCCCTTAACTTGGCCTCTGACACACAGACAATATTTTAAAAATATTTGTCAAATGAAAGATGATGAACGATCTAAGTATTGTTTCACTTTTCTATTAAAAATAGAAAATGGTTACTAAATTCCAGTGTGAGCCATATAGAAACCCAAAGCCATGGGCACTTTCCCAGGGAATAAACTAGGGAAATTCCTTCTCAGAACTGAAATAACTTTCAGAACATTATCGAAAATCTCTGCACAGATTTCTCCAAACTTCAGATGCTTAAGAAGCAAACTGCCAATGCATGTACAGCGATAGCTCATCTTTGATTGTGTCTTGGAGGTGAACATATACAAATGGTTGCAGAAGAGAAGTACTGCAGAGTTATCAATTCATTCAAGTAGCTGATCTGTACACTGGTCTGTCCCCATTGTCCCAGCTACATGGGAGGACCCCCGGAGTCCAGGAGTTCTGGGGTGGGGTGGACTATGCTGACTGGTTGTTCTCCCTGAGTTCAGAATCAATACGGTTACCTCCTAGGAGCAGGGACCTGCAGGTTGCCCAAGATGGGCTCAACTGGCCCAGGTGGGAATCATGGCAGGTCAAAACTCCTATGCTGGTCATGCAGGTGACCCCTGGCAGGCCTGGCCCTAAGACAGGTGAGATTGTGGTATAGGGGACCAGAATTCGCTACCCGAAAATGTCTCTTTGGCTTGATTATTTTTAGGAACAAAAGACTCAGGAAGAAACTGACCTTCCACCTGCTGCCTAAAAGAATTTAAGATAGAAGGCCTGTTCCAGGAAGGAGCTCTCACCGTAGATAACTATAGTATAATATGAACCGGGGGTGGTAGACAGGGAGGAACCTAGCAAGGCCATTTTGATCAAAGTCCTCCCCATATCCCATTGTCTCTGCATGTCATGGCAAACATTTGTTTACCAAACATATGCTTTTCCATCTCCATGTGAATTGTCTTCCTCTGCTTTGAAGTCCCAAACCACTACACCCAACATCCTCCTTTATCTTTAGCTGAAGATGGTATTTAAACTGGTGGCTTCAGCCATTCTGGTGAGTTACTCAGTTTTCCTGGCTTTTTCCCATGTATACATGTTATTAACCTGGTTTGATCTTTTCCTGTTATTCTTTCTCATGCCAATTTAATTTTTAGACCAGCCAGAAGATCCTAGAGGGTAGAAGAATAAGTCTTCCTCCCCTACAGTGGAGAAAGGTCCCTCTTCTGAGAGAAGGACACAATGTCCCAGGGCTCCTGTTAACAGTGTCCACCAGTCTCTTGTGACTAGTTCATATTGAACTGGCCCATGTTTTCCTAATTATGACCATCTAACACACAGCTCCATCTGGCTCCTCTGATATATCTTGTTTGTCCAAGGCAAGTTTATGGGAGGCAGGTAGCTCTTTGCCTGGATACATTGAAGCTTTCAGGTTAGAGCACATAGACAGAGTAGGAGTCATTTGATCATGAGAAATAATCAAATAAAGGTCCCCCTCAGTGTAAACAGGACATTCTTGAGAAGGAAAATTCATGTGCTGAGTACCTACTGTAAACCATGTACTTAGCTATATTTAATTTTCAGAGGTAAATTTTATTTTTCCCATTGTATGAGTGAGGAAATTGAGGCTCACAGGCATTACACTACGAGAGACTGAACAGACAGACAATGGCCAGACCCTACAGACAACAGAACTCCAACCCACCACCCCTGCAGCAATCAGCCTAGAGTGGTCAGAACTTGGTCAGGAACCGCCAACTTCTGGTTTTGCCCCCACTTCAACTCAGAACCAAAGAAAGAAAGCCAAATATGTTCCCCAGATTAATCACGTAGGAGCCCCGCTTCTGGTTAGCCCACCTCCAGCCTCCCCAGGCCAACAACCTCCAATAAAAGCACATCTGAAGCCTTCCTTCCTCCACTATAAAGCAGCTCTGCCTACTGTTGAGTCTGCCAAACGCAATTGATGGTAGCCGACTTCCTTGCTATAGCAAGTTCTGGATAACCAGCCTCTGTGTGTTCCCATCGGAATGTTCACCCTTTATTTCCCTAACTACTTGACTAAATTCACTCAGACTAAGTGCTGGCAAAGCTGGTGACTCACTTCCCAGTTCATACAGGATGCTCCAGGTTTTAGCCCTGAGTTCCAGGCATGTGGATATGCCTGGTCAGCCTAGGTGGAGTTGGCATTTGAACCCAGGATGGCATGTCTGTAAAGCCCGTGCTCTTTCCACAAGCGACAGCAAGTTGGTTTCATCCCTTGTGCCAAGTTCACTAGACAGGTGGGAGCTTCTGGAGCACCGTGTCCAGATGGAACGAGAACCACGAACAATTAGCACAGTCTACGTCTGCCGTGAGAAGGACGAGGGAGAGGCATTGTCAGCACAGGGACCACCTGTGCTGGGTAATCTAAAGGAAGACCCCATGCAGCCCCCCTCTCCCTGGAGGCACCAGCTGCCCCCCCATCAGGATGTAGTGACTTCCCATTCCCTTGAATCTAGGCTGGCCTTGTGACTTGCTGTGACTAAGAAGAGTGTGGCGGAAGTGATGCTGTGCCACTTCCGGGCCCGTCAGCTTCATCTTCACGCGCCTGGGTTTTTCCCATGTATACATGTTATCAAACTGGTTTGATCTTTTCCTGTTATTCTTTCTCATGCCAATTTAATTTTTAGACCAGCCAGAAGATCCTAGAGGGTAGAGAAATAAGTCTTCCTCCCCTACAGTGGAGAAAGGTCCCTCTTCTGAGAGGACACAATGTCCCAGGGCTCCTGTTAACAGTCTCCACCAGTCTCTTGTGACTAGTTCATAGTGAACTGGCCCATGTTTTCCTAATCATGACCATCTAACATACAGCTCCTGAGGGAGGAGGCTCCGGCTGCATGAGACCCCATGAGGGAGAGCCTGGAGGACAAGAGCCCATGGGGTGGCCCAGCCTCAGGCAAGCTCTCAGCTGAGTGCAGTGTAGTGACTTCAGCTATGCCACACAGAGCGGAACGTACCCCTGGGAGAAGTCAACCCACAGACCATGAGGAAGAGTAAATCATTGTATTGTTTTTCACATGGATATTTTAGTTCAGGCGAAAGTCACATGACATAAAATTAACCATTTTCAAGTGAATAATTCAATGGTGTTTCTACACTTAAAATGTTGTGCAACCACCACCTCTATGTCTCTTCAAAACATTGTCATCACTCCAAAAGGAAGCCCCACACCTGTTGAAGAAAAGTTATTCATGACACTTGTCAAAGATGGCAAGGAAAACTTTATTGAAGAGGGACTACAGCAAAAGTCTCCTGGCTACAGGATTCTTGCTGAAGGCAGGTCAGAGTGAGAAGAGAACCAGGCTGGGGGGTGAGGAGCTTGATCAGACATCAAGGGTGAGCAGAACCAAGGATGGGAGATTTTTGCTAAACTGACTCAGCAGGATTCTTGCTAAAACTGGACTAAGCGGGCCCAGGACAGAGCCCGAGGTCAGGCCCGACTCGGGTTTATTCAGGAAGTCTTGGTCAGGCCTATTGAGCAGTTTCTCCCTATTACCCACCTTCCCCAGCCCCTGGCATCCACCCGTCTGCCTTCTGTCTCTATGGATAAGTTATTGTGCTTTAGGCTTTGGGGCAGCTTGTTACAGAGCAATAGTCACCTCAAAAATTAAGTATTTTCTCTTCCTAAACCAAACAATGATGTAGCCCCCAAATGGGCCAAACCCCTGCTACAGATCACATTTTATCACTTTAGACCGAAGACTCTCGAAGCAGGGTCCCTGAACCAACAGCATCCGCATCACCTGAGAACTTGTTAGAAATGCAGAAGTTTCAGTTCCACCCCAGACCTACAGTCAGAAACACCAGCAGTGTGGCCCAGCCATCGATGTTCTCAAAACACCTCCAGGTGATTCTGAAACAAGCTACAGTTTGAAACTGACTGCTTTAGAGTTATGTGAGAACTATAAGAATTATGTACATTTTCTTACTGTTATGGACATCTGTTTCCCCCCACCCCAACACACCGTGCACCCACCCCCCACACGCTCCACCTCCCCCAGCATCCATTCACCTGTCTCCTGGGAACAATGCCATAACTGTCCTCCAGTCAAAGCATGTCACCCCTTCTCTTTCTCAGAGACAAGGATATGACCAAACAGGAAGCAAGGAGGTCCAATCTCTGGTCTTTTGCTGCTACTGTTAGGAGTGAAAATCAGATTTTCATAGGACTGGAAATTGGGGAGACTCTTGCCAAGATATGGACCCCAAAGGAATCTACTCTAGAGGAGAAGAACCCAGAGATAAAGCCCAGGTCCTGGGGACTCTGAACCCTCTTTTCTAGCCTTGTCTGCATCCAGCTATCCCCGCCAGAGCCAACAAATGTCTTGCTTTTGCTTAAGCCATGAAGAGTTAGTTTGTGTTATTTGCAAATAAGAGAGTCTAGCAATAATCCTGAAGAATATGAAGCATCCCTGGCCATCCTTTTTGTACTCAGGGTGTTGTGAGAGATTATAGATGCAGTAAGCATGCATTTAGGAGAAGCTATACTCATCAGCACAGACATGGAGATCAACAAGCACAAACATCTTCTTGGTGCACCTCCAGCTTCAGGTGCAGCTGGCAGGGACTCTTCCATGCGAGCTCAGGCTGACACTGAGAGCACCCACCTTAGTGTTCTGCCGTGAATCATCTGCTACTTGCGTCAGAGCCTTCCCCAAGCACCAGCAGTACATTTGCTAGGGCAGAGTGCAGTCTAGAAGTGTGGGGAGTTAATACTCCCAGGAGCAACCTCCACCACCAGGGGATGGGAGCCACTGGATGTGCACCCGGCTTCTATCATTCAGATGGGCCGATTGATGCCTCTCAGAGGTCCCCACAGCATCAAGCCCCCACTATGTAGAGCAGCTATAATGAAAATGTTCCATTATATTGGCTTTTCCTCCTTCTCTGCCTCACCTACCTGCTCCCTTACTCCTGCTTCTTCTGGAAACACCTTCCCAGATCAATTACCTGCACTTGACAGTTTACCAGTAAAACCTCCAGTGCCGGGCTGCACAGCATTGAGCAGGGCTCCCGGTGGGATCAGCTCTGGTGGGAAGACCAGCATTTGAGCTGGGCCTAAACATGGATTTGATTGCATTTGAGACGTTGGATGGGGATAAACAGTCCGCACAGAAGGAAGGACATGGCGGTGGGGTGAGATTGACAAGTGATGAGCGTCCAGACCTCCTGGAGCGGTGTGTGAAGGACACGCCAGGAGCAATACCTGCAGGGCTAAGCCAGATTCTTGAAAGCGAGTGGGAGATGCTTAATTTTTCTGACAGTGGGAAAGTGTAGAGGTTTCTGAACAAGGAAAAGAAAAATTCAAATAGAAACTTTTAAAGGCTAATTGGGCTGTAGTTTGAAGGGAGCTTGAACTAAGAGCAGAGGGGAGGAAGGGAGAGAAAAGGCAGAAATACCAAAGAAAAGGGAACTGCAGATGATATTCTCTCGGATCTTGGTTCAACTAAGAACAGCTATGAAAGTAATCTGAGACACACATAGACTGAGTTGTAGATTGTACTGAAGATTTTACATTTTTGTTAGGTACAACAGATGTGTTTTGTTTCTGACCCCATGTTTTTGAGATGCATGCTGAAGTATTTAGGCTTAAAGTGTCGTGATGTCTGCAATTTACTCTGAAATGGTCCAGTGACTATTACCTACTTACATAAAATGAAGTAAACATAAGATATTAACCATGGAGTCTAGATTTGGGGTATGTGGTTGTTCATTGTCCTCTTCTCTTGTCAGTACGCTTGAATATTTACAATAAAGTTTATATATAATAAGGAGAAATGGAAGGGAAAGTCTTATAATGAACATGCTCAGAATCTCCTTTTCCTCAGCTGTGTTTTCTTGTCTGGAATATTTGCTGTGGCAGAAATTGACTCTTCCCCATAGCATCCTCCCTTTTTCCTGCCTTACAGGACCCTGCTTTGATTCAGTGTGCCAGGGCCTCAGGGGATAAGTCCTAGTCGTTCTGAGACACTCATGGCAATATCACTCCCCTTTGCCAGAGAATCACTTTCCCATCTTCCCTTGCAGCTAAGGGACCATGTGATACCATCCACACCAAAGATAGATAAGGGAAAGTTGGCTGTAGGTTTTGTAGTTGTTGCTGTTCATGTTTCACTCTCCAAGAAAAAGCGACAAAGACAAAAAGATAAATCTTTTCTCTTTGGGTGCTATCACGTGAGAAAGTGATCCATGGAGCAGTGGCAGCTATCTTGCAACCATGTGGAAAAGTCCTAGAGAATTGAAAGATGCTGACCTAGGGCCCTGTCATCACTGAATGGCCAAAACAACCCCGAATCCATCTCCAGAGTTTTTGTGATGTGAGACAGATGTCTTCCTCACGTAAGTCACTGTTAGTCAACATGCTGTCACTTTCAGCTAAAAATCCCCTAAATCACAATTTGTTTATCTTCCTAAGCACACAGGAAAATAAATTAATTAGGTTTGTGATTTCTTTAATGTAGTACCTAAACAATGGAACTGAAGACCTAAATCGAAATCATGACAGTTCACTCATGTTGATTATCTACAGCAAAGGATAAATAAGAGTACCAGCGGATCCTTTTGTAACTCACGTGGTTTGTCAACAAGCATATATGAAGCTACCATTCCCAGAAAATCTCAAAGTCTTGGTAGGTGCATCTCCTTTGTCCTTTTGATGGTGGTGGCTAGAATTATTCTTTTCTAAAATGCCTATTATTATGCACACAAGCACTGGGCTTATTAGATGTAGCTACTGAGTGGTCATCCATTTCTACACAGAACAGATCCCTCATCGGTCTGTGTCGCTGTCCTCACTGCAGAAGAGAGCATCCTGTCATTCAGAGCAAATCTAAACATGGGCACATGATTCCAATGCCTGATTTTTTATTAGGCTTGATTTTGTGACACCATGCCTTACCCACTCCGAAAATTTTCAGTATATTGAAATGTTTTTAATCTTGAGCATTTTTGAAAGAAGTTCACAGTAGTCTCTTAGTTAAGGACTCCATAGAATGTTTCCAGATTGGATTTGGGATCTCCACTCTAAGGCAATTCCCCTTGAACCCCAGAGATATCACATCTCATGGAGAGGTGGGATTCTAAGGTTAGCCTGTATGGTTAAAATCAGAGTCAATATTACTCCCGAAAACCTCTTATTGATTGTAATGTCCAGTAAACTTTTTTTGTGTATACAAACTCAGTAAGTTATATATAAATAGTGTGCACACTAATAAATGTATAGAATAAACACACATGCAAATATTATTCTACAGCACAATTTATGTATTCATTTACTAGCCTAACGCACAGTTGAATTGGCTGAATTCACTTAATTCACATTAAATCCTTTTTACTTAGCCCTCAGTCTCATGGCAGCAGTCATAGTTTAAAGCACACACACAAAAATCAATATTCTCATTTATTTCCTTTTGACTATGAGTGGGGAAGCTGGAGGAGACGTTGCAGAGGAAGAAGCCCGTGATCAGGAGATCGCTCTCTTTCAAGCCAGACTGTCTAGCTGAAGAGTGTCCTTCCCGTCGAAAGGACGCCGGTTAACAGCAACAAAGTCTAACCTACTGCAGCCCATGGATGTAGACTGTCCTCTCTCCTTCAGGATTGGGGCTGCAGGGAATGGCTCAGATGCACATCCCTCCACCTTGAAAAAAGAATGGACCCATTTAACTCACTCAACATACCAGAAACTCTACCTGGGTGAGGGGTTATTGTGGGGGAGCTTCAGGAAACTCCTGAAGTGGGTCCTTGATCCCAACACCACTTTGCAGTGATTCTCACATCTCAGGAAGGAGCAAACCATCGATGACATCACAGCCCACAGACTAGTTTTGTCAAGATGCTCCACCTTTTCCAGAAAGAGAAAGAAAGATATCTTCAAGCCTCATCTTTGTACAGGTTTCCTCCTCCCTGCTCGCTTTGGTATTGATGTTCATGCACATAGAGCAGGGAGCGATCTGTCCCTTTGTGTCCCAAAAGTAAGCTATCACTGGGTTGCACCATGAATCCACAATTTCCATGTCAAGCAAAAGCGATTTAAAAAGGTCATGACACCCCTCCATCTGCTGCAAGGTCATCTATTAGTTCCTACAGGGCTTCACCCCCAATCCCTGAGGATCCAGGTGCAAAGTGACACAAGTGGAAAATTGGAGCCAAGATCCAAACCCAGGGCAGCCAGAGCCCACAGCCCAAGCAGAGTCCACTGCATCATCCCACCTCCTGCTCCCTGCCCTCAAGCAACACACACCAACATGGAGGCGAGGATGTGCCCACACGAGGATGAGAGGGCAGTGTCAGGGCGTGTAGAGTCATGACGCAGTACCGAAGTCAGCTTGGAAATGTACAATGCCAACAGAGGGTGCAAGCTGCCTCGTTTCATTAAGATAATAATAACTATACATATTAGTGTTTCCAAAATGATCTCATTTCATCCTCATGATACCTTCAGAAGTTCCATTATTGCTCCCACTTCACAAAGGAGGAAAAGACAGGCTCAGAGAAGCTCAGGCGTCCAAGACCTCAAAGCTGGTAGACAGCACGCTGGTGCCTGGATCCCAATCTAGGGCTGCAAATTTCTTCTGCCTTAGAACCTTCTCAGGAAGAGGGTGGAGGAGGTAAGAACAGCTAGCATGTCTCTACACACGAACAGAGGACCCAGCACTCAGGGGCTGGTACCAGAATTCTCAGTTCTCATCTACTGTCTTCTCCCCTTCGGGGCTGAGTCCATTTTTCTTCAGGCCCAAGTCCTCCTCACTGTGGGGACCACCTACAAAACCAGGAAGTTGGGTGGCCACCCAGCGGTGGGGACTGAACCCGGCAGAAACTTTGGTGTCTGGGAACATTCCTACAGGACAATCAGGAACAGAGAAACCACGATCATGTGGCCAGAGCAAACCGCAGGTCACAAATTCAGGTGGTCAAGGTATAAAACCACTCTTGTAAAATTCTAATTTGTGTTTTAGCTCCAGTCTTTCTTAGTCAATTTAGGTGGGCAAGTTCCTTAACCTGAGGCTTCATTTCCTCATCTATGACGTGGGGATAGTAATGTCATGGGGTTAATTGGATTATCTGAACTTATATAGGCAAAGCATTTGCAAGATTGCACAAAACGTTATTGTTCAGTGCCATGTTGTTTTGGTCCTCCCCTTTTTCTCAGAAGTACATCAGATATCGAAGAAGCATGTCCATGTTGTCATCTGCCCACGCGGCTTCTGCTGAGGTATCTCTTACGTGGTTGCAACCCAGGTCATCAGGGCGTGCAGGCTGCTCTAAATCTGTGCTGATACTGCAGCCACTACCCACATGTGGCTATCTAAATTAAAGTTAAATAAAACCTTCAGTTCCTTGGTTGCACTAGCCACACTTCGAGTGCTCAATAGTCACACGTGACTAGTGGCTGCCATATTGGACAATGTAGACATAGACCACGTCCTTCATCACAGACAGTTCTATTGGACTGCACTGGTCTACACTGTTCTTGTTCTTTCTGAAAGGCCCCTCCCTGCCCAGCAACTCTGTGTTTCATCTCTGGTGTAATGAGTGTGCAGGAATTCACGTTGCTACCTGCATATCACTATGGGCTGTTGGAAACTCTACTTTTGTGAGTATTGTGGGTGTATGAGATTATAGAAATTGAGAAAATTGGCTGCAGTAAAACATAAAGATAATATTAGCGAGAATAATCATTTTGTAAAAACAGAAGCTAGAGTCTCTTCTTTTGTATGAAAAATGTACAATTCAGTGTTTAATAAAAATATTTATCATGTACTCTTTCACTGACATACTTGCTATATTCTATGTCCATATAATGTACCATGTAATTTAAAATGAAGATTGAAAGATCTTAATATGCCATGTCAAGAAATAAAAGACTGCACTTATTAATCATGGTATCTTTATTTTCTATCTTTCTTATAAAATCATTTCGTTGGGTTTGTGCACCAGTATCTTTACTGGTAGTTTTTTGAAGTTTTTAAATTTTTACTTAAGTCTATCGAATAGCTGATCTAGAGGGGAAAATAGAGAGTATAAGAGGTCTAATATTCCTAAAGTTCGCAGAGAGAGCTTAATTGCTTTTTTAAATTATAGCTTTCTTAATTTTTAGTTTAAAAAAAAGTTACACCTCCAGAAGACCTTTCTCCACCCTGCTGTGTGCCAGCAGGCTGACCAATAGGATGTGACAGATGGATTCCATGTCTTTGGCGTTCCATTGGGTTTGGTCAAGGAGCAGCCGTGGCTGGAGAAGGGAAGGAAGAAGGGAGGGAGGTCTGGATATTCCTTCCATTGGCTTCCTCACTGCAAGCATCCCTCAGGCTGGCCATGTCCCATCTCAAAGCTCACTGCCCCTCTCAAAGAGGGCTCTCTCCTCTCAAGTTCTGGTGACCTCTCCCTGCCCTTGACCCTCTGGCCTGGGAGAGAGTAACTCCATGGCCACCAGCCCGAGTTCCTCCTCTCTCCCTGTGTCCTTACACTCCCCACACATCCGTGGAACTAGCTCCCTAGTAAATACGTCCTCCTCGAATGTTCTCCTGCTGTGAGGAGCGTGCTATTTGCTTCCTCTCAGGATGCTGACTAACAGTTCCACTGGCCCCAGCCTCGTTGTGGCGTGAGCTGTGTGACCCACCTACCTAAACACCACACGGCCATCTTCACTGGGGTCTCGGACTTGTAATGGTTTCTATCTGGGAAAGGACACAGACGTCTTCTCTCAGATCCCCCACCCCCAAAACTGACTGGGAGTTTCTGTCCTCAGAGTGCGGGAATGAGGAAGGGTCCCTTCTCGGGGCCCACCAGCTCCTAAGCTGTCCTCTCTCCACTGATGCTCCCTTGTCCCCTGATCTAGGAAGTGTTCTATCTTCTGTGCAGGAGTCCTTTCCATTTTTCTCTGAGAGCTAGGCTTTTGAAATCCAAAAGTCAGGCAGATTGTTCATTTCCAGCAGTGTGCTCGGATTTGAGTATTTGTCAGTTTTCATGGCGTAAACACTTCCACGACAGGTGGTTTCCAGCCACCAAAGGCCCAACAACCGGCCCGCAAGTTTCCTGAAGATTTAACAATTGGTCCCAGGGAGGTTGTATGAGCAGCACTGGCACATGTTGCTTATTTCCCTCTGAATCCCCTCTCCCTGAATGACAAAGTGACCAAATGAAGGAAGGGCCATGAGGTTGAGAGAAAAAAAAGTACTAGAGAGAAATCTGTCAATATATCAAAATAGCATTTCTCCACAACTGAGTGTTAACTGCATGTTACCTTTTGTGACATAGTAGAGGCCAGGGCTCCTGATGTTGGGACACTGGCCCCACCACCCCGAGAGAAACAGACATGTCACCCTGCTCTCAAATAGAAGCCCCATCCTTCCTGAAACAAAGCAGATCCTCTACTCTGAGGAGAGAGGGGGAGGGGGAGATGTAGCAGAGAAGGAACATGCTAGAATTTACATCCAGACGCAGTTTCTACAAAATACATCACCATTCTCAAATATCCCCTCCCAGAGGCGGGAAGAAGCCAACATCTTAAAGAAGGGAAACCATTTAGAGCCAAGGAGTGAAAATTCTGATCTATTGTTGTTCCTGGCTCAGAAAACAAGTCTGTGACTCTTCTCTCTGTCCTTACACAGCCCACTCCAGGACCACAGAGTTCTCCGTGGTCTTTGAACATATTCCGGGGCTTTCCATCCTGTTCTCTGTGCTTAGACAGATGTGGGAGCCCCCGTGCCCCCCGTCTTCCTGTTTTGTCCCTTTTATCTCTCATTGAGGTTTTTTAAGTAAAATAAGAGTTGTTTTATTGACTATGTATAATTTTATCTATATTAATATGTAATATAAACTTTAAAAATTGGAAGAAATGACTTTGTTTTTACCAAAAATAATCTTAGTTATGACATCATGTTCAACCTAAATTATTTAAGTCCTAGATAGTCATTTACCTATTTTTCAGATTATCAGGAAGTCATTATCCAAGCTTTATATTAGGTCATGATACAGTTTTACCTTATACACAAATTTCACTTAGTAGAAATGACAACATACATTTTCTTCAGCAAATGCTCCCATTTTGTCTGACACACACATCCTTCAAGTACTAACTTTACCATAATGTGCAAACTTTGTTAACTTTATATCCACAAGAGTTGCCTCAAATAACTTCCTCCTTGGGAAGCTAGAAAGGCAGGCAGCAGTGTTCTCAATCAGTTTTTAAATCACAATAATTCAGAGCAGAACAATTAACTTTCATACAGGCAAATACACTGTGTGAAGGTAAAGGAAATATTCAATAATGGGAGTTGAGAAGAGTTACTTAAAATGAAGCACAGGTTGATGACGCTCACAAACATACTCAGCTCCATTTGTGAGGATGGAGTCTCTGTACATAACAGTCGAGCTGTTATAAGTGTGTGAGGGGCTGTTAGTTAGAAGTGACTTTGCTGAGAACTCCTTAAGCAGCTACGACCCAAGGCCAGAGAAGACCCAGGTGCTCTGGGTAATGTAAAGCATCCTTGTCACTCTTCCTCTGGATTCTTGTGATTCCGGTTTCAGCTTCAGCGTCTGGACTTTGGTCCATTCTGTTGGCTGGCTTCCAGGCTTCCTTTCTTCTTCAGTCTGAGATCTAAGAAGTGGCTTGGTTCCCAGTGCATTCCTGTAAATATCTTCCTCCATTTCTATTGTCAATGCTTTCTCAGTGCCTCTAGCAATGGCTCTTAAGTTACAATATCCATCAAAATAGCCAGGAAAACTCATCAAAACTCATCAAGATGGGCCCAGTTCTTGGGCCCACCTTGAAAACTGTAAACAGTTAGCCATTGATGATTAGGTAGCCACTAACTAGAGTTTTTTTTTTTTTTTTTCCTTTTTTGCAATTACTGATTATAGCTTTTAATTGTTCACCTGCCCATTGTTAACTGTGCTGTTTAGGCAATATGCTCTCTGACTCCCACTAGGTTCCTATAGATAACATCTTCCTGGTGCCTGGGTCATCATGGTAACAGATGTTTGAGTTGTTTTTCAGGAATTAGGATGCCTTGTCTAGTTCAGGCCACTGGAGACCACCAACCCATCAACTGGGCCTGTGCAGGTGCCTGATAAGTGACTTTCTTTTTTTTGGTGAGGAAGATTAGCCCTGAGCTAACATTTGTTGCCAATCCTCCTCTTTTTGCTGAGGAAGACTGGTCCTAGGTTAACATCTGTGCCCATCTTCCTCCACTTCATATGTGGGATGCCTTCACAGCATGGCTTGATAAGCGGTGCATAGGTCTGTGCCTGGGATCTGAACCTGCAAACCCCAGGCCACTGAAGCAAAGCGCACAAACGTAACTACTACACTACCAGGCCGGCCCGGATAAGTGATTTTTGGTGTTAAGAGGCTAAAAACTCCACCCTCAGATCATGCTAATGCTGCCATTCTGTGAACATGCATCCTACGAAGAGATATGAAGGTTGACTATGCTTGTGCAGATCATCAATGACCCCATTTCTCTTCACCTCCAATCATCTGTCTCCACACTTCAGACCACCTTGCCCCCTACCCCATAAATATCCCTGAGCCCCCATTTCCAGGGAGGTGGATTTGAGACTCGTTCTCCCACCTCCTCACTTGGCTGCCTTGTGATTAAACCCTCTCTCTGCTGCAACCTCATCATTTTGGTGATTGTCTTTCTGGGAAATGGGCATAAACAAACTGGGTTTGGTATCAACCTCAAGAGTTTCTAATTCAGTTGGTTCAGAGTCAGGCCCCGGAAAGTACATTTATTTTTTTACACAGCAACCCCACAAGGTTCTGACACAGGCCATTTGGGGGTCACCATCTGCAAGATGGAAGTCCGAACTCCTCATCCTGGTGTTCCAGAACTGGGTTTTGTGATGCACTTTCTGATTCCAACTCTTTCCTTCCCCTCAAAATGGAATCCTTCCTCCCAGCCAACACAGCCAACTTTATTGAGCACTTATTATATTTGTCAAGCAGGATGTTAAGCACTTTGCTTATACTATCTCATTTACTCATCACAACAATCCTTTGAAGTAGATACTATTATCTTTTCCATTTTACAGAAGAATTAAATAAAGCTTGGGGGTCAAGTCACTTGCCCAGTGTCCCAGGCTCACCAGTGGCAGAGGTCAGACCCAAACCCAGGTCTGTCTGAAATCCGAATCCCAATTTCATCAATGGCTCCAAGTTGTTTCAGTCACAACGATAGACTGCTGTCTCCTTCACCACTGTCCATCTTCATGACTTGCAGAAAAATCAGTATATATATTCATAAAGTCAGGGATCTGGTCAAGTTCCCGCCCATCTCTGGAGCTCTAAGACGCTGAGATGAGTTCGTGACACTTCCCACCTAAAATCCCTTCAATTACATTAGATTTAACACAACCCGCTTCTGTGAGAAAGTCATTTGTTAGAGTGTACAATTGCCAGGTCCTTTTCCAAGCACTGGGGACAGAAAAGAGAAACGACAAAGCACCTGCCTTCACGCAGCCAACTGAAGTCCAGCAGAGACAGACAGGTCTGATGCTCTTATTCTACCCGGAAAACAGGTGTAAGAGCTTCGTGCTGAGACAGGAGTGGAGGAGGAGCTGGGACTGAGGACGCAGCATCGGGGGGGCTTCACAGAGAAGCCAATATTGAAGGAGCGCCTAAACGTGCAGACACCGTGCATATTCAAGTAATAAGAGCTACATATATTGAGTGCCTACAGTGTACCCATAATGCCCCCTGCACACATTTTCTCATTCATCCCACAGCAGCCCTGTGCCAAGGTGCCTCATCTTCCCCATGTGGCAGATGAAAGCCTGAGCCTGGGCAGGGCTCGGTAACTCACCAGAGAGCACCCAGCCTGCACAACCAGCAGCTCAGATTCAACCCCAGACAGTTTGACTCAAGAGCACTGGGGTTGAAATAGAGAGGCGTGTGCGACTCCAGAGTGGTCAGAAACCTCAGGTGGCTCCATGAGGGTCTGAGCAGATGAGGCAGGGAGAGCGCAGAGATAGGAAACTAGATGAGGGCAGATTCTGGCGGGCAGGGGGAGAGGTGCTGAGAAGTTACATTTTCTATGTGGGCAATAGGGAGCCACATCTCCCAACCATCCCGGATTCCACTTCCTCCATAAAGCCTGAGCAGAGCACCCCAGCCTGCGAGGATCTCTCCCTCCCCTGGATTCTCCATTGGGGATGCACAGCGGCTCTTGTGTCTTATTGTGCATTTTTCTATTATTTCATGCATTGGGTCAACTAAGCTGTGGTTTCATCAAGATTGGGGACACCCTGTTCGGGGCCCCAGGAGGCTGTATATTGCATCACCCAGGCTCCTTCTTCTATCTAGTGGATCAAAAACATGAATCTCTGATCTCAATGGTGGCAGAGCAGAGGATGAGTGGTGACAGAGGTCGGAGTATTTATTCTCCTGACTTCTGCCTGGGGCGCCATGTTTTGGCACGGTCTATGTGCCTCTAGACAAGGCCACGGTGTTAGCAGGCTGCCCTGTCCAGGGCTGTGCCTCCTCATGGGCACTGGTCCCCACTCTCCCCCCTGCCCCTTCTGGTCTAGGGGAGGTAAGGACTTCCCACACTGCAAGCCCTGGGTGCTTCGCACTATCTCATTGAACCCCTCAAGCCTTCCCACGTCATTGTAAATAGTCTTTTCCTTAAACTATTCCAACCTCTTTGCATGTATCATCTATTTCCTTCTGAGATACTAACTGGTACAGGTTGGTTTTGTTTTGTTTTCTTCAAACTTCTCTAGAACCCTGCAATATTCTTTACTTCATTTATCCTTGACCTGAGCCTGCAGGCCAGTGTCTAATGAACATCTGGCCCTTTTTCAAACAGCATTTCCCTTTAACATCTCAAGAGAGAATTGCACCACATGGTCGGGAGCATCATTTCACCCCTGACCTAGAAAAGAGCCTTCTCTGGTGGGGCTACAAGACCAACGATTGCCATCATAGGACCTGTGTGCTGAAACCTGTGCCTCTCCAGCCCAGACATTCACGCGTCATTAAGCATCAGCACTGGCGTCCTTCGATGGATGAAAACTGACCACATAGAGTATCTAACATAGAGTATCTAAGTAAGAGAATGCGCGGAATGGGGGCAAATTCCTTAAGCACTGCCGTTAGACACACTTCTGTGCAGCTGGAGTATCCCCTTGGAGGAATCCCTCCCAGACAATCTGTGCAATGAACCCCCTACTGTGTTGTTTGCCAACATGTGTGTGGTCCACTGTGGCTGCTCAGGGAGCTGCTGGAGCAGATGGCTGGGAAGAGGCTGGGAAGCATCCCCCAGTCTCCCAGGAACACATCTTCACTTGCATAATGAAGGAAGTGGATTTCTTAGGGAGCAAAGGCAGTTCCAAGATGTCAGTGGACTCCACGTCCATGTGGGCAGGCGTAGCTCGAACTCACATCCTTCAGGATTACACAGATTCAGTCTCTTCACTGGTTTCCACAAGAAAGTCAATCTCAGACATCACGCTGAGTCTTTTTCGATAGACTGTATTGACAATGTGGTGGATCACAGAGCCACATCGTATCACGAGTACAAATGGTTTACCATCAGTTTACCTCTCCCTCACCCCACCCTTCCTCAGATCCCCCTGCACCTCCTGTCACTATCACTGAGGGGCAGCACAGCACCGGGGCATTGGAGCTGGTCACCAGTGTCTCCAGCTCCCCCTCCGAGGCTTGTCCTGCCCTCTACGGTTGGGTAGGGGCCACATGACTTCTGGCCAGTGGAAGCGACTGGAAATGATGTCTCCTGCATCTGAGAAGGCTGATGTTATGGCCAGTTTAAGACCCTTAAGAGGGCTTTTTCCCTCTTCTACAGGGACTGGTGAAGAGGGAAAAGGGACAGACACACAGACACACCCCTTCAGGCTACACAAGTATCCTGTAACTAAGATACAATCTCACATAAAAGAAAACATGGGGAAATCATAAATTGACTGGGACTAAGTTTTTCTACCATTTTGGACAACAGGAACTTAAAATCACTATTTGATGAAAATAAAGTGTATATTTCTTTCACAGTTGAGTGGATGTGCTGAGTTTCATTCCCACTACAGAGGAATTCTAGGACCAGCTGTTAAGAGAACACTACTTCCTCTCTCTCATTACACACTCCGACTAACACACGGCTCACGGGAGCAGAGAGGGTGCAGCAGGCAGATAAATCTTTAATGTCAGAGCAGTGAGAATCACTGTTTACTCCTGGTGATGGAAAAAGACAGGTGTACATTGTATGTTTGCTTCAGCACCAGCTGATTCAGGAATAGTCTGTAGCTTGATAATATTTGCTAAGAGCTTCTACCGACCAAGCACACAGAAGGTCCTGGGCAGACCTTAGCCTCAGCACTTTATACCCATTGTCTCACCCAATCCTCATAAACCTGCAGGGCAGACACCACATCTACTCAAGTCAACGCTGTTCAATATTTTTCTGCTCTAAGAGTCCACCTATGGACTCTGAAGCCATGGTGATATTTATAGAATGGAATATCAATGTTAACCTTGAACCTGTAAAAATATGGTTGGCAGAAGGTGGGAGGCAGTCCAGGTGTGGAAGGAAAGAAGGAGAAGGCAGCTCTGATCTCTTCACCTTATACAGCAAGTCGCTGACTAGAGCTGATGGAACAAGAAATAGAAACCTTAGCATCTTATTAAAATTACAAAGGGTGCCAGTAGAAGGAGCAGCCTGGGGACCATCTTACTAGCTGTCTCTTGGACCTGGAAGGAGGAAGAAGAGACATGTGAATGGGAAAGAGTCTAATATTTCCTAGAGGACTAGATAAATGTTGTCCAAAGATGGTAAATACAGAAATTGCACTATAAGCATATTATAAGATCCTGGAGGAAAACAGCAGGAGAATCAAAGGTTAAAAGAAGATGCTTCAGAAGCATGGAACTGCATGTGAGGAGGGGAGAGTGGTGACTTCTGAATTTCATCATGAACCTCTGTGAATGATTTAATTAGTTGCCATAGGCAAGCATTACACCACCACAAACATAGGCAAAGAGACACCGATTTGTTGCAGGTTCACACAACCTGAAAGGAATAAGTGTTCTTGGAAGTTGAAAGTGACTTAACATTCATAAATCATGAAATATTACAAAATGTCCCCAAATTTTCTCAACCTCTTGCTTTTCCACCTCATCTCTGTTTGTACTTAGTTTTTGGCACCTATGGATACACAGCCTAAAGTCCAATAATTTTCCCAGGGGCAAACATTCTCTATCACAGCACTTTTCATTCTGGGGCCACCATTTGAAATGTAGCCTCCTGTCTTGAGATCAGCTGCCCGTCTTAGACAGAAACGGCAGGTGTCTCGGGGGAAGCCCCAGCACACGGTTCTGTTGCTGGAGCCCGAGGTGATAACTCTCTTTCTTCCGTGGCTGGTACAGCTCTGAAGGACCCGGGAGAGAGAGGAGTGGACATTCCCACCCTGTGGACTAGGTGGGCTGACCCATTATGCAGCGTGACACCACTGCTGGATCGAAACTCAATTCTAATCCAGGCGAGGGTGAAAGTGGCCTTTTCATTCTTATTCGTGAACTGGCAGGTTTTCTGAGGTCTCTGGGCCTAAGGGGAAGAGAATCTGGCCCATCTGAGTGTCAGAGTCCACAGGACGCTTCCAAGATTTGCAAGACCACCATTTCTGCCCTTTGTCCCCAAGTTTCGGAGGTGGGGCTTGGCTGCCACGGTTGGTCTTATCTGAAGTCATTTCGGGTCCGGAGAGGAGGAAGATTCTGGAACCCAAGGATTCCCATGAGACAAGTGCTCATCCACCACACTGTCTCCCAGGACCCAACTCCAGGTGGCTACGGTCTGCGTGCCGTCGATGTCCCTCGGAGAGGGCAGACGCTGCAGAGCTGATCACAAAGGTTGGTCTACTAGTCTATAAACCAGGTTCTTGCAATGTGGATGACCCCAGACCAATTGTATCAGCTGCTGTGCCATCTCTCCCGGAACGGGGATCCCTTGTGTTCAGACCAGTTTGCTTCCCTCTGGTCTCCCTGAATCTCAGCCCACAGCCCCGAGGCGTGAGAGCAATGAACGTCTATGTCTGAGGTACCTAATCTCCTAACGGATGACGTGAGCACAGAGGAAAACAGAATCTTTCAGTCAGAGGCCAATCCTCACTGAAGAGAGGGCTAATTCGTTTCTACTTTGCACAAAGCCTGGGGAAGTGAATTCGATAAGCATCTCATCTCTGCTGGTCAAGGAACCAGAGGAGGGCACTGTGAGAAACACAAATGCCAGGCTCCGCCCGGGAGACTCAGTTCCTTAGGTGCAGGGCGGGGCCTGGGAACAGGGACCTTTGCGGAGTCTTAATGTAGTTGTGAAGGTCAGGCCGGTTTGGGGACTCTGCCTGGGAACCTGGGCAGCTAAGACCAGCAGCTGGGCCCATTTTCCTCCTCTCTGAGCTGAAGAGATTACTAGCACCAACCACGAGTCAAGGAAAGTCACTCACTTGACAGCATTTAGTGAGCACCTGCTGTGTACCAGGCATTACACTGTGACACAGTCAGCGCAGACCTTCGTGACTGGGAGACAGGTGTGGATGGACCGAGGAGCACCACTCACACCTAGAGGTGAAGTTGTCACAGAGAGGGGCTCCAGGGACCTGGGCCAGGGGCACTGCAGGCAGGAGGCATGGAAGTTGGCCCTGAGGCAGCCTGTGATGGCTAGTTTTATGCATCAACTTGGCTGAGCCATGGGGTGCCCAGATAGCTGGTTAAGCATGATTTCTGGGTGGGAGGGTGCTTGTGGAAGAGATTAGCATTTGAATGGGTGAACTGAGTAAAGCAGAAGCCACCCCCACCCCAATATGAGAGGGGATCATCCAATCCACACAGGCCTGGACAGAACAAGATAGTGCAGGAAGGGAATGTCACTGTCCCTGCCTGACTGCTGAGCCGGGACAGGGATCTGCTCCTGCTCCCAGGGCTCCTGGTTCTCAGGCCTTCAGACCTGGACTGGAATCGACACCACGGCCTCTTCAGTTCTCAGGCCTTGGAACCACACCCTCGACTCTCCTGGGTCTCCAGCTCGCAGACAGCA
This sequence comes from Tapirus indicus, assembly GCA_031878705.1. Lineage (NCBI taxonomy): Eukaryota > Metazoa > Chordata > Mammalia > Perissodactyla > Tapiridae > Tapirus > Tapirus indicus. The sequence goes on from CM062938.1 coordinate 6,946,860, forward strand.
GGTCATGGCACTTCCCAGCCTCCATAATCATGTGAGCCAACACCTTACAATAAATTCTCACACACCCCCATATTTGTTCCATCACTATGGAGCACCCTAACGAACACACAGCCCTGCACTGGACTGAAGCAGGAGTCACAACCGGCCAGGACGGGAGGAGGTGGGAAGAGCACCCCAAGCAGAGGCCCGAGTCAGAAGACACGAGGTGAGTCCCAGCAAGGCTGAAGTACAGGGAGAAGAAGCCCAGGCAGACCCCCCGGGGCCACCTGAGGAGTGGAGGTCCCCACCCAACAGGCATAGGAAAACCTTGGAACTGCCCCAGGCAGGAGAGTGCTTAGACCACCTTTGCTGCCATTCGGAACAAGGGTCAAGGTGACCCCAGTGCTTTTAGCCGCCACCACCAACTCTCGCAGCCCCCATCCCCCACCGAAAGTGACCAAATGGTCTCTCCCAGAGCCTCCTGGGCGCTGGCTCTTCCCTTTTAGGCAGACCCTCATTAGGGCTCCAGACAGGAGACCTCACGCTTGTCCTTGAGCCCCTCACCCGACAGACTGACCCTCTGGTTTAACTTCCCTGTACACAGAACCCACCTTCACATGCAGGTGGAGGGCCTGCAACCCACACCCGCCACAAGGCCTGTGCGCTGGAGCTCTGGGTCTCCTCACCCTGCAGGTTCAGTTTGCACTGACAGAGACCCACTGACCAAGGCCATGATGCCCCGGCTGCATCCCATTTCATTTGACAGTCACCCGCTCCCGCGTCTCTCGGAGACCGCCCCCTTCTGTTTTATTCTCACACAGATCCTCTGCATCAGCTCTCCTGCTGTGCTACTGGACCCTCTTCACTGTTGCTCACATACGGGAGGTGGCTCAGTTCTGTCGGGAGCCAGGCAGGTGATGTTCCGCTACAAGAAAGTGCTTTCACCGGGGGCTGCAGTCAAGGGCCCGGGCGCCAGGGCGCACCAGCCGGTGACCTCCTAGGGCCTCCCAGATGCCTCCTAGTGAGGAGATTTGTTTGCTCCAGGGTCAGTGCACTAAGTGAGGACCTTCCTACTTTCACCATTTGGGCTGTTAACTATGAATTGGGTGGTTTTGCCTGATATTTTGGTGACACCTTGACACAAGATGAAACAGCAGCAAAATGTCTAGAAATGAGTGCATTTTCTTATTTAACCATCTGAGTCAGGATTGTATATACATGGTTTGTTACTTTGGTCCACACGATTCTCTGCTACTCAAATGACAATTTATCTTCCTGCAGTGAATTAATGGGGTGATCTTCTTTACATGGGAACAGGTCATATCAAATGGCCTTGAGAGGAGCAGTGACTCTTGCAGCCCTGAAACATTGGACTCACCCAGATAGTTCAGGATAATTTCTGTATCTTAAGGGTCTTAATTACTGTAACCTTGATTACAAAATATCCTTTTTGCTGTGTAAGTTCGAATATTCACGAGTTCCAGGGATTAGGGTGTGCACATCTTTGGGGGCCGTGGTTCCTCCCAGCACACAGTTAACTGCCTCGGCCTCTGAGGCCCCCATGTGGCTAGAATGATGCGTGAAGCAGATGGACCTCGTCATCCAGAGACGCCTGGGTCAGGGCACAGGACCCGGCTCGCTGGAGGAGGACGGGCCTTGGGCCTCTGTGCCCTGAAGTTCCCCAGGTGTTCCAACATATGCCAAGGTTTGAGAGTCAGAGGGGGTGACACTGGGCTGCTCATTAGAGGCACCTGGGTGCTTTCCAGATTCAAGCCCCAGGGCCACCTCACCAGCTTCACCAACATTCAGCGAACTTCTGTTCAAAGTACTGGGGAACAGAGCAGAACAAGACAGATGTCTGTTCTCAAGAAGATTCTATTCTACAGAGATCAACAGACCTTTTCTGTAAAGGGCCACACAGTAAATATTTCAGGCTTTGAGCACCATATAATGTGTTTTTTTATAACCTTTAAATGTAAAGACCATTCTTTTGCTCATGTACCTTACAAAAACAAAGGTCTAGTGGAATTTGGTCCCACCAGTTTCCTAACCCCTATTCTAAAGAAAAAAAGACAGAATAACAAATATACGTAAGATATAAAACATCGACTGTTCCGTGCTGAGAAGTGCTATGGGAAAGGTGGACAACATGGTGCAGGCAGGAGCTCTGGGGAGAATGGGGTGGGGCAAGTTGCCATTGTAAACAGGTGATTAGAGTGTGTAATTAAGATGGTATTTGCCCAAAGACTGGAAGTAGGTGAAGAAATCAGCCACGTGGAAATCCATGCCTCAGTGTAGCTCCATCCCTCATTTGTAAGACTGTTCTAGTAATCCCATTGGGTTGGGGTTGCTCCTGTTAGATGAAATCACGCGCTTCAGCTGCTGAGGACACTGTAGATGACTCAGAAGGCTCCTTCACGGTACTTTCTCTGCCAACATTCACGGGGCACTTACACTCGCAGGCTTCATTCTGAGTGTTCTACATAAAATAGTCCATTGAGGGCTCACAACGACCCTATGAAGTAGGTGGGTAAGAGAATACTGAAGACCCCTGCCCCCCAAGATTCCTATCCCCTGGTTTTTCAGATACCAATCTAGATGCTGCTGTGAAGGGACGTCGCAGGTGGAATTAAGGTCGCTAATCAACTGACCTTAAGATGTGGAGATTATCCAGGTGGGATCCATGTAATCACATAAATGGGTACTGGGTTTTTTTAGGAGCGAAGATATTCAAAAATTAGACTGTGATGATGGTTGCACAATTCTGTGACTACCCCAGGAGATATTGAATTATGAGTGAGTTGTATGGTACAGGGATTATATCTCAATAAAGGTGTTTAATTACAAGCAGAAGGCAGAAGATTTGAAGCAATGAGGCAGAAGGGAGTCAGATCTGAAGCGGGAGAGGGACTTGACCATCCATTGGTGGCTTTGAAGGGAGCCAGGGGCCAGGGAATGTGGGGGCCTCCAGAAGCTAAGTGTGACCCCAGGCTGAGAGCCAGTAAGAAAAGAGATCTCAGTCCTACAACTGCCAACTGAATGGGTTTGCAAGCTGATTCACCCGCAGAGCCCCCAGAGAGAGGAGCAGCCAGCAGCCGACTCCTTGATCCCCCTTGAGACATGCTAAGCAGAGAAGCAACCACTCTGTGGCCAGGCTTCTGACCTACAGGACTGGGAGAACCTACAGAACTGGAAGAACATAAGTGGTTGTTCTAAGTCACTAAACTTGTAGTAATTTGTTACAGCAGAAATAGAAAACTAATACAAGAAGATATCACAACCGAACTCAATTGGTTTGTCTCTTGGTGAGTGTGAAGACAAAAAGCACAATCAAGGCAGAAGTAGGTGAAGAACAGGTTTATTGACTGCACAAGGATGGAGACTACCGGGGATGGCTTCCAGTGTCTCCCCGAGCTCTTTATACACGAGAGAGAGAACAAACTGTTTATTTGGAACAGCTGTGTTCATTTAGGGCCCATGCATGGCAGGTAAACGTGCTATTACATACATCACATGATCTGAAAATGGCTGCTTGGGCCCTCCCAGAGGAAGTAGAACTTAGGACGCTAACGAGTTTAAGGTGACTTTAAGAGACTTGGGGCTGGAACATTTTGCAGGGGTCTTGCTGTAAATGTGTGAAATTCTCTGCAAGGTAGCAACATCTGCAATATGGAGACAGCTAACATGGTCTGTCAAATGTTCTTCAGACAAGAAGAAACTTCTTGACAGACCATGTTAGTTGTTGACAGATCCTCAGTAATCCTTCTTTTTCCTGGTTCCCTGGTCACAATATGATCATTGTCCTCCATTTTCCCGATGAAGAGACTGAGGCACAAAAAAGTAAGTTGTCAGAGTCTACCCAGCTAGTGTGGTTTACAGGATTTGAACCCAGGCAGTCTAGCTTCACTCAATCTCTGTGCCATACCCACCACATAGACACAAAGGGCAGCAATAATGGCGAGAACTACAGTATTCCCTGCATGCAGTGGGTGCTTACTAGGTGCCAGACAGTACATCCAAGGTCATCTTCACAGTGACCTTTCTTGTAAATCCTATTATCCCCACTTCCCAGAAGAGAACATCGAGGCACAGAGAATTCAAGTAGCTGGTCCAAAGTCACACAGCTAGAACACGACAAAGACCAAAACACAGATCCACCTGTCGCCAGAGCCTTTACCCCAGACATAATTCCGTCTGTCCTTATTATTCAGGAATCGTCTCTCGGATATATAATGACCTCTCGGACCATTAGGTCTGCCGGGTGCTGCAGCCCCTGCCCTGATCATGTGCTTGTAGAACAATGATGCTGACGTTAAAGAGAAGCAGATGGAGCATCGTTAACTACACATCAGGCTCTCTAAGTCATTGGCACCTGTTAACTAAATATGCACACACCCCTCCAGGTGCACAGTTCGGCCCAATGTTACAGGTGAAAGAACTGAAAAAGAGACAGTGAACCACGAGCCCCAGGTCACCCAGCCAGCTGGTAAGTGGCTGAGGCAGGATTTGAACCGACGTCGCGGGCTCTAGAGACCACCCCCTCGGAGCCCTCACTCGGCGTCCCGCATCCTCCAAGCACTTTGTGCCAAGTGTAGTCCAGGTAACTGTCACAGCGACCCCGTGAGGCAGGGACTATAATCATTCCTATCCAGGGATGGAGGAAGTGACCCTCAAAATCTTAACTAATTTGCCCAAAATAGCCCATAGTATTTGAAATACCTTAGAATTCTGTCCCAAGAAGCCTGATTCAAGACCCACGTCACGCAGGCCTGCCCTGCGGGAACTTGCACACAAATGAAAAGTTTGCTCTTCTTGGTAGAAAGCACGGTGGCGTCTCCAAACAAAGCTACCTGGAAATTTGGGCGCTTTACATGCAGGATGCAAAGCTGAGCTGAAGCAGCAGAAATAAAAGCCCTTGCCGTGGTCCTCTCCCCCTGCCAGCCCCTACCTGCCTGGGCTCCCCCTTCCTCCTCCCACCTCCGGCACACGCTCAGGCACAGCGGTGCAGAGACTGAACGGGCCGTGTTTATCTCCATCACAGGCCAGAATAAATGAACTGGGCAGCACTCGGAATCCATGTCTCTGTCAGGCTCTTCTTTAAAAAGTCACAATGAAAAAAATTTAAAGCAGCAAATCGCTAAAGCTTTCAACCCTTGGGGGAACAGGTCTGTCGTGTCAGAAACACAACAGTATTCCCTTGAAGGAATATGCCACCAGAATCCACCCAAGGTCTGACCCTTGTCCAGACAGATCACCCAGTGAAGGGCATCATGTGAATCTCCTCTTGCTGCTGTAACAAGTCACCACAAACTTAGTGGCTTAAAATAACACATTTATCTTTTTATGGTTCCGAAGGTTAGAAAGTTGCAACGAGTCTTTGCGGGTTAACAATCAAAGGCTGCATTCCCCCTACAGGCTCTGAGGGAGAGTCCATCTCCTCACCTCCTCCAGCTCCCAGAGGCCCCACAGGCCTTGGCTCACAGCTCCCCGTTACTCCAGCCTGCATCTCCTTCTCTGACTCTCCTGCCTCCCTCTCACAAGGACCCTGGTGATTACATTGGGGCCACCTGAATCATCCAGAACAATCTCCCCATCGCAAAATCCTTAAATGGATCACATCTGCAAATACCCTTTTGCCATGTAAGGTAACATATTCACCACTTCTGGGATTAGGACCTGGACATCTTGGCAGGCGACATTATTCTGACTATCACAGGCATGAAAGTGCAGGGTGTTTAGGAAATCCACCTTTTCCTGCAATGGAAAGATAATGTCCCGGGTTGGGCATAGAGTTCTGGGAGCACAAAAAAACTTTGTTCTGCCCTCTACCCCCAAAGAGATCAGCCAAGTGGAGTTGCTGAGTAACTTTTTATACCACTTCAAGATCAGATGTTCATTTTAGGGCCAAAGCATTGGTCCCAGATAGAAAATGAGCACAAAAAGCATGACTATATGATGCCCTCTTTGTTTTTCTCTGGCTTCTTTTGGTCTACAGGATAAAGTCCAAAGGAGCCACAAGTTTGTGGGCAATTAGACACGTTTAGTTTTGCCAACCCAATGTTCATCTTCACCCAGCGTAGGCAAGTACAGTTTATGGCGATCCCCACCACTCCCTAGTATCATCCCCAGCCACAGACATATGTATGACACAGCTGGGTCTCTGAAGTCACTGGTTTGGATGCCCTGGTCTGCCCCTCTGACCCACTCCCCAGCACTACAGCCTGTCATTCTTCTATACCCCTTCTCCCTGGGCATCATCCACATGGATGTCCTCACCATTTTCCAAATAACCCTGCCTTTCACAACTTGTTCCCTTTGCCTCATACATGGATATCCCTTTCTCCACTTATTATAATCCTCTTCATTCCTCGTGGCCCAGTTCAGTCGTCATTCCACATATAAAAGTTCCCCCCAACTCTCCTGAACTCTCCTCTACTTTCCTCTTCTCAGTGTCACTGCCTTCCATCTCTCTATTTATACACCTGGGACCCCAGGCTGTTCACACAGTAGGGGAATTATTCATGCTCAAAGCTGTCTGCACGCTGAGCTCCTGGAGACCAGGACCTGCATCTTATTCACTGCACCACCCCAGAGTTGAACATGCACTCGGAAGGTGAATCCCAGAAAGAGGAGGTGAGAAAAGACACACAGTTGCATTGTGTGACTGCGATCATGGGCGGATGGAAGAATAAAGTGAAGGAATGCTGGAAGGAAGGGAGGAAGAGAGCAAGGGGGAGACAGTGACATACTAAGTCGTCAAAAATACTTTTTAAAATTTAAATCTAATCAGATGAATGGATTTCAGTAAAAAACTAGAGCTATGATAACTCCAGCTGCAGCGTTCCAGCAGTCTGCATGCTGAATGCTGGGCTCACAGGGCCTCGATGTCAAATGAAGCATTTAATCCATCCAGGAACCATGCTCCTTCTAGTCAAGCATTTCCTCAGTGGTCACTCCCCAGTTTCAGTCAAGTGAGCAAGACAGGAAAAGAAGCCATACACGCAACGGCCAGCACAGGTAAGAAAGCATCTGAGATATTCCCAAAATAAAGGAAATGCTAATGGCCCTTTCTACGGGTGGCAGTGACTCCTGTTATTTTCCTTCCTGGGCTAATGGAGAGAGGATCTCGCTTTGCACCACCTCCTAGGCTGCTCTCGCCCTCATCTGTCTGCAGAGATATTCAAGTCCTGGCTATGTTGAATTTTCAAAGGCCAGGATGGGCATTTGACATAACAGTGTGACACCAACCAAGGAAAACAAGGCCATAAAAATCAGGAGAGATGCTGCTCCCCGAACTCGTGTCACTGGAGGGACAGGAATAGATGGATAAGAAAAGAAGGAACAGTTAGGAAAACATAAACCCAACCTGGTCTCCCTGGTGTCTGCAGCTTGTTTGTAGCTGGTGATAAATGTTTGCACAGTGCCTTCTGAACTTTGGGCGAGGACCCTTCCTCCCACCTGGAGGCAAACAAGAATAATAACATTTACGTATCAGTGTCCAGACTCCGCACTGTAATTCTCTGCAAAATCTATGAATAGGTGACTCAATCATCACCCCTCTATAGGTGAGAAACGCAGGCACAGAGAAGGTTAAGAAACTGATCCAGAGTCACACAGCCGGGAAGGGGTGGAGGAAGACTTGAACCTAGACGCCTGGTTCCAGAGATGACATCGTGACCACGGCCCTGTGCGGCCTTCTGAGCGGCTACTCAGCACAACCTTTCCGGGGTTCAGAGCTTTGGGGAGGGGATGCCTGGATGATCAAGAAAGAACAGAGTAGGTCACATGATGCTCTGATTCTCCCTCAGTATAACCCAGGGCTGCAGTTAAACAAGCCAACTGAGCCCATGCACTTACCTTAACCCCTTCCTGACACCCCCAAAATGACGACAGTATAGGAAAGACAAAGGGAGGAGCAGAGGCATAAACTCACAAGGACAGAGCAGATGGGCAAAGGGAGATGTGAGCAAGACACCCTGGGGATTTGGACAATGGGTGGACACGTGGTAGCTGACCTCTCTGGGCACTGGACCCCGGAAAGCAAGCGCCCTGCAGCGTGGAGCCCTCCCAGGTCTCAGAAGGCACGGCTTCACTTGCCCCTGAGATGCAGCAGGAGTGGAGCTGGAAACAGGGGCATTCCCTAAGGGCTTGGACCCCACCCACTGCCTCCTGCTGTGCACGAGGCCAGGCAGTTTCCCCCGTTTGCACCCCAGTGGAAGTCTGGAGCTTTCTCTATGGAGAGGAAAAGCCAGGGTGGGGGCTCTGGACTCAGACTCCAGGCCCAATTGAGAGAGAGGGAGCCACACTAGAAATAGGGTTTGTACAAAAGTCTCCTGACTGGACAGTGTCTCCCAGGCCCCTCACCACACCCAGCTCCACAGAGCAGGCAGCCGGAGCATCATCTCCCTGTGCGCCAGCCTGCTGCCGGCTGGAGAGTCAAAGCTGCCTCTCTGAGGAGGCTGTGGAGCCGAGAGAAAAGACCAACTACAAATGCTGACAGTCAGCGTCCTGCAGTGAACAGCCCAGCGGATCACACTCAATAAGGGGCCCAGACGTCAAGCCCTGTCCATGCCCGCAGGGATTCCGGTCAGCTTTGCAGCTCATCAACCCTAAATGTGAGTGGACAGCAGACGCGACAGCAAAGACAGAGATTTTAAAAAAGCCAAGAAAGGAATCTGAAAGACAAGCGACCATGCAGGCATAAGAAATCTCTGCAAAATACTCATTAACATTTTCATTCGAGTCCATGAAACTGGAGGATGATGTTCTTTTTATGAAAATGAACATTGAGAAAACAAGAAAGGGTTTTAGAAATTAAAATAGGATAGCAGAAATATAAAACACATAAAGAACTGGAAATTGATGTTTATGAACTCTTTCAGACAGTGGAACTAACAGAAAGCCAAACAAACAACAATAAGAAAAGGATAAGGAAAGGAGAGAGAAGACTTCAAGTTCAGAGGATCTGGTCAGGAAGCCTCATATTTGGACAAGAAGAATTCCAAAGAGAGAAGACAGAGAAAACGAAGGAGAGAAAATTATCACATAAATAAAGAAAAATCTGGCAATACGAAAGACAATCATTTCCAAGTTAAAAGTTTTCACCAAGTGCCTATAACTATGAATTCAAAAGAAAAAGAAAAAGATGCACAACCAGGCACATTATTATGAAATTTCAGAACAGAGAAAAGAATAATATTCTAGAAGCTTCCAGAAAGAGAACACAAGTCGCACACCACAGACAAGGAGACCTGAGTTCTAGTCCTGCATCAGCTGGATGTGCGACCATCTGGATGTTGCAAATTAAACATACCCAGGCCGTGTCTTAGCGTCTCAATCAGAACCGAGGGTGAGAAGATGCTCTGCATCATTAGCCATTAGGGGAATGCAAACTAAAACCACAACGAGATACTACTGCACACCTACGAGAATGGCAAGGACAGAACTAATACTATCAAGTGCTACATATAAGGCATATACAAAAATTAAGTATATTTCTATACACTGGCAATGAACATTTGAGAGGATTTTTTTTAAATGCCATTTACTATAGAGTTTTAAGGTATACAATAGTTAGGGATAAATTTCATGAAAAATCTTTACAATGAAAACTACAAAACATTGAGGAAAAGATATTAAAAGACCTAAATTAGTGGAGACATATAAACCGTACTCATGGACTGGAAGAGTCGGGATTGTTAAATTGTCACTTTCCCCCAGAGCGTCCCAAGGATTAAACATGCTACCAAATGAAAGGAATACTCCATGGCGTGGATATAACGCGTGTTGTTTATCCATCCCTCAGGTGATGGACACTCGGGTTGTTTCCTCTTTTTATGGATAAAGCTCCCACGGACACTTGTGTACAGTTTCTGTGTTCTCCGGGCTCCCTGCTGTATGTTTTTTTTTTTTTTTGGTGAGGAAGACCAGCCCTGAGCTAACATCTGTTGCTAATCCTCCTCTTTTTGCTGAGGAAGACTGGCCCTGGGCTAACATTGTGCCCATCTTCCTCTACTTTATATGGGACGCCGCCACGGCATGGCTGACAGGCAGTGCGTCCGCGGGCGCCCGGGATCCGAACCCGCGAACCCCAGGCTGCCAAGCGCGGACGAAACCGCTGCGCCACCGAGCCGGCCCCTCCCTGCTGTATGTTTTTAATGAAATGTGTAATTTGAGCATCTTGACTTGGTCTGTGAGCCTCTCTGATCCATGACCTCTAGAAGATCTCACTTGGCAGGGTGTTGGAGGTTCCCATTGCATCTAGGTAACTTCCCAGAAGACAATTCCATGGTGTGACCATTCCAAATGCTGCCTTCCAGGGCGTGCAGCTACGGGAAGAATGGCCAATTCACAGGATGTAACTAAATGGGAAAATCGATGCCTGAAGAGAGGATGCAATTAATAAAGCTTTCACAGGGAAACAGAGAGGAACAGGATCCAAATTAAAGCTTCCACTGCCTAATCGATTACAGTCCAGCTCCTGTGACCCCAGGCTGGTGAGACCAGGGCAGCCTTGACTCTCACGAGACCTGGCAAATGCGAAGTGCAAGTTTGCCTCCTTTGTGCAACAAAGAGTCCCCTGCAAAGCCTGTGTGTGTGGATGGCAAATGCTCATACACACAGCCCAGTGGCTACAGAAATGCTGCATTTCTTATGGATAAAATTCCTCAGCAAAACTTAGCAAGTGGGGAATCTGATAGGGTCACCTGACAGTGCCGGAACCAATCACTGTAGCCAAGGTGATGGCCTGCACAGATTGGCCAGGCGTGTGTCATGTGACCACACTGGAGGGCATTTGGATTCAGAATAGGGCAGGGAGCAATTCCCAGTGAAAATCTGGGTGTTGTTTCTAGAATCTGGCAGGAAAAAATACACCATGGCACATGTGCAGGATGCCTATAAACGTTTCTGAATGTTCAGGAGCATTTGGCAGTTAGAACATAATTTCTGGAAGCATTCATTATACACTAAACCATAATACAGACCCTATCCTTCAAGTAGGGACAATTTTTCATAAATTTATCCTGTGAAATATTTCCTTCAGAAGAAAACAGCATAAGCATGGAATGACAGACACAGAAAAATGTGTGTGCATGCAGTGTGCACGCACACACACAGGAGCTTGAACAAAGATCTATTTTAGAATCCCAGATGCCCAGACGTGTTTTATGCAGGGGTCATTGCTGTGTGACGCCTCCCTGTCCATCAGCTGAGGCGTGTAGCGTTCTCTCCCCCAACCCGTTTCTGAAATGCCTACTGTGATTAAGAATTTGTAAGAGATTTTCCCAAAGCCCCCGGCATGGATGTGTCTTTCAGAATGTTAAGTAATCCATTTCTGACATGTGCCCTTGGACTGAGTTTTTAAAGATCTCTGACACTTATTGACAGACAGTAATTAGTCTGAAGAAGCTGACCTCTGCCAAGTGCCTGACTTACTGTGAGTCATCTTCCTTATCAGTCTTCCCCTCCACGTCGTCATTTACGGGAAGGCACATTCTCCTCTACTCAGCTCCGTGCTGTGCTCATGCATGCCCACTTTGAGGATGGCTGTCTGCGTTTTGTCCTCCTAGATGGATCTTGAGTATATCAACATTGGAGAAAGAGGCCAGGCCATGGGCACTAAGGAACATGTCACCAAAGAATCCAAGCCATGTATTCAGAACTCCCGAGAATTAGGGTGTCAGGGAATTTGGGTCTTTCAGGTACCCTAAGCCAAGGGCGATCGCTCCATTTAGTGTCCAAACCGGGATAGATCTGAGGGAGAAATGGGACACTATCAACAAATGGGCTGTGAGAGTAGACATAACCAGATTACCCCGGGTGACCAGGTGGTCTAGACACCTACCTGCACGTCAGACCCCAGCTCCACATTTAGCTCTTACGTCTGTGCACCTGGGATGTCTCTCTTCTCTTCATCAGCACACGTCAGTCACCTCAGATGCCCTCTCTTAATAGAGACTTCTCGTACTCAGTGTAGTTCCCACAATTTCTTCCTCTCCGTGGCCCTAAAACATTTTCCTCTGCCTTAGGAAGCCACTGTTGGTTGCAAATGAGAGAAACTCACTTAGCCCGATGATCAGGTATTTTACTTACATTTCTTAGGCTAAGGGCACATAGCCCCAAAAGGGGTGATACCTACGGGTGGTCATTAAGGCCTCGTGACTATCAAATGCCCGTGTCTCTCACATGTGTTTTCCCTTCTAAAAGCTTTATAGTTTTGTGGGTTTTGTCTCTTGTATATTTAATGCACGGTGAATTTTGGTGTCTCGTGTGCATTCAGTGTATCACAGACATTTAGTGCTCGACGCACTGCATGAATATTTCACCCAGACTTGGTCCTTCCATCTTTCTCTGTGTTCTGCACGCAACGCCCTACCTTATCATGCACAACACAAACCCATATATAATTCCATCTCCCCGCCTTATTTGTTTCTTTCTCTTATTTCCATAGCAGGATTGAATATTCATAAATCATACAGAAAACACACAACACAAGAACCAACCTTTCATTCCACCTTCTGCCCAATGGGGAGGTAGCATTTCAGGGGTCTTTCTTTTGGAGAGATGTTCATTGCATCTAGAAGAGATTGGAAGTCTCATCCCTCATGTTGAAGGAGCCCCAAATTCCCGTCTTCCCTCTGTGTAGGTTCTCTCTGAAACTGGAGACTGACCAGTGGCCCGAGGGAATGAATGTCCCTCAAAATGACTCCTGCCAAATGTGAGCTCTTCATTCAGGGACAAGCCTGGGCCATCAGCAGAGGGAAAGGACTGATCTCAACTGGTTTCAGCCAGATAAGAGCTGACTAATATATCTTGGACACCCTGAAGGAGGAATGGCTTCTGTCCCTGAGGAAGTGGCAGCTTAGAGGCCTCCCAGGTTAAATGGAAAATCCGGCATCTGAAAATGGAATATAAACTGGAAAATACAATAGAAGACTCTGCAGTGGCTGCTTCAAAACCCAGCATTTGATTTCAAACAATAGAATACCTGGCTAAAGGAGGCTTCAATAATAGGCAACTGTTTTTCTTACCCAACAAGAAAAAGGTGGTTCCAGGTTGGTTTGGTGACTCAGCGAGCTCAGGGCTGTAGATGAGCCTCTCTTTGATTCTCTTGATCCTTTCCTCATAGTCACAAGAAGGCTGCCATGGCTCCAACAATCTAACCCTCATGCAACATCACACAAAAGCAGAACTAAGGGAGGGGACCACTGTCACACATCTGTCTCTTTCTATTAGAGGGGGAAATAATGTCCAGGAGCTCCAAGGAAGCTTCCTTCTGTCCCACTGACCAGAATTGGAGGCACTCTCAAGCCCTAGCCATAAAAGAGGCTGCAATCATGGGTATTTGGCATTTTCAGCCTCCATAGAATGAGGGAGAAGGACTTTGAAATAAGGAGAAGGGGCTGGGAATAGCTTCTGGGTGGATAACCACGATTCTGTACCCTAGTGAGCCCCGAGATCTGTACAGGCAGCCACATTTATGGATCTCTGCATCCCAGCATCTCTCCAGGCAGACAGGAGGGGCTCAGTGAGTGCACACCGACATGACCAGCATTTCCCGTCGGGACGGGGAGACCAGACCCTTAGGGGCCACATCAGCTGGAGATGCCCCACTGGATGGTTTTGGCTGTTCATGAGTTCCAGGCCCGGCTTTCCCCTCGCATGTTTCCGTCACCCCCTAACGCCCGCAGGCACCTTTGTTCATGACCCCAGACGAGTTACAAGGCTGGGAAATTTTCTATGTGAGCTCCATTTGGAATTTTTAAATAGATTATATTTTCTAAATTCATAAGTGAAGAAACTCGCCCACAAAAGAAGAACTACAGACTGAAGTTGGGGGAAAAAAGCTCCAGGTGGGGAAATGCATTCCTGGACGTTGTCAGCGGCTGAGTCCAGGTTGTCCAGACTAGACTGAGCACCAAGAACCTGTCATCTTTTCACCTGGTGCATCAGTCAGACAAAGGACTCCTTTAATTCAGGAAGAAATAGTGTGGAGGTGACATTTGTCACCGGAAGCCAGGTACCTCAGTCACTCCCTGTCCTTATGGCATCGTGCTCTGTGCCCTCCTGTTTGCCTGGCTGCTGTCTGGTCACGTCGTCTCCTGATGATGCTGACACCTCCCTGCAGGTCCTGTCCCCCGCTGGGCTGAGGGGGGAACAGCCTGCAGCCTGCAGAGGCTTCTGCCTGAGAGAAGGGAGGAGCCAGGCCCCAGTCAAGCCCAGCAAAGTCACCTCCCTGCGGCCGGCTATAGCCCTGGCTCTGGGGAACCAACACGGGCGGCTGAGTGGGGACGGCACAGGGGCTGAGCTGATTCCCTATCTGCCCCTGAAAGCCAGGAAGTAACTTCTTTCTAGACGGAGAAGTTGCTCACAGCCTTAATGACGTGGGCAGGGCGACCTGGGGTCTAGCAGTTGACAAGGCCCATATCTTTCAAGAGGAGGCCGGGCGGTTTGCCCCTGACGAGTGTCAGGTAGAATTCCCACCTCCTCCCTTCAGCTTTTGACACCATGGACAAGTACCTTCTCTTGTCCCCTTACTAGCTTTGCTCCAACACAAAAGCTTAACCTTCCTGCACGTTCATTAAACCTCAGTCTCCCCAGTCATCTCCCTTTTCCAGAATAGAGTTCTCAGGCCTCATTGCAACAGAGGAGACAGTTGTAGCCCTGAAAAGAGCAGGCACTTACCACACCCAACCCATGTCATCTCTGATATTGATCGATCCTTGACCCCTTTCAACACCTCTGTCTGCAGGTAGGAAAATTAAATACAGCAAATGTCTGTTGGTCCCAAGTACCAGCTGTAAAGTTTTCCAGTTTTTTCTTCCCTGGAAAAACTAAAACCACTCAAATGAGAAATGCCCTGGACAGCAACTGAGAGTTCGTTGTCCTTGAGAAGAGTGGTGTGTTTAGATGCACCACACAGAACAAAGGCCAGCTTTATGACTGCATGGGGGAGAACCTGACACTCACCAGCCCCGTCAGGAGTCCTGATGTACTAATTGTGTCCCCGCAGTGATTAACAGCCGTGGACAGGCAGTGATCAGGAGAGCTGGGTCACCCAGTCTGAGAGACGTCCTCTCTGAACAACCTTTGGAGAAGGCCCCTGAGCTGCATAGAAAGAAAAAGCGCCTGACACCCAGGATCAGTTCTTACAGAACCAAGGACAAAGGGAATCAGTGATGAATGCGTTGAGGGAGCCCGAGGACATCCCATTCTTGTGCACTTGGGTCAGGCTGGACTGAGAACCGGCGTTGGTTATTCTAGGGTGGGGTAAGTCATAGGTCAGACAAGTTACACCGGGACAAGGTCACCCAGTCACCTGGCATGAATATCTTGCTTTGATCCAAAGACTGAAATGCCCTCAGCTGGTTGGTTAGTTCCACTTCAGGTCACCGATGAAAAATAACCGGGTTATTCTGATGAAAGTGACAAATGGCAAATATGCAAAATGAAAAAGCGTTGGCCTCACAGACTTCGAGGAACTTCCCAAGAGATCAGATGACAGCCACGTAAACAAACATCTCCTTGCTAGTTCTAACTGACCTCATTGAACATTTCTTGGTTTCAGATAGACACCAGGCTGTGAAATTACTGAATGCTGATTCCTACTGGGCGCCTGCGAATGATGGTGTAGGGTTTGACAGGGGGTGGATTTTCTAACAAATGTTGAACTGCACGTGGCCATGCTCTGACTGCAGGAGGCTGTGTGATGCTCAGAGGAATTATCTTCCCACATCGGACTGGGAGGAGAGAGATTAGACAGTCAGACACAGTCAAGTCTTTGAGGTCATCAAGTCACACTTGCCTTGATTTTATAAACTAGTCGACTTTGAACTAGAGGTGACCAAGAGGATTAATAATGAAAAATAATCCATCCATGAGTGCCAAGTGATGGCAACCGTGGAGGCAAGGGGGCACAGCTGATGCCTCGGCTGACTCAGTTTACCCATGCTGTGGCCACGGAAGGCAAGCGTGTGAGATTACAGCCATCTCCAGTCAGTCATGAACGGCATTTTCAAGGCGCAGGTCAGCGTCCTCCTGTTCATGACAGTCGCTTTACCACACTGAAAAGGAGACTTGTCCTTGGAGTCTCCTTAGGGCTCTGACCTGTCTAGCAGTACAGGAATTCCTGATGTGTTCTCTGCCTCTACCCACTGTGGAGACTGTGGGACACCACCGTGCAAGCAACCTTGTTTCTGACTTTCAGTCGGGTTCAGCCAATGAGAGGCTCCAGCAGGAGATCACAGGCAAGGATGCTTACTCTACTCTGTCCTCGGGAGGGTCACCACCCGCAGGCTACCCTGCCCCTGAGACCTGAGAGTAAGGGCCCCTGGCCATTACTGACCCCGGGCTGCAGGGATGCCTCTTTTCCCAACACCTCGCCCACTCCCTTGCAAACAGCTTCTTTACTAAACTTCTTTCACACTGGAGTGCACCACCTGTCTCCTGCTAGGATGCTGACTGATAGGGAGCAAGATGAGAAAACAGAGGGAGAGAAAGAGGCTGGAGGGCTGGAAAGGAAAGAAAAATGAGACAGAGGAGAGGAAAAGAGAAAAATAGTGATCATTTATCTGGCTTTTATTATGTATCCAGATCATTACTAAGCAGATTTCTCTTTTTTTCTTCTCCTTGCCAACCTATTTTTTTTATATTGAGATGAAATTCACATAACATAAAATGAACCATCTCAAAGTGAACAATCCAGCGGCATTTAGCATAGCCACAAAGTTGTACAATCACCACTTTGATCTAGTTCCAAAACGTTTTCATCATCCCCAAATAAAGCCCTATACCAAGTAAGCAGTTACTCCCCCCAGACCCTGGCGGCCACCAGTTGGCTTTATGTCTTGAAATCATAGAGAATGTGCTCTCCCTCCACTATGGAACCAACTACAAATCAATAGCAGAAAGATAACAGGAAAATCTCCAAACACTTCAGAAGTAAACAACACACTTCTAAATAATCCATGGATCACAGAAGAAGTCTCACATCTTAATCAGAAGGTGCATTGAATGAAATAAAAATGAAGATACAATTAAATACATAAATTGGAAAGGAGGGAATGTCTCAGATCAATAGTCTAAGCTCCCACCTCAAGAACCTAAAAAAGGAAAATCAAAATAAACCCAAGACAAACAGAAGGAAGGAAACAATAAAGAGCAGAAATCAATAAAATTGAAAACAGAAAAATCAAATAAAATTGAAAACAGGAAATCAAAGAAACAAAGAGGTGTTCTTTGAAAAAATCTGTCAAATTAACAAAGAAAAAAATGAGAGAAAACACAAATTATAGCAGGAATGAAACAGGGGCATCACTACAGACCTTGCAGAAATGGGTAATAAAGAAATACTACAAACTACTCAACACACACAAATTTGACAACACAGATAAAGTGGACAAATTCTCGAAAACACAAACTATCACATTTGTTACAATTGATGAACCTGCATTGACACATCATAATCACCCAAAGTCCATAGTTTATCTTAGGGTTCTCTCTTGGTGTTGTTTTGACAAATGTATAATGACATGTATCCACTGTTAATATCACACACAGTATTTTCACTGCCCTAAAAACCCTCCTTGCTCTGCCTATTCACTCTGTCTCCCCAACACTGGCAACCACTGATCATTTCATTGTCTCCATAGTTTGGCCTTTTCCAGAATATCATATAGTTGGAATCATACATTCAGATAGGATTCTTTCACTTAGTAATGTGCATTTAAGTTTCCTTCATGTCTTTTCTTGACTTGATAGCTCATTTCTTTATAGCGTTAAATAACATTCCATTCTGTGGATGTCCCACAGTCTATGTACCTATTCATCTATTGAAGGACATTTTCATTACTTCCAAATTTTGGCAGTTATGAATAAATCAGCTATAAACATCCATGTGCAGGCTTTTGCATGGATATAAGTTTGCAACTCCTCTGAGTAAATACCAAGGAGTGAGATTGCTGGATTATATGGTAATGGTATGTCTAGTTTTGTAAGAAACTGCCATTCTGTCTTGCAAAGTGGCTGCACCATCTTGCATCCCCACCAGCAATGAATGAGAGTTCCTATTACTCTGCATCCCAGCCAGAATTTGGTGTCGTCAGTGTTCTGGCTTTTGGCCGTTCTCATAGGTGTGGGGTGAGACAATCTATTTTTACCTGTGTGCCTCCTCTGAGCCAAGCACTGTTCTAGGCACTGGGGATACAGAGGGGCACCAGGCAGAGAGGGGGCCTGCCCTCATGGGGCTTCCATCTGAGAGAAGATCCTAGGCACGTGCACCTCCCTACCGATGGCTGCTCCGATCATCAGATAGTTAGAGGTGGAGTTTTAGGTATTTACTTAACACTTTAGACTTACACTTCTTAGGGGCACAACCCATAGCTCAAAGAGAAATGGAAGTTCTAGAAAGTTCTTGAATCTAGGACTCCTGCCAGTTTCAGTTCGAATTCATTCTTTTTTTTTTTTTTTTCATCTGCTCACTGGTCTACCAAATAGTCAGGGAAATGTCCGTTTTCACTGCATGCATGGGTGGGATTGGGATTTTTTATCTCTCCCCTTTATGTTTTTATTGGTTTTTACTGAAATATTGATTTGTCTACATACAGTGTGTCAACCTGGGTGAGCATTCAATCAGATTTATGGGGATTTTTGTTATTATTATTGTTGCTCAGTGTGCCTTGCCTGCAAGTAGAGTAAAGGAGCTCATTCTGATTTCATTTATTTCATATTGTGACTTGCTGTTTAGTCACCATATCCTCTGCATCACAGAACTTTTATTCTCACAATGAAATGTGTAAGGCGCGGGTCGCCATTTAGCACACTACTTGTGACACTTCTTCTTCATGTGCCAATATTCACCGTTACTAACACATTTCTTGGAGCTCTGTGATTTTATAATTTTAATTTTATTCCAGGGCCAAAGGACTATTATCCAAAACTGTTTTCTATCATATTCCAATATAGAGTATGTTGGATTTACATAAGCAAAAATCTGTATTTTTCCCAACAAAATCACTTTAAAATCACTTCTGCTGTCTATCTAGGGAAAAATATTTAGATTTTTTTATTTCCAAAAAATATTTCCCTGTGAAATAGGATGTGTTTCACACTCTGGCATAGCTTGTAAGTGGGCAAATGAGCACTTCAGGCTGGACCTGCAGGAGACTCGGAAAGAAAGAAATCTGAGTTGCATTCCTTGAGCACGGAATTTGCATGGAATATTTTATTTAATCCTTAGAGGGAGGCGTGCAGGATAAAGCTCACATGGTAGGCCTGAGATTGTGTCCTGAGAAAGGCCTGCTTGCAGGGCCGGTCCTGGGCGGGGTCTGGGAACTCGCCTGGTGAATGGTTCCCTCACTGATATGAGCCTTCCCCTTGGCGATGAGGCGGCTCCCTGCGCCTAAACTGACGGCATAGTCTGTTCAGTTACACTGGCACCTGCTCTCCTGCGGGAGTCTGGAATCTGGTCCTCGCCAGGCAGAGAGTGCTGACGTGAATGACCCCCAAGAATCATCCTGGGCACTGAGTCACTAGTGGGCTTCCCTGGCAGACACCACTTCACACGTGTTGTCACAACCATCCCTGGAGGGATTCAGTGCATCCTCTGTGACTCCATTGGGCGAGGCCGCTGTGAGCTTGCCCCTGGTTCCTCCACCCCACGGGCTGTTCTCAGGAGTCTCTCCCACCAACAAATTCTAAAAGAGTACAGCAATGTCGGTTCTAGATTCTAGAAGTCAGCAGGGCCCTGCAAACAGCTGGGCATGTTGTGCACCACACACAACCACCCCATCTAAGGGGTCAGCATTCACAACCAGCATCATAGATGTGTACACTCCTGTGTCTCCAATCCCAAGATCCACATTTTTCACTTTAACAGTCCTTTAATTGGGAAATATTTTTAAACAATAGCATCTGCTGATTATAACTGGCAGCATCTTTGACTGGTGGTCTATAAATTATTGATAAATCTTATAATAGAAGGACTCAGATTGGATCAAATGGGATTGTTATTATGAGACATTTTCTCTCTGATGGCTGTGAAGTTTCTTGTTCTAACAAACTCCGTGTATTAAAATCATTTTCTGACAGATGGCAGCAAAAGTGTCATCAGGAAGAGCCGGCGTTTTTTAAATTTTTCATAAGTCCCAGTGTGAGCTGGTGGTGGTGCCAGAGCCAGGCAAACATAAGAAGGACTTCCTCCCCGGTAGAAGTAATTAACATCAGCAATTAAAGCTAAGGTTTGTTTCCCCTTTCAAAGTTTCTACACAATGCAACTAACTTCACAACTTTTAAAGAATAATCTGCATATTTAGCAGTCTTTCACCAGAGCAGATAAAAGATCAAATATGTTTTTTTTTTTACCTTGACACGTTCGTGCATCTATTGTTTCCTCATTGCCCACTTGAATCCTTCAGCACACAACTCTTTCACATTGACTTTGTTATTGACACAGCATTTCCATTTCATGCCTCATTGGGCTTTCTTATCTGGGCCAGCACAGGTCCCAGAAACCAGACAGGGGATCCCAGGGGCTCATCCACCATTCACATCTCTCCCGAGTTGATGTCATGTATGGGGACCGAGAAGTGGCCGCTCTGCTTTCTGACCTGGCGTCCAAGCCCAGTCACTGGGCCCCCAGATGGCTCCACAGGAAGCAGCCTCCTGTCTTCAAATGGAATCCGTGACCTGACCACCAGCACTCAACGTCCAAGTTCTCATCATACACATTGTTGGTGCAAAATGGCAAAACAGAGCACATCTCACCACAAAATCATTTCAGTGTCCCAGCTTTCACTGCCCTCGCCTGTTCCCTCCGTGGCCTTTCAAATCATTAACAAATAAAGTAAACTTTTAACATATTTACAAACCACTTGGCTCATGTTTAATTTTAATCACAATCTGTAAACATTAATGTCAATTTCTCATAATTAAATAGGAGAAGAACAGGGGAAAACTCTCACTTTGGGTTTAAAACTCCACCCAGCGTTCTCAGCCAACTCTAACACTAGAAATCATCTCATTTCCTAAGAGTGTGTATTTTTTTCTTTCGTCTTCCAGTCTCTGCCAGGTGTTGAACTCTGCCTTCTATGGCCTTCTTCTCTCTGTCTCTCAGTGTCTTCTCCGCTTCCTATCAGGACACCAGTCATTGGCTTTAGGGTCCACCCTGAACCAGTACAACCTCATCTGAAGTTAATTACGTTGGCAAAGACCCTATTTCCAAATAAGGTCTTGCTCTGAAGGTCCAGGTGGACATGCAATTTTGGAGGACTCTGTTCAACCCACTACAAGGAGTGAGGCCCAGAAACAGACAGATCTGTATTCTCCACGATGGGCTCGGTGAGGTAGATTCGCTACATCTTGGACACTGCTGCAGAGAGGGAACACAGCAGGGGTCTGAGAAGGTGCAGGTGACAGTTGTTATCTGCCTCCTTGACACGAGTTTTCTTCTCAGTACCCATTTGAGGTTCCAAACCTTCCCCGTGTCACTCCACGTGTTTAGTGTGGAATTGCCTCCCCGTGCGCCCCAACGTGCGGCACGTGACCAGGTGTAAGCTAGTCACTGCCCTGCGTTCCCGCCCCAGTGCTGGGTCTCGGTTTGAACTTGCAGTCTTAACTCCAAGATATATGTGGACACATTTGATAACTCTGGTTGTCAGAGCTACAGCCATCCCGGCAATGCATTCCCTGCTTGGCTGTCCCCAAATGGACACTCATTTGCCCTCAGTCCCTCTTTATTGCCCTTAATTCCAGAGATTAAGGGGAAAAAAGCTCTACAGAATGGTGTTGGGGGTGCTTGAAATTCCAAAATAGCGATTTGGGGGCTCAAATCTTGAAATTAGGCCGTCATGGTCTTTCTGATCATGCCTGAGATTTTAGCGAAATAGTCCTTGAGCTTCACTTGATGAGGCGCTAAAATGATTTATTTATAAACTGGGGTCACAGAATGTTCTCGGTGGAAGCAACCTTGGTGAGCACCTTGTGTAATCACTTTATTATAAAAATAGGGAAACTGGGGCCCGCGTGGCAAGTGACTGGCCCGAGGTCCAGGCAAAGCAGAACCAGGAAGAGTCTGAGGCCGCCTGGCTCTCAGTCCAGGGTCTTTCCACCAGAGGTGGATTGTGAAGTGTGGTCAATGCAAAGGTGGAGGAGAAACACTGATGGACGAGGCAGTTACGCGGGGCAAGACCACACAGTGGGGGTGAGAGCTGAGCCAAGAAGGGGGGGGGGGGAGTCCCATCCAGGAGCTGTTGGGGACCCAGCTTTTCCTGAAGCCAAAAAGAAAGGAGGCCCCTGGAGACACTCTTACATTTATACCTGACCTCCTTCCAAAAAGGAAGACCATTTTATGTTGCTGGTACATTCTTTGGATTAAATTTGAATGAATCATACTCCGTCCTTTTCCCGTGAACATACATTAGTCTGTCAGAAATGCTTCCTCTCCTTTTCTAATTGTCCATGCAAACCTAACTTTTAGCTCTGAATTTCTCATGCTTGTCCATTCCAGTCTTTTAATTCCATTCAACCCAAATGTGACGAGTAAGCTTTGAGTTAGACTTTTATAGCTCGTGACCTCTAGACAACCTAAAGCCTGCATTAGAAGAGGTGACATTTAAAGAAAGGGAAGGAGCTTTTTCAGAAGGTGACTAGCCAGCACTGAATCTATTAATCCTCCACGTGCAAGATTTAGGATCTTCTGAGACTTGATCCGGCTAAGGGGTGATTCATCATATTGTACACCAGCTCCCCCAGGCTTCAGTGATACCAAGACCCATGGATAATTACAGGTGCGCCTGCGAGCTGAGAGGCCTGTTAGGAGGTGCTGAATCCAGCAGAGGGGAGGCATATCCAGAGCCTGGAGAGGTTTCTCAACTGGTCATAGAAGTTTGCTGAAAAGTAAATGAAACCAATGAGGGTGGTGGTGACATAGCCTCGCACTTGTGAGGAACATTCCAAGATTACACACGAAGTCCCCGCCCCCCTCCTGCGGATCTCCTAGCTGGAGGCACCTCTTCTCACTGATCTCGGTTGGAGCGCTGCAGTCCCCTCAGGACACCAGAGCCAGCCATCAGTGAAGTCTTGACACCCTCCCCTTTAAGAGCTGGGGAGAGAAAACCACTTTCTGCTCAGGCTTCTGTTTGTCGCAGTCTCTTGAGTTGAAGTCTGTTTCCTCAAAACCCCCAGCCGTTCTGCCGAAGAAACAGCCTCCCACAACAGAAGCAGAGAGGGTGCTGCGGCGTCTCTCTGCTGTGCTTTGGGACAGACACCTCATTCCACCGAAAAATCAACATTTTAAAAATGCCAATGCTCTTCCCTGCTACCGGTGATGTAATTCCATGCAAAATGCACAGATTCAGAAGCAATTGCCACGTTTCTGAGCACCTACCAAAAGATACTGTCAAATGTTCCTGTTGTCTTCTTTATTAAAGTTGCTGTTGAAAATGTGGTGCACAGCACCCTCTTTTTTTCCCGTTCCAGGTGGACACGGTCTAGAAGAAGTAAATAATCTGACTTTTGCACACTCCCTGGGACCACTAGCAATCCATCAGTGGACAGGTGCTGGCTGGTGAATAACCAGAGTGACACAACACGTGTCCCTGTAACCTTGGCAACGACAGAGGGGCAAGGGGCTGGGGTGAACTCAGAAACCCTCCATCCACTGTTTCAAACAATTGGTTCGTACACGGGGCACAGGGTGCTGGTGCCCTGCCCAAGCCCATTCACCTCTCAGAGTAGGTGGCCGGTCCATCCCAGCTCCAGGGTAAATCCAGAAGAGTCTAAGCCAATCACGGGCTCCCTTTCCCTTGCCAGTGATTGGTTTAGGAGTGGGCATGTGACCCAATTCTGACCAATGAGAAGTAAGAGACATTGTTCTGGAAGTTCCTGGAAAAGGTCCCCTTCCTGACAAGAGGGACAGAGGGAACATTGCCGGATCGTGATGGAAACTCTGGAACTCCAGCTGCCACCTTGCCAAGTTAGGGGAACCAGCCTGAGGCCAAGCTAATAAGCTGGGGATGGAGAAGCAGAAAGATAGAAAGAAACTTGACTCTGAGTTGCTATAAATTACCTTGTTCTGAAACCCGGGACATCTTAATACGTAAGATGCTCGATTTCATTATCATTGAGCTATTTTAAAGTTTTTTTTTCTGGAAGGATCTTTATTAAAACTCTGCACTATCTTAGAACATAAAGGCTCTTGGCTGGCTGCTCAGGAGCCCTCTTCATCCTGAAAATGCTAAGTTGTAACCACCCAGTCCTAAGACAATGCAGAGGAAGAAAGTCTCTCTGGCCAGTAATGAGCTGCATGTTCCACCCCTCACGGAATGTGAAATGTTCTCCCCATGTATCTGCCCTCCCGCCATACGGCTGTCATCTCACCCCGCACCAGCGTTCAAGTGTGACTGAACACTTCACTCCCACCGGGAAGACGATAGGGTGGTGGTCTGAGGGCTCTGGAGCCAGAACCAGCTGGTTCAGAGCCCACGTCTGTGAGGCTGAACAACGGCCCCAGAGATGTCCACGTCCTCCTCCCCAGAATCTGTGACTGCATTCTCTTACATGGTGACAGGGACCTCGCAGGGGCCATTAGTTAAGGATTTTGAGGTGGAGAGATGATCCTGGATCACCCTGTGGGCCCAATGTCATCACGAGGGTCCTCGTAAGAGGGAGGCAGGAGGGTCGGCTAAGAAGATGTGCCAAGAGGTTGGAGTGATGTGCTTTGAGGATGGAGGAAGAGGCCATAAGCCAAGGAACGTGGCCTCTAGATGCTGGAAACATCAAGAAAACAGTTTCTCTTCTGGAGCCTACAGAAGGAAGAAATCCATGCCAACACCTCGATTTTAGAATTCTGCCCTCCAGAACTGGAAGAGAATAAATTTATGTTGCTTAAGCCACTAAGTTGGTGGTAATTTGTGGCAGCAGAGATAGGAAACTGATGCCCCAGCTCCAACACTGACCACCTACGGGGACCTTGAGATGGTTCCGTCTGAGCTTCATCTTTCTCTCTCTACAATGGGTATAATGATAACTCACAAGTTTATTGTGATGATTTAGCGTGTTAATACTAGTAAGGCCCTCAGACTAGTCCCTGGTACATAGTAAGTGCTCAGTACATTTAACCTATATTAGCGTCATCCCCTCCCAAAAATCTATTCTACAAAACATGATTGAACACTTGAATCTGCTGAAAAATGTAATGGGGAGGAGGTGAAGGAAAGTATTTATATTTGACCAGCCTTAATAAATTCCAAGTAAACATTTCTCACCCCCCCCCACCCAGCGTTGTTCAGCTTTTAGTGTTGACACTAACAGGTGTCCTCATCTTTCTTCCCTTCACAGCTGCCCCCATGTGCACACATATGATGGTTCTCAGCCCCTGCTCATTTCTCTCTCTCTCTTTTTTTTTTTTTCCGGTGAGGAAGATTAGTCCTGAGCTAATATCTATTGCCAATCCTCCTCCTTTTGCTGAGGAACAGCGGCCCCGGCTAACATCTGTAAGCATCTTACTCTGTTTTATATGCGACACGTCCACAGCCTGGCTTAATAAGGGGTGTGTAGGTCCGTGCCCAGGATCCTGACCTGCGAATCCCGGCCTGCGAAGCGGAGCACGTGACCTTAACCACTACGCCACCAGGCAGGCCCCATCATTTCTCTTTAAATACAGGGTAAACGACACTCTCTGTGCAGTGACGTCCTGACGCCGAGATGCAGGGCATCCCCTGGCGACAGAGGCCCCCACGGCACAGAGACAATACCTGGAGACGCGCCAGGTCTGCAGGGAGCATCCAAGAAGGCTTCGCAGAGGTGGGAGTGCAGGACGGGAAGGACGAGAAAGCCGTTCACCACCTGACGAAGTGGAGAGGGCTTCGGGCATCGACTCCGCCTGGTTTCCCAGCTAATAATCACTCTGAACTAGGAGGAAAGGAATTAGAATATATTTTATTTGTTTAACATAGAGTGGGAACATTTAAAATTATTTTAATATTCAATATGAATATTTTAAAGTTTTGCTAATAAAGCCAGATTAGGTCAAAGTCATCAGAAGGACATAGGGAGGAAAATGGAGATTTATGCTTTCTGGAACAACTCGATTTTCACTTTTTGGTGTTTTGGCTCAAGGACCGTGTGTGTGCGCTGACGGTGGATCCGGGTCAAGAGGACGCGTCTACCCCGGAGCAGGACCGATCCTGCGCCCGACTCAGGGCCTCGCCCGAGGGGAGGAGCGAGAGGCTCGAGGTCCCCGAGGTGAAATTAGAAGAATCGTGTTTCTGCAGGGGCGATGAGGGGGCGAGAATTCCGTCTCCTCTGTGAAAGCCGCGTGTTCTTCCAAAAGCGAGAACCCCCACGTGGAGCAAACCTTTTGACAAATCAAGTGAGTTTCCCAGTGTCAAGTGTTTGGCACCTGTTTCAGGGTGAGAAATTCAGAACGTGCAAATGGATTCAAAATAACCTTCTTCACTTAACGGGCGGGTCCCCTTTCCATATCCGGCTTGGCCCCCACCTCCCGCGTAGGGGGAACCCGCCTCCTCCTTAGGGCGGCTGATCTTGAGGAAAATGTTGTCCCATTGCAGGAATTGACTTTTCACTCTGTCCTCAGATGTCAGCACCGGTTTATCATGTCACCTTCCTGCTGACACACCTGCCTCCCTCTGCGGTCCGAGTGCATTAGTTATGCACCAACTAGCGGACACTTTGCCCCCTGGAGCTGGGAGATCAGCGTGTTCAGTGCTGCCAGGTGATGCGGAGGGAGCGCTGATTTTCCTCTAGGAATGGAGGGGAAAGGCTCCGAGGTACAGTGAGCACCTCAGAATATTAATCCCCTCTCGCAGCCAAGCAAGGGAACTGCACTGGGAGCCGAGGAATACTTGCGTCTTTGCTGTGAACCCATCATTGGCCTTCCCTGCGGCCACCCCGCCCCTCCCCAAAGCTCGGCCTCCAGCGCGCCTCCCAGCCCTCTGGGCTCACGGACACGCGCATGATGGGGTCAACGCTATCCTTTTCTCCAGCCCCCTGGACACGGCCTCTCACAGCTGGGACCCTTGTTGGTCCCTCTCAGAGAAGCCTGATGTCAGTTTTCTAATAGAATCTAAACACACTGGGCTTTTCCCTGTGGGTCCAGGGAGGGGGCAGGTTGAGTTTGGGTTTGACCTTTGAAAGCGGGCTTCTCAGCTTGGCGAGTTTAGTCCACGTGCGGAGGGAAAGCCAGGAAGTCTTGGGAACTGTAGAGGGAGAGGAAGTGGTGGAGCCAGGACTAAAACCCATTTGCACAGTCCAACGATTGTCCTTTTCCTTGCAGGCTTGTCTTTCTCTGGCCACTGTGTCTCTTTGGGAAGGGACTGTCCTACTCCAGCCCAGACAGCAGTTTCCATACCTAGACCATCCCTAGTGGACCCTGGCTGTCCCGAAAGGAACATTCTGATGTTTTAGCTAACATTATCTTCTTTGGGATGAGTCCGGGGGACAGTATGGTCTCAGGGTGACCTGTGCCCTCCGATGTCTCCCGTGGGGATCCCGGGGTGGGACTTGGAGTGTCTCCTCCAGAATTTGAGTTGCCATTAAGATGCTTAAGATGCTGAGATTTTAGTTGTGTTTGCATTTCCTACTGCCTGTTTTTCCCTCTGGACATAGCATGCAGTCTCTGTTTATTCTCCTGAAGGGTGTGTGTGTGTGTGTGTGTGTGTGTGTTTCCTCAGAAAATCCACATCCTTTCATCCAAAGCAGCTAGAAGTTCCCTGTTTCGAACTTTTTCATGAAGACACTCCAGGAAATAAACTTGTAGATGAAATAAAGATAGGTTCTCTCAGTTGGGCCTTTCTTTCTAGATCTCAGGATTTCCTTTATGGTCCCAGAATCACCTTTTTCTACAGTCCTCTTTGTCCCTTGAAACTTTTTTTGTTTTGGCTCATTCTGTTTTGTCCACAAGCAGAACTCATGGGCCACCTGTAGCTCAATGGCAGTTTTGGTCCATTTTTGTTTTCCTACACAGTGTTTTAATTTTTCCATTACCATAAAAAATTTTTGAAAATCTGGATTCACTGCTTCTCTTGAGCCAGTTTCCCACATGGCAACAATCAGCAGAAGATGCTCATGCCTTTAGACAGGGAACATGCAACAAAAGCTCTTTAAGCACCTTTATGTGCCAGGGCTATTGTAGGCACTGGGGACACAGCAGTGAACAGAAGTTTAAAACCCCTGCCCTTCTGAGTGTGCAGTCCAGTGGGAGAGGTCAAACGATAAACAAACAAACAAGATGCGCTGATGTCTGATGGTGATGAGCACCATAAACAAGGGAAGTAAGGAGACGAGGCTGCGGTTCAGAGGGCGGTCAGGGAAGGTCTCTCTGAGAAAGTGGTGTGTGATCAAAAGGGGGGGTGAGCCATGTAGGGACCTGAGGGGACAGGAAGAACAGCAGACCCTGAGCATGCAAAGGCTCCGATGCAGGAGAGACCCCAAGGAGCAAGAGAACCTGAGAGAAGAGGAGAGGGAAATGCAATGGGACATGGGTAATGGGTCCAGGGTGTCTGCCATCTTTGGGGTCATTTTAAACACTTTGCTTTTTCTGTGGTTGAGCTGGAAAGCACCTGGAGGGTTTGTGGTGGCAGGGGGGTGACATGATCTGACTTACCTGTGTCAGGATGACTCAACTGCTGAACTGAGATAAGACATTGTGGCTAGCAAAATGACAGCCCCCAAGAACATCTACATCCCAATCCATGAAAGTTACGAATATGTTAGGTTACCCGGCAAGGGGGAAGTTAGGCTGCAGATGGAACTAAGGTTGCTCATCAGCTGACCTTGGGAGGCACAGACCATCCTGGGTTATCTGGGTGGCCTCAGTGCAATCACAGGGTCCTTAACAGTGAAGAGGGAGGTGAAAGAGAGTCAAAGTGATGCAGAGTGAGAAAGACCTGCCTGACCTTCTCTGGCTCTGGGGAGAAAGGGAGCCAAAGAACCCAAGAGGTCTCTAGAAGCTGGAAAAGGCGAGGAATGGATTCTTCCCTAAAGCCTTTAGAAGGGAACACAGCCCTGCCAACACCCAGGGAGACCCATTTCAGGGGAAGTTACAGTTCTGACCTCCAGAACTGCAAAAAAATAAATGTGTGGTGTTTTAAGTCACTAAATTAGTGGTAATTTGTTCAGTAGCAATAGGAAACTAATACAGGAATAATGTCACCAGTTTGCCATGGTCCCCACCACTCCCTATTACACCTATCCATTACAATTATTTATATTTCCTGCCTGGTTCCTGTAGGCACATGAGTGTTCAAACCCTATCTTAAGCCATCAATCTTTCCCTGAAAGCTTGGCAACTTTGTGCTTTCTGATGACCGTAGGAGTCAGAGTATTTCTTTGCTGTTTATGCTTCCTTTGGGAACATGGAATTCTCAGAAAATGGATACTAATCATCCACATTATCATTCTATGTCACCATCTTAATTTTGCAAAGTATTTCCCAACATTTTACTCCAGTTTCCCAGCCACCCTCCAGAGCTGCTTTTCTCAACTGGGTTGTGCCAGATCACTAAGTCCTACAACAAGGGGTTGGACTGTTTTCTCAGCAGCTGGCCCGTTGGAGACGCAGAGGAGAGGAGTGGACTCACAACATCAGGTGGAGTCCTCCAGGCATCAGGGCACGCTCTTCCAGCAGACTGCACTGAGAAGGCTACTCTCGGTGTGGGGCAGGTGGAAGGATGGCTTTACTCCCATTTGATGGAGAAAGAAATGAGCCGGTCTCACTGAGTCTTCTAAAGCCACATAGCAGAGCGACCACGGAACGAGACAGAAATCCCCTCTCATCCCCCGAGGCTCCCCCACTAAAGTCTGCTGTGTCTCTTTGCCGTGACACTGCCCCTGACCATGAGACCCAGTGTCCCACAGCCTGCCCCACCCCTGGGGTGAGAAGACAGCTCTGGTATGGCTGCATCCCCACCCTCAGTTTTTTACTCCCCAAAGATGATCACCCTCCACTTATCAGATTCTATATTTTATCTTCCCAAATGCACCAGCTGTACCAAATGCTACTTAAACACTAACTGTTTGCGTTTCCTCCACTTGGGGGGAAATCTCGCGGCCATGAAATTGAAGCTGCTATGGGCACCCAGAGACTCTGCCTTCCCAATCCCAAATATGACTTCCTAAGGTAAAACAGTAACTACGCAGTGCCTGGCACCTTCATTTTAAATGACAAAGTGCTCTGTGTGACACCCCAGGGATTTTGAAATACTGGAGGAACCCACTTAAGGCCACCTTTCAGCAGGTTTCGTGATACAGCTGGTTGAGTTGACACGTCCAGATACACAGTCTGCACAGATGTCTCTGAAGAGGTTCAGCACTCTGGGGTAGCAACGTTCGGACAGATTGCCAGTGTTCGGGAAAGGAAAGGCTCACGCTTGAAAATATTCATTCAACTTTGTCGTTCAGGACAAACTGTCAGAGTCGAAGGCATTGCCCAGTTTAAAAAAATATAGTAACTGCCTAACAGGTGCAGGGTCTCCTTTGGGGGTGATGAAAAAGTTCTGGAACTAGATGTGGTGACGGTTGCACATTATGAGTGTACTCTATGTCACTGAAATGTTCACTTTCGAAGGGCAAATTTTATGTTGTTACCACAATAAAAAAATGAATGAATGAAACTTCAGGTGCTAAAAATAGCTGCAACCTCTTTTGACTAGGACAGGTCTTCACTCACTCACTCATTCATTCATTTATTCATCCAATCAAAGTGTACTGCACCCACGCCGTGCCAGGCACTGTTCTGACCTCAGGGGTGCAGCCTGAACAAGACAGAGGACTGTCCACTGTCAAGTCTCTTACATCTGAGTCAGGGGGACAGACAAGCAACAGTTGGAATAAAGACAGTATTGCAGGGCGCGTGAAGAGCTGGGAGGACAATACAACCAGGTGAGTGAGATGAGTGTGAGGTGGACAAGGATGCTGTAGGCAGGGTGGGGGCGATTTTAAAACTACAGATGACTTGGCCCCCTCCCAATCAGCAGTGGGAAGATGGGGGGGGGTGTACTTAAGCAGAGAGAGGCCCAGGCGTAAAGCCCTGAGTGGAGAACTATCTGGTGTGTTCTAGAAATGGGGAGAAGGCCAGTGTGGCTGGAGTGAAGGAGGGAGAAGGGCAGTGTGAGATGAAGCTGGAGAGGCAGGGCCAACCAAGTCAGTCGAGTCCAAGGATATTATTTCTTTCAGAGGCAAAGTGAACCTCTGATAGGTAATGGAGTTCCCTCCCCACTGTGTCCTGCAAACTGTGGGAATTTAAAAGCCCTGAGCCCAAACTGGGAACATCAACCCATTCCCCTTCCCTGGCATGTCCTCAGCACCCAGGGCCCCCAGGGCCCACCCTGCCCTGTCCTCACCGAGCCACATTCCTGCAGAAGCCCTTCCTGCCTCTGTCATCAGCACAGACGGGTCTCCTCCTGCTCACTGAAGGTCACGCTTCACACCAGCTGCAGGTTAGAAGGACCCAGGGAACTTGATCAGGTTCTGATTTCTGGGCCTCCCTCCACATCAATTGAGCCAGGGTCTCTGGGGCATGTTCTGGGCACCAGGCTCCCCACTGGGGTTTTCTCTGTCAACTGGTTCATTCTCACTTCATAGTGAGCCACCATGTTCCCTCTCAAGTAAAGCATACATATTTCAGTAACTCTCTACAGATAATGCATTTTACCCCCAAAGAGTAACTCTCCTGCAGGCAATTTAAGGTTCAGTGACATCTGGTGGGGAGATGTGTGGAGGGGAAATTGTGGCTGTCCCTGAGATACTAGTAATTAATCCATGAGCAGCACCTAGTACAGGTGGAAATGGGGGCTATTTTCCCTGGGGGGCTTTAGTAGAGCGCGCAGGAGCGGAGGTGGGAGCTGGCTTCCAACAAAGCCAGTCACTGCAGCGGACACCTTGGACAGGAAGGCGGACAGGCCATGTCCTCCCACAAGGATGAGGGCACCTTTGCCTTGGGCCCTGTGTCCTCTGTGTGCTCCAGGGGGCGCTGTTCCCGTGTATTCCATGCACATGGCTCTCCCTGGAGCTGGGCCTTCAGGGAATTTGCTTAATCCTCACCTCAGCAATGAGTTAGATCATCTTATCCTCGCTTTACAACTGGGGAAACAGAGGCACGGAGAAGACCAGTCACTTGTCAAGGTCACACAGGTGATGAGCAGCAAGCAGGGTGGCTGCAGAGTTCATGCTCTGAATCACTCTGTGATACTGCGATCCTGGCTGTTCTGTGGCTCCCTGGAATGTAGACAAAATGCCAGGGAAAAGGATGGGCATCTCCTCTGCCTGAGATTTAGGTCCCTCCCCTTAGAAATAAGTGGACCTAATAAAAATTACATTTCTTGCTCACTGGATTGTGGGACTGAAAATCTTTTCCACTCCGAATGCAAATCAGAGGGTAACTCCAGGAGAAATGCAGCTGCTCCCAATGACTTGGCCTCCACCTGAGTCCTCCCCCAGGGCCGCCTCCCCTGCACTCCTCTCTTCCTCTTTCCCTTCCTCTGCATCTTCTTCCTCAATCTCATGGCTGCCATCATTGAGTGGCCATTAGGGGCTCTCTCTTTCTGAGTCAATTAAACCTCACTACAAGTTTATGAGATCAGAATTATGATCATCCCCATTTTACAGAAGGGGAAACTAAGGTTCAGAGATATAAAGAACCTGCTCAAAAGTTTTACAGCGAGTCAAGGGCCAAGATGGCGCTCATACCCCTAGTGGTCTTGGCCAGAGTCCTGCCCTTAAGCTCTCACTTTCCTCCACTTTCCCTCCCTTCTTTTCCTTCACTCTGGATGAATAAGTATATTCTCATTTTTTAATAAAGGAAGATGAGGCTTGGTTAGGGGAAGAAAAGACAAGAAGGAGGAGAGAGTTAAAAATCACTTCTCCTTGTTAGCTGATTACAAGATTCTTCTGGATGCCCTGCAGCTGTGCTTCCATATAAAGGGAGCTCCAAATTGCACCATGGCAAGAACATTTTAACAGTAATCAGGCAAAATCTATTTATTCTTGACTGTTAATGTTGACACAATCCGCCCTCTTCATATCTGTGTAATTAAAGGTACAGTCGAGGAAGGAAGCTGCTCTCAGCAGAAGCAAATGCTGGGAAACACCAACAGCCCTGCTGCTTGTAGATGCCATGGTTCTCTCTCGGGGTGCTAACCTCCGTCCCCACCACACTTCGCAGGAGTTGACGGTCTGCCCCTCTACCTAGACTAGCTGTTGGGCGTGGGCTGTTGCCAGAGGTGAATCTTGCCCTTGAAACGACAGTGGACTTGGTTGGTTCTGCCTGTCCACCATTTTCCTTTAGGAATCTGACCTCGTCCGTGGTCAGTCCAAGAGGGTCAGGAGGCTGAAACTGCTCATAGCTCCAGATATTGATATGACCCACAGCCCCGGCCACAGAGATGGGTTCAGCAATGGGTGATGACCCCAACCAGGCCCATGAGCCCTTCCTTGGGAATTCTAGTCTACTGGGGAAGCTGTTCCCTCCCACCACTGGGCTTGTTGGCTGTTGGATTATGAGCCTGAGGTGTGGTGTCCATCCAGCCTGCAAGAGTCCACATACACACTCCCCAGTGCTTAAGTGTTTGGGGCATGGGTATCTGTTAGGACCAGCTTTTCGCCATGGAGATGTTTTCGCCAAAACATCTTTGTATCCACTCAGTGAAGGCCATGCCCATTCACGGGGCCCCACACTTCAGGCAGGCCGTTCATCCCCCTGTCTCCCTTTCTCTCCTTTCCACGGTTAAACTGCATTTCCCATCCTCCCTGTGCTAGGTGTGGCCATGCGCCAAGCTCGCAGGTATTTTCCATTGTATTCCCTTCTATTTCATGTTTTTAATGCTGGTGGCTGCACATTAAATCAGTTATGACCCCCTAATGGGTCACAACCCACTGTTTAAAAATGCTGGACCAGATCACATCTCAAGACAGGCAGACGCCAACAGTCCTGGACAGATGGGCTGGTGTTATTGTCTCTAAGAAAGTAGATACAGTGCTTCCCTCCTTCTTTTCTTCAGGCGTCAAAAGGAGAGATTTCTTGTCTAATCTGTTTGCATCACTCAAGGCCCTTGTGTAGGAGAGAATGATTACAGCATTTGTGACAATGAACTCCTTTCAAAGTTCCCTTCGCAGGCGACTGGAATCCTCACCCTGCCAGGGCTGTTCACTTGACTCCTCCAACAAGATTCTTTGGGCTGAATTTCTCAGGCTCTATCACAACCAGGTGGGCAATAATTGGAGATTTTGAAAACAAAGAATCAAATTTGAGTGCATCAGTCTGGAAAAGAAAAGAAAAAAATCTGCCAAATTGTTAACCATTTCAAATGCACAGGCTCCTACATCAGCCCATTTGAAATCCTTCTGGAGATCTCAGGGAAGTGGCGCTGCCTCTCTCCCTCACTTATTAACTTGTCCCTTGAATCCTAGCTCCCTGGGCTGCAGCTCTCCCTGAAGGGGCCGCTTCCAAGGAGATGACGCTGGGACCACCCTCGAAATACCCTCCCCGAAAGGCAGCTCTCCTGGGGAGCCGGCTAGTTTTGTAGGTTGATGAACAACATTAAACTAAATACCATTCATTTTCTTTTGGGTTTTTTTTATTGGGTTATAAGAGAAATATACGTTCAATACAAAGAATTTGGAAGAGTTAAAAACAATCACCCATGGTCCTACCACTTGTAACATTTTAATATTATTTCCTTTCTTTTTCCTATGCTTATCTTTACTGATACTTATATTTAATACTATTTATTTATAGGTATTCACGTTGTACACGATAGGAATGTGTTTGACCAGAAGTAACAGAATAATCCACTGGTGATGACTGAAGACCACGACGTGTATATTTACAGGGAGCCGGGGCGGGGGGCAGGCCCAGGGTTTGTGCAGGGACTGGACTGTGGTATCAGGAACGCAGCCTCTCTCCTCCTCCTGTGTGACCTGTTCAGTGTGCTGGTTTTCTTCCTCATTCACACTTTCTGAATGCCTCTCTTTATTGTTTTCTTTCAACAGTTTTCACAAGATTTTAACAAAAAGCAGGTTTGCATTGGTACACATTTAGCTCGCACAAATTCGACTATATCCTTTCTGCTAGGAGCGAGAGAGGGAGAGAAACGACAGTTTAGATAACAAGGGTGATGCTGTCCTGTCCTCTGTTCTGGGGCATGGGGGGGAATGGGGTCTGTGACTCTCCTGTCCCCTCAGATGCTCTGCCCTCCAGACAGCCTTTGATAGATTAGTGTCCCACCACCCTGAGCACTTTAGACTGGATTTGGGGGCAACTGAAAGGAATTTTCAAATCCTAGACACCAGGGGTTGGAAAAATATTTCCAAGAACTAGAGAGTATTTTTAGCTCTGTGGGACATATGCTCTCTGTCACAACTGCTCAGACTCTGCCATTGTGGCAGGAGAGGAGTCATGGACAATATGTATGTGGAGGGCATGGCTGTATCAATAAAACTTTATTTATAAAAACAGGCAGAGGGCCACCAAGCCCTGCTATACACAATTTACTACTTTTGCCTTAACAGTGAGGCTGCTTAAACTCCCCAACTCCCACTTCTACAGAGGGGATGTGAACGTCCTTCTCAGCCCATGTACCAGGAGGGCTGGGAGATGACATCACCTTTCTCTCTGCCCCTCACTGACTCCTACCCATGAAGATTAAGTTCTCTGATGGGTGAGGCTGGCCGTAGAACAGAGCCGGTGGAGCCCAGACCTGCCCCACTGTCCTGCAGAGACCCCTGGCTCCCCTCTCCTCTCCTTTGGGTTCTGGGTGGGTGTGGTTCACACTGGAGAAGGAGAGCACCAGAGTCTGGCCACAGTTCAGGCCCTGTCCTCCAAGCTAGCTTTAACAATAATAGAGCAGATGGATTTTTCCCCAGCTCTTTGGCTGCTGTATCTACCTCTCAACTGGTTCTGGACTGGGAGGGTAAGCGAGGTGTCTTCCATTTTCCCTGAAGTTCCCCCCGGCTCTGTGCACAGGAAGGCTGCACCATGGGGCTCCCCACCCCGTGCATCCAGCTGGCTTGGCCAATGAGAGGCACAGCAGGAGATGGGAGTGTGGGGTGGGATCACGTCCAGCATTATCCCCCACCTCCCTCCCTGCAAGCTGTTCCTGGCTGGGCTGCATCTGTCTACCAAAGGCCACATCTCCTATCTAATGGCCTTATCCATGTGGCCAGGGGGAAAAAGATATGATAAGTCATCTTGCTACCCCGACCCCAATCCTGCCTTCAGATCCTGTGGTGGATTGAACAGTGCCCCCAAAACATATGTCCACCTAGAACCTCAGAACATGAGCTTATTTGAAACAGAGTCTTTGCAGATGTAATGAACGTAAGGATGGAGATGAGATCATACTGGATTAGGGTGGCCCTAAATCCAGTGAAAGTGTCCTTATAAGAGACAAAAAGAACAGACGGAGACACAAGGGGAGGAGGCCATGTGAAGACAGGCAGAGATTGGAGTGATGGGTCTATAATCAAGGAACACTCGGGGCCACCAGAAGCTGGAGGAGGCAAGAAAGGATCCCCCCCCTAGAGCCTTCAGAGGGAGCACAGCCCTGCCAACACCTTGATTTTGGACTCCTGGCCTCTAGAACTGTGAGCAACTGAATTTCTGGGTTTTAAGTCACCCAGTTTGTGGTAATTTGTCACAGCAGCCCTAGGACACTAACACAGAACCTAAATGATGAGTAACATACGGCGTCTCTTTGTACAGTGTCTGCATTTTCTACAAAACATACCCAAATCTTTTTCTCCATGGATGAAAAGAATTCCATTTCTTCAGGGAAACTTATGTGATGAGCTCCCAAGAAAGGCATCCCTCACAACAGCAGCACCACTGTGGTCTGACAGCAGCCAAGCCCCGGAGGGAGGACAGGCTCTGCCGGCAACAGCAACATGTCTGCAGGAAGACCCTGGCCAGTCCCTGCTTCTGTTTTCTTCTGATTCCAAAGTGTCCTTTGTCTGCTTTTCATTTATGACAAAATCTCAGGCAGCCTCGCTTCCTTCCAGAACCCAAACCAATACATCTTCCTCCAAGTACAACTCCACGACACTTGTTATTCAATTTTTAATTATAGGGAAGAGCAGTGCTTATAAGAATCTACAGGTTTTGTCCACTATTGTGCCAAAGATTCTCAGGATTTTATGCCTTTCCATATTAGCAGAAACACGAAAGTGGAAAGAATAACTTGCTAACAAGTTTTCTAAGAGTATTTTTATAAGGCAGTTTCCCTTGGGGTTCTGTTTGTTTCTTTAGGATAAAAGTCACAGAATAGGAGCCAGAAGAACTCATAGGCCTACAGGTTTTTTAAAGAAAAGTTTAGTTCACATTTTAAAGAAATTAAATTAGTGGCCAACACTTATGCATCGGGACCTTTTACATAAGCCTCAGGCAGTTCAGCTACATTGGGCCTCCATTCGTGCATGGCAACAATTGGCCAGAGTTGAATACTGGCTGCCTTTTAACCCAGATGGTGCATGTCGATTTGCCACAGTCCTCGCCTCTCCCTACTGTCTGATACCTGCTCTATGTGACTCAACCCAGTGGGTCTCTCTAGATCTGAGTTTGCAGTCTTTGAGACAAGGTCTGCTATATTAACGTCTTGTTCACAAATATCTATTGAGCATGTAAGTTGGGCCAAACACTGTGTTAAGTGCTGGGGATACAATAGTGAACAAGATAGGCATAGTCCCTGCCTTTGTGGAAATTAACAAAATAAACCTTGACTAAACTGGAGTCAGGAAGGCCTGTAGGGGGAGCTCTCATGCACTATCACGTGGTCAATTACACCAAACAGGAAGAGAGAGACTTGCATCTTGGATAGGAAGTAAAACTACTTTACTACTGGGGGAAGTCTTCTCTGCCCACATGGCAACAGCCCAGCCAATGAGAAGCACCACAGCTCAGCCAATGAGAAACACACAGCTCAGCCAATGAGAAGCACCACAGCTCAGCCAATGAGAAACACACAGCTCAGCCAATGAGAAGCACCACAGCTCAGCCAATGAGAAACACACAGCTCAGCCAATGAGAAGCACCACAGCTCAGCCAATGAGAAACACACAGCTCAGCCAATGAGAAGCCATTGCTGCCCTGATCTGTTTCCCTCCCCCAGTGAACTTTCCTTTAGGACAGCCCCTCCCTACTCCCCCTTTTGTCTATAAAAGCAGCTCTCCTGTTTGTCTGCTGGATTTGTCTATGGTTTGCCATAGCATGCACATCTCGAGTTATAATTCTTTTGGTTACTCCTGAATAAACTCGTTTTGAGGGTGAAATAACGGGCAAATTTGCCTTTGAAGTTGATACCCATGAGGGGCTTATATTCAAGTGGATAACCAAGGTCCTAGCACTGTACGAGGGAATGAAATTTAACATTTGCAATGCCATCTCAAAGATTTAGCACCTGGCAAATATGTTTGGCTGCATGTTATCACTTCTCGGTGGCAGGGTAT
Source organism: Tapirus indicus (assembly GCA_031878705.1). Taxonomy (NCBI): domain Eukaryota; kingdom Metazoa; phylum Chordata; class Mammalia; order Perissodactyla; family Tapiridae; genus Tapirus; species Tapirus indicus. The sequence continues at coordinate 6,985,293 of CM062938.1, forward strand.
AAAGCTGCAGTCATGCTGGAAAGTTACTCGTCAAATTTCAGTTGTATTTGGGGTTCTTACAGGTCCCAGGAATGTTCAACCCCCTGCCTGAATTCCCAGCATCCTTTTCTACCTTCCAGCCTCCCAGTGATGCCATATCTGATAGTTCAGGATTCTGGCTATCTCAAAAAGGGGCTTTAAGTTTTGAACCTGTCGTACGTTAATTATAATTCTCAGCCAGCTAAAATTCCGTCACCAACCCCCGGGAGCTGCAAATTTAGAATCTTTGTTCATGGTACAGAGGGTTTACTACAAAAATTCATAACATTTTAAGATGGCTCTTTGATATGTTTGAGGAAATAACCTGTTTTAAGGTTAATCAATGGTTACTTTTAATTAGGAGAGTGTCTTATACATTCATTAAAGTCGGCGTGACCTCAGAACCACTCTGTCTTGGTTCCCACCGTCAGGAACTTCTGTGAAATCTGAAACTGACCCTCAAACACCAAGGACAGGGAGAGACTGAAGAAAGAGGCAGCCCACCCCAGATGGGTAGGTGGCAGATGTAATAAGCGAGGGAACTCACATCCAAAGCTTGTCTTATGCCTCCACACAACGAAGATCTCTGCCCTGCCCATCAGAATCTTCAAGTTTACAGAGAGGCCTTAATGGGGTCAGTCACAACACCTTCCAGATGGTTCCAACACCACATTGCTCTCGAGCCTGCGCCCTTGAGCTTGGCTCCCACTGTGGGAACAGTGGGCAGAGCGTACATTCCAAGGACAGGAGGGGTGAGGAGCCTCCGATTGCCCAGGGCCAGCTCACGGGTCAACCGCGGTCACATCCTCTCCACGACCTCCTCCAACACTGTGACTATTGCATCCATGATGGAAAAACAAAGCATTTCTGAAAAGTATTTCCTTCCTAGAGATCTTATATTTGAACAGCACTTGTAACTCTTCTATGAACCTTCATGTCTCCTTTCCAGTTTGATCCTGAAAACAACCCGGTAAAATAACCTCGGCAAGTGACATCATCCTTGCTTCCGAGTGGGTGAGATCTCTCCCGGGAATGTAGACGTCACAGTGGAGATGTGGCCACCCGTCCAGGCCCACGTGGAATTCCCACCTGGGTCAGAAGGGGGGGTTTTCTCGTCCCACCCCAAACCCCAGAAGATGTCCAGACCCTCCACCTCTGTTCACAGTGTTTGTGTCTGAGACCATCAGTGGGGAGACATCTGCAGGTGAAGGGCTATGGGCAGGGGGTCCCCACTCAGGGACAGCTGAGCACCGAGTCACTGACATTCTGTCACTGAGTAAGGGCCTCTCCCTCTCCGACTGGGGGCCGTGTGCAGACCACTCATTCTTTCCCTTCTTCTCTGTTACTCCTGCCCCATTTCCCCTCCTTCCCCAGCCCACTCTTGTCCAGTCTTGGGGACAAAGAAGCCTCTCCACCAGCAGACATCTGGAATTTTCTGTCTCAGCCCAGCTTAGTGTGGGCTCTGCCTGACTTCTCATAGGTGGAACCTGACTGCCTCTTCTGGCCGTACTGCGTGGGCACCACTTGGCGCACCTTCCAGAAGGTCCGTGAGGCGTGGCTCCTGCCCCAGGCGCCCCTGGTGACCTGAGCTGTGAGATGCTGCAGGAGTGAGGACCACTCAGCACCCACACGTGCAAACTCAGAAGTCCTGGGGTTCACACATGTGGGGTGAACCTTTGACCAATGGAAGGTGGGAGCTGGGGGTAAGTTCCTCTTCCTTTCTCCCTCACCACGGACTGCTCCGAGACCCCCTCCTCCCACGTCCTCTCAGAAGCCAGGCCTGCAAGGTGGAGCCATCAGTCCTGCTGGACCCCGGGCCACAGCCAGCTTGGCAAAGACCCTCCACCCTGCCTTTCCCCTCACTCTACCTCCCCAGGTCTGCACAGCCTAGTAAAGGGAGCCTGCTGAGACATCACTGTGGTCTCACCTCCTCCACCTTTTTCATTGGTGGGCCTGTGGCCCAGAGTCTAGAAGGGGAAGGGCCTCCCTTTCCAGATAAAAGTCCAAACGTCTAAGGAGAGTATGTTAACTTTCTACAGCGGCCATAACAAATACCACAATCATAGCAGCTTTAAACAACACCCACTGGTCAGCTCCCAATTCTGGAGGTCAGAAGTCCAGGTGGGCTCAACTAGGTTCTGTGCTGAGGGTCTTGCAAGGCTGAAATCAAGGTGTCAGCCAGGCTGGGCTTTTATCTAGAGACTCTGGGGAATCACCTGCTTCCAAGCTCATTCAGATCATTGGAATTCAGGTCTGTGTGGCCGTAAGACTGAGGTCTCCATCTCTTTGCTGGCTGTCCTCCAGGGGTCCCTCACCCTCAGCTCCTAGAGACTGCCGCATTCGATTAGATTAGGCCCACCAAGATAACCTCCCTTTTGATTAATGCAGTCAACTGACTAGTAACCTTGATTACATCTGCAAAATTCCACTTATCATGTAAATATAATCGCAGGCCGATTCTCATCATGTTGACAGTATCTGGGATTAGGACAGGAAGTCTTGGGGGACCATCTCAGAATGCTGCCTACCCCAGAAGGCCTTGTGCTTTCCCCCCTCTCCTTCCTCCTACCTGGAACACAGACATGACACCTGGAGGCACAGCAGCCATCTTGCGACCATGATGCAACCAAATGCTAATGATGGCAGAAAAATAGAACCTGGGTTGATGTGATAGCATAGAGTCACTGCACAATGTCTGAAATCCCTTCCTCTTGACTTCTTGTAATAGGTGTCAAATAAACTCTTATTTGCTTAAGTTACAATTAGCTGACCATTCTGTTAATTCCTCCAAATACAATCCTCTCCGATACACCAGGCCTGGCCCTTTCTGCTTTCCGTGGATGATCTAATCCACCTGAAGTTCACATGTTTTATTGATCAGGGGTGGAGGAGGAAGTGAGAGCAGCTTCCAGACATGCTTCTCCTTCAGTCCTTCTGGGCTCCCGTGTTCTCAGCGATGGAGCTCATGGCCTGGGGAAAGAAGGAAGACTTTCCTTCTCCAGGCCTCCAGCTTCAGCGTTGACTCAGTCCAGCCCAGGTTACAGACTCATCCTCCCGTCTCTTCTTCCGCCTCCCACCGCACAGCTGAATTCAGAGCACCCACTCACACAGCAAATTGCATCATCGTGTTCTATCCATTTACTAGCAAGGAGCCTAACGAGGTCAGACAGGTAATGTAATTCTCTCACGCGCCCCAGCAATCTGAGTAAAACGGAGCTTGATCTGATTTTTATTTCATAAGCGGCCTCAGCATATTGGCTCAACAAGAAGAACTTCCCTTTTCATTGGAGTAAGCACTTTCGCCTCTGGGTTTGTTTGTGTAATAAAATAGGAAGCTTTGATCTTTGAACGGAGCCCGTGACCTTACATCTTTGAAGCATTTGCTCCACCCTGCAGCATTAGGGAAAACAGCTTCAGAGCAGGTGGAAAATAGAGTTCTTCTTCTTCACCTATGAAAACAGAAGCTACCAAGTGCCTTGTGGCTCCAAAGGCAGGAGCCCCCTGCAGCAGAATATGAGAGGAGTGATCTTAGGGGACTGGCATGACTTCTGTGTTGAACTTGTCTAGATGTGTTGCAAGTTGTTTCGGTCATTGTTAACGTGAATTGAGAAAATAAAATGCGATCACATCTAAGATCCAGATGTATTAAACCCACACCTACGGTTACTTGAGTGTTTATGCCAAAACACCCTTTTTAATCGTGAGAAAGCAAGAGGCCAGGGGGCCCATTTCTAATGGCACCAATAAAATCTTTTATTCACCTGATCAAATTAATGGAACCAGGAGTCGAATTTCTATGGCTTATGAATGGCATTGCCCGGCAACACTGACCAGACAGCTGAACGACCTAACTGAATTTAATGCCGATGAGAAATTAGGAGACAGAGGCAAATCTCCGAGAAGCCAGTGGTTGCTGAGCAGGCTGACTGGTGAAATCTGAGAATGACTGCTCTTAAAACTTTCTCCCATGAAGGTCTCAGGGCAATTCTTCTTCTTTCCCTGAGAGAGGGAAATAGCAAAATCAGGGGCATTGGAATTTGAACAGACTGGGACTTGAAATCCAGCTCTGTCACTGTCCAGCTGGGTGGTCTTGGGCAAGTTATTAAACCTCTCTGGGCCTTGGTTGTGTCATCTGTAAAATGGGACAAGTAATAGCATCAGGTGGGACTACGGTGCTGGATTAAATGAGATAGTTTGTTTAGAGGGCCCAGCGCACACCAGCTGCTCACTGCTCTCCCCTTTGCTCCCTCCAGGTGATTGCCATAAAACAGCGTTGCTGCTGGGAACACCTAGTTCTTTAATCCCCGAGGCCCAAATACACCACAGGGAATTAAATTTCAGGGATCACAGGTTCCTGAGATTGTCTCAGGCGATGGTTTCACTAGATGCAAACTAAAGAGGTCAAGTGCTGTGCTCAAAGCCACCGGGCCGGGCGGCAGCAGAGCCAGGAGGAGCATCCTTTCGAGTGCTACCTACAGCTGCAGCCAGAGAAAGCTCACCTGACATGGCTTGGGTGACACTGGAATTTATTATCTCATTAACAAAAGGGCATCTGAGCCAGGGCTGGTTAAGTTAGGTAGCTGATATCTTGCCCTAATTGGGCTCTGCCATCCAGGAAGCCAGCTTTGTCCTCAGGCTGGCCCTGTCATGGTGACACTTTCAAGACGTCACCTCCACTCACGGAAGAAGGGTCACCCAGGATCATTATGCGCAAAGGCAACAGAATATTGATGCTTACAGCCTGAAGGGCGTCAGGAGGGGATTGGAATGGACTGCATGAAGCTAGAGGGCCCTCGAATCGTGAGACCTCACCCTAACCTTAACTGCCCTCCAACCTATTCATGGAACATCTATTAACACTAGAGGACCCAGGATTTGGATAAGAGTGGCTTTAAAAGGAAAAAAAAAAAAAAAGCCAATACAGAGAGTCTCTAAGCCAAACTCAATAAATGTATGAAACAAGCACATTAGGAAAACTTAGAAGGGCCTTCCTCCATCTGTGGAGAGAGGTAATGCACTGGTTTCCGAGGACTAGCAGCTTTCCCACCCTTCAAAGACAACATGCTGTTACCCATTCAAAGACAGAACAGTTTATCCTAATGTCGGGCAAACATTTATAGTTGTAAGAATAAAAACGGCTTTTCATTTGAAAAAGCTTCACAAAATACTCCATTTCATTCTAAGTGCCTCATTTTGCTCGGTGCACCTTCCCATGAAGTCACATGCCTGCAAGTGATGGAGAGTCACAAGGGATGGTGGGTACCCAGTGTGGGCTAGGGGTGGCCGGGGGACCTGACTCACTACATGCACTTCCCCTGTGAGTCACTTTGCCGACACACTTGTAATTGAAATGAGCAATTTCCGGAGCAGGAAGACAGTTTCTTGCTTTCTTCTAATGAAATGCTTAGGGAGCGGGTAATTGCTGGGATGAGTCTACAGGAAGGCAGAGCCCAGCCTGGGACACTTTGAGCCCAAAGGAGAAGGTGATAGGAGAGGCAGCTGTCCCGGGCGTTCGGGGTGGACCTCTCCCCCGCCTTGGTCTCCCTCACACTGTTGAGCTGGTGCAAGCTGTGAAGTTGGCATTTTCTTTTCTTTAAAACTCCTACCTTCTCTTCCTTTACATAATGCTAAGAAGTCCCATTAATCTGTACTGCCATGCCGACTTGCTCCTCTGTGGTAAGACTTAACAAGTCATTTCATATTGAGATGTTAAACGTTTAGTTGATCGCTTTCAACAGCGTTTTATGTATGGAGCAACATGAGAGCCCACTTAGATAATTCTGCACCTATTGATGGGTGTCTCAGTTCATATCTGAAATGTAGGAAGAGGAGACATTTGTCATTGCTTCATACATGTGTCTGTCACCTTCGAGGAAAACTGTGCCTTTCAACAGTGGCACTAGTGGCATTTGGGCAGGACCGTTTGTCCACATGTGAGACATTCATGCACAGTGTAGGTGGCTTCCCATCCCTGACCCTGCCCACTGAATTATGCACAGTGGTGCCTCCAGCCACTGGGACAAGTAAAGTGCCCACAATTTCCAAATGCCCCCTAGGGGCACACTAACTACCCAGGTAAGAAAGAAATACCAAAATAAAGAGCATGGGTAATGCACGGATACATTCCCAACCCCCAGCACCCAGAACTGGATCACAACGACTTCTCAGCTCTTCCTTATTCCTCTCATGGAAATACAGCCTCTTCTTTTGGAGAGCCATCTCCCACACCACCACCACGATCTCTCTTCCTAGACACACCCACACCCACTCACCCACCCCCACACACACCCATTCAGTGGCTTGAATACCGATAGCATTCACTTATAAAACATTGCCTCTCTAGTAGCAGTGATTGGAGGAAAAGCTGGACCTATGGCTGACTGGGCTAATTAAAAGCCCCTCCTCTAGGATGTTTTAAATTCACCGTGAAAGAATACGATCCCAGGAGCATCTAGCACTCATGGTTCCAGGCTCTGGGAGAACAGGTGGTCTAAGTGAAGAAAGTTGTTGCACAGGGAGATGTGGGGGGGTGAGGGCTGGGTGGAGGAAGAAGGGAGAAGAGGGAGAAAGAGGAGAAAGAGAGAGGAGGGAAGAGAAGACCTGAATGTATTGACTCCGCAGTTCCAGGTGAGGCTAAGACCAGCTCCACACGCCCTCCTGAAGTTGGTAACACAGGATTTTTTTTCCCACTTTTGTCGTTTTCTGCCAATTTCAACCAAGTGGCCTGACAAATACAACAGTAGGAGGAGTGACTAATAAACATTTTTGCAATAAAAGAATGCATGAATGACTGTCTTCGTCTTGTCCTGCAAGTCACAGGGGCCGCCCGATTTATTAATGGAGAATTCTCAGCCCGGTGCTCTAATAAAATCACTGCTGCCTGTGGATAAAAGAAGACTCTGCAGGCTCTCTCCTCCCTGCCAGGGCGCCCGGTGCTGATGTTGAGAGGCAGCCCGTTAAAGGGCGGTGGTGTGCACCTCCCATCTCCACGCGGAGTCCACGAGAAAACTCCCACTGGAACACAAGGAGATGCGCAGATATCACAGCCTGTGGCCCACGTTCGAGTCTCTGCGATGTTGCCACCTGCCCTGCTTTAGCGAGCGTGTGCCTTATCCCGCCACTCGGTCCTTCACAGCTTTTAAAAATTAAACTATTCTTTATCATATGAAATTATAATTGCAACTGATTATAATTTGCTGAATATTTAAATATATTTAATTTGCAAAATAAAATAGTGGGACTGTTGGCCCACTCATTGGAAAACATATATTTGGAGGACGGTTTTGCTCACCCAGTATTAATCTTCCTTCTGGAAACAGCACCCCTATTTTCATGTGGGGAACCACTCACCCTTCTCCATCACTCCAGGTTTATGGGGGCTGAGTCCACTTCCCAGACCCATGAATGGGTACATGACCCAGGCTGGCCAATCAGAGCTCAGCTCTTGATGGGCCATGGTGATTGGATCAGAAATGAACATGTGACCAAAGCCACAACCAATGAGGTGCAGCCCCAGGACTCCTGCTCCAGTTACTAAGAGAGAGAATTTGTCTACTGAGGTGGCTGAGCTGGTAGGATGTACACCTGGAATCCTCGCGGCCCACCACCTAGGGCCATCCTACCTGACAGCAAAGCCGACTGAGAAGCAAGAAAGGTGAAGGGAGGTAAAAGAGAGCCTCAGATTTTGCAAATCTGCAAAGAGTGTCTTTGTTGGAGCCCCAGGATCCAGCCAGGCTGATGGGCAGCCAACCTCTTAAATATTCGGGGGCAAGAGTCCATAAAGTCCCTCTTTGGGATAAAGTAGTTTAAGCTGGGTTACTGCCCTTGCGCCAAAAAATTCCCAGCTGACACTATGCGCCATTGTCCCATGGAATCTGAAAGAAGATGGACACCTCAGGGGCAATAGAAAGAGTATCAAGCCAGAACTTAGATCATCTGGACTCAGTCTCACCACCCTCCCCCGACCCCAGGCAACTGACTCCTAGTTTATCTCGCTATGCCTCAGTTTACTCATCTGCACAGTGGGCAGACTAATATATATCTTTCCTCCTGTTCAGTAAAGAGTTAACCTTATTCTTATTTCGAGTGACTCTCCTTTAGGCGGAGCACTGCATGAGGAGTCAGGAGACTCAGGAAGACTCAATGAATTAGTCCAGGGGGAGTGCCTATTGTAAGTCCCAGTCCATATTAGCCCTTAATATTTTTACCTATCGGTATCAGGAGGAGCAGGGGAGCACGGACGGAGGCTGAAGAGAGAGGGTCATGTTGCTGAGCGGGAGCTCAGAGTTTCAGGAGAAATGGGGACCTCAAGACAGGAAGTGACCCCAGAGTCAGGCTTTCCCTTTATAGTCGGGCAGGCGTGCCCCCCACTCTGTGGTCCCCTCATCTCAGGACCCTTGGGTCCAGGGCACAGAAGCCACCACACAATACTGCGAGTGGACGCAGCTTCTGGGCCCCATTTTGCCTGGGGGACAGAGCTAAGGAGCGTCTGTGCTGTCTTCTGACTCCACCGTCGGCCTTGCTGGAAGCCTTTTGGCAGTCTTATTTCTCTCTCCTGACTTCAGTCTGATCATCTTTTCCGACTAGTTTCTGTGCCCACACGCAGACTTCCTGGCGTCCTCTGTTTCCCTCTCCAGGCCCAGGGGCCACAGCTGACATCAGTCACCCCCCCTTCTCTGGGCCATTCGGCTGCTCATACCAGGGAAGTTCTCATGCTCAGATTTAAATTAACACTCAGCCTTTTCTTGTACCGTGAGCAGCTTCCACGGTCCACAGGATCACTAAAAGGGCCTGATTAAGGTTTATAATGGATGCAACAGACACATTCTTTACCTTAACACCATACCTATATTGGGATGTAATAATAATAACAACAACGACAACTAAGATCTTTGACCACTTACTATATGCTGGTCACTGTGCTTTGTGATACATGCATAGAGTCTCATGTAATCTTTACAACCATCCTATGGGGACGGCATTATTAATATTCTATGTTACAGATGAGCACATTCAGGTTCTGAGAGACTAAGTAATTTGAAGAAGAGAAGCTAATATACAAAAGAAACAAAGTTAGTAGATGAAGAGAGAGAGACAAATCAGATACATGTTTCTTTCATTGACCCTGGATTCAGCCATACCTGAAGCCACCTGCATCCCTGAACTTCCCAATTGTGGGAGCTAATAAATTTTCCCTTCTGCTTTAGGATATGTGAAAGAATTCTGACTAACAAAACCAACCTGAAAGGTAAATATCATTATCCCTATTTTATAATTTTAAAAAATGAGGCTAAGAGGTTAAGTCACTGACCTATGGGCTCCATGAAAGCAGAGATTATTCCTATCTTGCTGACCACAAAATCTGCATCTGCTAACAACATGCCGAGTACTCACCTTTGGCAGAAATAAGAAGGAGGGAGGATAGAAAAAGGGAAATAAGAAAGATTCATTATACAGATTAGAAGGGGAAAGGGCAGGATTTTAACTGAAGTTTTCTTGCCTGCACAGGCATTTCAAAACAACTATTTTCCCTCTATTTGAAAGTGTTCACTTCTTACTTTTTCCTCTTGATCCTATGATCACTTTCTCTTAGTTGTAGGAATATAAAATACTTACTAGTGTCCCCCTGTCCTGGGTCACCAGCGATGTTACTCCTTGTTTCACCCGAGGAGCGGAGTGGGAAACAGGAGCCATTGTAAGTACTTTAAACATAGTTATCTAACACAGGAATAAGCACAGGAAAAATCATTAGGATGGCCAAACAAGAGGGTTTTGGGCTCTGCTTCCACATTTTCCTGGCTTTTGAATGTCAGATAATTTTGGATTATTCTCTGCACATTATAAATGTTATGCTGTGGGGATTCCGTATGCTGTGGAGACTCTGGATTCTGTTGTATTTCTCAGAAAAGTGTTAACTTTTTTTAGTTTTGTTGGCAGTCACCTTGGTTGGGCTGCTGCTCAGATCACTTCAGCTCTTTTATCCTCCATGCACGTGTGGTTCATGGGTATTCCAAAAACTGGGCAACATTTATACACAGAATTTGGGGGTCTTCCTTTCTGCTCTGTCCATTTTTGGACTCCTCACCTCTACTTTCCAGTGGCTGTGATTGCTCCAAACTCTGTCCTCTGCTTCTTCAGACGGGAGAGTGGGGTTCTACAGGAGTGTTTGTCCCATGCAGTGATGGTGACCTGTTCTTAGGAGACAAGCCACAAACAGGAAACTTTCCCCATGCCTTTTCCTCCTTCCAAATGTCCCCTCACTCTTCAGAGCCTTCAGGAAGGTCGGTTTGTTCATTTGTCTGCGATGTCTCTTTGTTTTGTATTTCATGCAGATTGTGAGGTTGTTCCCTGTGTGAAGAAGGATCCAGTAGGCGTTGACATGGCCAAAGCAGAGGCTGAACTCCTTCCCATCCTCTCTGAAGTTCCCCTTGTATGGCACTGCACTGTCCTCCTCCGGGAGCTGGACACTCCTGCCTCTCCAGACTCGCCTGCAAGTTCCAGTTTGTTCACCTGAAATCCATGAAAGCTCAGCTCCTCTCAGTCAGGGCTCCAGGGAAGCTGGTTGGGGATTTTGCTTATCCTCCGACTCCCCCTTCTGGATCTGTGTTTCTCTAGCTTCTCCCACAATTGTATAAAGCTCATTCTGCTTCCCTAACTGAACCTTGACTCACACAGCGGCATTTGAGTTCCGTCAATAAATATGATGGCAACCTAAATGATTATGTGCAAGGCCTTCTGTAGAGGTCAGGCAGGGAGAGACTTCCACTCCTCCCCCGGCCAGCCGTGTTCCTAGTCCCAGCTGGCTGGAGCTTTAGTCTCTGAACTCCCCATGAAGATCAAACGTCAGTCCCCTGTGCTCCATTAAGACATCTGCTTTAAGGGGGAAACACTGTCTACTGAAATCATAGCACGGATGGGCCGCCCCAGGAAGGACCGCGACTTCTACTCACAAGTCAGAGGCAAAGGGGCCAGGGGTGACCAATCCTGCCTCCTGAGAAGGACATTCATTAGTGTGAAACGTTGCTGAACTTGACGACACTGTTAGGATTGTCCCCCACTTTGCTTAGACCCCGAAATCTGAGCTTTTCTCCTTCCTTTCTCTGGCAGCAGAAAATGCCGGTCGGCACCACCAGGGAGCACTGTTTACCTGCAACCATCTGCAGGCTGCAAGTGGGTTAGGGAGCAGAGCTGTTTCTCACATAAATTAATGGAATCAGCATTGCATTGTTCCAAGTGTCAAAACAACACACTCTTGGCAGTTTTCCATTTGAAGCTCAATCTTCTTTTAACAGGCCATCAGAGTTTTAAAAGGAGTTAAGAACAGTGTAGTGGGTCTCGCTACGAAGCTCCTTTAGTTACCTGGATTGTCTGACCCCCAGAAGGGTGGTTGATAACAGCTAGTACTACCTAAAAGTAGTCAGTGTCCCTCCTTCCCAGAAACTGGCTGGATCTTAATGAATCATAAGCAAGACCAAAGCTTAGGATGGTGATCACGCTTGGCCAGGAGGGGCTTTAAAAGGCAGATTAATATTGCAACTTAAATGCCATGTTGCATTCCACAGTGGTGGATGAGTTTGAATTGAATTATTTCCTATTAAAAATGCAAAGTTTAGGTCCTAATGAGTAATGACTATAAAACTGAGAAAACAAAACCAAAGACTTAGGGGTGGAGAGGATGAAATCAATATAATGGTTGAACCCACCCCAACTCAATGCCAACAACTTGGAGTTTGTTAAATCTGACTATTCTTTCTGGCTGGTGGTTATGGGGACTGATCGGAAGTAACAATTTCTGTTCCTGTTTATGAGCTGTCCTGTGTTCCTGTCTTGTTCTTTCTTCCACGAAGACTCTGCTCTCCTGTCTTCCTTTCCCATCTTCACTATTGATCTCCCACCATCCCTGAAGCCTGTCATCAAACATGACTTCCAGAAAGGCATCATTTAGAATTTACTCAACAGTATTTGTTGAGTGCTGGGTATGTGCTGGCTCTGTCCTGGGTTCTGGGAAGTGGCCATGCGAAGAAAGATCTCGCTGAGGGGGGACATTTGAGAGGAGAGGGAAATTATAGGAAGAGAACTTCAGAGAGAGAAACAGCAAGTGCAAAGTCTCCGAGGGAGAATGAGCAGAGGCTGTACGGGGAACAGAAGTAAGGTCAATGCAGATGGAGTCTAGGAAGGCAATGAAAATTGTTCTGATCTTCTCTGGGCTCTAATAACATTTAATTTGTGCCTGTTTTCTGAGGTGTATTCAAGATATTTGTGTATGCATATTATCTGCTCGATTATGCTCTCTGAGGACAGGCCCCCCAGCCCAGTGCTCACCCATAGTAATCAGACCACAATTACTTATTGAAGTAAAGAATGATGAGACATGGAGAGTGTTTTATTCTTGCAGCAAGACCTGGTCATCCAAAGGAACAGGGACACACCTGAGTGGGTGACTCATGCAGTGAAGCTGAATGCCTGGTGTTTCAATGAGGACGGGGTATGTTGTGGTGCAGTAACAAACAACCCCAAAATGTCAGTGGCTTATAACAGCAAACATTCATCTCTCTTTCAGTTTTTGCATCCCTTGCTGGTTGGCAGGGGACTCTGCTCACTGGGTCATTCAGGGCCCCAGGTGATGGGACAGCCACCACCTTGACCAAAGCCAGTCACCATGCCCACCCCCTCTGAATATTGGGTTCAGTGAGAGGTGTGTATTAAATAACTGTTATCAAATGCATGACAAACTGTCCAATCTCATGGTTCTTCTGGAATGATCAATGTGCTTATGATTGCTTTGTGTTAGAAGCACGAAAGAGTTTAACTGGTGAATTTTTCAGAGAAATATAGTTGGGAGATATACTTTGGGTAATGATGGAGGGAGCAGAATAGGGTAATGATTTGAGGGTTGCTACACAGAATGTGGTCCACGATGCAGAAGGATCACCTGGGGGCCTGTTAGAATGCAGAGTAGGGGCCCCCCACTCCTGATCTGCTGAATTAGAACCAACACTTGAACAGTTCCCCAAGGTGATGTGTATGCACAGTAAATCTGAGAATCATTTACTTAGAGCAGGGCTTCTCCAGCCAGAGTAACTGGATTTGAATCCCAGCTCGGCCAACGACTAGCTCTGTGTCATTGAATAAGTTACCTAAACTCTGTACCTGAATTTCTTTGTTTGAAAATGGGGTTAATGACAATAGCAACGTCATAAGATTATTGTGAGGATGAAATGAGTCAAAGCATTTGTCAAAGTACTTAAAATAGAGCTTGGCACAGAGTGAAAGCTCTATAAGGGTTAGAGATGATGATGGTGGTGGTGATGCTGCAAATACAGTAAGGAAATGTCAGCATGATGACTTCCATTTGTAACTTAATCTGAAGCTTTATGACCCAGTTCCTATACTAAATGGACCATTTCCTGACCTTGAACCTCGAGTGGAAAGGTGAGGGTAGAAAATCCACTCTGTGGGTCTTGACCAGAACGATGAGAGTCGGGAATGAAGCAGGTACCAGGAGAGAAATTGGACAAGGGTCAGGGCAGGCATTTGAGCATCAGTCTTAAAAGTTGTTCTCACAGGCCAAAAGTCGCCTGCATCTTGCATCTTACTTGGAGAAGCTGGGCCCACATTCCTTCAGGGGAAATTAATCTCCAAACAGGCTGGCTTCAGGGAGAGACGCCAGAGCAGCCCAAGGCACTGGGGAGCTTGTCTGCAAGGTTAAACGGAAGTTACAAAGGAATAATTTTTCAGCATTTGTTCAAAATAGAAAGGTCTAGCAAGTGAAACCTGACACAAAAAGATGGCCTAGCAAGTGAGACCTAGCACAGGCTACCAAGACACCTGGTGGAGGGAATGGGCAGACTGGAGCACACACTTGAACACAGGTCAGTGTAATGAGTGATTACAGATGGCCTAGACCCAGTTCTACCACTTCCTAGCTGGGGAACCTTGAACCAGCCACTTAACCTCTCTGACATCAGTTTCCTTGTCTGTAAAATGGGATAACAAGTGTACATATCCATAGGGTTGTTAATGGGATTATTTGGAAATTAGCAAGCACTTAATAAATGTCATTGCCATCATTGTCATCATCCATCAGCAGGGCCTTTTGCCCCAGCTTCAGCAGGCAGCATCAACTGCTCCCTGCCTCTGCTTTACCACTCTGCCCCTCCCTCTGCAGTCCAGCCTCCAGCCCTCCTGCACTTCAGTAGGCTCTTAATTGGACCCCAGGCTTCCTCTGCTGCCCCTACAGCCTGTGTTCAGCAAGAGGTGAAAGTGATACCTCAAAGAGAAATGAGATCCTTGGCTCCTCCACCTCCTTCCTTTGTACCTTCAGGGTTTTCTCGTCTGAAAAGCTCTTATCCCAGAAATCCACCCACTTACCACTCCATCCACCCTCTCTAAAGTTGCACCCCTAAATCAGACTTTCCCCTTTATTCTGTTTTATCTTTATTCATAACACATGTCACTTTCTTATAGGATGGAATTCTTTGTATATTTCTTTAGAGTCTGTCTCCTAGAATGTAAGACCTGTGAGTTTAGGACATTTGTCTGTTTCATTCCCTGCTAGAACCCCATATCTGGGCCTAGCAAATGGTAAGCCATAGATAAATATTTGTTGAATGAGTAAAGGAAACGAATGAATAATAGTACTCCCCATTGGTGTTATGGTGAGGGTTAAATGAGACGATGTCTATACACATTCAGAAAAATGTATGCAGCGCAGAGTGCCCTCTTTCTGCCCACCCTTCCTTCTTTCTTATCTCTGATAGCAACACCACAGTCAGGACTCGACAATAGATCTGCAGGAGGACCACAGCTGCCTTATGAAGCCAATAGATAGCCTTTTGCACGTTCTTAGTAGTATACACCTATAGGTCCCCTGTCCAGAGGCTAACCATATAGGAAACTCCTGAACTAAAGTCACAAGTTTCATCCCTTATTTTACATGATATTAAGAATTTGGAATTTAAGCATTAACAACAACAACAAATCTGAAGTTGCTCTTTGACTCAGGACCCGGACACATGCAGAAAGAGCAGCCGGTTTCCTCTCTCCAATAGCTCATCCCTCCCGTCACTCATGTTCGTCTCCACGTGCCCACGGCCCACGGGGAGTTTGCAAGAGCCTGTGAGGAGGTCCGTGGTCTCTGACCTTCCTTACGAAAGTCAGAAAAGCATCCAGAAGTAATTTAAGGAATTAATGACTTGGGGGTTAAATAATACATGCCTTAAGAAATACAGCAAACTGCCAGCCCGTGAACCTCCAAGTTCACACCTCTATTTTGGGGGGTTTTCCTAAAATAGATAAATTGACCACATCGTCCCTTTTGTTTGTTTGGTTTTGTGTACGTTTGTTTGATTTTTACAAGGTAGATGGTAGATTAAATGGATCCCAAACTGAGATTTGCAGAAGAGAAGCACCCATTACCGAGCCTCCTGTTGTCCGTTCTGGAAGGAGCGGGAAGGAGCCTCTCGCAGGGGCCTCTCAGAGACTTCATAGTCTCAGGAGCACCTGAGGACAGCGATGCCTTTGGGACTGTGAAGCGATGTACCTTCTTGGGTATCCTCTGCTCCTTTACCTTCTCATTTTGAATTGTTACCTAATTCGCTGCGGTTCCTTCAGTTTCCTCCTTTTCGATGATTTGAACTGGGGAGTCCCACTCCACGACCTGCATTTGGCTTTGCAGCAGAGAGGGCGACGTTCTGTGCCAAGAGGAAAGAAATGACGTGTGTGGGGAGGGTGGGGGGGGAGTAAATTGCGAACCTGCAAAGGAGAAGAGAGGGAAACGGAGGGCATAGCCGGGGCTTTTCTGTTCCCACTGTCAGACAGGAGGGAGAGGGGCTGAAGCAGATCCCCACCCCCAGTCAGGGGATAACGGATACGCTATATTTCTCACTGAGGCTAGAAACACTTCAGTGAAGGATATTTATCCTCCAGTGACTTTCACTCTAACAAATAAACATGAGAAGGAAATGTGCCATCCACATGAGGAGCCCGAATCTGCTTTAGGACTGCCTCCCAAGGCCCTATCTACGCTCACCGTACTGAAGAACTAGGCCCTCACCAGCATAACCCGCTTAGAAAGTAAGGTCTCTGCTACCCAGCCTCTCGGCACCAATCCTTACATGCCCTCTCTGGTCCGGCTGGCTCTCCCGGCTGCCTTCTCCCCACGTCAGGCAAGCTGCGTGGACTGAGAAAACCTGTGCGCCCTCTTCCTCCCAACGAGGTCCAGAATCCCCGCTGCACCCAGCTGGGAGGAGGGCTCCAGTGCTGAGGGTGCCCTCGAAGCCTTTGTCCCCGTCACTCCCCAGCGCTTCCCTGTAACTGAGTTGGGGCATGAGAAATGGATTTGCAGTTGCCCGAATTCTTTCACTTTTATTTCTTCTCAATCAAGGATTCATTTTTTAATTTGAAATTCATTCCTGGCTCTAGTGACCAGGAATGATGGTGACATATGATACAGTTAGGCTTCTTTTCCGAGGTTGGACTGAGCCGGCCTGGGAGAGAGCTGGGCTTCTGAGCCCTGTCCCTGAGGAGCCCGGACGCCCAGGGGACCCCCAGCCAGGCTGTGGGGTTTTGGGAAGCACGCGGCTGGGGGAGGGCTGGGCTTCCTGGGAGAGGCTTCTGGGCTCCAAACGCACGGCCTTTCACTCAGGGACACCAGAGAGAGTCAGGGTCCCGCCTCCAGTGTGTTCAGATCCCCGCGTGCAGAGGAGGCCTGAGCATCAGTAACCGCGCAGGCTAGCAGCTGGGGCCCCCGCGAGGAGGGAGGGCAGCGCTGGGAACATCAGAAAGGATATAGGGCACAAAGTGGGGTGGCCAGCAGAGAGCTTCCTGGTCTGAATCTGCAGAGAAACTGCTATCTCAGGAGCAGGTCTGGCTGGGGAGGGGGCATTTCCCCCGAGGAGCTAATA
The DNA here is from genome assembly GCA_031878705.1 of Tapirus indicus. Taxonomy (NCBI): domain Eukaryota; kingdom Metazoa; phylum Chordata; class Mammalia; order Perissodactyla; family Tapiridae; genus Tapirus; species Tapirus indicus. The sequence continues at coordinate 7,002,215 of CM062938.1, forward strand.
AAAACACTGGGGGGAGGGGAGGACGACATCCAGCAACGTAAAAAGATACACAGAGAAAAAGGAACCTTTCTTTCACCCCGGCGTTCCAGTCTCCTTCCCAGAGACACTGCTGCTACCTTCTGCTTCGCACACACAGACACAGATGTGCACACGCCTCTGTACATCCGTGATCCTCTTAGACTGTTCTGCACGTTGCTTTTTCCCACTGAATAATCTATCCGGGAGATCCTTCCCCATAAGCTGCATGGCACTTTTAATTCCAGATGTCCCCAGCTCGCCGGGCAAAAAATCAGGGGAGGACCTGAAGTTGGGGTGCGGGGAGTTACGACCACCCGGGCCGTCGTGACCACGGGAGGACGGCGAGAGGAAGGGGCCAGCTCCATCTTGGGTCCGGTACCTGCGCAGAACTGTCCGGGGCCCGGATAGGAGGAGCAGCCCCAAGGGCGCGGCCCGAGCCCTCCCCTCCAGAGTCCCCCACCGGAGGGACTCTGCTCCCGCGCGGCGCCCGGCACCCTCACTGGGTCTCCGGCCCGGGGCGGGGCTGGGGGCGGGCCCGGGGGGGTGGGGCCGGGGTGGGCGGGCAGGAGGCGGGGCGGGCCGCGGCGGCGGCGGCGGCGGCGGCTGGAGAAAAGTTGTCCGGGCCAGAGCGCCAGCTGCCGCGGGATCGGGAGCCGCCGCGGCGCGCAGCCGGCAGGGGCGGGGCGCGAGCACCGGATCGGCCGCCTTGCCGGCCGACTCGCTGCTGGGGTCGCCCCGGGGCATGGGGCAGCCAGCGGGGGCCGCGGGCGGGCGCTGCGCCCCGGGCGGGCAGCGGGCGGCCTGAGCGGCCGGGACGCAGGATGCGCGCCGAGGGCGCGGCCCCCGGGCCGGGGGCGCCGCTGTGCGGGGCTCTGAGCCTGGTGCTGGGCGCGCTGCTGGGCAAAGGTAAGCCGGGCGGGCGGCTGTCGGCCGGCCCTCGGGAAGTTCCCCCCGGTCCCGAGGAGCCCGGGCCGAGGAGCCGAAAGATGGGGTGTCGTGGGGCCCTTGGTGAGGGCGCTGGTCCCACCAGGAGCGCCTCTGCCCGGCGCGGAGGGGCCCCTGCCCTGGAGGGGCGGACCCAGCTGGGCGCCGCGTACGTGGGATGGGGGCAAATTCGGCTGGTCCGGTATCTCCGGACTCGGGGTGCTTCCCAGGGGTGAGGAGGGGGCGTGGCTGAGGGACACGGTATGTTTGTTCCCCACCCCCGAGTTCCATGAGGACTTAACCCCAGCACCGTCACACTGTGGAGCTGGGGGGTCTGGCTTCTTTGGCCCCCGCTTCCTCTCAGCTTTGCGTCCTCTCCCCAGCTCAGTCAGACTGGGGCTGGTGATCCGGGAGGGCGGGCCGGGTCCTGCGCCCCCTTCCCCAGACGTGAGGTCTTGAGAACCGACCTCGGCCCACGGAGAACGCGATCATCGCGCAGCTGCCCGAGATCTCAGCTTGGCAGAAACCCGGGACACCCCTTCCCCGGGCGCCCCGGATTGGGTCCCGTGTGGTTTGGGCGTGCGGGAAGGTGGCCGGCGCGGGCGAGGCAGGTGGGTGCGCGTCTCGGAATCTGACCTGGGCGGCCTTTCGCCTCAGTCTCCTCATCTCTGCAATGGGCATGACGACCCTGCCTTACGTTTGCGAGAATTCAGAGGGAACGCAGGGCGCCCAAAGTGCTCACGAAGGGTAGCCGTTGTCATGATTATGACTGTTATTGTTATACGCGGGTGGGGCCAGGGTGGTCCCAGGGCCAGCGGTGGGAGCGGCGGGGAGTGGGGCCTCCGAGCCCGGAGCAGCCGGCGCCGCGCGTCCTTCCCCGCCGGGCACAGGCGCGAGTGGCCGCGGGCAGGCGGGGAGGAGGCCCCGCTTCGCCGAGGACGGCGGCTGCGCGCGCGGCAGCTGTGCGGAGTCCCGGGTGCGGGTCAGGGCGGAGAAGAGAGAGAGCGTCGCTTTCCTGCCATCCGCGCCGGGGCGAGGGTCTCGGGCCGGTTGGGTTAAGCCGCGATGTGCGCGAGTGTCTCCTGCGCCTTCGCGCTGCGCGCCGGGCTGGGCCCAGCCGCGGGCACTGGGCAGACAAACCAAGTCCACCCCGATGAGCATCACCGCCTCTCTCCTGCCTGAAGCTCTGCAGCCTGGGCTGGAAATGCATCAGGAGAGACAAGTTGCCAACTGATGTTAAAAAGTAGCGTTTGCTTTTCAAAAGTCATTGCGCACCGTCTGAAATTCCAGAGAAATCTACTTTCCTTGAGGCTGCAGGTTCTCAGACACAGCAACTGGACAAAATTGCTGTTTTAAATAGTGTCCCTTTCTCCCAAGAGCTTCAGGTCAACAGGAGTGTGAGTGTGTGTGAGCGCGCGTGTGCGCGCGTGTGTGAAGGGATGGGGGCACGTTTCTTTTATGTTTGGTTGTTTTTTTTGAAAGGGCAAACATATCCAGAATCTGGTGCCTCAAGTCTGCTGTTAGCTCTGGGTTCTATCATTTGTAGGACTCAGTTTTCCCAAATGTAAAGTGGCCTTTCAAAAAGATCCCTTCCCAAAATACTGCACAGCGGTTTTTGGATGATAAAATGGCTTCGTGGATAGGAAGCGCGTTGTAGAGGAAGGTGGGGTCATTTTTAAGTGAGCAGGGATGAGAGCCCCTGACAGGGTTTTCTCCCCACCTCCGTGAGAGGATTCTATCAGGTGAAAACTCAGTGCTGAATGTGCTTTTTCAAGTAAGTCGTGGACTTTTCTTAATTAGAGCTCACATTTATTATTTTTTTTCTATCTAGAGGATTTTACTTTCGACTTGGAATAGTGTCTGTTACAAATGTCCAGGTAGAAGGGACTAGGGGCAGCAATTTGGTTAGAAAGTGTAGCTGGAGATTTTGTTTTTAAGATGCTATTTACACAGCAAGGCCCGGGGGCGGGGGCGGGATTAGAGGGGAAGGAGGTTGTGGGAGGAGCATTCCCAACCCTACGCCAAAGCCCCCCCTCCCACTGGCTCAGTGCGACTTGTGTGGTGGGCTTTTTCTCCTTGCTTTCCTTGCCAATGTTCACCACGTGGTTTGGGAGCCTATGGGTCTGCAACTATCCTTTGCAAAATACTTTTCATTTTGTTTCTCGTGACCAAAAGCAGCAGTGTATTCTTCCTTCTGATTCCTCCACGAAGAAAACGTTTAATCCCTAAGATTTCTTATAGAAAGGGAAGTTTTCTGACCCTTGTTTAAATTTGTGCTGTCTTGAAAAGAAAAAAAAAAAAAAATCTCTGACTCTTCCTGCCCAAGGTTTTAAGTGCTGATTTCTGGAATCCACAAAACCACTGATCAATTTTTAATACCAATTGTATGTTTATTTTTGACCATGGATTTAAAGGCTCTGCAATTTTTCAGGGTTTGGAATAGAGTCATTGTTCTTGGGGTTCCATAAATAGGCCAGGGCATCAAGAAGAGAGTCTTCCTAAGATCTGATATGGGCTGAGGTCGGTGAGGTGAAGTGTCCTTGGCCCCACTGAAAGTGGATAGAAGGGCGGTGGTGGGCAGAGATGCTCTCAGAAGTGTGGGGATGGTTGCTGGCCACTTATGGGACCCCTGGGAAGGTCAGACAGAACTATAATCTCTTTTCTGAAATCTGTGGGGCCAGATGTGTTTCAAGATTTAGATTTATTGAGATTTTTGAATGACAATATAGAAAGATAGGTAGATGGAGACATAGGGTCCTGTACATATATTGAATGACACCCCCAAGCTGGGTTTGGAGTTGGACGCTGTAATTGCACACATTGGTAATTTTGCATGAAACGTGTGAGTATTTACATAAAGGAGGATGAAGACCCAAAATAGCCTCAGTTCACTTTGGATCAGCGTGGCTGCCCAATGAACTAAAAACAAACTCTTGGGGATTTGGAATTTCTGATAAGGAGTTTGGGGCCTGTGGCTGGTTTCCTGAGTAGCAGGAGGTCGTCAGGGTGGAAGGTTCTTCTCGGCTCCCCACGTGCGTGCCGCCACTTGGGAATGATGGTGGAGCCTTGTCCTACCTACCCTCACAGCAGCACACACCGTTCAGCACACTCAGCCCGCAAGTGTGTGTTCTTCCTGTCCATACCTTCCTATCCCTCTAGTTGAAGCTCCCTGCTGTGTAGAAGCTTCTTTGAAGTGATTCCAGCTTCTTGGAAGCCGTTCTGTTAAACCGCCAGACCCTGGGCTTGTCCTGCTTCTCTCCTCTAAACCCACGGTTCTTGCCTAGTGCTTGCTGACTTCATGACCTGCAGACAAGTTCTGTTTTGTCCACAGGGTGTTTAAAAAAAAAGGAATTGGATCCCCCAAATTGGGAGAATTCACATATAAAAATCAGGATTTCCAACTTCTCTTAAGAACCTGGGTGCTCTGCCAACCTCAGGGGCACATTCTCATATGGCTCCATCATGCCAAAGCTCTGCATGGTGTCCCCCCTGGAGGGGGTGTTTATTCAGGGCCTCTCCCCCCCGCTTACCTGCCTGCCCTTCCTTCCCTTGGCCATGTCAGTCTCCACCTCTTCTTTGTTCATCTCACTGTTCACTGTTAGCTTGGTCACAGGTGTGACTAGAGTCAGGCAGAGAAGAACTCAGAACTCGCAGTTATATTAGCAGTGAGCACCTCCGTGAGCAGAGGTTAAAACAAAACCTTCTGATGTATTAGATATTTCATACATCCATGATCATGAGAAGCGAGGTTAATAAAAATGAGTCTTTGGTATATTAATTGGAGTGAAAGGGAGTATTACCGAATTAACGGAATAAATGGAAAGTCTGATTGATAGACTATCTTTACAGCAGTCTCTCTTGTTTAAAAGTCAGGTTTATTAAGGTAGAATTTGCACACAGTAAAATTCACCCTTCTGTGTATAGAGTTAAAAGTTTGACGAATGCATATGGTCATGTAAACACCACCACAATTAAGGTGTAGAACATTTCCATCGCCCCACAAAATTCCTGTGTGCCCCTTTGTAGCCCCCTCCTTCCGCCAGGCCCTGGCAACCACTGATTTGTTCTCTGTCCTTATAGTTTTGCCTTTTTCATAATTCCATAAGAATGGGATCATGCAGTATGCAGCTTTTGAGTCTGCTGTCTTTCACTTGGCAGGATTCATTTGATATTCACCTATATATCAGCAGTCTGCTCCTTTTTAATGCTGTGTAATATTCCATTGAATACATGCACCACTGTTGGTTTATTTATTTCCTAGTTGAGGGACATTTGGAATACTTTCAGGTTTTGGTGATTATGAAAACAGTCACTATAATTATTCACAAACAGGTTTTCATTTCTCTTGGGTAAATATGTAGGACTGGGATTGCCAGGTGATATAGTAACTATATGTATAACTCCATCAGAAACTGCAAGCTCTTTTCAAACATGGTAACATTTTGCATTTCCACCAGCAAGGTGTAAGAGTTCCAGTTGTTTTGTTTTCTCAGAACCACTTAATATTATCCACTTCGTTTCGTTTGATTTTGCTTAGCAGTTTTAAGAGGTGTGTAGTGGTATTTCTTTGAGGTTTTAATTTTCGCCCTCATGACTCATGATGTTGAGCATTATTTCTTATGCTTACTTGCTTCTGTATATCTTTGGTCAAATGTATTTTTTTAATCTTTTGCTCATTTTTTTATTGGTTATTTTCCTATCATTGATCTTTGAGGGTACTTTATATATTATGGATGCAAGTCCTTTATCAGATATGTGTTTATAGATCTTTTCTCCCAGTTTGTGTCTTTGGAAGAGCAAAGGTTTTTAATTTTAATGAAGTTTCTTATTTTTTTTCTCTTAGCAATTGTGCTTTGGTGTCACATGTAAGAAATCTTTGCCTGGGGGCCAGTCCGGTGGCATGGTGGTTGAGTTCACACCTTCCACTTTGGCGGCCCAGGGTTTGTGGGTTTGGGTCCTGGGCATGGACCTGCTCGCCTCTCATCAAGCCATGATGAGGCAGCGTCCCCCATAGAACAATTAGAAGGCTGTACAGCTATGACATACAGCTGTCTACTGGGGCTTTGGGGAGAAAAAAGAAAAAGAGGAAGATTGGCAACAGATGTTAGGGCAGGGCCAATCTTCCTCAAAAAAAAAGAGGTTCTCATTACAAGAAGGAAATGTGTAACTATATGCGGTGATGGATGTTAACTAGACATAAAAAAAAAAAGAAAGAAAGAAATCTTTGCCTGAACTAAGATTGCAAGGATTCTCCAAATATCTACAGTATTGTTCAGGTATTTTATATTCTTGCTGATTTTTTATCTCTTTTTCTGTCACTTACTGAGGAGTGATGAAGTCTCCCACTATGTGTGGGTTTGTCCATTTTCATTTCAGTTCTGTCAGCCTTTCCTTCATGTGTTTGAAACACTGTTTTAGCTACATACACACTTGGGATTGTTGTGTCTTCTTGCTGAATTGACTCCCTTATCATTATGTCATATCCCTCTTTGTTCTTGGAAATGTTCCTTGCTCTGAAGTCTGTTTCATCTGATGTTAATATAGCCACCTCAGCTTTCTCCCCCCCCCACCTTTTTTTTTGCTGAGGAAGATTCATCCTGAGTCAACATCTGTTACCAGTCTTCCTCTCTTTTTTTTTTCCTCCCCAGAGCCCCAGTACATGGTTGTATATCCTAGTTGTAAGTCCTTCTATGTGAGCCACTGCCACAGCATGGCTACTGACAGACAGGTGGTGTGGTTCCATGCCCTGGAACCGAACCCAGGCCACTAAAGTGGAGGTGTGCCAAACTTGAACCACTAGGCCATCAGGGCTGGCTCAACTTCAGCTTTCTTTTGATCAGTATTTGTATTAAAATATTTTTCTGTCTTTTTGTTTTTAACCAATCTTTGTCTTTATACTTAATGTTGGTTGCTTATAGACAGCATATAGTTGGAGTTTGCCTGTTTATCCAATCTGATAATCTCTGTCTTTTAATGATTCTGTTTAGACCATTTATATTTAATGTGATTATTCGTATGTTTGTATTAAAATCTATGATCTTGCTGTTTGTTTTCTTTATGTTCCATCTGTTCTTTACTCTTTTTTTTGTCTTTTTCTGAAGATATTTTTTATGATTTCATTTTATCTCCATATTGGCTCATTATTTATACCTCTTTAAATTTTACTCATTGCCCTAAAGTTTACAAAATACATCTTTAATTAATCAAAGCCTACATTCAAATTATGTTATATTGCTTCATGTGTTGTATAAGAACCTTAAAACAGTATATCCCCAGTACTTTTTTCTTCTACGTATAATCCTTTTCACGTGCATACGTCTTATACTCTAGTTATGGCTAAGAGAACTTTCAATTAGAGATTATTTGTGTATACTTTGAAGAAGGATAAAAATCATGTTTACTTGGCTTGCTTTGTTTCTGAATGGGTACTTCTGATATCCTTGAAACTGTTTTCTCTGTAGGACTTTATTCTCTCCCCTACCTGTGTGCTGAGCTCAACAAAAATATTTATACACCTTAGGGATTTAGAAGTCACTGCCTTTAAGGAGAGAACAACAGTAAAATACAACCCAGCCAGAGTCTGAATTAGCAAATTTTCCAAGACAATGGCTCTAGATTCTCTCCCAGAGCGACTGATTCCTTGTTTTCTGCAGTGCGTACATTTCTTCTTTCTGATTAAGGATGCTTTTAGTGGTATGTTAAGAGTGTTAAGTTCACACCGGCAAATGTCTGGGATCCTAAAGCGACTCACAGACGTGATGTAGGATACCATGTGTTCTCTTATGTAAAGGTTTCTCTTTCTTGCTCAACACCATTCATGTCGTCAGCAACATGGGGAGCTCTCACTTATGGATTAATTAGGGAGACTCGGTATCAGAGAAGCAGAAGCTTAAGTTTGAGCATCGGTTCTGCCAGTTCCTAGACGAAGTGGTCAGAAGCCTCTGGCTGTTAGCAGCAGAAACGTATCATGACCACCTAAGGAAGAAGGGTTAGGAGCTCATGACCCTGAAGGTACACTAAAGGACCGGGTTTCCTAAGAGTCGGAAGTTGCCTGTTCAAGGATCCCTGTAGTTATAATTGATGTCTGGCTTCATGGCGCCACAGTTGGGATATAGGAGCTCCAACCATTTCATTTCTTTTTATCTCTCGGCTCATATTTTAGATTCCAGGGAGAAAGAAGCCCATAACTTTGGCCGAACTTTAGAATCTCCTGGGAAGCTTTAAAAAATGCTAATCCCCAGGCCTTACCCCAAACCGACTGACTCAGGACCTTTGGTTGTGGTGGAGTGGAGGTGGGCACAGAGGCAAGGTTGATCATTTTTAATTTTTAAAAGCTCTTCAGGAGATTCTAAGGTGTAGCCAGTGGCGAGAACAGGTTGCCTAGGCCCATCTCTGTCTAGAAAAGGTGAAGACAGTCTGATGGACAGTGCCACCATTTTGTATTCAAGGGTATTCTTCCTAGAGAAAAAACGAAGAGCTGTTACAAAAGAAGGTGGGTGGATGCTGGATGCAAAATCAACAGTGTCCACCCCACCAGCTCGGATGCCTAGTGCGGGTGCAGCAAAGGTCAGCGTGTAGGACAGCTCTTCTGAGCCTGCGTTTTTAGTGGCGATGATGATACCTATTGTGTAGGATTGTTGGGAACGTTTGATGAAAAAAATGGGCCTGAGACACTTAGCACAGTGTGTTTGTTTCCTGAGGCTGCTGTAACACATGACCACAAACGGGGTAGCTTACCATAACAGAAAGTTATTCTCTCAGTTCTGGAGCCAGAAGTCCAAACTTGGATGCCAGCAGGGCTGTGCTCTCGCCAGAGCCTCTAAGGGAGGGTCTTTCTCTGCCTCTTTCAGCATCTTTTGACTCCTGGCCTCCCTGACTGTGGGAGCATCCCTCCAGTCTCCGCCTCCCTCTCACCTGGCCTTCTTCTCTCCACATCTTTCCCCTTCTGTCCATAAGGACACTTGTCATTGATTTAGGGCCCAGCCTAATCCAGGATGACCTCATCCTGAGATCTTTAACTTAATCACATCTGAAAAGACCCTTTTTCCAAATAAGATCACATTCATAGGTTCTAAATGGACATATCCTTTGGGGGCCTTTCAACCCATTACACATGGTAACATTTGGCACAGTAGAAGTTCAATAAATCATAGCTATTATTATGTGTATACTTATTAAAGCCGTGGAGAAGAATCACACAATATCATCTAATAGAAACCACACATAGATATTCTAAAAATAACAGAGAATAATGTAAAAAAATTTAAAACAACGAACAGTAGTTGACAATATCAGGGAATAGGGAAAGCTGGTCAAGTGTGAGATGTCCATTTATTATCAACCTAAACAGAGAGCCAGTGGTTTATGCTCTGAGACGTCCTTGGTGGAGTTCATGCTTAAGTACAGCTTAGACATAACTCCATTTGGCTCAGTTCCATAAGGCTGTCGATACTCTCCTAAATGCCCTCTCCCTCTGGGCTCACAGAGTCATCAGAACCATCCAGGGCAGCTCCCATGTCTCCCCTGGGTTAATGTTTTCACCCAAATCTGCAGTTGACTCTTGTCATCTTTCTTGCTCAATCGGTCCCTCTGGCCCCTTAATTATACTGTTTGCTTTCTGCTGTGTTTCCACACCGTCTCTGTGGACTCGGATGCTGCAGAAATGTGGCTCTAACACTACCCACGTGGGCTCCTGGTGGTCTGTTAGCAGCTCTTTGAGGCAATAAGGGATTCTCGTCTTCTCAAAATAAACTTCAGACAATCGTCCTCCACCCCCAACACACACACAGGACAGAAAGCTAGTTCTCCTTTTATCATTGGGTTCCAGCTTAGTGATGATTTTAAGCCAAAATAGAAAAAAAAACTCCCACCATAAACAGGATGTGACCCTGGAATCATGGTTTTGTCTCCATTGGAAACAAGGAGGTTGTGTTTGGGGCACTGAGACAAATTTTCTCCCACCTACCTAATGGAAATGGCCTTTAAATATGCACCACATCATTCAGTTTATTAGTTGTGATTCCTTTAGTTGGAAATGCCAAAAAAAAACAGCTTAAGGAAATGGTATGAAAGCCACAAAATTTAAAAAAAGAAAAAGATGAGTGGAACAAATGTATTAGATCAGGAAACTGAAAAGTCCATGTCGGCTTCAGGCACTGCTGGATCCAGGGATTAATCAATGTCACTAGACATGATTTCTCTCCATCTCTCGTCTCCTCTGTCCTCTGTGTTGGCTGCATTTTTGGATGGTCATCATTGTTAGCAGAAGCTCCGGGTTTACATTCTATCCTCACAGCACACCCAGCAGAAAGAAAGAGACTTCCCAGATGATTGTAGAAAAAATTAGAGTGAATTTCTTGGTGCCCACTGGGTCCCTGGCTCAATCCTATCCAGTCTTTGGGACTGGAGGGAATGGAGTTTTCTGATTGGTCTGGTCCAGGACCCATCAATCCTGAGAGCTTGAGGTCATCTCCATCCAAACTACAAGAAGACGGAGTGCAGAAGGATGGTGCAGAGAGAGAGTTGGGCTGTATCAGATGGAGGGGAACAGATGCCAGGCAGGTTAGACCCTATCCAACCAACCAACCAATGAACAAAACAAAGGAAACCAAAGGCCAGCTGGGTGGCTGCTTCTCACAGGCGTACTCACAGTTCACGGAGCAGCCACAGGAAGTCAGCTTGTGTCTCCTGCTGGATGCGTACATGGCTAAGTCAGGGACATCATGGCTTCACCTCCCAGTGCACCTCCAGCTCAGGGTGGCCTTTTCTTGTTTTCTGTTTGCTTTGGCATTCATTCTTTCTTTCATTCATTCATTTCTCCATCAAACATCCCTCCCTACTGACCATGGACCTGGCACTGCAGTAGTAATGCCTTCTGTCACTGAACTTCTTGCAGACTAGGAGACCTTCCCTCCTCCCCGAGGCGCTCCCTCAGGACTATAAGGGGCTCTGGCTTGGGTTCCTAAAGCCCCTCACATTCTCATGCCTCAGCCGTGTAGGCAACCCTGAAAGGCTCCCCACTCTGGCATTCTCATTTATGAGAAAAAGATTCTGGAGGAAGTCTCCATTTGGGGAGAATTGGTCTGTTCTGGCTCTGTTTCATCTTTCCTGCTTCCTAAGTGGTGCTGTGCTCTTTTCTTCAATTTATGTAAATCTTTTGGGTCAGTGCACAGCCTCAGGTCACCATTTTCTTTATTTTCCCTTTTTTAATTGTAAGCACTGAATTGACTCAGATAGCAGACTTTTCTCATTTGTCTTCAAATCCAACATTTTCAATTATTGTGCTGACATCCCTGCTACTGGTCAGTTGTCTCCCTGGCCATGGCCTGGCCCTTGGACCTCGCTCCCTGCCATCCATGCCCTGAGATATCTGCCAGTGGTGGCTTTGGCTGGGAGGTTGCCTATAGTCTGGGTAGGGGGCGTGCTCTCCCATTCACAGAGGCAGAAAGTCTGCAAACATCCGCTTCTTACCCACCCTCAGTGTTTGGGAGTTCTTGGTCTGGGGGGATTTTTTTTTTTTGACTCAAATGTCTTAACCTCCTCTTCTCCAAGCACACTCACTGCTAAGGGTTTGGTACTTTCACTTTCCTATTCAATTACTGCTAATCCTGTAGAAACAATCCTTGCTTTAATAACTCAAGGGGAAGACCAAAACGTCCACCAGCCTCAGCACACACCAGCTGCATCTTGGTGGGGGAGCGACCCCATTCAGACCCTTCTTGACCAGCCGTCAGATCATGCTGTCCTCTGATCAAAACCCTCCAGAGGCCCCCATCAAATATTCAATGATCTACAAGGCATGATGTGAACTCTGACCCCCGAGCACCCTTCTGACTTCATCTCAACCCCCAACCCTCATACACACACTCTGTTCTGGTCCCATGGGCCTCCTTGCTGGTCCTCACCGCCCCAGGTAGGCTCCCACCTCAGGACCTTTGCACTGGCCTGCCGTGGGGTCACCTCCAGATATCCACATGAGGCACCGAGGCTTCTTCAGGTCTCCGCTCAGAGGTCCTCTTCTCGTGGAAGTCCCCCTTGTCCCGCCGTCTGCTCCTCCCCATTCTGGCACTTTCTATGTCCCTTCCCTATTTCTTTGTTTTTGATTTCACTTCTCACCACCTGATGATCCATGGATTTGGCTCATTTGTTTATTCATCTTCCTCTCCCCTAGAATTTAAGCTCCATGAGAACAGAAAGGTTTTCTATTTTGTTCACTGTTGTTTATGTCTGTTTTGCTCATCTGCCTAGTGCCTGGCACATATGAGGCCCTTAATACTTGATGAATGAATGAATGAACAGATGAATGAATGACTTAATTCTGTTTTTGGCTTCTCGTAGTGTCTGTCTTTCACCCTGAGCTAATCTCTCAGATCTTGATAGCCCGGGAAGATGAGGAGGTAAATTTTGTGTGCAGGAAGTCTCCAGATGGCCTGACTTTATAAAGGGTGTCTGACTGAGAATAGAACCCGTCACCATCCCGTCTCCATCAGTCACTCCAGAGAGTGTCCCTGTGGGATGGACCTGAGGTGAGAAGGCCCGTGATAGGAGAGTGACGCTCGCACATGCTGGCCAGAGGCAGCATTTTCAAGTCACCGCCTCTGTTTCTAGGTGGCCTGTCCTTCTCTGTGCCCCTCGGCCTCTTCGTTTCAGGGGAGAGGCGGGGGGCCTCCTGCTGTGCAGATGAGGAGTTCCTAGAAATGGCCACGTGAAAGGAATCAACTGAAAACAGAGACCAGAATTTCTCTGTAAGCAGTGAAAAGCATTCTTCAATAGGACTTCTCTTAACAACCGCGGGGATTACGGAAACAATGAGAAGTGAATGCAAATGGGGACAGGTTGTGTTTTGGGGGACGATGAAATTTGCTGAAATTAATCCTCAGATGGGGCTTGCTTCAGGTGTTCCATTGTGACACCAAGATTGTTTTCTAAGTATGCTCTTTGCCTGTTACGGTGTTGGCTTCATTTTTGGGTTCCACATGGTGGCTCTTGACAGTTCCGGGTTCCCACCCTTAACGGGTCAAATGTCCCTTTGCCAACACCCCATAAACCCAGGAATGTCACGCTGTGCCTCATTGGCTCTGTTCGCTTCATGTGCCGTTTGTGAATGAATCAACCTGGTCTATAAAAGACAATGTGGTCTAATTACTCCGGCGAGGAGCTCTGGGAGGAGTTCGTGTGGGCTGAAAATGGGGAGCAGAGGAAAATTGGGGTGCTACAGCCAGAAAAAGGTGTGATTGGGTCCAGGAAAAACAATAAGTATTCCTACATCTGCAAATTCAGGAGTGTGGGCAACACTGGAAGAGAAGACAGAAAAGCCGTGCACACATGTCCCTCCTGCTCAGAGGTCTCCCTGAGTTAGTGCACGTGAGCAGGAGGCAGCATCTCCATGTGTTTCCCGATGGAGTTTGTGTCACACTTGCCTGGACCGAGGAGGAGCAAATCTGATTTATCACTCGCCTGTCAGCCCAGCCCTCTCTTCAATATCAGAGGCAAAGTAAGACAGGTGCAGAGATGGGCCTGAGTCAGACAAAGCAGGATCCAGAAGGAGCTTGTTTCAGCAAGTCAGGACCTGGGCTCACCTGATAGGTCCTATGTGGGAGGCAGGAATGAGGCGTGGTGTTCATACCTGCCCGGGTTGAGCCCCTGCTCCATTGTGTACATGCATGTGACCCCACAGAGCCTCGGTTTCTTGATCTGTGCAATGGGGCCAGGAAAACTTGTCTCACAGAGTTTTTGACAAGAGTCCTATGGGCTAATGTGTATTTGGCTTTTTCCCCCCATTTGCCCATATTCCAGATACAGACTCCATTCTTCTTCATCCTACTCTGTGCCCTGGTGGGCTGACCTCTGCAGAGGGCAGTTCCTATGCCTGCTGGATTCCTTCTGGAGTTGGCCAGGGGGGGCTCTGATGGGAGGTTGGAGAGCAAGAGAAGAGAGAGGCTGGAGTATCTGTCCCCACTTGCTCCCTGTGCCTCTGTCCCCCATGACTCTTCACTCCTGTCGGGGGCCCCGCCCAAGACTCCAGCCCTCCCTGGGTTCAGCACCACCCTCTTCTTCTCCTGCCTCTTCCAAGGATGCTTCCGTCCCACTGTTTCTTGTCTTTAGGCACCCAGCATGGCTTTTCTATTTTCTCCCTAAGAGGTCCCTCACTAGAGGCACTTGAACCACCTGAGTGGGATTCTTTCCCCCTGAGATTGACACATGTACAAATAAAACTCACTCACACCTGGTGGAAAGTAGTTGGGTGTTTATTGTTTTTATGTTTAAACAAGCTCAAGTATATAGAAAAGTTTCAAGAACAAGTGCCTAGGACTTTGTCCTCTGAGCCATCTCAGAGTAATTGAGCAAACAGGTGCTCACCACCCCTAAATATTTGGTGTGTGGTTTCTTACAAAGACATTCTCTTATAAAACCACAACACAGCGTCAAGACTGGGGAGTAAACATTGCCTCATTATCACCACCTGATTCTAGACCCCAATTCAGAATCCGCTGACATCTCAACAGTCTCCTTCATGTCGTGAATCTTTGTTTTCCTTGAATTCTATGACCTTGACACTTTTGAAGTTTACAGGCTAGTTATTTTGTGGCCTGTCTCTCGGTTCGGGTTCCTCTGATGTCTTTAGATTCTGATTATGCGCCTGTGGCAGGAGTGTCCCAGAAGGGATGCTCTGCTCTTCCCATCGCATCTTACCAGATGGCACGTGATTTAAATTTGTCACAGTGTTAATGATGCTCACTTGGATCACTTGCTTAAGGTGGTGTCTGCCAGGCTCCTCTGCTGTGAAGTTACTCTTATTTGTTCTGAAATTAATCAATATTTTGTAAGAAGACGTTTAGAGATGGTGTAAATATCCTGCTCCTCCTTAGAATTTCAATGTTTCATTCCATGAATTGATTAGCAGAAAGGCTCATGGATTTCGTCTGTACTCTGTGACTTCTATTTCATTACTGCAGTTTATTTTGATGCTCAGAATATCCCAGATTTGGCCAGTGGGAACTATCCTATCATGTTTATGTCCTTTTGACATGTCTCCTTATTCTTTATGCCCTTCCTTTGTTTCTGAATATAAGATCTCCCAGCTTGTCTTGTAATTTCCCTGTCCCAGTCTTAGAATCAGCTTAGTTCCTTTTAGTCGGGAATGGTATTTAGAAACCAAAATCTAGGCTCTGGATGTGCTCATTGCTGTCAGGCACTCCAGTTGTCTCAGTGGACAGAGCCAGGAAATACTCATACACATGTCGATACCTCTCTTCCTTTCTCTTAAAAACCAGGAGTTCACACTGATATCTCAGTTCTAATCCAGCAGCACAGAGTTCATTCTAGATTTCTCCTTGCTGTGTCTGTAGCTCCCTTCTCATAGCTCTATACCAGGCCATTCCTCTGATTTCCTATCCTCAGTCCACTCAGCTTCTGTCACCTCTTCCTGACTGACCTCCTCGCCCCACTCATGTTGTGATGCCCCGAGGTCCCCATCCCAAGTCGCTGTTCTTATAGCCACTTGACCTCTGACAGCAGCTCCAGGCCACTGCTTTCATTGCCCACCTTACCAGGCCCCTCCTGATGGCATTGGACTGAGCTATTCTGAAAGGGGAAGCATCTGGTTCATATTCTTATTTGCATGAATGTCGCTATATCATCTTCTTAGAAAAAGTCTATATATTTCAAATCAAAGGAGTATGCTGAAACTTTTCTATCTCAAGGAACCCTTCTTTTCAGGGGTGAATGGACACTCTGAGCAGAGATGACCAGGGGCCACACCACACTGACCAGATGTCTTGTTTCAAAAACATTTCGTCCACAGGATGAAGGAAAGAGTGTGTGATGCCACTTTAATATTCCCTGATAGACGTCAATGAATCCCAAGACATACCAGGCATGGGGGATCAGGCATGGGGGATCCTAAATGAACTCATCTAAATATTTTTGCATTTATAGTTTGTGAGAGATGAGAAGGTATTTTTTATGCATCTAAAAACTCTTTTTATTTCCCCCAAGAGTGTGTAGTAGTCCAGAAGGGCCTTCTTTTGTGTGACAGATACACCCATTTTATATATATTAACTTATTTACTCTTCACAGTGACCCCAGGAGGTAAGTACAATTGTTATCCCAACAGTTGGGGGCACCAAAGTCTTGGTGATTTAAGTAAACCAAGATTTTAAACAATGTGAAATGGCCCAGGTTTCAAGTTTTGGCAACAAATTCAAAGTACGTTAAATGCTTTATGGGACAAACAGTCTGGATTATGGCCTCAGGACAGCCAATATTCCAAGCCTGCCTTTGACCACTCAGCTTTGGTAGGAAGGGGGAGGTGGTAGAACTGGCCCAGTTTGGGCACAATCACGTGTGGTCGTGGCAGCAAGATCATAAAATACCAAAGTTCCCATCCAGTCCACCTGAGTGGAGCCAGGAGAAGAACTCTTCCCAAAAGAAGGGATGTGTTGGTACCAGAAGAAGAGAGAGCAGGGATGCTAGGCAGACCAGCTAGTGTCCTACACAGAACCCTGAGGTACTTGGCAGATGGGGTAGAAGTAGAGATGTTGGACGGAGACAGAGAGAGAGAATGCTACGAAGGAGGATGGTAGCTGTATCGAGGGAGGATGCTTTTCCAATATCTTGTGGCTGATGTTTGTGAAGAATCTTGCTTCTTCAAGTATTCAAATCAGAGTTTCTCACCCTCAACACTACTAACATTTGGGGCTGGATAACTGTTTGCTGGGAGGATGTCCTGTGCAGGACTAGATGCAAGTACCACCCCCCCTCCCCCAGTTATGACAAACAAAAATGTCCCCAGACATTGCCAGATGCCTCCCCCGGGGCAAACTCAGCCCTGATTGAGAAACGCTGGTTTAAGTAATGCCCACTGTGTGAAAGTACTTCCCACATCATAATGTTTTTATAAACTTTTTACTTGGAAATAATTTTGGACTTTAAGAAAAGTTGTGAAAACAGTACAAAGAATCTCGTATACTTTTCACCTAGATTCCCCCAAATTAACATGTTACCATGTTTGCCTTAGCATTTATTTTCTATTTATCTGTGTCTCTCTCTGTCTCTCTGTGTGTGTGTATATACATTTTATATATGTATGTATAGAACTTTTTCTGAACTAATTGTGAATGAGTTGCACACGTGACTCTCCTTCTGTGTGTGTTTCCTTAGACAAGGGTGTTCTCTTCCATAACCACTCAACAGTGGTCACAGTCGAGAATATGACTTTCTTAACAGCACTGTCATCCGCCTACATACGTTATTCAAATTGTTTCAGTTGTCCCATTAATGTCATTTATAGCAAAATAAATCTAAGTTTTTCCAGGTTCAGAATCCAATCCAGGGTTGCATTGAGTTGAGTTCCTTTAGTCTCTTTTAACCAGAAACAATTTCTCAGCCGTTTTTTGTCTGAAAAGTACAGGCCAGTTTTTTGGCAGAATGTCCCTCAGTTTGATCCATATTGATTTTGAGGTAATAGCTGTATTCAGTTTGAATTGATCTGGCCTTTCTGGACATTAAGTTCTGAGTCTGGATGATTCTATGTGCAGTGTAATCTTAGTGTCACTGATGTCCCCAATGATCCCTACAGGATCCACTCCTCCCTTCAATGTCCCGATTAACATGGCAGAAGGCCCCAGGACCCTACTTGTAGGAAATCCCCCAGCACCACAGAGACCAGATTGTGAATTCTATCAGGACTTTTGGGAGGTAGGGGACACAGGGGACCCCACCTTCCTGCTGGAAGCAGTTGTCCGATTCACTGGTGGATCAAGCCCACTCCAGTCCCTGAAGCCCAACACCACTGTGTTGGAGTGTCACCTGTTATGTAAGCCCCTTGTCACAGCCTTCCCTCCAGTGACCGTTGAAGGGAAAGCACGTCTTCTCGCTTCTCCCCCCACCGTTGCTGCCCTCAGTGTAACCAGCTCTTCTTGGCTTTCACGCTTCTGGAGAAAGTGCTTACACACTCGTGGGCGCACAACTTCAGGACTAGATGTTAGTTTTTAGGCACAAAGGAATCTAAATCCATATTTAGGAGAAAAAATAAAAAGTTGCCATCTCTGTGGGGCAGAGTCCTATTAGTACATCCATTTGCGTGAGTGAACAAAACATTGGACATCTTCATCAGCTTAGTGGTGACTTCATAGTTTTCTCCAAGAACATAGGGTCCTTGGTTTGTAGGGGTGCAGCTGAAAACACACACACGTGTGTGCGCACACACACACAAACACACACTCACACACACTCTCACACACACTCTCTCTCTCATAAAACTCACTTTGGAGGATTTTCTGAAAGAAAGAAAAAATGCCCAAAAGGTATATTTAAGTCCCCATCTTCAAAGACAGAAAATTTCTCATAACTTTTAAATCAGTATTTTCTAATTTGCAGTCTGTCCTAGATGACTTAACAATTTTTGCCATATATTAGTATCATCTGCACTTCTATTTACATAATAACGGTTTTTCTGTATCTCAAATCTTTTCTTTTAATCTGAGCTTTGCCCTAAGCAATACTTTCCATGAAAGTCACTGTTTTACATGCTAATTGCATTTTTCCCCCAAAATATTGAAATAAATACATCACTGCTAACATGTTTAAAAGCCCTGCTGTGTTTTACCCAAAATTATCTCGTGCTCTGCACTTGGGCAAACACTGGCCTGGGGCACAGCGGCAGATGGCAGCAGGCAGATCTGATATCTGCTGCTTTTTTCCCCACGATTTGAATTTCCTGATTGCGTCCTCTGTCATATAACTTGGAACCAGGACTTCCGGAAATGGTGGAATTATTTCCTAAAATTCTGGAAGAGTGAATCTAAAGACAAAGAAAGGAACATTTTTGCAGCCGTGTCAACACAGTGGAGCATTTGATGACAGGACACTGAGAATCCTGGGTGGTGAGTTATCATACCAGCAGGTCAGCCTGGTTGAATTGTCATCAGAGAAGCAGCCTCCTGAATTGTTTCAGACCAGGAGAGTCCCAGGCTCGAGTCAGTAAACCAATATCTAAGGCAGCATTTCTCAACTTTAAACATATATGCTGTTTTCAAATAAATATAAAAATCCAGAGATTTTTTTCGCTCCTTCTCCCAGAGGGGTATACCATTCTTTAAGAATCTTGCTCTGTCTTCTGCAAGCCAAAAGAACAACAAATATTTGAACTTTGCCTTCTGTGGCTCATCTAACATAAAACAGAAGTCATTTTTCAATTTCCTAATAGGAAATATTGGATAGCATTTTGAATGCTAAACGTACCCCCGGGATTCTGATATACGCACATCCCACTCCCCAGTTGAGAATTCCTGGCCTGAATGGAAGTTTACATCGTTTCAAAAAGGAAACCGGCCTAAGAAGTGGGGAGTGCTGTAGATGGGCATGCTGCCCTCCTGGGGAAGCCAAGCTTTAGACCTGGAAAATAGCCAGATAAGCTGAGTAAAAAGGGAAGACCAAGAGGGAATTGGGAATCTTAAGGGAAGCTCCTATGGTCTGAGCCAGCAGCAAGGAGAAGATCCCAGAATTCTTCTAAGAGTACAGCCAAGGGAAAGGAAATATTTCAAGGTGGAATAAAACTGCCACCTGCCATGCGCTCATGAAACACTTAGAGGTCCAGCCTTCCCACTCCTCTGGTCTCGGCCCAGGTAGAGCCCCATAGTTCAGAGTTTCTGCCTCCACTCACTAGATGCCAGCAGCTCCCCTCTCCCAGCTGTGACAACCAAAGTCTTCTCCACAAGTTGCCAGACTCCTCTCCATATGTTCTCCTGGGTGGGCAGTTGTTGGTGATGAGTCTATGAGCGGCTTGCAGCCATTCCAACTGCCTGGATGAAGCCCATCCTACAGGAGGAACTGAAGCTGAAACAGATGAAGGAGAAGGGAGAGTCTTGATGGGATTTGAGTCCCTGGCTTACTTCCTGTTTTCCCAAGGCCTGATTGATTCCTGCAACTCAAGGATGTGTCCTGGGATTCTTCTGCTAAATACCTGTGCAGGTGGGCCACTGTCTGCCCTCAGGTCCCTCTGTGTTCCCTACTCATGTCTGTATCATCGGGAGCTGCACCTCCAGGTTCTCTTGCCCCTGGTTCCTAGACACCCGTGTGCATCAGGAGGAAAGACGGAGACTGGAGGGAGATCGAAGAGGAGAAGCCAGAGCTTTCCTCACCTTCTCTTGCTCTGCTTCCTGGGCTGCCTCTGGCTGGGGCTGGGTCTTCTCAGGGGCTCTGGCTGCCACAGAGCAGCCCCCTCCCTCTGTGTCCCATTTTGTCCAAATGACTGGCCCTGGCCTTGGGAAGCACCACCTCCCACATTGTCCCTCCACCCTGGGGTCGGCAGTGGCTCCTGCAGTGGCTGATGACTGGGGGCCTCACTGTCCGTCTTTGGCCTCTTAGCTCTTGCACCCCCATGTAGTCAGGTCCTTGTGTTCAAGCCCCAGTGTCAAAATAACCTGAGCAGTTTCTGTTTTTCTGACTGGATCCTGAAAAGCTAACTTTTTTTCCTTACGTGTGTTCAAGTTCGCTTTCTGCTTCTTGCAGTCGAAAGACTCTGCGGGGCCAACCCCATGGCCTAGTGGTTGAGTTCTGTGCACTCTGCTTTGGTGACCCGTGTTCAGTTCCCGGGTGCAGACCTACACTTGTCGGTGGCCATGCTGTGGTGGTGTCCCACATACAAAGTAGAGGAAGATTGGCAACAGATGTTAGCTCAGGGTGAATCTTCCTCAGCAAGAAAAAAAAAAAAAGACTCCTGACCAAAAATATACACTTAGATGAGGCCCTTGGACACAGGCCTGTCTCCGGTACATTCCAGCCCTTCCTGCTCTGAGCCTGTGTTTGTGTCGATTGAAAGGAGGTTGATAAAGCCTGGTCAGCTCCCATACCCCGCAGACGGGAGAAGTGGAGTTGTCGACGTTTTTCTAACTTGCTCTGCTAGGATGTAAGCTGCCCAAGAGCAAGGATTTCACTTCTTTTGTCTATCCTGAAACGCTGGTACCTAGAGCAGTGCTGGGCACACAGTATGCACTTCATAAATACCCGTCAAATGAATACATGAGAATGTAGTGGAATCAATTTAGTGCATTCCCACCAGCATTTATTTTTAACAAATGGGATAGAATAGAAACTCTCAGGTAGATTTCACATGGTAGATCTACATATTCTGTAGTGTGTGTGTGTGCATATGTGTGTGTGCACACGTGCACATGCTGGCTTGCATTATATAAAGCATTTCTTATAATAGATCTTGATAAAAAAGTTTAAAAGCCAATGATTAAGCCCACAGGTCAGCTTTTTCTAAGCAGTAAGGAGCTGTGTGCATCTGACCACGTAGCATTTCAGCATAGAGGAACCCCCTTAAAATCCGCGTCCCAGCTGCCAATCTGACTTCATCTTGCACCTCTCCCAGTGTAAACCCTACTCTCCAGCCATTTCAAATAACTTAATTCTCTAATCTTAGGAGACTGTTCCATGCAGGAATTGTTGCTTGTTCACAAACATAATAAGGGATTAAAAACAAAAAAATTGGTGATAAGTAAGAAAAGTCACAGGGGAAGGAGGTTTTAATTCTTTAACTCAAAGTATCACTCTCTCCTCCCTGAGCTTTTGCTTAATTGGACATATGGAGTTGGGGGGGGGGGCAGAAAACTTGTCTTTATTTCTAGAGCTCGCTCTAAATGGAATTTGGAAGCACCTGGAGACACTTGATCGTTGCCATCTATCTGTATTATAAATCAGGACTGATCATTTCTTCTTTGTTAAGGATTTTCTTTTGCTGGTGGATGAAGATAGAAGCTTGAATTTGTTTTAGTTAGAGGAAAACATCTTTTCTGAGCTCCTGACTCCACTTTCAGAAGTGGAGCTCGTTCGTAAACTCCCAGGCTCCTCACTGTCTTTGTTTCTCAACCTGTGAAGGTCAGGGATGATTCTCGATGACCAGGAAGGAATGTTCTGGAGACAATACAGCCTCCCTAAGAATGGACCACAGTGTCTATCTTGTGCATCCTCCCTGTCACCACCCTGGGTTTTATTTTAATTGCCGTGCTCTCAGAAAGCGCGATTCCTATTAAATTATTCATGGCGGTATAATGTTTATGTGATCAGAGTAATTATTATAATTATGCATTGTGAATTTTCATAATTAATGACCTCATTCAGATTTCCTTTGGTGCAGAATATTTCCAGAGGGGGATCAGATGATCGGATCTCCTGGGGAATCAGAATGAAATAAAATGGTGACCTGTCGTGGGTTTTGCTAAGCAGTAGAACCGTTAGTTGTGCTCCTCCAGGAATGGGGGTGTCAGGCGTCTTCAGGTGGAAGGAGTGGGATGCATTTCTCAGAGTGCATAAGAGGCTCCCAGCTAAGCATCTTTCAACAGACCTCCCATATGAGCCGCCCAGAGGTGTCCTGCTGGAACTGAGAGATGATTGAGGGGGAACGGACACATGGCTCACACATGGCTCCACATTGCTTTTGACGTGAAGAGGACCTGCCTATGTCTCTTCTTATCCGAATCTGCGCAAACCAACTACCAACACTCAGCAGCAGCAAAACCACTCCCCGTGATTCCAGATAGCAAGGTGGCATCGCCAAGGACTCAGGCTTCAGCTGGTTGTCCCCACCTGACTCTTGAAAGAGGATAAAATGCAAGCAGTTGGGGAAATGACTAGTGGTGCATCCTGAGCACAGGAAGATGCTTGACGTTCTGTGATTGTCACTGATGTCAGATTTCAAACATTTTGTTTTAATGTCTCCATTCCCCCATCTTTGACTCGGTTCTGAGGAACCAGCATTTGCTGTAAGCCCCAAATAAGTATTTTGTGTAGCTATTCCCAAAGACTTTTCACCCATATTATTCCCTCTCAACCTCAAACCGACTTGAGAGTAAGGCAGCTCCCTTCCCATTTTACAGATAAGGACACTGAGATAAGTGTCGCACAGAAATAAGTGATGACCACATTGAACCCGGTACGTCCAAGGCCCCTCCACTCTGCGAGGTGTAACCTAACCCTTTACTTGACTCTCAGGCTTGTTCTGCCATGTGCCTTTCAGGTCCCTTGAGGAGGAGGCAGCCAGAAAAGAAAATGAAAAAAAGCAATCCTACATAAAATCTTGCTCAGTGATCGGAGAAGAGTCCAACCGTATTGTTCAGTTTTAAGCACCAACTCAGTAACAGCCAAGTCAAGTTCTCCTGTCCTTCCTTCTTTATCTGTGCAAAGTTTTGTGCTTTTCAGATCATAGTTGCCCATTCCTCTGTCTCTCCCTCTACCCTGTGGTTTCTTGAAGACGTGGACCATGCCACATTAATTTCCATGTCTTCAGGATGTTACTGAGTATCCAATGTATAGTAAGAGTGAGATACTTCTTGAAAGAATGAATAAACATTGTTTCCCTCTGTACCTCTCATTGCCTCCCTTTCTTCCTTGTGTCCAATCTCCTTGTCTCTCTGTCTCCTGTATTTACTGCAGAAGCATGGTATTTCAGAGACTATTTGGTGATTTGATCTACAAAGCTTATGGCCTGAAGCCCGAACCCAGGAGACAGTACTTGGGGCTGATGCAATATTTAGACCAGAGCTTCCCAACCCCTGGGCATTCAGGTATTATCAGTAGTGTGCTTTGAGCTGCAAGTAATAGCAGCTTTAATACAATCTGGCATCAGCTACAGAAGTGGGGCAGTTCCCACATTAATTGATACTCTGCTTATTATTGCCCTTGACGGTCAGCATCTTCCTGTCTCTCCCATAACATCCTCAGAGCTGGCTTCATCCTAAAACTTGTCCTCAAGGGCACAGGATAGTTGTTTGTGGCATTCAGGGTGCACAATTTATTTTTTTGTGGCTGGCGGGAGAGACTAGCTTTTCAGACTTCCTTTCACGAACGGGGGAGAACCATTCCAGAAGTTCCCTCTCTTCCTGTCTTACTCATCATATTTAAAACATGTAGCCAGTTAGAGGAGAGGGAGCTGGATTAGCCTTGGACAGATCAGAACCAACCCTGGAGCTGAGAATGGAGCTGGTCTTCAGGTAGCTTCATGGCCATGAGGGTGGCAACACAGAGGGGGGAATAAAATCAGGAGTATGTAAGAAATTCATGTGTTTTTTTTTAATTGACTCATTTCTTTGTTAGTAATAACAGTTTTAAAATCTTAGGGTTTAATACACTTGTAACAATTTCTTCTGCATTAAAATAAATATATAATAATAAAAATAGAAGCTATTTCTCCGTGTGCCATTTTGGGAATCACTGGATTTAAACTAGACTTCCCAACCTGCATATTCCACCGAGACTCGTCCACGATCTTTGGATGGAATTAATCCCGTGTTTCTATGGGCGTGGGAGATACAGCTCTAATTCTGCCAAATAGTTTCTTCCCAGTTGTGGTGGACATATATTGGTTTTTGCCTTTTTAAATTTTCATGATTCAACAGAAAGAGTCAGAAGGCTGTTTTTAGGGGTCGGGCTGGCCAACTTTTCACTGGGCACTGACTTGAAGTGAAGAGCAGCAAATAGGATAAATACCAGCAGTGCAGGAGGTAATGTGGTATTGACTGCTTGCCTCTGGTTAATTTTCTGTGATATGAACACCATGCAGAAGTTGGGCTGGACGCGATGCCCCCCGCTGATGTGGGGCCAGTGGCTGTGAATATGATGGGTTTGTAAACGCCGAGGGCTTTAGTGTGGAGCCAGATTTATGGAAAGTCATAAACGGATTATTGGATCACTCCTTGGTCCTGCCTCTAAGGAATTTATGGCTGCTAGCGTGGCTTCAGGTCTGTAATAAGCTTCCCCCCGCGGGATAGTGACTGTATTGCCTTAATTAATGTCGAATCTCTCCCATTCTGTTCCTCCTGCGTTGGGTTAACATTTGACGGGGGCCTGCTAATGCTGGCTTAGAAGGCACTTGAACTGAGAAGATCTGACTTTAATTCTTGGCCCTTCTCTCTCCCAGTCCTTTTGGAGAGCACAGAAATATGTACTGATTGAGACCATTCTTTTTAGGATTCAGTATCTCATCTGAACTTTTTCCTTCTGACACCCACTTGATTCTAAGGGAAAACTCTTAGTGTAATGATTTGTTTTAATTTTAAAACATAATCCTTAACAGAAAGTAGAATGGTGGTTGCCCTCGTCTGGGGCATGGGGGAAATGGGAAGATGGTCCAAGGGTACAAACTCCCAGTTATAAAATGAATAAGTTCTGGCATCGAATATACAGCAGGGTGACTATACTTAACAATACTGTATTGTATACTTGAAAGTTGCTAAGAGAATAGATCCTAAATGTTCTAATTACAAAAAAAAGAAAAGCCAAACCAAACCACCAGACAATAGTAGTTATGTGAAGTGATGGACATTTTAACTAACCTTACTGTCGTAATCATGTCACAATATATACGTGCATCAAATCATCATGTTGTGCACCTTAAACTTACACAATGTTATATGTGAATTATATCTCAATAAAGCTGGGGGAAAATAAAACATAATCTTATCAAATTCCTTAGAGATCCCAAACATTGAAAACAAATTATGGGTCTCTGCTTGACCTGGCTGCAATTCAAAATTAAAACAGTACTTAGCTGTAAAGCAAATGGAGGAAAGTTCAACAAAATATTTATTTTCTCACGATTCTGACTTCAGTATCAAATGCTTTAGAACAATATCCCCCATTCATTTCAGGTTCCCTGATTTGTTTGTGCTTGATGTAGCTGCCTCTGGGGTATGGAATGCTCCTTTTAGCTGTGAGTATAGCTTGAAATGTTACAAAGCATGCTCATATTTTCATCGCATTTTATCTCAACAACGATTGGATAGACATCTCCCCTTCTGCCCAAAACTGGGTTCAGGATGTTGCTGGAGAGAGCCTTTAAGAATGCACATCGGGGGGCCAGCCCAGTGGTCAGGGTAGTGGTTAAGTTCGCGCCGTCCACTTTGGTGGCCTGGGGTTTGCAAGTTCGGATCCTGGGCGCGAACCTATGCACCGCTCATCAAGCCCTGCTGAGGCAGGCGTCCCACATAAACTGGAGGAAGATGGGCACCGATGTTAGCTCAGGGCTAAGCTTCCTCAGCAAAGAAGAGGAGGATTGGCAACAGATGTTAGCTCAAGGCCAGTCTTCCTCACACACACAAAAAAAGAATGCACGTCAAATCATGTTCTTCCCCTGCTTAAACCCTGGTGGCTCCATTGCTCTGAGCATCAGCTCCAGATTCCCTGTGTGGTCTGCCTCCTCCTCACCTCTCCCACCTCAACCCCAGACACTATCCCCTTCTCTCAGCCATTCTGCTTTGTTTAATCTGCCAAATTTTCTTCCTACCTCTGGGCAACTCGTTCTTTTTATTTATTTTTTGTTTGTTTTTAATTTTTATTTTGAAATAATAATAATGAATCACAGGAAGTTGCAAAACATAGCACAAAGAGTCCCACGTACCCTTCTCCCAGCATCAGCTTCCCCCAGTGGTTGCATCTTGCACATCTATAGTACAGCTTCAAGACCGGGAGAGTGACATTGATACAATGCCTGTGCATAGTTCTGTCATCGTATCCCACGTGTGAATTCCTGCAGCCACCACTGTATGGAAGATACTGAACTATGCCATCACTATGCTGGGCTCTGCAGATTAAAATAAGTCATCCTATTTCAAGAGTGGCCTTCTTTTGCTTGCATTCAAAGAGCTTTAAGCACCAAACATTTTTGTTGTTGGCATGGCTTGTCTGTCCAATCCTCTCCTTTCTCCCTTTGGCCCCAGCATCCACAATCCACAAAAAGAAGCATCCTGCTTCTTCCCCTGGGAACCGTGTCTCTCCTTGACCCTGTGTATTTGCCTTGATTTTTGAGGAATCAGTTATACATTATGGAATGGTGATATCCATATTTTAAATAAATTTGATTCCACATACCACTATCACCACCAAAAGAGGAAAGAAATTCGCAAGGATCTGAGGAAAGGGTTCCATTTCATTTGCATTGATTTGGTAAACAGATGCAAAATAGGCTCAACAATGGAAGCTCAGTCTTAATGGCACCTGCTAAGGTGGTGACCAATGTGTAAGTGACTACATTCATGTTGGGCATGTCAAATAGTCACCCAGCATTGAGCCTGACATTGACGTACAGGGACCCAGTGAAGTGGCTGGCAGAGGAGGCTGGGAGGAAACTTTTTCTTTACCTTTTATATTATGTCATTGGCACCTAATAACCTCAGAGTCTGTGGAACTTGCTGACAAATGTCATCCATAGTGTTGGTTGGTCCTCTTATTGTCTGTCTCACAAACGAATGGGGGCGGCTGTGTTCTCCAGGCAAGGAGTGGCAGAGCGTGCAAAATCAGATTTCTCGATCACTTCACAGCTCTGAGACCCAGTCCTCATAGGGGTTCCTCTGACTGGCTTTTGTGTTTCTCTCTGAAATGCCGCTAAATGCACTCAGAAGCTTAGAGCACTAGCTTTGTCCAAAAGATGTCAAGAAGTATCATGCACCTCTGTTCTGTCACAAATTCGCTAACAAGACTTATTGAGCATCTACCGTGTACAGATTCCTGTGAGCTGCTAAAGGAGCATAGAGTTGTAAGGGAGAGATACAGATGCTTCCTCGAGAAGTTTGTAATATAACGTATCCACGGGACACAATGACAAAGCTTCTAAGCTTTGACCTCAATAAATGTGAAGTGATTTATATGCATTGAAGATCCATGGACTGAATGGTGGTTCGGATTTGGGTGGGATAAACCCAGATGGGCTATGCCAAGAGGGCATTTTCAAATCTTGATTTGAGGACGTTTTGATCACCTCCCTGTATCAGTTTATAATTATCCCAAATAAAGCACCTTAGCCAAAAGCTGTGGAAGCATCTTTGGACCTTAGGGCAATGTGGGATCCCCACTTCTCCACCCCCCACACTGATATTCTCCAACCTGAGCAGGAATCCCTGAATCAGTGATGGGAAAAAGGACAGAAGAGGACACAGCTTTGCTTCCAAGACCTTAGAGTCTGTGTCCATTCACTACTTGGCTGTGAGGGCATTGATGAAGTCCAGATTTTATTAGCTGACCAGACCACATGGGTTCACGTTTTTTCCTACGGATCTTGAAACAAAAGTAATCATTCTAGCAGTTTGTTGTTTAAGCAATAGGAAATTTGTTATTTTTAAACAAAAGTATCCTGTGACTGCAGGCATACAAAGTTCATCAGTAAAGATGGGACTAGGCTTTTAGTGGTCTCCACAGCCTCAGGTGGTGCCCTGAGCGTCCCTCCCTCCTGCAGATGCCCCCTTGATCTTTCACAAGGTTCGAGTTTGGAAGCTTAGAGGCAGATACTCTGATAGTAAAACAACGCAGAAATCCGTTATTTCTGACCCCGACTCCCAAAGTCTCCTTCATTTAGGGAGAGAGGGCAGGGGATCGTATTCATAGTTCCTGCAGAGTTTCAGGCCTGTCTCTCAAAATAACTCCTGACCGTTTATTCATTGATGGATCCAAGCAAATAATACGATTGTCTATCCAATTACTAATAAGCAGAAAGGGGTGGTGCAGGCGATCCTGAACCCTAGGCATCGGGGAGGTGGGCACATGGAACTGCTATTTGCATCGTGGCTGTTGTGATAGATGGCAGAAATGGCCACCATTCCCACCTCATGGTGTGCACACAGCTTTGCAGCTCCTCCCATCTAAAGGGAGAGTCTTATCTCCCTACATCTTGAATCCAACTGGCCTGGTGATTTTGGTGGCTGAGAGAACGTGGTGGAAGTGACATTGTGCCAGTCAGTTCAGAGCCAAGGCCTTTTGCACATTCTGTCTCCCTCTGGAACTGGCCAAGTCACCATGTGAACAAGCCTGGGTGAACCTGCGGAAGCTGAGAGACCAGGGAGGGGTCTTCTCAGTTCAGGTCATTCTTGACCAGCCAGCCCCAGCTCGGCTGACAGCCACTGCAGACATGTGCGTGAGCCTAGCAGAGCCCCAAATTATGAGCTAAATACACCATTGTTGTTTTAAGCCAACTAAATCTTGGGGTGGTTTGTTATGTGTAAAAGCTAACTGATATAGCTGGTGTCACCAGAGGTCATGAGTGACAAATAATTAGGTTATTGAAAAGTGGTTTTGAGGGAATAAACACATCCCCTTTCTTTATCTTTTGTAAGTGCATCTTATCCTTTTTTCTTCACCTAAGAACAAACTTAGGATCGATGAGCCACCTTGGGCATTCAGGAATGGCATTTGCTAAAATTGTACATGTGAGAGATTGTGTGTATGTGTGTGCGTGCGTGCTAAGCTTTGGGACAGCCTTTCGGAAGCACTGGATGTAATCTCTTTGGGGAGAAAGCATCGGCACACGTGAAACAATTGTGGGAAATTTTATTGCAAAGTTCTGAAGTCTTGTCTCAGTGATCCCTTCAGACAGTTTCCACTCAAAGATCCCATAACTTTGAAGGTTCAGAGGTGGAGAAGGGTGAGTCTGGCTGGTTCAATTAGGAAAGGCTCCGTGGACAGGACAGGATGGAGGGGAAGAAAGGTCGGTTTGGAGTGGGAGGTAGTTGGAGGGCACGTTCTAACCTGGCAGGGACGTGAGCCGTGTGCAGAGGTGGAGTGGCTCTGGCTGACAGGAGTATCGAGGAGGGCAGATTGCCAGTGGGTTCCTGTTGGCAAGAGGTGGGAAGTGGGGATTGCCCTCTTCACACTCTTCCAACCAACCTTTCCTTGTAAGCGGTGCATGTGACATCTGTCTCAAGAGTGAAGATTTTATTTGCAAGGAAAAAGAGACTTAACATTTTCATCACAGTCACGTGTTGCATAGTGACGTTTCGGTCAACGACGACCACATATACGACAGTGGTCCCATGAAACGAGTACCATAGAGCCTAGGTGTGTAGTAGGCTACACCATCCAGTGTGTGTGAGTATACTCTACAATGTTTGTGCAATGACGAAATTGCCTAATGACGCCTTTCTCAGAACGGGTCCCTGTCATTAACTGACACATGACTGTGTTGGATACTGTCCCCATCTTGACAGTTACTCTCTTTTCCCCGAACTACCCAAGCCTTGGGAGGCCTGAGTCCTAAAGTTGCTATCAAGCCTGAGCACAGAATACGTTCTCTAAACTTGAAGTTTCCACTGAACTTTAGATGATTCTGTGGCTTCATGTTGTGGTTTTGTGGCTTCTTTTTCATTCAAAATTAAATTGTCTGAAATGAGGAAACCACGGCTGTTAAACAGTGGGCATTAGATGACATTTAAACATCGTTATCTTATGCTCTAATGGAAGAATTGGCTGGTAATTTAGAGCAAGACCTCCTCGCAGCCGTCTGAAGAGCTGCCATTTGCAAATCGCCTACTTTAAGAAGATCCCCCGAATCTGTGACTTGGTCTTTCAGAGAAAATAGAACGCCAGCTCCGTCTGTGTCTGGAATTTTGCAGACTGTGCTGATTGCTAGCAGAAGTTTCTCGTTTGATCCTGAAGGTTTGGTGTCTTCCTGTATAGACAGTGCCTTGAACTGCCAGTAGCCCAGTGATGTTTATAATTATGACGTGGCACTTATTTCAGAGGTTATCTCAAGGAGGCAGTAATCCATTTTCAGAGTTTGCTTGAGACCCAGTTCAGGCATTCAGCGTCTCCCATCATGTGCAGTCAATGAAGTCCGTCTGAGTCTGTGTCCATCCCGGTAGTGCCGTGTTGGACACCAGTCACGGTAGGTATCGTTTTCCAGCCAGGAAGGCAGATTTTTCATCCCAAGGAAACTTCCGTCCTATTGACTTCAATTTCAAATGTTTAGAAGTAAAGATTTTAGCTTAGAACACACCTCTTTGCCCCATGAAGAAATTCTATCATGCAATTTGAAGGTTTATGCTTTTTCTTTTGTGATGTTATTTTTAGAAAGGCCGCAGGGAGATTCTAATGGCTGTAGGAGGTGTAATGTTTATGTGACAGCAGGACTCCTGGGGCAGGTACGCAGTTGTTTTTAGTGTTCTGGTTTCTGAAGCCTTTGAGAAGGGCATATAAGAAGAAGGGGACTTTGTCAACCTCCACTGAACCTCAGTTTTCTCATCTATTTAATGGATTATGGCTAAGGTTTGGAAGAAAAGGAAAAATGAAAGAATGGATGAGGGTTGCTGTGGTCTGAATGTGTCCCCCCAAATTCATATGTTGAAATCCTCACCTCTAAGGTGAGGTGTTAGGAGGCACAGTCTTTGGGAGGTGATGAGGTCATGGGGATGGGGCCTCTGTGAATGGGATTAGTGCCCTTATAAAAGAGACCCCACAGAGCTCTCTAGCTCCTTCCATCATGGAGGACACAGGGAGAAGATGGCCACCTGCAACTGGAAGAGGGTCTTCTCCAGAACCTGACCTGACCGTCCTGGCATCCTGATCTCAGACTGCCAGCCTCCAGAACTGTGAGAAATAACTGTTTGTTTATAAGTCATCCCATCTGTGATATTTCATTATAGCAACTTGAAAGGACTAAGAAAAGGGTTCTCAAAAAATTAAATAACTACAGAAATGTTAATGGTTTAAGAGATGGTTAATGTTTAATGGTTTAAGAGAAGGTTAATCTGTTTCTCTCTCCTTCTGTACTCCTGCCACCCAAACAGGGTAGTCTAGTTGGTATCTTGGGAAAGTATGGATGCAGCGTGGTTCACCGTTGGGTGAGCTGGGGTTCTTTGGCTGTAAGCAAAGAAACAGCTCTGGCTATTGTAAGCAAAGAGGATATGGACTAGCCCCTAGCGCTGAGAAGATGCTTGAAAGCCCTGAACTATTGTTACAGGAATTGAAGGAAGGATCTACTTGAAGCCTTCCACCATCTCTGGAATGAATGGCCTCCTTCTTTCTGGCATCCCGAAGAGTTAGTCTCTGTCTAGAATCCGATTGACCACAGTTGGGTCACTGCTGGTCATATGGCATCATGAGAGGAAAGCAAATTCCTGGGGCCCCATCAGCTTGGGGCACTCACTTGTCCACGTAGACTGGACAGAGTAGGGGAGGTGTAGTATCTTCCCGCCCTAATCAGGGTGCCATCCCAGAGGGAGGAAGGATGCTGAGCTGTCAAAACATACAAATATTCACCCCAACTGAGGGCCAAAATCTGTCTTAGACATCTAGTAATATTTGAGTAAAGATGTTCAAAATTGTCTGCATGTAAAACCGTAAGCCTCAGCTCTTGGAATTTGAAAAAAGAATAGCGAAGCTATCAAGGGCTCATATTTTAATGTACTTTATTACATTTCACAATTGTTTTGCAGGATAAATTTCTATCAGGTGACATGAAAATGAGGCCAGATATTTCCATAATCTCCTGTGACCCAAATGTATTATGAATTCCTTCATCCAGTTTTAATATAACTCTGAATTATTCCTTGATGTCTATTAATAATTAAGGAAAGCAAAAACTGTATTATCTCTTAATGGCATTTTGACTTTTTAGTTTCTTTTTGGAATAAATGTTCTCAGTGCGTTTCTTGCGTTGTCAGGATTCTGAAGAACGCCAGATTCCCCTATTCCATGACTTTCCTGCCCTTGGTTCATGAGTCCTGCTGTCAAGTGTGAGATGCTCCCCACTATCCCCTTCCACTCAGTGGGTTTTGCTTAGTCAGAAGTCATCACTCTCCTCACAATGGGCCACCAGCTCACTTTTCTTTGGGGGAAGTGCCCCTCCCTGCTCTCAGTCCCTTGATGTGGGGGTTCCAACCTCCAGGCCCCAAGGAGGTCATGTGACCCAGGCCCAGCCAGGGAGAGTGGTGCATTTCATGGGACTTAGTGACTGGCTCAGGGGTTGGCGTTTTCAGAGTGGGGCCATTCAGAGGCAATGAGGGACGGTCTTGGGACTTTGCAAAAATTGGAAACAGGCATTTTCTTTTCCCCTGGGATGTGAATCCTGGAGCTGCTGGTGGTCATCTTGCCCACACAGATGGAAGAGCCTAGAGGGTTCTCATGACATCATCTGAGTCCTTAGATTCAGTCCCTTTTAGACCTGGCTTTTCCTCGGACCTTTCAGTTGTAGGACCTTTCCCCTTTGTGCTTCATCCTCAGAAAATTTGCTTTCTTTTCTGTGTTACTGAGTCTTATCAGACACACTGCCCTCCACCAGTCTTTTTTTCCTTTTTAGTTTTCTAGTGAATCAGATCCTGGAAATTCATTCCCTTTTTCACATTCTGGAAACACACTGCTTAGGATGGCAGACGGCACTGAGGAAGGTGATAAAAGGTACACGGGGACAAGTGTCCTAAAGAGAAACTAGGATTGCGTTGGGTACAGTGTTGGCACTCAGGAAAGCTTTGTTGAGTGAATGGAAGAAGAGGGGAGGGTGTGTACAAGTGCATCCTAGTGCTCCTCAGAGAGGACCGCCATCTCTTCAGTAGGAAGAGGATGTGCAGGGATGGGTGGGAAGAGAGAGCCTTCCATCTGCCATTCACCTCTTCTGGTGCAGCTGACCTTTATCGGGCATCTGCTGAGCACTGTGGACAAGGCTGGAAGTTTGCTCCCTGCTCTCTCCAGTGGCTCTCAGACGACTCTGCAGGAGATGCTAGAAATCTTCCGGTCTCATCATTGTGGATGGAGGTTGCTCCTTCATGTGAACTAATTAGCTCTTGGGTTCAATTTCCTGGTCTCCCCTGGTCCCCGTAGAGGGAGGTGGTATTTCTAAGATGTGATGGAAAGCATCTTCCTCCAGCTTGCTAACAGGAATAATTGCTATCTCTGTACTGGGATGAGGCAAGTCTTTTGGAATACTTGGTGTATCTGTGATGACCAAAGGCCCAGGAGACACTTGAGGGGGGTCAGTGTCCTCATTCAAGCAAAGTAGGGTCCTTTGACTAACCTCCCGTGATGCCTCGTGACTGCCTCTGTCTGAGACCTGGTGCAGCAGGGGTGGGTGGAAGAGAAGCAGATTCAGAGCTATGCTGAATTTTTATGTTTGGGAGCCATGCCCAGGAATGAGAAGCCAGAAAAAGAGAAGGATCCACATCCTGCTGTCTCTCCTTTTCCCTCTGCGACATTTGATACATTACCTGTCCTTTCAGAGTCTTGGGAACTTCTTTGTAAACTAGAGAGTCATGGCACACAGTAAGCACCAATGCATGCATTGTTTTTTATTGAGGTGAAATTCCCACAACATGCAATTAACCTTTTAAAGTGTACAATTCAGTGCCATCAAGTATATTCATAGTGCCCTGTGACCATACCCTCTCTCTAGTTTCAAGACTTTGTCATCACCCTCGAAGAATGCTGGTGCCCATTCGCAGTCCTTCTCCATCCCCACACCAGCCCCTGGCAACCACTAGTCTACCTGTGTCTCTATGGATTTGCCTATTCTGGGTATTTCATATAAAAAGAATCATACAGTATGTGACCTTTGTGTCTGGTTCCTTTTACTAGCACAATGATTGTGAGGTTCACCCATGATGTAGCATGTAGCAGTTCCTCATTCCTTTTCATGACTGGCTAATATTCCATTTTATGGATAGACCACATTTTGTTCATCCATTTATCAGTTGATGGACACTTGGGTTGTTTCCAGCTTTTGGCTCTTGTGAATAGTGCAGCTGTGAGCATTCGTGAGCAAGTGTTTGCATTTTAATGATGGTGATGAATATTACTAGTAGTCATTTATATTAATGACACAATTAAGTAACTACTATTTAATTGACACTATTAATTAATATCTAACTACTTACACTAATTACAATGATATCAATATGTGTTAATATAATAATATCGATAGTATTTATAATAATGAGCGTGTGACCGGCCCACAAAGCTGAGTGGTCCCCTCGGCACCAGGAGCGTGTCCACCCTTCCCTTCCTCCACGTTTCGCAGTCGTTCCACTCGACAGTCTCCAGCACTCTCTTGAAATGCGGTCCAGACAACTTTCCAGCCGTCGCTTATTAGCTCAGCTAAGCTGGATGCAAAGGTCGCAGGCAGCGTTGTCACACTTCCATTATTTTCTTCCTGTTACTCAGTGTAATTATGGAATTGTGAAATATCACCTGCCCAGTGAGCTGGATGCTGGGCTTTTTTCCCTATTTTGTGTGCACTGCGGGGAACTGGTACTCTGGCTCTAAGTGAAACTGATGCAACAGCGATGGTAGGAAGGGGCCCCCGTCTCTGGCTCTTTTCTCTACTTTTGTTTTTAAAGGTAAAAGTCCAGAAATGTTGCCATAGTGACAGAGCCAGCACCAAACATTAATTGAGCCGATTAGATTTGCCCAGAGGTGAGTTTTACTCACCCACAGTACTTCCAGAGTCGTTTTGTTCCCGCTCGCCCTTGTGGAAGAGAGGAGGCTGCACGAGGTGAAGCAGGTGCCGCTCTGCTGCCGCCCCTTCTGTGCAGCCCCTGCAGGTCATGGCTCACTGGACACACCCTCGTCTCCCAGGGGCCCGCTCACCCTTCCTATCAGCAGGGTCCAGCGAGCCCTGCTTCTTCTCTGCTGTCTGCAGCACACACCTGTCCTCAGCTTTCCCCGCCACCACAGAGCATGTCTCCAGGCTGGATGGGACCGTGTTCTGCCAGGGGTGACTCAGACCTGAAGGCTGATTCGGATCCCTTGGCCTCGTTCTAAGCTTCTCTCAGATTAAATTCATCAAGATTCCGAGTTGCAAGTGACAGAAATCCAACTCCAACCTGCACTGAGGGGATCCTTGGGATCTGATTGACTCATCGTTTTCAAAGTCCAGCAGTGGAGACTGTTGCAGGAATAGTTGGCTCCAAGTACCCAAAGGATACCTTTGAGAATCTTCCCTCCCTCTCTTGGTTCTGATTTCTTCTGAGTTGCCTTCCATGGTGGTGTGAATAGTGTCCCCCCCAAATTTCATGTCTACCTGGAACCTCAGACTGTGAGCTTATTGGAAATAGTCATTGCAATAGTCATGGTTAAGATGAGGTCACGCTGATTAGGGTGGGCCCTAAATCCAATGACTAGTGTCCTTATCAGCTAAAGGAGAGAGAGCTTTGTACAAGGACACACAGAGGAGGAGGCGATGTGACAAAGAAGGCAGAGACTGGAGGGATGCAGCCACAAGCCAAGGAAGACCAAGGATTCCCAGCAGCACCAGGAGCTGGGAGAGAGGCAGGAACAGATTCTCCCAGAGCCTCCAGGAGGAACCAGTGCTGCCGACACCTTCATTTTGGACTTCTGGCCTCCAGAACTGGGAGAGAATGGATTTCTCTCCCAGTTCGTGGTCATTGGTCATGGCAGCCCTGGGAAAGGAACTCACCTTCATTCACAGGCTGGTTCTCTGGGTGGAATCAGAGATGGCTTCCAGCTACGCCAGGCTCACCGCCTGCAAACCAGGGCTGGGGAGGGGGCGTGCCTTTTCCCTCATCGTGACCTTGGCCCCAGTGGAGGGACTGCCCAGGCCACAAGTCCAGCCTCCTCCTCAGCCCTCCCCTTGCTCACTGGCCACATGGAAAGAGGAGGAGCTTGTGTGGCTAGAGAGGGGGAGGTGAGCTAACTCTGCCCTGGCTGCTGCTTTCTCTTGAGGCCGCCTGCCCACAGGGAGGACAACCTCTTGTCCGCCCTGGGCCGGGAGGGCAGGCCCAGCACCTGGGATGAGGGGTTCAGCCCAAGGGGAGCATAGGGCAAGCCCTTTTGGAAATCACCCGAAGCTGCCTTTCCAGAGATCATGTCTGTCACTAACAGAGCTGGGGCTTCTGCCTCCACTGCCTCACTCCTGTGTCTATGACATCACATCGTTTCATAACCACCCCTTGAGAGCACAGAGAAGCTGAGTGACAAGTCCAGGGTCACTCAGTGACATCAAATGGCAGAATTGACCTTGGCACCAGGCTCTGTCTCCGTGCCAGGAATCCCCACCCACTCTGCCCTCCTGCACACAGTCTCCCTGAGGTGGACTGGAGACCCAGACAGAGTGAGGACTCGTCTCCTGGAGGCCAGAACTGTCCAATTATCACGACGGGCTTTTCTCTGTCTTTATTAACAATGAACCAAGCACATTGCGGAGAGCAGGATTGCGGATTCGCTGGACCAAACAGACCCCCAGATTTCCTTTCTATGAGGTCCCAGAGGACCAAGTGTTTCTCTTCACTATGATCAGCTTAGACGAGTTAGGACGCATCCCCTGGAACAACAGAGAAGAGTAAAGAACTGGTCAATCGGGGATCCTGTTAGGAAGGATGTAAGGAAGGTAGGAACGGCTTTGGCACGTTTCTGTTATACAAGTAATTTCATGCACAGGCACTGTGGGCAGAATTACCGTGAAAACACATCGTGTGGAATCAGTGAGTGATAACTGGGAGGGTGCAGAAATGGCTGAGTGTATGGGGATTAATTTATTTTATTATATTCTTTCCCCTAAGAAAATCTTTGAGTTCCCACAAAGAAAAAGGACCTGCCCCCTTGTTTGAGGCCAGATATTCTCTTCACACTGCGAGTTGTCTGAGAAGTTGATTAAATCCATCACTCACAGCTGAGAAGAAAGGGTGGGAAACCCTAGAAGTGGTTAGGGTCCCTGGGAGACCCTTGAACTTGGAATCTATTTAATAGCTCTTGGCACGGAAAGCAAACAAGAGTCTCTCAGAGATCAGAGGACTTTTATCTCGCTCAGTGGAGAAATCTGTTACTTCAATCACTTATTGTTTGAGCCAGAAATATCCCTGGAGCGAGAAAAGAAAGAAGAAATGTATTGTCCATTTCTGTCTTTATTGCAAGTCTGACTGTTTGCTTTTCAGGTGATTTCTGAGCTTTATAAGGAAAAACAATTTAATTGATGAAGGCACGAATTAATAACTGACTTTTCGACCTTCTGTTTGGGGCTGTTCAAAGTTACAGTTGAACGTGTCCTTGGCAGAAAGCTGAGAAAGGTTTCCTCAATGTGTCATTAAGAACCTACTATGGGCCACCCACCTTTGTGAGAATTCAGTGGTGGAGTGGGTTGAATGTGTTCCCCCAAAATTCATGTCCACCCAGAACTTTATTTGGAAATAGAGTCTTTGCAGATGTAATTAGTTAAGACGAGGTCATACTGGATGAGGGTGGGCCCTGGATCCAGTGACTGGTGCCCTTATAAGAACAGGAGACACACAGAGAGACACAGAAAAGGAGGCCACGGGCCAATGGAGGCAGAGATTGGAGTGATGCGCCTACAAGCCAAGGAGCACCAAGGACTCCCAGGAACCACCAGAAGATACGGGAAAAGCTGGTACACCTTCCCCCCATTCTCCCCTGGAGCCTTCAGAGGGAGCGCGCCCTGCCCACACCTTGACTTCACAACTCTGGCTCCGGAACGGTGAGAGACACAGTCCTGTTGTTTGAAGGACTCCACTGTGTGACACTTTCTTACGACAGCCCTAGAAACTAATCCAGCAGCTTCACGGGTGCTCCCCGTCCTTCAGGGGACGGGGGGTTTCTGAGAAGAAGCAAAGACCCCAAACAGGGGAAAGAAGTGCTTTTTTTTTTTGGATGCAGGGGTGGCCTTGCAGTCATTTGAGCACATTTCTCCCTTTGTAACTGATTCAGTGACCCTGTCCCCACGGGGACCCATGGACCCTGCTGGTGCCCACAGTCAGGGCAGCTCCGATGTGGGGCGTCAGGTGGTCTGTCCCATCTCAACCCCTCTTGTAAAACCAGTGGGGCAAGTTTCTCTTTCCCCTCCTT
Source organism: Tapirus indicus (assembly GCA_031878705.1). Taxonomy (NCBI): domain Eukaryota; kingdom Metazoa; phylum Chordata; class Mammalia; order Perissodactyla; family Tapiridae; genus Tapirus; species Tapirus indicus. The sequence goes on from CM062938.1 coordinate 7,040,727, forward strand.
CCCCGATTTCCACCTTTTCCTCTCCCAGCAGTAAAACAGACCCAGCAGATGTCTTTGAGGATTTTTGGTTGATTTTGGAGACACGCCCTTTCCATCCCAGGGAAGGGAGGAAGCGGGCACTGTCTTTAGAAAGGACCTGAGCTGACGTCAGCTGTGGAATCTTTGAAGGAAGCCGGGATTTGCGTTCAAAATGCAGCGTTAGAAGCACGGTGTGTGGCTCCCTGTGTCACAGACAGGGAAAGACCACGATGCAAATTAAAATTAAGCCTTCCAGGAACCTCGGGGGGCGGGGAGGGGAGACTGTCTCTGTCCACTGCTGTTAATAGTTTTTAGTTTGCTTGTTTTATTTTAAATATTTTAATGTTATGTCATCTTGGTTTAATTTTTTGTTTCACTTTTATTATTATCTTTTTGACCACAAGTTCAGAATCAGCTTTAATCATAACTCTTGTTCCATGACACACTCCCTTCTTGGAACCATGTGTGACTCACCTGTATTTATATAGTTATTTAATTAGTTATGTTTTAATGTAATATGTACCTGCGAACTCATCCCTCAAAAGCTGGACCTTGACATACATCCATTTAAGCTGAATTTTTTGAATAGCTCTCACCCATAAGCATTTTAAAATGTAGTTACATAAATTCTCTGAAGGCTTGATTTCTTTTTCTCTTTCTGTGATTACTAAACCTGTCTTAGACATGTCTTTAATTACCAGGTAGGATTTTTATTTTATTTTATTTTTATTTTTTGCGGAGGAAGATTAGCCCTAAGCTAACATCTGTTGCCAATCTTCCTCATTTTTTTTTTCTTGAGGAAGATTAGCCCTGAGCTAACACCTGTGCAAATCTTCCTATACTCTACATGTGGGTCACCACCACAGCATGGCTGACAATGGTATCGGTGTGCACCTGGGATCCGAACCCACAAACCAGGGCTGCTGAAGTAGAACGTACCGAGCTTAACCACTACACCACGGGGCCAGCCCCTGGGTAGTTTTTGATGCTCACAACCAAATAATTCATGATTGTCTTCTGGTGGACTCTTCTCTTCTCTGTTGACCTGCACCAGACATAGTTATGTCCTCATTTTTTTTTCCTAAGCAAAACTTTCTCTTTTCTTTACTAGTTTCTTTGAGGAACAAAGCCAGGAGTGACCTGGGTTGCCATGTGGTTATATAATAAAAAAGAAGTACACACAGACGCTCAGTAAACCCAACCACTAACAAAATTATCTTTTCAAGCTGGAAATGTTTATTAAGTGTTCTAGAGTTCCAGATAATCATACTAGATGTTCGAATACTAGATGATAAAACATGAAAGGGAAAAATAGACAGACTAACTTCTGTTGAGAAACAAATTAGCCAACCAATAAAAGATGAGTCAGTAAACCCAAAAGAAAGTCTGATACACTGTTTCTTTTCTGTTCCCTTTGACAATAATTTCATCAAGGGGCTTCAGAAAAACAGTGCTCTGGAGGAGAATGAGGGTCATAAATCAGCGGAAATTGTAGAGATTTCAGAAGCAAGTAAATTCTGGCTCTGCTATTTATTTATTCTGTGATCTTAGATGAGATATGAAACATGTAGACATTGTGGGATGTTTGTGAGTTCGTGGATGCAGGAGGTGTTTACTGAGGACCTGGTAGACCCCAGATCGGGACTTGATTTCGAGGACGCCGTGGTGAATGAGATAGACGGGGTCTCAGCCCTAAAGCTTCCTGAGGAATGAATCACAAACAGAAGTTTGGAAAGGATATTGAACTTGACTTGTGTTTGAAGATAAATTCCTACAGGACCACTTTTGAATTTCCTCTTGTGTTTCATTCTACCACAAACGGCTCTCTATCAGCAATGAAAAACAATTCTGAATTTCTACCTCCTCAAGTCCCTGGGGGCAGGTGCTTGAAAAGTTCTGTTGCTTGCATTTCCCTGGTGTTGTCAATGTAACCAACCTATTGGCTAAATGCCCATTAGAAATCATTTTACATCTTAAGTGATAAGTAAAAACACACACTCCCCTCAAGGAATAATTCAACTTGCCAAAGGATTTTGTACAAGAACATGGGTCGTTGTGTGTTCTCGCGGTGTATGACATCAGTACAGCTTCAAGAGCTAATTACATTCTTAATTACAGCTTTGTATTGAATTAGGGAACTATCATCCATACCATAATTGAAACCCTGCTGAGATCACGTCTGTTGCTGGCTAATTGCACACCATTTTTAAAACTAAACTTTAAATAAAAACCAGTATTTCATTTGTCTAAGCTTTAATTAATTGACAGGAGAAACTTAATTGGGGGGGGTTGTCAATAGATTGAATATTTTTAAATGATCACAGAGGGAGGAGTTAAATTCTAGCACAGCAGCCTTTGGATATTAAACTGTGAAGGTGTTTACATGAAATTTAGGAAAGAAACATGAAGAGAAGTCATTTGTTGCCCTGTGAGAGGCAGGTGTGCCAGAACAAAAGAGCATTTCACTAGGAATGAGAAGTGGTGGGTTCCAGCCCTGTAGGGGTCTCGTCTCATTATGACCCGAGCATACTTCTCCTCTAGAACTTAAGTGTCTCCATCTCAAGAGTGAGAGCTGGGTAGGTCTTAAAAAATCCCTTTTAACCTGGATGTCTTAGCTTTGTGACTTAGGTAAGTTGCCCAAGTTAGGGAGGGTAGATACGACGTCGGTCATAAGACAGAATGTTTGGGGTCTTGAGTCACTGCTCTTCTTTATAGAGTAGGGTTCCTTGGTGGTCAGCAACAGAAACTCTACAGTTAACCTAATAGAGAAGGAATTCCAGGAAAGATATTAAGATAATCAGCATCAGCAAAAGCCAGACACAAGAGCCCTGCCACTGATCTAGTTAACAGAAGCCAAACATTCCTTATTGGAAGGAATACTCTCTCCCTACATCTGTTCACTCCACTCAAGATTCAGAATCCCTTTTCAGAGACTGTTGGCCAGGCATGGCTCACATGCTCTGTCTTGGCTGAGGGAGGACAGGACCCTTCCCTGAGAGTCCTGTTGAGTCACCCAGTGGGGGAGAAGCCGTTACTCTAATAAGAAATCAGGGTCCTGGGGCCATCCCAGTGGTGTAGTGGTTGGGTTCGTGCACTCCACTTCAGCAGCCTGGGTTTGCGGGTTTGGATCCCGGGTGCAGACCTACACCACTCATCAAGCCGGCTGTGGCAGTGACCTACCTACAAAATAGGGGAAGATTGGCACAGATGTTAGCTCAGGGACAATCTTCCTCAAGCAAGAAGAGGAGGATTGACAACAGATGTTAGCTCAGGGAGAATGTTCCTCACCAAAAAAAAAGAAATCAGGGTGATGTAACCAAAGGAAGGAGTATAGAATCCTAGGCAGCCAAAACCAGCAAATCTCACTGTCCTTTCCCATCTTGAACCTTCTTGAACAAACATGTGATGCGTCTGACTTTCGTCTAAGAGAACCCTGTTCTGTGCGAGATCTTGGATATTTCCAGGTGATAAAAATGTTGGCAGCAGTGTTTAGAAAAAATATTGTCAGCATAAAGATTGTGGGTCTCAAGGGCATTGAAAAAGAAAAGAAAAAAGCAACTTTCTTTAATCATCTTGCCCAATAGTCTAATAAGACTCAACCTAAGTCCCCAAAAGTTATTGTTAGAAACACGTCTGTTTTTGTTCTTGTGGGCTGTTTTATCTAAGTGTATTTTTCTCAGATGAATTGCCTTTGTCATAAAATCAATTCATTTTATTTCGCCAGTCAAACTGCAGTGAAATGTGAGATCGAGTGAGAGTCTACCCATAACTTTCCTTGTTTTTTTTTTTCATTTTGAGTGTAAATCTTCATTTTGTAGAATTGTACAAGTCAGTTTTGTTATTGTTGACTTTTGTTGATTTGGGAGCATGACTTTTCCTTGAATTATTTGTTGTGCCGATATATTTAGGATTTGTACCTCTTTTCTTTCTATTATTTTGCTGACTCTCATTTTTCTTTTAAAATCCAGTTGACAGTAACACATCCGGAAGGTGATGATATCATAAGGAATAAGATAAGGGATTTTAAAATAGGTTTCTGAGAAATTAGAGGCCATCATGGATATCCATTTCTTGGACTGTTGGTGTAAAGTCCTTGCACTAAGGGCCTGTCAGGTGGGGTTCTTTTGTTTCCTGCAATAGAAACTGATTTGGGATAATTTAAGCAAAAGAAAAGCTGTCAGAAGCCTCTCATGGGCTCACGAAACGTGACATGGAAACTGTGACAGATTAAAGGGACTTCAGCCAGGATTTGCAGTACAGGCATGCTGTTCAGGGTGTCATTCTTGAAAAACAGGCAGACAACCCCAACCATTTCTTTGCCCCTTATGTCATTGTTCATGATTTTAAATTCTGGGAGAAGACGTCCTTCAATAGGGGAATGGATAAACACACTGTGGCACATCCATGCCATGGAATACTACACAGCAATGAAGAGGATCAAACTGTGAATACATGGGACTACTTGGATAAATCTCCAGGAAATATACTGAGTGATAAAAAGCTATTCCCAAAAGGTCACATGCTGCATTATTCCATTTAAATCACATCTTTGGAAAGACAGAATTTTAGAAGTGGAGAACAGGTTAGTGATTGCCAGGAGTTGGAATGGACAAGGGTGCTGGGGAGAGGTGGGTATGGTTATTAAAGGGCAGCAGGAGGGATCCTGTGGTCACGGAGCTCTGGATCTTGTCTGTGCAGGTGGATACATGAACCTATACATGTGGCGAAACTGTGCGGGACTAAATGCAAACACAGACACATGACTACAAACTGGGGAGGTCTGGATGAGAATGGCCCCTTGCACCAATGTCAGTATCCTGCCTCTGATATTGTAGTGTTGTTTTGCAAGATGTTGCTGTTGGGAGAACTGGATAGAGTGCACGAATCTCTCTGTATTGTTTCTTACAACTATATGTACGTCTATAATTATCTCAATAAAATTTGAAATTAAAAAAGATTCTGGGGGCCGGCCCAGTGGCGTAGTGGTTGGGTCACACACTCCGCTTTGGCCGCCTGGGGTTCATAGGTTTGGATCCTGGGCTCGCACCTGCACATCGCTCTTTAAGCCATGCTGTGGAGGTGTCCCACGTACAAAAGGGAAGAAGATTGGCACAGACGTGAGCTCAGGGACAATCTTCCTCACCAAAAAAAAGGCATTCTAGGAGAGAGTGTCCATTTGGCCCATTGTCTGACTCTAACAGGACTGAATACAGGATGTGGTCTAAGATCCATCAGAGACCCTACATCATGTGTAGAAGGAAGCCAGGGCCTTGACTCATTTAATATATCTCCCCAAGTGGCCATGGTAGTATTTCCAGCTTGACAACTCTTCCAGAACCTTGCCACCCCCCAATAAGAGGTGGAAACTGTTTCCCTTCCCCTTAAACTTGGGTAGTCTTGTGATTTATATGACAAATCAAATATGCTGGTGATGCTCTGTCACATCAAGACCAGATCATAAAAGGTGATGTGCCTTCTGTCTCTCTTGGGTCGCTTGCCCTTGGAACCCAGCCATGGTGTGAGGAAGCTTGAGCCACATGGAGAGGCCACCTGTGAGTGTTCTGGCCGACAGTCCGGCCGACAGACAGGTCAACCGCCAGACATGTGAGTGAGTCTGAAGATGATTCTAATCCCCGGCATTTGAGCCACATCAACTGATGTCATGCGGAGCTGAGACAAGCTGTCACGGCTGAGCCCTGCCCGAATTACAGATTCATGAGCAAAATAAATGTTGTTGTTTTAAGCCAGAAATTTTGGAGATGGTTAGTAACACAGAAAGAAGTGACTGATCTACCTTCTTTAACACTGCCCACAGTGGGGAGAGGAAATTCCCTGTTAGGATGATGCTGGAGAGCTAAAAACAACATATGGCTCCTCCATGGGACACGAGCCAGTTTCATCTCTTCACACGCCATCACTTGTAAGAACTCACCTCAGGAGCGTGGGGGACTTTGCAGGACACCAGTGACCAGAAGAAATCAGGACCAGGAAACTGCCTAAAAAGATCCTTTGAAGCATCTAGGGGTGCTACTTTATTTAACATTTTTTGCATTGATTGTGTGTAAGCATTGAATAATCTGTAGCTGAAACATCCCTGTTTTCTTTCAAGTTTCTTGACTTTTATGTAGACTAGCTGTTTCACCCTGCTGTTCTGTCCATATTCAAGGAGAGATATCCATTAAAATGATAAGCAGAAGAAAGAGACTCAGAGAGGGTTAAATATATGCAATATTATTATGTAAAATTAAGCAGAACTCATCCATTCGTTCAGCATATATTTTCAAGTGCCTACACTGTTCTAGGACAGCAGATACAGCCGTAAACAAGTTGGACAGGGTCCCTGCTCCTGTGGGCCTCATATCCTAGTAGAGGGGACTGAATTAAACAGACAGACAAGCAAACCAGCTAATATCCGTCTTTTTTGGTGAAGCATTGAGAGCATCAGGGAAGAAAACATCAAGAAAAATGCAGAATTCAAACACCAACTCCGGGTGAAATAAGTCAATGAGGTCCTGACTCCGTGCAAGCAAAATAAAATAGGAGCCAAGAGTTTTATCAGTTAAAAGCAGCTAAATTTCCTGAGTCTGGGCTGATGGGGAACGTGGAAGACCGAGTGTGAGGTCCATCAGCTGAAGATTGGCCGAGGGCCACTGTACACAGAATGGAGAGTCCCCAGCCTAAAAGGAGAGATTGTCAGGCGTGACAGAGCGGGAATTTTAGCCGAAGAATATTCACAAATTGCAGGCCACGGGGGGAGTGGGGATGTTCATCTTCTCTTCACAGCCTTACTCGTTGGGGGACTGGCCATCCTGTATTGTTAATATAGAAATCAATGCAGTGAGAGGCGAGTCTTTGCTGTGATAATATTGGCTCCTTTCACCAGGCGTGTGGAATTAGATTACCGATAGACGTGGCTCTGTCACCTCCCCAGGCTCCAGACGGAATCTGCGGGCTTTGCCAATGAGCACAGTAACAGAGCGTGGATCGTGGACCAGCGGGCGGCCAATCACAGCGGAGAAAATGTAATTCCCTTGCAAGACACCATCCTGGAGGGAGCCGGGGAGGCAGCCTGCATGATTGTGTATGCTCAGCTGCTCTGCCACGGTCCTCCAGGGAAACTTTGGTACCTGTGTGCAGCAAAAACACCACACACAGGGGAGGTGGCATTGATTAAGAGCAGAAGGGAGGAAGAAAGAAAAAGAAGCAAAGGCGAGAACGAAGGAAGGCCTACAAGCACTGCTTTGCCCTAAAGACCTTTGGTTAAAATGTAGAACTTTAAATAAAGAGGATGGATCATCTATGTGTTTCCCCACGGATGCCCTGAGCCACATAGAAACTCATTTATGGTCCATCTTTATCCTTGTGGACAGAGCCCCTTGTCCACCTGCCTGTCCTCAGTCCATCTTCCCTAAGATCGAAAGTGTACACACCAGTGGAAGAACACGTAGCAGATTTTAATGTTGAGATGAAATGGGAGTTTTTACTGTCGTATTTTTTCAGATTATAAAATTAATAGAACATGTAAAGAATAAAAGAAAAACCACTAGCCATTCCCACTCAATAATACCAACCGTCAATAGTTTTACGTATTTTCTGCCAGCTTTTCTTAATCTAGTGTTCGCATGCTCACTCTTTCTCCATATATGTATGTGTGTGTGTATATATATGTATGTGTATATATATATATATATATATATTTGTTTACAATGTGAAAAACAGATGGTATGTATAGGGTTTTAATAGTTTTTTTGTCATTTAATATCATTTTGTGAGCATTTCCCCACTTCAAGAAATTATCTTTGAGAACAACACTTTAATGATTATGTCTCATATTCAATTACATTAATGGACATTTAAGTTATTTCCAATTTTTTTTTACTGTTATGACACTCCATAAACAGTCTTAGGTGCAAATCACTGATTACTTTTTAAGTCAATCGATATAAATCCCTAAAAGTAAATTCCTTAAAGCAAATTCCTAGAAGTGGAATGACTGAGTTAGAGTTGGGAGAGGACCTCTCCTGTGAGGCCCGACTGTTCTGCAGGAAGGCGGCCACAGCCGCACTCCCGCCAGCCTGTGAGTCCATCTTAAAGAGGGATCCCCTCCTCTCTCGGTTCTATTCATTGTCGTAGTAATGACTAGTGTCGCTGCGCGTATTTTGTATGGGAAAATATAAAGAGATAAACTAATAATAGGCCCATAAATTTAATTCCTAGGTAATCCTCTTGGGAGTTTAAAATAACAACTGCACCACAAGTGTCTATACCTATTCCGAAAATTGGGCCACGGCAGAAAGGTAGACGTGGAAATGAATACCGCTGACCCCAGTGCAGTGATCTTCCCGTATGATGACCATGAATAGTGTGCTGTGATCCCTTCAGAAAACTACTCAGTGGGCAGGACGGGACCGACGTGGCCCCCTGTGCATGCTTGCAGAGTTGGTGCCAGGCGGGATCCCTGTCCCAGAGCAGTATCAGGGCATTGCCAGTGTCCACTAAGCATCAGGATGAATGAATGAGTGAATGCATGTATCTTCAAAGATAAATATCATTTCAACCAGTTAGATTGAAAAATATCATCTGTTTCACTTTATTATATTTTTGATAAGTGTTAGGGAATATTTCATTGCTTAAGAAATTCTAAAGCAAGATTAAGGCAAAAATCTCTCTTGGTTTTATGTATTTATTCATTCCCATCGCTTCACTCAACTAAATGTCCATCCCCCTTGGACCCTCTCTGTCTGATTCTCTGGATGTGAGACGGTTTGTATCTAGCCTGGCAGGGTTGCTTCTTTCAAGCCGTCGGATCTGCTGGAAACAATTACCAAGACGAATACTTCTGGGCCTTTGGTGGATGCTCACCCATCCCCAGGTCACGTGTCTTTCCAAAGGCAGGTTCACAAATCATCTCAGATCTGCAGAGGGATCTTGGTTTTCCATCCTGCCCAGGCATCGTGCGCGGTCGAGCAGCCCAGGAATCTCCAATATCTAGAATTGAAACTGTGGCCGGAGGGAAAGAATGTGCGCGGAGACAGCTCCTACTGAGACCTGTCCACAGCCTGGGTAATTAGTCTGTCACTTTCAGGGAGGGAACACTGAAGTGGGGTCTCTGTTCGCCCCTGTGCGACCTGTACCTGCCCCCAGGACTGAGCGGGTGGAAGGCAGGGAGCAGACAGGTGTGAAGACTCATGATCCGTCTTCATGGCCCTAAATCTCACGACTTCACAATATTGTTTTCTTTCTCAACAATGTAGTAAAACAGCATGCAGGAATTAATTGTATTTTCAGAAAGGCAGAGCCTGGTTTTTTGTTGTGATGTATGTATTATTACCTTGAATTTGCTTAATTCTGGGAAGCTCAAGATTACCTGTTGTAAGGAAAAAAAGTTAGAAAACTTAAAAAAATATATAGAAATTTTAGTGGCTTTTTTACCTTTAGGTTTTCATTTTCCCCAAATCCCTTGGCTGTGTCACAAGTTGCCTCCTAAGGCAGGTTGAATCAGTCAGTGTCTTATCATCCCATTCATTCACTCATTCATCTAACAGACCTGTATGGGGTGACTCTAATGGGCAGGCAGTTCTGGATGTGGGCTCCCCCGTGAGGGACACAGGTAGAAATGAACCAAGAAATGAACCAGGAAACATCAGGTGTGATAAAAATTCAACAAGGAACGAGAGAGGGCTAACATGGGATGGCCATGTTTTTAAAACTATTTTTTAAGCTGAAGTATTTATTTCAAAATAACTAGCTCATCAAAGCTTTGATATCGTAGGTATAATTGCTGAGAACAAGGCTAATTTTTAGATGAGCTGGTGAAAAAAATAATGGTTAAGTGAAAAATATCGGTCATATATAGATAAGGCCAAATTGGGACTGTGGATTGCCAATGTCCACGGGGAAGGAAAGGTTGCAGTAGAACTAATGCTGCCCCCAAGTCCACGCCAGATACAGGGGCAGAGGGGCTGGCTGTCCAGGGAGGGGGGACCCAGTTCTGAAATACCACCATGATTTAAACCAAATATGGAATCACCAAAGTTGCGTGGATTCTTGCTGCCCGAATCTCCCTGTCACACCTGGGAAGCAAAGATCTGGATAAATGTGATTTATCCTTTGCTTTCCACATTGCTCCCTGCTCTTCCTGTTTCCACCCCCCCCCCGTGGTTTCCATGGGAACTTCCATTGCTATTTTCTTGAGTCAGATTTCTGCCTTGAGCCCTGGGACTTTGCAAGGCAGGGGCAGCCCTGCTCTGTGAGTGACAACCTGGTGCAGACATCACTGGCCAAGGAAAAGGTTTTGGTAACCCAGGGATGTGAAAAGCATGTCTATTCATTTCATCTAAGAAAGTCAGTATTTCACTCTTAAAGACCCCATATGGTTGAACTTTGGGATTATTTCAGAAATGAAAACTCTAGTATTAGCATAGTTAGATTTTTTTCCCTTTCTGTTAAAAGATATTTTGTTAATGCCCTGATCTCGGTAAACTCCATTCAGGGCATGGGGAAGAAAGGAAGCAGTTGGGAAGCCTGAAGATAAATCCTTTCAGGACTGCAAAGCCTCTGGCCGTTTGTATACCGCCCAGTGCACTGGGTCCACTTAGCTCTGGGGCAAGAGGGTTAACTTTGATTGGTTTGTGAAACTAGTGGTTCTTAGAGAAGTTGAACAAAGTTGTGTTTTCCCTGCCTGGGATCTACAGAGGAGCCGAGTCCTGCCCCTCTTTTCTTCTCTGTGTTTGGAGACAGGGAGATGGTTTAAATTATCATCTCGCAGATGGATGCCCTTGATCTTCAGATGGTATGCAGAGGTCTGGCAGCCCGTGGGCTCTCTGCAGCCTCCTGCTGTTCCTGTAATGGAGAGTCAGGGACACTGGGGGTGGGGGAGACACAGAGCTGGACCCCATGGCGAACGCATGTGGAGGCTATTAAGCTGGTCCCAAGATGTCTGGGCTGCTAAACAGTAACAAGAAAAAGTGTTCCTCAAATATATAAAGCCAAATATTGAGTTCAGATCGCCCTCGTTAAAGGTGCTGAGGTTTGATTGATCACGCTGGATGGAAACTTGTGAAATGCGGAGGTGATACACTCCTGTGGCCTCATCGCTCGGGTGCGTGGGTGCCCGTGTGTTTCTTTACTATCCACATGGCAGGAAATGCTGCATTTCCTGTAGGCGAGGGCCTCTTTTGTTCCGGTGGTGTCCCTACAACACCAAAGAGAAGTGAGGGGTCGGGATAAGCCAGTGCGGAGAACAAGGAAGCATCGCTCCAGCCGGAGTTGTGTCGCAAGCCCTGAGAAAACTAGCTGCTTATTTATCTGAGTTCACCTTTATCTTCTGGGAAGAAAGCACGTAATGTGGAGTAGCCACAGCCCGTGGGTGCCTGCACAGGTGTGCAAGCACATATGCACACAAGCACAGACATATATAACATAGCTGATGTATGAAGACCCCCAGCTAATGCCTCTGGGAAGCCCCCTCAACAAATGCCCACGTCGTGATCCTGTTTAGACTTCCATGGCCCTGTCAAACAATTTGAGTAAAGGAATATGATCTGACATGTGATGGGATTCCTCTCAACTGTGTGTCACCATAACTAACCTTAGGCATGCTAGGCGAACACAGTTTTTTAAAGTCTATCTCTAATCTATCACTTGAGGAAGTCAGACCGTCTCCTGACTGCTCTGTTTAATTAGAATCCCTCTGACTGTTTTCTTCTGTAAATCATCCTCGCATGCCTGTCATCACTTGCGTCTCAAGTCCCCACTCTAAATCCCTAGTAGAAAAAAAACCTTGTTTTAGCAGAAAATGTCATCCATTGGTTTTCAATTAGGAGGGAAGAATTTAAAAGCAAACTGTTAGAAACATCAAATTTCCATATGCATGACCGTTAACATTTTCCTGTTATAAAAATGAAAAGAAGGCCTTTTAAAAAAATGGCAAAAAATATAGGATAGTCTAGAGAATGCTATAACAAACATCCATCACAAAATTACAGATGTTAAAATTTCATAGTATTTGCTTCAGATCTTTTTTGTTAATCAAAAATGAAATTAAACATTGCTGATAACATAACGTGGAAATCCTCTGCACCCTCCCCAGACCTTGTTCCCTTGTCCGCTCCTCCCTCCAATCTCCTGTAACTCTGGTCCCTCCCTCCCCCATCCTCTTCTCTCCAGTCCCTCCCACCACCTCTCCCTCCATCTCTCTGGGAAGCAACCTCTAACATTTGGTGTTACTTTTTCAGTCTTTATCTGTGAACTTATAGTAACATAGGCATATCCATAAGTAACAAAGTTTTTTAGCTTGTTTTGAAACTGCACATACAGAGAATCACTGTGTATCTTTCTCCACTATGTTCACCGGCCGGGATGATTTCCAGCCCAGCCCTGGAGACGCCTGTGGGTGTAGCTCCTGCCTTGCAGCTCTTGAGTTTAACTCCATCATATGAGAGTGCCCTGAGTTTGCAACCAGCTCTTTGGTGACAGGCATGTACGATATTTCCAGTGTTTCATGATTGCACTTAATGATGCTCCAGGTAGCGGCCGCACATGGGAACGGGCTTCTCAAGGAGATTATTTCAAATGTTTTCTTAATGTCTCCCAGACAGCTGAGCATCATGCAGCAATTTGGCTTCTGGAAAGGCAGAGCAAGGTGATTTATTTGAGGAAGGTCAGTCTCTTTGCTTCTCTGCTGTCCTTTTCCTGTTGTTAGAAAAGCTGTTTCTTCACCAGCCCCGGGACTCGCGTTTGGAGATGTTAATATTAAGAGCCCGGTCAGTTTGCTGTCTTGTGTTTCGGGATTGCTAACAGCTGTTCATTGAGCAGGTATTTTCTCTCTCTCATTCTCTCCTGTGAGCTGCAGTGGTGTTCTGGAGAGTGATAGACCATATAATTCTCACATGTCAAGGCTCTAAGCCAAAACCCTCCGGCACTGCCTCTGATTTTCTTGAAGGATGAAAAATAAAAGGCCGTAGCCCCTCTCGGCAGTGGCGCCTACAGCAGCTCCTGGTGCGCCTGTCAAGGTGACACTGGAGGATGGGCCCTCCCTCCTGGGCTGTGGGAACACATGGCCCCTGAAGACAGGCCCTCCCTCCCTGGTGTGTCCCCAGGGAAAACGGGTGGGTGTGGCCCAGAGGCCTGGATCTCTCTGTTTCCTCCAGAAAGGGGATGGGTGTTTCCCAGGCGTCTCTGTGATTATCTTCATTCTTCAAGGACCCACTGTCGCCTGAGCCTCTGAAAGTCTTGCCAAGTGGCCTGGATCTTGGAACTCTGCCCAGTGGCTCTGTGGAGGCCTCCACCCTCCAGACAGCACCAAGCGGGCCGCAGACACTGTGGGTCTCGGAGGCCAGCTCTAGGAGACATGACGAGATGAGTACACGGTGTGATGCTCCGAGAAATTAGGTTTAGCTGTTCACTGGTTATTTGTGTGTGTGAGTGTGTTGTGTGTGTATGCATGTGAGAGAGTGTCTGTTGTGTTTATGTGTGTTCCGTGTATATGTGTATGAGAGTATGTGAGTGATGTCTATGTGTGCGTGTTGTGTGTATATGAGTTGTGTGTATGTGTGTGAGTTGTGTGTATGTGTGTGTGACTGTGTGACAGTGTATGTTGCACATGGGCTGTGTATGTCTATGTGTGTATATATGTGTGTGTGTTGTGTGAATGTATATGTGAGTTGTGTGTATGTGTGTGACTATGACTGTGTGTTGTCCATGTGTTGTGTGTGTGTGTGACTGTGTGACAGTGTGGGTTGTGTGTGGGAAGGAAGAGGTGGGAGAAGGAAACCACTGCTCTTCTCTCCTCTCTCTGGTTTTCATGACTCCCTCCATCCCATCCCACCTCAACAAAACTTGGAAACTTCTGGATTTCATAGACAGCTGGAAGGAGTCTTGGAGCCCGTCTGTTCAGTGCACATATTCAGCTCTAGGACCTGGAACAGTGGCAATAATTGCAGAACTATTGAAGGAGCCCCTGCCCTGAGCATCTGCTCAGTGTCCGCCCAGCCTCTTTCCTGGGGCCTCCACTCCCCCCACGTCCCCAACATTGAAGGTGTCAAGACCTCTGGCAGGCAGGGGCCCAGGACCCTCCCGCTCTGGGGCTGTGTGCATCCTGGCTCCTTGGCGCTCTTGCCTGACGGGAGGGAAGGATTCGCGGGCTCCCACTGAGCCTAACAGTGTCCAAATGTGCTCCACAGAAATCTCTAGCTCCTTTTAGAGGAGATATAAACATTTACTTCTGGTTCCATTAGCAAAAAACTCATTGTTTTTAGTTTCTTGAATGCTTGAAAGTAAGCATTATCAGTTTATTGGCATTCTTCTTTAATTTTCTAATCCACACATCTAAGGCTATACACTTCCCTTTCAAAGCCGCTCTGGCTCAGTCTCAGTCTCTTAGCTCTGAGTTCCAAATACTTGGAGGTTTCCATTTTGATTTTTTAAAAATTTAACCCAAGGGGCTGGCCCGGTGGCGTAGGGGTTAAGTTCACGCACTCTGCTTCGGCGGTCCGGGGTTTCGCAGGTTCGGATCCTGGGCACAGACAGATGCACCACCTGTCAAGCCATGCTGTGGTGGCATCCCATATAAAGTAGAGGAAGGTGGGCACGGATGTTAGTCCAGAGCCAGCCAACTTTCCTCAGCAGAAAGAGGAGGATTGGCAACAGATGTTAACTCAGGGCTAATCTTCCTCACACACACACAAAAATAAATAAATAAAATAAAATTTAATTCAGGAGTTATTTGGATGTATCTTGATTGCTAAAGTTAAAGGACTGAATCAGAATGTTTTTTCAATTCAGATCTGCGTATTGGATTCCTGTAATACTCAGCAAGGCTGTGCCATCCCTTCCTGCCTCTCAGCTAAATGGCGTGTCAGCCTCACATGCAGCTGATTAGTGAACGATGACTGTGCCCTGTGATGATACTGTGAGAGTGACTTATTATGACTTAGGGGGTAGTATCTGACCTGTGAACTTTTGCAAAGGAATTTTAGCTATGTGTGTATCCACTGAAATATCCTCATCTTTCTTATTGATCGACTCTATAATAAATCATTTTGTAAATTTGAACTTACCCAATAATTGCATAATGCCTTTTTAAATGTTTTACATATTGGCATTTGATTTTTTAAAAGAGAGATCTGCTACTAAGAAAGGTTGGCAATCGCTGAAATATTCTGACCTCCCATCGTTATATTGAATGAGGTCAAGACAGAGCAGTAATGGCCCACATTTGTTCAAAGCTTGCTATATTTGGCAGCACTCATGCTTAGATAATCTCATTCAATTATCCTTGTAGCCTGGAGAAAAGAAGGACCACTAGTTATCTGGAAGCAGACAGGTAAAATAACTTGTCTGGTTCACTCAGTGATAAAGCCAGAATCAAGTTGTCAGTCCTCACAACAGCCCCGCTGCATGGGTGCTGGCGTTATCCCATTCTACAGATGGGGCTGTTGAGGTGGGAGAAGTGACTCTACTTGCCCAAGGACACCTAGCTAGTAACAGTTGGGGGAAAGCTGGGATTCTGATCTGAGCAATCTGGCTGCAGAGTTGCAGGCTCTTTCCTGGATGTACAAGGTGAGAAGCCGGAACTAACACATTCCCCTCCCCCATGTGTTCTTTCTGTCACTCTAAACTATCTCTCCTGGAATTATTTTATAGGAAACACAGAGTGTAGATATTCTCCTAGATATGAACCTTAATTATCCACAATGCTTCATCCCAGCTCATTAAATTAGATCAATGAGGGAAAAAAAAGTGTTATTTTGCCTCTGTAGTATTTGAGTTTAAGTGATCAGGGTAATTTTCCATTATAATTTTGTGTTTTAAATAAATAGAATCAGCTTCATTGTGAAAACACTTGTCTAATATTGGGCAATAAACGTTTAAGTGATTTTGGTTTAATTACTACTCATACTATTGCACTGGATAAAATAGAATTGTTTTTGAGTTTGCTCATTAGATGGGAAGAGGCTGAATTTATAAAACTACGTGTGCCTTTATTACTACATTTAAAGATGTGCATATGTAAATAGATGCTTACTTATTTATATACATGGTCATTACAGAGCTTTGTAAGGAATAGAATTTTCTGCGCACAATCTGTAGTTCTACGGGAGGGGGATTGTGCTGACACTGCGTGCCCGTTTCATAACGGAACGTCTCGAGTTAAATAATTATAGGAGGAAGATGTCCCAGCTCTGACTCGATATTTAAAACTGAACTCGGTTACTATTTCTAGCAAGACCATTCTTTTGAAAGGTTGATAAGTCATTCCTTTTATTGTGGTCTGCAATTTAAGTATCAAATATGTATCCTTTTTCTTAAATATGCAACCATTTATCCAAAGGGTCTACTACGGTTGTTACTGTGCTAAAGGGTGAAATAAACTGGCTGTGGGGAGAAACCATCTTGGTTAGCCATCTGTCTGTGTCCCTAAGCCGTGGCGGCATTTCCCTTCTCTATCAGCAGGAGAGAGACATGAGGTGAAGTGTCATTTATTACGCAAAAGACCCCATGACCAAGCTCCCTGTGAAGAGTGTTACAAACCCCACATCTCTGTCCTCATCTTCCTTTCCCTTCCGGGAGTCTGGAGAGAGCACATCTCAGCCTGGTTTCCATTTAATCCAGACCGGCTTCCTGGAGAAGGGGGCACAGAGCTAGGAGGATGCTCCCCTCTCCTCCGGGCATTTGTGGAGCCGTTGGTCTGAGACACTGTTGCTTTTAAGTTGAAAGTTCCTGTTTTATGTACACTTTGGCCTCTTTCCAAGTTGGCATGACAGACTTAAGTGCAAAGCCTTGGAAATCAGAAACCAGTCAGCCTTGAAGAGAAGGCTTCCAGAGAACAAGAGAAACACGTTGAGCTTAAAGGGAGAGAGCTTCAGGAAGAGCTGGGGTGGGAGTTGATTGTTTTCTTCTTCCTCCTCCTCTTTTTAGTTTTTCATGGTCTCTTATCTCGTTAGCACGTTCTTTCATTACCTCCGCTGTTTCTGCAACATTTTGCCTGAAGATTATAATGTCTGGTTTATTATATTCAACGCGGGATGACACGATAACAATAATTATCACCGCGCTGGGGTTGACTCCTTGATGATATTTTCCCATTGTTCTCGCAAACTCAGGCTGTGTGCACGGCAGAGCCTCATTGGGCGCTGTGCTGTGCTGCTTGGCTGATCTCAGCCCAGAAGAGGCGTCAGAGAAGAGTGTGGATTTCTCCAAGGTGGGCTTTCTGTGATGTTTCCACCTTTGCCTGGTTTCTTGGATTAGAATGCCCCTGATACAAACGTCTTGAAGTCACACACCTTACTTAGAGGGAGCAAAAACCTAAGGATCTTATCACCCGGTTTGTGGAGCCCTGGTTCGCCTCTGCCCTGAGCGGTTCTGGGTGTCCACTAGCAGTTGCAAACAGAAGGAGGGGCTCACGGTCTGCATGGTCTCGCATTGCCCCTGCAAGCTTTTGTTCCCTGCAGCCTTTTGCAATTATATCACGTCTGTGCTGTTTCTTTTCTTTGGAGAGTTCATAGCACCGCTTCTCATATTTCAAACACTCTCTGTCAGACTTTGTATCCTCGTGTTTGGATGATTTCCTGTCCGCTTAATTCCTTCCTTGTGGAGCTCTGGAAATTGATGCATTAACTGGAAGGTGGATTTTTTTATCCCAGTTCACAAACATGTGAGACCGATGCTGTGGTAACACTGAGGATTGTAACGCCCCAGGGAAGATCAGCTGTGTGATGTTCCTGAAATAACAAGCGGGAAATAAAGAGCCGACTTATCTCCAACCTCACTCACTCGCCTTTTCTCTGCAGTAAACTCCTCGCTCTCCAATGAAGTGCTCTGTACCTGCTTTTTTGCCTTTGATGTTTGCTTGCTGCCTGGAGAAGCTCTCGGAGCAGGGCGACTGATTCGTTTAAGGACCAAACACTGTGTTTTCTCTTTAATGGAAGGACCAATGTCATGAGTGGTTGGTTAGGTTTGTTCACAGCATCTTCTAGATCACAGTGAAGGGCATTACTTGTCCTTACTGGTAGAGGCGCGTGGAATCGTAGGAAGTACCACATGGGCGTGCATTACAACTAATGGAAACTTAACTTTTCCATCACCAGCAACGTCACAGCTTAATATTCAAGGTAGAAATTATCCAGACGCATGACACAGACTTTTCCAACTGCTTACACAGAAGACGAGTTTGCTTGGGGTTCGTTCTGTTCTGGTTCATCGTTAGTAAATTTAATGGGAATGTGGTATTCTTGTCACCTGCCCTCTGTGGCGTGTGTATGTCTATTTATCCTTAGGAGAAATGACTTCACACGACTTGGATTTGTGAGTGTCTAAGGAACTGTCTGCCTTCCCAACTCCCTCTCAGTGACGTTTATTACTTCCTACCCATGTCCTTAGGTGGCCTCGAGGGCATCCTGGCTTTGCCAACCTAATCAGCCTGTTTTAATAAGCTTTATCCGTGAAAAATCAAATGATAAACTAGTTAGAATTGCTTGAGAGAAGTAAGAAAAAAAAAAGATTTTGCCTTTTCTTCCTAGGTGTTTCTTTACGAAATCAAGTCTGATGATCTTTAAAGAAAACTTTCCGATGCTCAGACTTTTTGTGTTTGTTTTGCCTAATTCTGGTCCTGACCAGCTTCTAGATAGTAGGGGGTGATTTCACAGTCTGCCTCTCCAGATAAGTGAGGTGTTCTTGTGGTGTGCTAGTAATGGCCTGGAGTTCCAAAGAGAGCGTTTCTTGGGTAAAACTGTGGAGAGAAAAGTAAAAGATAAAGCTGGTTAGGGAGGAAATTTATGGTGACAGCCCTGATGTGCTGAGGTCCACTGTGACCACAGAGTTCACCTCAGGTGCTTGTGTGAAAGGAAATAATGCATGTTCTCAGAAGCCTGTGGATGGAAATGCAGGTTGGCTCTTGACATGACAGGAGTGTGGTAAACACGAGCAATGGGACCCACCACAGGTTTTCTCCCCAAAGGATCCCAGGGTATTACTCCTAGGATCTAGGTGGCATTATTACTTCCCAGCATTCTAGGTAGGTTTGCATTTTTCTAGTGTGATGGTCATATCCTTCCCGCTTTCCAAAGAGGCAATATTTCTATTTTATCCAACTTATATACAAAGAAAAAAAAATCAACAATCTGCAGAATTAGATTTTTTGATATCTGCATGGCTTTCTCCTTCATATCCACCAAGTGTTTGGTCATTGTCACCTTCTCAGAAACCGTCTCAATTCAAATTGCAGCCCAGAACATCTACACATCTATTAGAAGGGCTAAAATCTAGAACAGTGACGACACCAAATGCCAGCGACGTTGTGGAGCAACAAGAACTCTCATTCACTGCTGATGGGAATGAAAAACGGAGCAACCACTTGGGAAGACAGTTTGGTGGTTTCTTACAAAGCTAAACACAGACTTATCATATTGTTCAGTAATCATGCTCCTTGGTATTTACCCAAATCAGTTGAAAATGCGTGTCCACAAAAAAACTTGCACGCAAATGTTTATAGCAGCTTTATTCATAATTGCCGATACTTGGAAGCAGCTAAGATGTCCTTCAGCAGGTGAATGGATAAACATTATGATACGTCCAGACACTGGAATATTATTGAGTGCTGAAAAGAAATGAGCCATCAAGCCGTGAAAAGACATGGAGGATACTTAAATGCATATTGCTGAGTGAAAGAAGCCAGTCTGAAAAGGCTACACACTGTATGACTCCAATTCTGTGGCATTCTGGAAAAGACAAAACTGTAGGGCAGTAAGAAGATCAGTGGTTGCCTGGGGCTGGGAGGGAAGTGTGGCGGGATGAACAGGTGAAGCGCAGAGGACTTTCAGAGCAGTGCAACACTTCTGTGTGATACTAGAATGGTAGGTACATGACGTTATGCATTTGACAAAACCTATAGAATGTACAATGCAAAGAGTAAATCCTAATATAATCTATGGACTCTAATTAATAATAATGTATCAGTATTGGTTTATCAATTGTAATGCATATGCCGCAAGAATGCAAGACGCTAAAAGTAGGGGAAACTCTGTGTGTGTAAGGGGGAGAGTAGATGTATAGGACCTCTCTGTACTTTCCACCTAATTTTTCTGTAGTCCTAAAGCTACTCTAAGAAATTGTCTATTTAAAAAAAAAGGCATCCTGCACCCACACTCCTTACTTGGCTGTCCCTTGTTTCTCCAGAGCACCGAACAGTTGGGTATTACAGTATGTGCTTGTTTACTCTGTGTTGTCTGTTGTCTGTCCTCATCAACCCCTGGTAGGGTGGGGACCTCGTGGGCAGGTGTCTTTTTTTGCTCATGATGTATCCTGTGTGCTGAGCCCAGCGCTGGGTCCATGGTGGATGCCCAGTAAATATTGCTCATGATGGAGAGAAGGAATAGCCGGGAAAGTTCTCCAGCACAAGCATTCTCAGAGGCCTCTCCCAGCCCTGCTTAAGCCTCTGACTGCCGGGACTATAGCTTTCCCATCAGCCAGCTGATTACACTTAGATCCTGTTTGTTCTTGTTTCCCTTCTTGAGATATATTTATTCTTTCTTTTTTTCTGCACAGAAGATGAAATCCATCCCAAGGTCTTAAGATTTATTAACTGTTGCCTGAGTCGTTTCGCATGATGTCGAGGGAGGAGGCAAGCTTAGCCTCCACTTAGAAGGACCCTGCTCAAAGGGCTCTGGGTAATTCCCCCGATTTTGTAAAGATGTTGGTTGGCTTAAATGATTAGCGTGAGATCCTTAAGGAGGACTTAACTTAAGCATTTCAGGATCTGCTGAGTCCCCCTGAGTGCCCCTCCTGGGTTGCCGGGATTTTCACATCTGGAAGGCAAATTTATAAAGGGCTTCCAGCCTCTCTTCCTCTCTGCTTCTTTTCGGAGCCCTGCTTAAGTGTGTGTCTGTGCTGGCGGGTGGGGGTCCCTCCTTCAAAGCACTGGAGGTCAGCCTCCCCCCGAGGGCATGTGGTCTGTGTTCAGGGAGACCTGCCAGGCACCTCCAAGGGCCTCCAGCTCTCAGAGGCAAAGGGGATCACGTTACAGAGGCTGTTCCTTTTAAGTTCATCTGGGAGGGCAGAGTGTCAGCCTAGGGGGTGGGAGGTCTGTCTCTCTCCTGGTCTAATCTTGCCTTTGCTGGTTTATCTAGAGGAGCCAGGAAGTTCAGAGCAGCGAGGGGGTCCCTTGATTTCATTTCACTTGCATATCAAGAGCTGTGGTTCAGAGCAGCCTGTGTTCACGTGATGTACCTGTTCTGCTTGGTTCAAGCTGAGAGGCCCCCTCTCTCCCCCACCCATTTAGAGGGAAGGTGAAGGGAAAATGGCCATGTGCAGAGGGAAGTTGAGTGGTCCTGACATGGGGGGCTGCTCTTGGTGTTATTTATTGTCTTCCCATCAGATGTGGCTGCACAGAGGGGTTCTTCATCCCATGCACCCCAAGGTGGGTCTCTCCACTCCCCTGATCTCAAACACCAGTACATTTCTCCATGCATCCTACGAGGCAGTCCTTCAGAACATGGACCCTGAGCCAGGGAAGGAGGAAAGCTGTCCAGCCTTTCTCCATTCCAAGCAACTGCTGGGCAGCTTCAGACCCCCACCACCAGAGTGTCACTGGGGGCTCCACAGGCCTGAGATCTTGGCAGAACTGTGTCCAAACAGATACTCTCTGGAGGATGATTCCAGGCCACTTCCTCGTCCTGTTACTATAATACAAACATGGTCATGGATGCAAATCTCTGTGCACACAGTTGGAAAGCCAAAAGAAGAAGAATATTTGGATCTTTCTTTTGGGTTATAGAGAGTTTTCACATACCTTCCCACATTCGTGCAAGGCACCAGTAGCTTCTTAAAATTAAATTTCAAGAAGTAAGTAAGTATTTTGATTTGGAGTGGTAAAGGACGATAAGAGTAGTCTGTTGATGTAATAGAGTGACTAGTGCCATTACTAACCAGCCCAAGGTGTTTTATTTTACTCCAAAGGACTTCAAAATATTTTAGCTCAGTGTCAACCACACGTTTAGACTCAGGCAAAAATGTGTAGTTTACCAAGAAAAAAAGACTGGATTATTCAGCCTCCCTTGGAGCGTGGTGAAGCTAATTTATACAACATATATAAATGAATCTGGAGTGGGCAACTGTTGGAAAATATCTTTAAAAGTACTGAGCGTAGGCTTCTTCCTTTTCCTTCTTGCTGCTGGTTAGAGTGTAGACATGATGGCTGGAACTAGTGTAGCCATCTTGGGCCATGAGGTAGAAATTGCATGCAGAGAATGACATGTGGATTTGTGTGCCTCTCACGCTATGGAATTGTCAAACCAGCCCTAGACTGCTTTACTTCTTCGGATTTGAAATGAGAAATGTTTCTATCTACTGTATAAACCACTGGTTATCCTAACCAATATTTATATGTTATAGTCTCTCTGTCTTTCTTGGATTTCAGTACCACAGCCAACTCCATCCCTCTTGCGACAAGTTCACCTGGCCTCTTCCTTGTTTAGTAAGAGGAAGGAAGAGAAGAAAAGCATCCGTCTGCGCTAAGTTCTTTTTCAGAACACCTTTCCAACCACTGCCCTCTGAAAATATTTGTCAAGGAGTCGAGTTATCTTGACAGCGTAACGTAGAAACTCCCCCAAACCTGTTGGAAGCTGGAAAGAGGAGCCGAGGCCTTGCTCCCAGCAGATCCCCAGCTGAGATGTCACTCATCACTCTGAGAGTGATCTCCTGGCCACCATTTCCTCCTCCTTCTGGTCTGTTCTGTGGGGGTTACACAGCCGGGCAGGGATTGAGAAGCCTTTACATCTGGTTGTGCTCCATGAGCCAAGGCTCCTTTCCAGGCCACATGGGTTTGTTTCGTCTTGCTTTGATCCTTCCCAGGGATGGCAGACGCAGAGCTCTGCTGCCTGCTGCTCGCCTCTGCTCCGGCCCCGCGTGTGTGGGGAGGGTTTCTGTTAGTGGGCAGAGAGCTCCCCCGCCTCTTCCCATCGTGTGCAGCGAGGGCCTGCTCCGGCCAGCCGTGCCGTGACTGCACATGGACCGCGAAGTGGAGAGGGCGTCGACGGAGGGTCTCCTACTTGCCATTTTCAGAGCGTCTGAACATCCTGTTGATGGAGCAGAGTGAGCGAGATCCTTGACATGCCCCCGTGGAGACTGAGCAAGTGGGAGCCACAGGCTCTGCGTGTAGGTGGCCATGTGGAAGTTTAGGGTGACCCATGATGCCAGGTGGCAGTTGGAGAAAGTTTCGGGCAGTTTAGGAGTTTGTGTAGATACACTCAGGGATTTGAAAAGGATCTACTTTCTTACTTTTTTAGATACTCAAAAAGTAACTCTAATCTGTTACAAGGAGCTTTTTCAAGAGGTTGGAGAACTGTTGGCCCTTATCGAGCATCCTCTTCTGTGGTCCAGGAGTGATTAAATTATTTCACTCAATGTTTTAATTAGTTTCTTTAAATAACCATTTTATTAGGAGGTTTCCTGGCAGCCCAAGTGAAAAGGGAAACTTGGTGAGACCCATGATTCTCACCACCCGTAGAAGAAAGGCCAGCAACGCCGTGGCAGCAAAGGTTTCCTGGACCCGGGCTTGGAGAGGGGAGTTTCTTCCAGAGCAGACGTGCTTATCCAGCCGTCACCCGAGGCCCCAGGAGTCCACTGACTGCTCCCTGAGATGCTACAGCAGCTTTCCTAAAGCTCTCTTCCAGGTCCTTCTCTTAACAAAAGCCCAGGGCCTGGCAACAAAGCACAGCTCAGCAAAAGTCATCTTTTCTCAAGTCCTTACTTTTCTCAATTCCTCCTCCCTGGAGACTTTATTGCGGTGGCTGTTGTCCCCGTGATGCTGTTGGCTTTCCCACGGTGGTAGAGAGGACAATGCAGCCACAGCCTGGCGCTCAGTCCTGTCTCTGCCGACTCTGTGACCTGGGTGGGTGGCTCAACTTCCCCGGGTCTTCCCTTCCTCCTCTTCACCACAGCCCTTCCTTGCTGGGGGGAGCGAGAGAATGAAGTGAGAGGGGGGTGCCCGGCACAGAGAGCAGGAATTTCGCGGGGCTTCCTTGTTACTCTTTGCAACCTAGTCTTCCTCTGCAAGAAATACTGTGTTGTTTTGAGCTCCCTGAGCCGAGTAAGGTCTTGACACATCAGGGTATTGAAGAGTCGGCTGCTCTAACGATGTTTTTGTACAAATGCAGATGTCAACAGAGAAAAGCGCTGACTGTCTTCACCCCCAGGGAACCTAGCTGAATAACTTCTGTCTGCAGATGGGGCAGCCTGTGCACGTTTAACGTGGACAGAATAAACTCAGCCAGAGAGAGACAGATGGACAGAGGGGCAGAGACACTTCCACCCATGGATGCCCCCAGTGTGTGCTCCCAGGGTGAGCAAGTGTGGACCTGAAGACGCTGTACCTCCCTCTCTCATCACGCTGCTCAGTACAGAGCAGAGGCAGGCTGTCTGTTTCTCAGCTTCTTTCTTCCTCCCTCCCTCCTTCCTTTGTTCCTGCCTCCCTCCTTTCTTCCTTCTTTCCTCCCTCCTTCCTTCCCTCCTCCCTTCCTCCCTCCCTCCTTCCTTCTTTCCTTCCTTTCTCCCTCCCTTCCTCCCTCCTTCTTCCTTTTCATCCTCCTTCCTTCCTCCTTTCCATCCTCCCCCCTCCCTCCCTCCCTCCTCCTTTCCTCCCTCCCTACTCCCTCCTTCCCTCCTTTCACAACACAATATCTAAACTCAAGTGCATGGCTTCATCTGGGGCCCCATCAAGAAGAGAAGGAGGCTGTGCTGGATTTAGGAAGAGATGGAACTGTCCTGTCCTTTATGGGCAATTTAAGAGGTTTTTCAGGAGTCATCTTGGCTCCACATGATTTGCACCTTCCCTGCAGATTCTAGAAGGCTCTACAGCAGGACGTGCACACCTCCTCTGGAACACTCAGACTGAGTTAGAGGCTTCGTGACGAGGTCGAGCGATTGGTCTGTACGGCTGGGCATCCTTGGTCTGGGGAGCACTGCCCCCATCACTCCCCCCACCTGCACAGGCCTCATTACCTGGTAGACTGAGACCCAGACCAGGGTCAGGTGACAGGACATCTCCCAGCTCTGCTCCCTGAGGGAGTTAGTCCACACACCCTCCAGGCCTTGTGAGCCAACCATTCAGGGGGCAAACTGTCCTAGTTTGGGAAATTCGTCTCTTTATGACAACCCCAAATCCCTCCCACCACAGTCCACAGACATGACGGCCCTAGGAGGAAGAGAAAACCCTCTTGGGGTGTTCCATCCAGAATCCCAGGGAAGAAATGATCTTGGGACTGAAGTAGAGGAGGCTCCCTTTTCACCAGGGAATGGGAGCGGGGGCGGAGCCGAACCCTCACAGCCACAAGAAGGTCCAACAAAGAAGGACCAGAAGGGGGGAAGGAGGAAGGAGCAGGGGAGGGAGAGGGAGGGTCCCAGACAGCGAGGGGTGCTCTGGAGAGAAGAGAGTTTTCAGCGGGCACAGGTGGCACACGGGGGCGTGCCTGGGGGGTGGCCCTCTGGCCGCAGGGCGGCTGCAGCCTGCAGTACGGGTTGCCCCATCTCACAGGACGCTCGGTTCCAGTGGTCCTCAGGGGAAGTCACATAGCGCTGAGGCCACCATTGTCTCACCTGGAGCGTCACGAGCCTCCGAACTGGCTTTCCTGCTTCTGCACTTGCTCCACATCACTCAGCCCTCGACCCGACTGCTCCACTTAAACCCTAAGTCCGTTTGTGTTCCCCCTCTGGTTCCCATCTCACTCAGAACAAACCCCAGGACCTTATAGTCACCTACAAGGCATGGTCTGCATCTCCTCCCACACATACTTATTCCCTCCCCTCCTCCATGCTGGCCTCCTGGGTGTTCCTCAAATGCTTCAGGCAAGCTCCGACCTCAGGACCTTTGCACGTGCTCTCTCCTTTGCCTGCAAAGTTCTGCATGCTCTAGTTTTGCTTTTTTAAAATCCCATCTGCTCAGTGAGGCTTCCCAGGGCACTATTTAAAATTGCCCCCTCCCCTCCTTAGCCCCTTCCTTCCGTGTCATCATCTCCTCTGCTATATACTTTGTTACTTGTTTGGTGTTTATTTTCTACTGCAAACAGCCCATTTCCACGTGGGGAGGGATTGTGTCTGCTCTGTTTCCTGCTGGATCCTCAGCACCCAGAACAGGGCTAGACATCCAGTAGGCGCTTGGCACACAGCTGTTGGATGAATGGGTAAATAAATGAACGATTGGGTACATGAATCACCCTTGAAAATCCTTAGGGCTTGGAAAGTTGAATTTTTCTCTATTCTTGGAACTGATAGTCTTCTCTCAGATGGAGCTCCAGAAGAAATATTTAGCTTGTGTTTCAGGGCCACCTTGAATGAAGTTGAATGAAAAAATGCATCTTTAAAGACCAGAATCACCTAGCAGCAGGGGAGGCTGACAGGGAAAGAGGCTAGAGATCTGAGACCCACTGAGTGAATGATAACCCAGGTCCTCTCCTCCAGCCCTCCCCCCAGAGCACACAGTCACTGCTCAGAATGGCCACAGATCAGCGACTCCAAGCCATTCCCTTTCCTAGAGAGTCCCGTCTTCATCAACAAAATGCAGTGACCACACTGTATCCACACCTTAAGAAACCTGACTTTAAACTCAGTTCCTTTCTTGCCTGCTCAGTTAGGAGGAAGTAAATGACTCTCTGACCTACAACAGCTCTGGAGAGCAGGTGACGTTTACACCCAGAAACCTTGGAGTTCAAATGGCAAGCAGGAGGTGGGGGCGTTGACGCTGCAGTTAGTGATTTTTCCATTGTGGTAGAGGATTCTTCCTGCTCTCATGGGAAAATCAGGTTGCTGCTGACCATCCCTAGTTTCTGGGGCGCCGAGTCACCAGCCTCCGATTTGGTTGTAATGAATCCAGTGTTAGTGGTACAGCCTCTGCACACTCCGGAGACCCCACGCCATGTTTGGCCTCATTGTGACTCTTGTCAGCTCTGTGGTCTGCCTTTCTTGGGAGGTTGTTGTTTTTCCACTAAAAATGTACTTAATTCCACCCAAAATAGAGATGGATCCTACAACTTACCCAAGATAAATATGAGATAGAAATTCCATTTACATTCGGTCCTGTAAAGTCCCTTTCCCTCCCTCCCTCCCTGCCTCTCTCTCTCTCTCTCCCTTCCTCTCTGCTTCTCTCTCTCTCTCTCCCTTCCTCTCTGCTTCTCTCTCTCTCTCTCCCTTCCTCTCTGCTTCTCTCTCTGTCTCTCTCTTCCCCCACCCACACACACATGCACCACATACAGATCTTCAATATCTCCATACATTATACTAAGAAACCCAATGAGTTGAATGCAGAATTACAGCACGTCCCCCCTCAAATGGAATAAATATTTGGGGTCCATGTGTCCAACTTGGATGCACTGAAATGAGAAGGGGAATTGAGTTGCTTTGGGGAGAAGAGTGCAGACCCACTGAACGGTCAACCTTCAAAAATGGAAACCAGTTTAAGAGGCAAAGCATTTATTTGGGATCTGAGAATTGCTATTCTGGTGACAGATTCAGGTAGAAAGCCAAACAATGTCCCATAGGGAGTAAAAGTCAGGGGCTTTTAAAGGCAAAGAAAGGAGGTTGTATTACAAAGAATTTACTTGGAGTTGGAGGCAGAGAGCTGGTCTTGGTCAAACATTGACTGACTATTGACTCCATCTTCAGAAAGTCCACAATCCTCAATCTTTGTGATCAGGATGTCTGTTCTCCCGCAGACTTCTCAAATAATTGCTTGTAAAACAATAACCATTTGGCCCCGTCCAAATGCTTGTCCTAGTCCGAGGTTCCAGACAGCAAGGCATTTTCTCTGGAAAGGCAGCTCTGACTCTGTTTTAAAATGGCTCTACTAGAGTCCATTCTGACAGAACCAAGGCCCTTTCTGTCCTCCAGACCGTCACCAAGACACAGCCCAGGCTCGTATCTGTAGTTCCTTGTAGCACCAACTGAGTTCATGGAGGCCGCCGTCCCGGGATTTCCCCACCAGCATCAGCACCAGCATCCCCCGTACACACGGGTGTTCTTTGTTCTCCTGCAATCTGAAGGCTAAATTAAGACAGTCCAAAAGACGCAGAGGGGCCCCCGCCCCCTGCCCCCACCTCCAAGAGCGAGGCCCGTTGAGTCCTGTGCTTCTTGCTCTTGCTCTTGGAGCTGATGGGAGAAGTGCGCCCACCCGCAGCCCCGCCCAGGGCCTCCCTCTCCCCACAGCGCAGCACCTGCAGCCCCCCCTGCTGAGTGTCCCTCCAGTTCCTGCCCTGGAATTGCAGGGAGCCGTGAATGGGGCCCAGGGACCGCACCCCTCAGGGGGCCCC
Organism: Tapirus indicus; assembly: GCA_031878705.1. Classification (NCBI taxonomy): domain Eukaryota; kingdom Metazoa; phylum Chordata; class Mammalia; order Perissodactyla; family Tapiridae; genus Tapirus; species Tapirus indicus. Next base: position 7,069,040 of record CM062938.1, read on the forward strand.
AGTGTCCCTAGTCTGCTGGCGACTTATGTTAGCATCATTGCTCCTTCTCGGGGTGCCTGTGGGCGGGAATGTTCCCAGTCAGGCTCCCCTGAACCCCACAACTCCAGGGCTGAGCCCTGGGGCGGAGAGACCCCTAGTGGGCAGGCTGCCCTCCCTGGGGCGGATTTTCACTGGGATGGGAAGATTGACAATTAAAAAAAAAATGGTGGAGGGAACGTTGTGGCCCCAGGTCATGAATCCTCAGAGAAAGTGGGTTTACAAACTCTCTTTTATAGAGAAAGTATCCCGACATATTCACAGTGTGGAGCTTAAATCTTTAATATCTGCTCACCTGGCTCAAAAACTGAGAAGAACCAGTGGATTGGCTTGCTTTGTAAGTTGATGAACATGCTTCATAAGCAAAAAAAACACAAACAAACAATTTGTTTATTTACATTTTTTTAATGTCAGAGTTGGATTTTCTGTCACTAAAAACACTGGGAGTAAATGCTGAGGTAATAAGAGTATCATGACCATTTTTTAAACTAACTATGTGTGTGAGTGTGTGTGTGTGTGTGTGTGGGTGGGTGGATTGTGTGGCGGGGTATGTATGAGTGTGGGTGTGGGGTGTGTGTGTAAGTGGGGAGGGTGTGTGTAGGTGGAGTGTGTGGTGATTGTCTGTAAGTGGTGTGTGTGTCCCTGACCTTCTCATAGAACTGTTCCAAGGTGTGATTGTTTGGGGGTGGATGTCTGACCGTGCAGGACACTGGGATAGGCCTGGACCAGTTGTGCATCCTCCAAGGGAGAGCGTGTGCCTTGGGGCAGGGCCCTGGAGAGCCGCTCAGGGTGTGCATAGAGGGCTCTGTGTGCACTCCTGTGCTGAGTTGGCCTGCAGAGCAACAGGGAACCAATATCTACAGAATTCGAATGTGCACATAGCTTTCCAGATGTGTTGTAAGAAGACGTCACACAGGGATGCTACACGACTTTGTTCCCCCTGGCTGCACACGAGGTAGGAGGAGAACGCACGAGGTACGAGTCATGAAAACGGCAACCACAGCCACGCGGAGAGCGCTTGTTCCCCGGTGCCAGCCGCTGCGCAGCACTTCACCGCCGTCACCCCATTCACTCCCCCTCAACAGCAAGGGACAGGATTGTGTTCCCATTTTGCAGATGAGAAAACTAAGGTTCAGAGAGGCTGCAGGACTGGCGCAAGATCACGGAGGTCACAGAGGGGCCGCATCCAGGCTCACCTCTTCATCACTGTGTCATTCGACCTCCTGGTCCTTTCGAAGAGTTCCTGAGACCTTCTGTTTGAAATGTTCTGTGGTTCCGGGAGGAACAAAGCCACCGCTCCTTCCGAGTGGGTCCTCCCTCTGACCCTGTTCTAAAAATAAACAAACACAGAGGTGCATATTTCTCTTGGGGTTTTCTGAGGCTGTTTTCATCTCGCAGAATCCCCTGATGAAATGTCGTCTCCAGCATCTGAACGTGGCAGCTAGACGGACCCTCAAACGGGGAGGGAACACTCCGTGCTTTTCCTTGGGTGGTCGCGTTGGTATTGCTCATCAAACAGACACCCCTCGACGGGAACTTGATTGGTGCTAACTTAAAGATAGCAGCTAATTAGTCTTTATAGCAGGATAAAACTAATTTGAAGCATGCTAATGAGAGTGAGGTTTTATAGCAGGAAAGGCGAAATATCAATTTAGAACCCAAGAGCGCTGGCGATGAAGGATGTTTTAATTTTTTAATAATTTCTGTTAAATTGCGAGGAGAATGATAATGACTGTGCTGGGTTTGGATGTCATTCTTGTTTGTCTGACAGGCATTTATTGAGTGTCTGCTCCGTGCCAGCATTCTGCTCAGCATCAGATACACAACAGTAACAGAACCAGCACTAAAAACCAACACTGGGCCTGCTCTTACGGTCTAATGCAAAAATCAAGTGGGACGTGGATAATCTGTAACAACAATGTTAGATGGATGCATGACACACACACCCCCAAACCAGGGTAATAGAAGAGAAAACAACAGAAGGAACCTGGGTTTGGTGGTGTCAGTGCCGTTCAACAGAACTTTATGTGGCGGTGGAAATGTCCTGTGTCTGTGCTACCCAGTATGGCCACCGAACAACTGAAATGTGGCTCGTGAGACTGACCAATTGAGTTCTTAATTTTATTTACTTTTCACTAATTTAAATATAAATGGTCCCATGTACCTGCTGATAATGGCCCCTTGTGTTCCTGAGGGAACCACCTGTCTCCACGCTTGCTCCGTGTGACCAGGTGAAGTGGGTCTCACTGCCAACTCCAAGGCAGGGCATATATCTCAGGCCTGAGCCACCAAGAGTGGAACACCCTGGCTGCAGTGAATGGTGACGTAAATCAGTCAGATGCCCTCTTCCTGGGATGGGACTCTTGAGCAAGGCTTTGGAACTGATTTATTCAGGGCAGATGCCCCAGTGTAAGCCTTGAGATTTCAGGAGCTACCCGTATGCCTGTTCTTTCCATTAGTTGAACTTCCCCTTCAGTTCTCCAAGTTCTCCAGACCCTGAGGGGGCACCAGGCAATTCTTTCTCTCCACACATGAGCCACGGTTGTCTTCCATTGCTTGCAAGCCGAGACTGTAACTCATCGTGTCTCCTCGATGACCACAGATGTCATTCACCTATTCAACACACATAGAATGTGCTAGGCACTGCTCGAGGTGTTGGGGATCCAGAAATAAGACCGAGTCTTTGCGTTTATGAAGCTAAAGCTTCAGGATCAGGGCGGAGAGGACATCAGAATACCTCAGTTTGATCCTGACTGTTCCCAACCAACTCACCTCGCCTGTGTGGGCCGAGTTCCCTCATCTGTAACCCAGAGGGTTGGCCAAAGTGGAGCAGGAAGTTCCCTCTGTCTTAGAATCTGTATCACTGCAAAGCAGAGAAGGGGCTGATGTGAGTGGATTTTGTGTTCATCAGGAGGGGAGAAACATGGGGACAATACTTGAAAAGTTCCAAGGACTGCCATGCACATTGCCCATGTATTGGCCAGAAGTTCCAAGGATGTCTGAGTCGGAATCTCCAATTAGCGGGGACCAGGGACATCAGAACGTGCCTGCCTGGCCCTTGCCACCACATCGCCGTCAGCAAGAACAGACCTTTTGAAGTCAGGACTTCCCCAAGTGGCAAATGTCTCCATTGGTGGTCTCGAAACAGGCAGTAATTGGGAAAAGAAAATGCACGGTGACTGGCGAGCTTGATGGGCCACATCTTGAACTGCTTTCGAGCGTTTGGGGCTCGGCAAAAACTGAACCATATTTCTCCCAACTCCTCTTTCTTTTAAATGTTTTTATACCCCTGTGCCTGTGGGAGGAGACGTGGCCATATGCTTCCAATTCCTGAGGACTGAGCCCTCCGTACTGTACTCTGGGAAAGGCTGTTTGATGTGCAGCCATCCAGAGGACTCTTTGATAAGCCTCTTTCCTCTAAGCATTTTTCTTTAGGAAAGAGAGGCCTCTTTTTTCCCATTAGGAGACAAATGGAAATCACAGAAAGGTTTGAAACTCCGAGATTGTGCAATCTCAGCAGGCTTAAAAGCAGGGAATTCATTCATCAGGGAGGGTCAAGATGAGGGAGCCAGTGATGAGAACCGGGGACTCGCAGGTCGGGGACGCAGAGTTTTGTCGACTCCGGATTTCTTGGGGAAAGGAACATTTGCTTTGGACGCCATGGGCCAGTCCCTCCCTAGTGACGCTGCCACCTCCATCCACACTCTGCTTTCTTACTTGTGAGATGACCAGGTTAGGTAAGCCGTAGTTATGGGCTCAGCTCAAAACCAGCCCCGGTGCCTTTCCCAAAGGCAAAACATAAAAATGGTAACAGCAGACAATGAGGTGCCTGAAACTCTAAGAGAGAGAGTGAATATGGTTTGGAGGTGGGGTGCAGGGGCTGAGGGGCCCTCGTCACCGTGAGCCCTTTCAGCTTGTTACAGGGTCTCTCTGGGGCCACATAGTCACGATCTGATGGCCTGTTACGAGACTTGTTAGAACGTGGATGTTGTCATCTCAGAAAGAGATTCGTTGATCATGTGACTAGTTAAAAAGCTACTTAGCTCTTGCAGCTATCTATCATTTGTCAAGGATTTTTTCTTAATCATTCTCCACTTTGGGGTGTTGGAAATATCCACCCGTGTAATGCAAAAATAGTGCAATGTTTTACAAAGTGAATTTGCAGATAAAGATACAGCATTTCTTGAAATCCATGAAAGTGATTTTTTCTTTTGGTGAGCTGCTCTGGCCACATGCAAAACTACTGAAAACAGGCCAGGGAGCATTTCTTCTGGTGGGGTTTTACCAGCTGGCAGTGGAAGAAGAGAAAATAGAAAGAGAATGGTTTGAACATCAAGACAGGACCTTCATAAAATTGATGAAACACACTAAGCCTTTGCAGGAAAAAAAAAGTCCTTCTTTGTGATTGAGCTGCAAAAGTCAAAAATAAATAAAAACTTATTTATAGAACTATCACTCGGTTTCTCTGGGAAAAGGCGAGTTGCCATTTTTTCACCGAAAGTAACATTTCATTCTCTTTTCTAAAAGTGAGCACATGGTTTTAATTAAAACCTACATTTTGTTAAAAGGCAGATCAAATGTAATTATTTTCATAACTCACTTTTCAAGGAAAAGTCCCAGTGAAAGGCTTCCCCCCCCCGCTTCTTCACTGTTCACAGTGGAGTTGAAGAATTGGCGAGTTCTCACATTCAAACAAGGCCCGTGGGGGTTTTGATAGTGAGACAATGGGGTCAGTGACACCGAGCAGTTTTTCTAAGGTGAAGACTTGGGGGATCCATGTGGAGTCACATTGGTGGGGTCCTCTCTTGGGTCTGCCCCTCACTTGGCTGTCTGGTCATGGACAAGTTCTTTAGGTCTCTCTGCCCCATCTGTAAAATGGGATGATCGCAGCGCCCACAATGTAGGGTTGTGATAAGGATTAAGAAGGTTTCCTTTGGAAATGAAATCACTATCTCAAAGAGCTGTCTGCACCCTTATGTTCATTGCAGTATCGTTCACAACAGCCAAGGCATGGAAACAATCTGTGTCCATCGATGGAAGGATGGGTAAAGAAAACATGATATATATACACAATGGATACTATTTGGCCATTAAAAAGAAGGAAATCCGGGGGCCGCCCTGTGGCGCAGCGGTTTAGTTCGCGCTTGGCAGCCCGGGGTTCGCGGGTCCGGATCCCAGGCGCCCGCCGACACGCTGCTCGTCAGCCATGCTGTGGTGGCGTCCCGTATAAAGTAGAGGAAGATGGGCACGGATGTTAGCCCAGGGCCAGTCTTCCTCAGCAAAAAAAAAAAGAAGGAAATCCTGCCATTTGCAACAACATGGATGGACCTGGAGGGCATTATGCTGAGTGAAATAAGTCAGACAGAGAAAGACAAACACCATGTGATCTCGTATGTGGAATCTAAAAACATCAAACTCATAGAAACAGAGAGTAGGGTGGTGGTTGCCAGGGGGAAGGGGTGAGGGAATGGGAAGATGTTCAAAGGGTACGAACTTCCAGTTCTGAGATGAGCAAGTTCTCGGGAGCTAATGTACAGCAGGGTGACAACAGTTAACAATCCTGGATCATATCCTTGAAAGTTGCTAAAAGCGTAGAGAATAGAAATTCTACCTCCCCCCAAATAAAGATAATTATGTGAGGTGACGCAGGTGTTAACTATCCTTCCCGTAGTAATCATTTCACAATATATATGTGTATCAAGCTATCACGTCGTGCACCTTAAATTTACACAATGTTACATGTCAATCATGTCTCAGTAAAGCTGGGAAAAAAGGATTGAGGTGATAGTGATGTTCAAGTGTTTGAACATCTGGCCAGCTTTATGTGAATACTCAATAAATTGTTACCTGATGCTGCTGTTGTCATTATTACTATACTGTTATATATTATACTCTACTATTATACTATTACTATTCTGTTCATTTACCAATGTAACATTTTTACTATGAATTAATAAGTGACCTTACTAATTTAAAAATCATCATCATCATCCTTATACTTTTTTGCCAACCAAATGCACACTTCTCAGTTCCCTTTTCTTAGGACCCAAAAGCATATTGCATCTGAAACCTAGAAATTTCTGTCCCCTGTCTGTTTTCAGTGTTCTATTTTGGATCGCTGTTCTCGCAGGGAATGCGTGATTTCCATTGAGCTTTCAAACCAAATAAAATGCAAATCTCCCAGTCAGGATGGCTTCCCTCCCTGCTCCGCAGTTGTGCTCCAGTGGTGGCTGAGTTTCATCTTTACAAGGGGCCTTTAAAAGCCCAGGGGCCCCTGAAGGCCCCCAGCGCGCTTTGTCCAGATGGGGATGGAGGTGGCCAGGCTGCCCCGCTGATTGTGCGCTGAGGAGCCCTCCCCGGGAAGGCTGTGATTTATACGGGAAGGCTTGTCACGGGGTGAAAGGAAGGGCCACTTTTTCATTTTCATCAAATGTTGGGTTTGAAAGCCACCCACTGCTGTAAACTCAGCTGGATCCACGGGGCCGAGATGAAACACATTGCCTGCTTTGTTGCCGAGATGGTGTTTGGGAAGGCAATGTGAATGCACTTCCCTTCCCTTCGCTGGGCTCACAGAGACAAGATGTGTGCTGCCCAAGGATGCGGCGCGGCTCCCGCCTCCCTCCGGGGGCGGAGAATGCAGAGGGCGCTGTTCATTGTCCCCAGGCAGTTTTCCTAACAGAGACCAAACCTCTGATCTGCTCATTTTTGCTTTTCCCGGTTGTGTTCCCCAGCTGAGCAGCCTCCCGGTGTGCAGCCTTTGAAGGGATGGGGCTGTTTGATGCAAAGCGTTATCTCCATTTTTCCCAATGCGGACAAGTGCACAATGCGAACTTGCATCCTTCCCCTAGCTGGTCCTGCGGGATGGGGTTTTAAAAAAAAGGCACAGTGTGTCACCAGAACATGCAGTCACCCTAAATGGCATTCCAGCTTCCCAGCTGGACGGCGCTTCTGTATCACAGGATCACGGAGCTCTTGGATGGTTTTCTGGATCTCTGTGGCCCTCTGACCTCTCAGTAAACAGGACGTGGAAGTAGCCCTGTCTCCCTCCCATTCATTACGTCTGAGCTCGTGTGATGGAAATGTGCCCCAGCCTCCAATGGGCAGGAGGGAGACAGTGGGAGAGCCCGGTGGTGCCCCTGAGGTGGTCTCAGCATCCTCATCTGTGAAATTTGGCGATTGTACTGGCAGTGCTCTAGGACCCTTTGCAGCTGTATTCATTCATTTAACATGCATTTATTAGGCACCTATTATGTGCTGGATGCTGTGTTACAGAATGGGAACACTTGCCCGGAATAAGAAAGACAGGGTCCCATGTGACATCCCTGTTCACAGAGACAGAAAATAAGCAAGTTTATAAATGATGAAGGTGAATTCAGAAAAGTGGAAGCAGTGGGAAGAAAACCAGAGAGATGATGTGACAGAGAGTACCCAGGAAGGGGCATGGATTTAAAGCCCCTTAAACAGTGCTTCAGAGCAGGGCTGTCTGCAGAGGTGACATTTGAGCTGAGGCCAGAATGAAATGATGGAGCCAGTTATGGGAAGGGCATTCTAGTCTGAGAAAACAGAATGTGCAAAGGCCCTGGGATAGGAGAAAATAAATCCCTGCGGCCATATAGAAGTGCAGCCAGTGTGACCGGCACTTAGAGTATGAAGGGGAGTGGGGCCAGAAATGAGCTTGGAGAGCCCCTCAAGGTCAGACTACTGGGGGTTTTGGTAAGTACACTGGTCTGTTTCAGGAGAAGAGACCCCAAAGATGTGTCCATTCCTGAAGCACAGTCCTTGAGTAGTGTTTCTTCCAAATACCATGAAAATGAGCTCTCTGTAGTTCGATTGTTATGTAAAATGGTCATCTTTAGAGGAGAAAGCTAGCCTTTCTGGTGGGTTATTTTTGGCAGCTTAATCTAGGTGGCAGTCCTTCCCGCCTCCCTGACCCAAAGGGTTGGAGAATGATGCTGATGTGTGAATTAACACAGCCCCATTTGACATGCCCCACCTTGGGTTAATGACTTCCCCAGCACTGTCCAAATTCTCGGCAGATGCTTTTCCCACCCTGGATGCTGACATTCACTGGTTAGCCAAGCCAGAAACCTTGAGGTCGTCCCCCCATCCTGCCTCCCATGGGTCACCAAGTCCTGTTGAGTCAACCTCTCTGATTTCTCTTGAATCCTTTCCTTCCCAAATTCCCCTGCTCCGTTTGGCTCCTCAGTGTTTCCAGCCTGGGCATTTGTCTGCATCCTCTTTTTTAAAAAATACTTTTATTTTGACTTAATTCCAGACTTAGAGAAGAGTTGGAAGAATAGTACAAAGAATCTGGTACACCCTGCACCCAGATTCTTCATCTCCAAATGTCCAAATGTTAACATTTTACCACATTTCCTTTATCCTTCTCTCTCTCTCCATATGTATGTGTGTATAAATATATATACATATCACAGATATAATATATATACCCACACACATTTTTTTCTGAACCCTTTGAGAGCATCTTGAAGACATAATGCCCGTTTACCACTAAATTCCTAAAAACAAAGACTTTCTCTTACATCACCACAGTATAATTCAAGTCAGGAAATTAACACTGACATAATATTATTGTCAGTCTACAGACCTTATTCAGATTTCCCCAGGTGTCCTAATAATGGCCTTGATAGCAAAAAGAAGTCCTAGATGATGTGCTGCATTCAATTGTTAGGGTCTTTCCCTCTCCTTAAATCCAGAACAGTCCTCAGCCTTGCTCTATCTGAAGAGTAGAAGGCAGGTATGTCCCAGAACGTCCCTCTGGGTTTGTGTGAAGTTTCCTCACGATTAGCTTCAGATTGCGCTCTGTTGGCGGGAGCACCCATGGGAGAGGCTGTGTCCTTCCCAGTGCATTGTATCAGGAGGCGTGTGCTATCCACCTGTCCCCTTCCAGGCACCGTGGTCACTTGCCTGCTGGGTTTTTTCCACTGTGAAGTCACTTTGTGACAAAGAACTATTTTGTGGGGAAATACTTCCAGATTTTCTAAAGAGCTTGTCATTCCTCAAACTATTACCCATTGTTTTTTGCATCTATTGATGATTTTTGCCTAAAATAATTTTTATGGTGGTGGCTGCCAAATGGTGATTTTTTTTCCCCTAACTTCTACCTTCCTAGCTTCCTTCTACATTTACCATTTGGTTTTCTGTTGTAAGAAAGAGCTTTCCTTTCTCCTCCATTTATCCATTTATTTAATTGTCTACTTATCTGTCTATTTATTTATAGCAGCTCATGAATCCTTTTTCATTCAATGGCCAGCAGCCTCTTAAAATCTTCTTTATGCCTTCAAATCTGCGTCCCCCTTAATCCAGGTTCATGAGCTTTAACTCTGCCTACTTAAAGAGCTTTTACCAAAATACAGGTCTGAGTCCCTCCCTTTCCACCTCCAGGTCTCTCAGTCGTTTCCGATTGCCTGGAATAGAAAATTAGGGATCTTAGTGATTGGAAGTGAGGTGGCCATCTGCTGATGACTCTTGACCTGCTCTGTCGGGGACAGCAGTCACGTGAGCCCTTGAAATGGGTCCAAATCGAGATGTGCTGGAAGTGTAAGATACACACCATATTTTGACAACTTCCTATGAAAAAAGAATGTAAAAATCTCATGAATAATTTATATAGTGTTTACACATTGAAACAATAATGTTTGGGATATATTGGGTTGAATGAAATATGTTTTGTAAATTAATTTCTCTTTACCAGTTTCTCTTTACTTTTCCACTATGGCTACTAGGAGATTTTGGCCGTCGTTGAGGCTTACATTGCATTTGTGTTAGATGGCGCTGGTCCAGGCAACGCTAACTGGACTTCCACTACTGGCCTTGGGAGGTGAAGGAGGGGGTACCATATAGAACATTATCAGAGCTCTTCTTTATACCTGGCAACATTGTGTAAATTAGAAAAAGCTGCTTCTTCTGTGCATAAGAAGAAGGAGAAAATGCCCCTTCTTCCAGGAAGATCCAGCCCCCAGCCAGGGGCATGGCTTGGCAAGTGGAGCATGGAGCCTAGTTCAGCCTTCACTAGTGCCCTTGTGGCCAGAAGCCTTTGTGCAGTCCACAACCTGCCCAGCTGCACATAGCAGCCCAGGACTAATTTGTGCCCCTGCTCTGCTGTACAGCCAGAACTGATGTCATTTGGTTTGGGTGCCTCTAATAATAGCCTTATTAGAAGCGAGGTAGCCTAGTGGTTAAGACTGCTGTCTCTGGGGTCAGACATGCCTGAATTCTGTCTAGCTCTGATAACTACCAGACATCTAAGCTTGGGCAGATCACTTATTTAAACCCTCTGATTTCCATTTCTCCCCTTGTAAAACAGCAATGATGGCAAGAGGGCCCAGTGGGTTTGATGAATGGATTAATGAATCTCCCAGGTGCCCAGTCCCTGACACACAGTAATCACTCCATAAATATTGGCTGCTATTGTGATTACGACTGTCCTCATCTTCACTCAGCAGGGTGGGCTGAAGGCAGGAGGTATGAACAGATGTGCTTGAGGAAGAAATGTCACTTCTGGCTTTGGAGGACCCTCAGTCCGTTGGTTGGAAAGTATCTTGTCCCCCTCCAAATGATCCTATGAAATACAGACCGTGATTTCTGCTCACCATTTTCAGGTAGCTGTTTATGATCCCCTATCCAGAGCAGGCATTGTCAGCCCATTCCACAGAGAGGGAGCCCAAGGGTCAGGGTGTCCTCTCTCCAAGTTAATACGTCAAGTGAGAGGAAAGCACACCAAGGGCAGGGAGACTGGGTTTGGGGCCCTGATCTTCCCGGAGGGTGTTGAGAGCTTGCGGCATCTTGCCATTCAGGGATGACTTCAAGGGAATTCTCCAGGGGTCTGGTAGCTTCCCTGAGGCTCCATGGGGGCATTTCAGTGTCCTGAGAAGGGGACATGAGTGGGCGGCTCTATTTATGGGGATACTAATAAGTCTAGGGTGGCACTTACTTTTCATGACAATGACGAAATGATACTGAGACGAGGAGGGTGAAGATGGTGACCCTCGTAACTCTTGTCCTGAGCCCGTCTTCAATGCCAGACGCTAGCTTAAGCATTTACACAGATAATCTCACTGATACTGAAAACACCCCCCAGCAGTTCTGTAATCATTCCCCTTTTACAGCTGGGAGAACTGAGGCTTCACGGGGTAAGTCACCTGGCTGTGTTGACACAGCTGGTTCTTGCTTGAGCACCCACGCTCCGCGGTCAGCCCGCCTGAGCACAAATCTCAGGTCTGCGGCGCCGGGCTCTGTGATGCTGGCGGATGACGTCAGCTTTTGGAGCCTCGGTTTCTCCTATGTAAGATGGGGTGATGGTGGCATCCATGCCCCATGTGTTGGGGCTATCTAACAGGATGAACATAGAACAGTGTCTGGTGTGGAGAGGGCGCCGGTAATTGTAACCGGTCGGTACTGCTCTTTCATTGGAGTAAAGGGCTTACAGTTGTCACCCAGATGGAAAGTGATCGCCTGGGACATGGTGTCTTGTTCACAAGTCTAGGCCTGGGGTGGACATGTTTCCATATATGGCGGGTTTTCACCCAGTCCTCAGCCTCGGATGCACTGGGTTTGAAGCTGGAGATGGGTTGACATGGGTGCTTCAGGCCTTCTGTGCACACATTTTGGTTTCTTACTTGTCCCTGTTGCAGAGACCCTCGTACCTGATCCTACATTAGTGTGTGCATCATGGTGTAGCTGCTCACATATTTCCAGGGTTTCCCTGGTTAACACTCCACCCCAAACATTAGTTTAGGTTTAAAATCCAGAGTTGAGCTGTATTCTCTGTTTATTGCTGTTCGAGCTTACATTTCTTGAAAGTCTCTCCCTTCTTCACTGACCCCCACCCCCAGCATCCACCAACTACCATCTCCATTGACATCTTGGGGGCGAGGCTGAGACTGGCAGATGCCCCGGCCAGCAAGCCTCCATCCAGAGCCGGGGCCCCAGGAGTGCAGGAGGAGCTGCGCCTTCCTGCATTGGTAATCTGACACGCGCACGATGACCACCCAGCGTCCTGGTTCTGAAATGGTTTCCTGTGGGCAACCGTAAATGGGCTGAGTTGGACTATATCAGGGGAGCCAGAGGTGCCTTGAATGTGGCACAGGCATGATCCAGGGTTATTCCTGTATTGGACAGCATCCCAGCAAGAACCAGAATTGACCCAGAGTGGTTCAAATGAAGCATCTTCAGTGAGTTGTGGGCAGGGTTAAGGGAACAGATGAGATATCCCGAGGTACCCTGGGGTGCGCAGCGGAGGGATGCTGAAGGGGCAGTGTTCCTAGAACCCAGTGACGTTGAGCGCTGGGGAGGAGGGAGATATAAACGAGGAAGGAAGCAGCCACCACCAGAGGCACACAGCATCAAACCCGGGAGGGACGTGGAAGGCATCCTGACCTCTGGCTCTTCCCACGTCTCCTACCTTACTCTGAGCCCACATGCCAGGGAGTCCAGATGACGCATCTGTGGGGCCGCTCCCCAAGACACAGAGAAAGGCAGAGAGTAGATTGAGGAGGAGTGGAGAGGCTGAACAGGGAATTTCCAGCACAGCTCCTAACAGTAACAAACTGTTTCGTGTTTATCCCTAGAGTTCAACCTTTCCCTGCACAACCCCAGAATGGCACCCACTCACAAGGAGCTTACTCTGCCCCTGGCACTGTTCTAAGGACTCTCCATGGACTAACTCATTTGATTCCCACAACGACTCTTTGAGAAGGTATTATATTGTCCTGGTGCAGACAGAAGTGATGAAGCTGGGATTGCAATATATGTATATTGGCTCTAGAATAATCCATATTCTTAACTGGCATGCTCAGGAGCCTCATGTGACATTAGCAGGATGGAATTTAAAGTGAAGAGCTTGCTATGGGCCAAGGACTGTGTCCTCATTTGGGCAGAAGGTGTGTTGATGTGTGGATATTGTTGCTTTGCCTGCTTAAGATCTATTTCCATTTTTCTGCTAGCAGCACCTGGGATTTCCCTGGGAAACCGTCCCTCCCTTACTCTCCATCAATGTAACTCAAGTGCAACTGACTTTCTCTTGGCTCCAGGGAAGGCATGTGATCTGAGCCTGTCCAATCAAAGTATTCATCTCCCTGACCAAAGTGATTGGTCCAGAGATGGGCATGTAACACAGATTACACCAATCAGAGCCAAGGAGACTCATCCTGGGTTTTGATTGGCTCTGTTGAGGGAGAAGCATGATCTTTCCTTTGGGGATGCCAAGGTGATGGGATGTAAGCTTCCAACTGCTGTCTTTTTTTTTTTTTTTAATTTAAACAACCTTATTGAAGTATAATTTACATACTCTGAAATTCACCCTTTAAGTATACAATTCAATTATTTTTAGTAACTTTACTGAGTTGTGCAACCATCGCCATGATTCCGGTTTTAAGACATTCCCATCACCTCAGCAAGATCCCTCATACCCCTTTGGAGTTAGTCCCCAACCCAGCCCAGCCCCAGGCAACCACTAGTCCACTTTGTCTCTGTTGATTGCTGGCTGCCATCCTGCCACGCTGAAGGGGAGCTCTGCCTGAGACTGGAGCAAGACAGAGGAAGTGAGGCTGAGAGATGGAGAGAAACCAAGTCCTGTGACATTATTTGAACCCCTGGATCTAGCCATTGCTGAATCTTCGCTCCTAGAATTTCCATGTGTAAGAGGCAATACAAGATCCTTACCTGTAAAAGTGTGTGTGTGTGTGTGTGTGTGACCTCATGTGTGCACATGCATGCATTTGTGAGCTAGTTTGCAGCTAAGTTTTCTGTCTCATGTAACTGGAAGTATCTTGACTTCCATATCCAAATTATAAATTATGTTCCAGAGAGTGAGACAGAGAGAGAGAGAGAGAGAGGAGAGAGCTCTCAAGATGGACTGAATATAAGGAGAGAAGAAAGGTTAGGTTTGCTGGTGACAAAATGCCAGATGTGATGCACACAAGTAATTATTTCCAGCTAAATGGGTGATATGTTTACTATTCCTTTGCCCAATAAACATTTTTTTTTTTAATTTTCTTTTGTGAGGAAGACCAGCCCTGAGCTAACATCTGTTGCTAATCTTCCTCTTTTTGCTGAGGAAGACTGGCCCTGGGCTAACATCTGTGCCCATCTTCCTCTACTTTATATGGGATGCCGCCACAGCATGGCTGATAAGCAGTGCGTTGGCAGGTGCCTGGGATCCGAACCGGCGAACCCCAGGCTGCCAAGTGCAAATGAAACCGCTGTGCCACTGGACCGGCCCCGCCCAATAAACATTTAAATGTCTATTTGTTAATTTCTTATCTCCTGTCTTGTTCAAAAAATAAGATGTAAAAGATGCTGACAAGAGGAAGATGAAGTAAATTAAAATAAGAAAAGTGAAGCAAAGGGGAACCGTGGGCTGGGAGGAAGTGGAAAGTAAAAAAAAGCTAAGTGAACAAAATGCACAATTACTAAGACTGATGACAGTTGAACTCTAGGCTTTGTGGTAACCACAATCAAGAGGGAAATGTGCTTAGTTTCTAAAACATGATGTTTATAAGTTTACAAAACAAACTAGTTGCTAAATTTCTTTCTCGAGCCACTCCATACTGCAATTCACTAAAAGTGATTTGTTAGGGGTCAATATGACACCATCCATGGAGAACACAGCATTAGATTCTAGTTCAGAGATGAGGTATGTTGTGCTATGTACTGTGTGCTCAGCAATAAGGGTATTAGATTAGTCATGAATGCTTTGGGCTGCAAGCAATGGTATTTTAAGCCACAAAGGCTTATAATTATCTTCAATTACAAGAACTCTGGTGGGGACGGAGTGTGTAGGGGGGTTCCAGGTGTGGTTCACTGACTTGAAAATGTCCTCAGAAACCCAGGATCTTTCTCTTTCTGCTTGACTTTCCTCAGATTTTTGGCTTCTTTCCCCAGGATCAAAAAGTTATTTCTGTCTCTTTAGGCAACACATCCTTGATCAAGAAAGGGGGAGAGTGGGGTCAGTCCTCTGTCCTTTCTTATCCAGAAAGGAAGTGCTTCCCTCAAAGCAGATATTCTCTTGATTATGACTGACTGGAACTGGATCACCTCCACCTTCCAGGCAGGCTGGGATGTAGAGAAACTGTTCAAAGGGAATGGGACTGAGGAGTGACAGGCCAATTAACACCATCTTGCTGAATGCAGCACAATCAGGTTCCCATGGCAAGGAAGGAGGGAGTGAATATTGGGTAGGGAGCCAGCAGTGTTTGCCAAAGGGACACTGATGAATACAACTAATTCCTGGGTAGAAGGCTACCCTCTCCTGAGCGTAAGGTTGAGCTATGTGCAGTGTACCACGGGTCATAAAGGGGGCACTTGGCCCCGTGGGGGATCAGGGAAGATCTGAAGTTGTTGACTACTGAGCTTATCTTAAAGGGTAAGGAAAGAGTCACTTGGGGGAGGGAGGGAGAAAAGGCTCAGCAGGTGGAGGCAGGAGCTAAGAAAGGCAGGTCTAAATCTCTCCGTGTGTGGAAAGAAGCTCAAGCAGGTCCGTGTTAGTATATCGTGATGTGAGAGTCAGGGAGATGAGACTAGAGAGATGCCTGGGCACAAGGTCATGGGTGGCCTTGTGTGATCTGCTTCAAGCTTAGGTTCTATTCCTGGAGCAACAGCCTCCCTTCCATGCTTTGATCAGGCAAGTGGTAGATTTAAAACATATAGCGGGGCCAGCCCAGTGGCGTAGTGGTTAAGTTCATGCGCTCTGCTTTGGTGGCCTGGGGTTTGCGGGTTTGGATCCCAGGCATGCACCTACACACCGCTCATCAAGCCGTGCTGTGGCAAGGTCCTACATACCAAATGGCGAAAGATTGGAACAGATATTAGCTCAGGGCCAATCTTCCTCACCAATAAATAAATAAAATATATAGCGGATAAGAACATGGGCTCTGGAGCCTGAATTCCTAGGTTGAAATCCTGCCTCCCCCACCTGCCCTCTCCGTGCTTTATTTTTCTCATCTCAAATGGGATAATAAGAGTGCCTACTTCCATAGGGTTGTAATGAGGCTTAGTGAGTTAATCCAGGCAAAGCAGGAAGAACGATGGCTGGCACATGGTAACCCTAACTCGTGGGGATGATGATGATGATGATGATGGTTGTGGTGATGGTGGTGATGATGATGATGATAAAGGCAGAGGTAGGGAAACAACTGGGAGAGTAATGTAATGGTCCATATGAAAGATGATAGGACTTAAACTAGGCTGCTGTAATGTGGAGTTGGTGCATGACGTATGGAGGAAGTAGGTTTTCAAAACTTACTTATTAATGGGATGAGGGAAGGAGAGGCATCAAGAAGAGCTCTCAGGATTCGGGTTTGTAGACTGGGCACAGGTGTTGCTGGTGGTGGTCCTCAGATTTACACCCAAGGGTCCACCTGCAATGACTAAAAGTGAATCTAGTTCTTCAGCGTGGTGAATGGTATGCTTGGAAAGGTGGAAAGGACAAGCAGCATTAACAGTTTGGAGACACATGATGGGCAGTGGATTGATTTTAGTCATTTGATCCTCAAGGGCTGTTCATTCACTCATCCAATATCTCTTGAGCACCTTTGTGCCAAGCACTGTTTTAGACTCTGGGGGCATCATGTAGAACAAGACACAGTTCCTGCTCTCCCGGAGCCTTTGTTCTAGAAGAGAAGACACAATTAACCAATAAATAAGTTATCACATGATACCAATCATGCAGAGATAAGGCGACAAAAAATTAAATGAAGGAATGGAAGGGGTTAGAATGAGGTTTCTCAGCCTCGGCACTGTTGACCATTGGCCAGATCATTTGTTGTTTTTGGGCTGTGCTGTGCATTGAGAGATGTTTAGCAGCATCCCTGGCCTCTACCAACTAGATGCCAGGAGCATCCTCGAGATGTTCCAACCAAAAACACCTTCAGGTCTTGCCAAACATCCTCTATGGGACAAAATTTCTCTAGTTGAAAAGCTCTGGGTGGGGTGGAGAGTGACTGAAAGGGGGTGGGTGCTATTTTCAAAAGGAGTGTAAGGGGAGGGGGGTCTCCCTGTGTTCGTTTCCTAGGGCCACCATAACAAGTTACCCTACATGTAGTGGCTTAAAACAACAGAAATCTCTAGAAGCCAGGAATCTAAAATCAAGGTGTCGGCACAGTTGGTTCCTTCTAGAGGCGAATTCTTTCTGTGCCTCTTCCAGCTTCCGGTGGTTGCGAGCAATCCTTGGCTTGCAGTCACATCACTCCAGTCTCTGACCCCTCCTTCCATGGCCTTCCCCTCTGTGTTTCTCCTCTGTGTCTCAAATATCCCTCTCCATTCTCTGAGAAGGAAACAAGTCGTTGGATTTAGGGTCCACCCTAAACGCAGGATGATTTCATGTTGAGATTGTGAACTAATTATATCTACAAAGACCCTATTTCCCATAGTCCTAGAACCATATTAGGACTTGGACGTATCTTTCTGAGGGAAACATCCAAACATGCTCCCTAAGGAGGTAACAGTGAAGTAAGGTGAGACCAAGTGAAGTGTGGGAATGAGACACGTAAAGAAATGCGTGTGAGAGATGTTCCAGGAAAGGTGGTGGATGTGAGGTATGAATGAGTATGATGTGTCCAGGGAAAACCTTGATGACCACTGGGTCTGGAGTGTAGGGAGCAAGGGGGACATTTGGAAGGTGAGTTTGGAGAACCAGGCAAAGGCCAGATCGTGCTGGGCCTCAGGGCCACGAGAAGAAGTTTGGGTTTTATTGTGAGTGCCCTGGGGAGCTGCAGGGTTTTAAGCAGGACTTTGCTATGGGTTTGTTCTAGTTTCTCGTTTTTCCCTTTGGAGAAGCTTAAGAAGATAGTGATGACTTTGCAGCTGTTAATCGTCAGGAAGCTGTAATCACTAAGAGAATGTTTGAAATCATCAGTTAAGGATTTTTAGAAGGAAGTGCACCAAAGAAGTACTGCAGTGGCCTGCCCTAATTATTTCCTGGCTCAGAGTAACCAGGTGCATTGAAGAGATTATTTTTCTTCTTCTGATTTATGAAGGTCTCAGGGTCTACATTTTGAAACTGCTGATAGAATGTGTTCTGGGATGTTTTCATAGGAATCTGAAACTTTTCTACTTATCTCACAATAAAATTCCTTTGATTATTGGGTCAAGATCTTGATAAAGAAAAAAGCCTTCAGAAAATCTCTTTTGGTTAAGTATCAACTTTAAATATCAAAAGAATCATGTGATATTTGTTACTATAAAAGGGAAAATGGACTTAAAGGGCCATGCACTTAAAAATTAGGGATTGAAAAATTCATGAGCTTGAAGAATTAAATAAACCACTGAGATTTTAGGGATCTCAAGGCTTGTGTATCAGCGTATGACTCAATTTATAAAAGGCCAATCAAATTGTAAAATTATTTAGAGGCTCTGGGGATTTTGAGGGCTAGAACAGTGCTTTGACCATAGAAGGCACTCAAAAAAATTTGTTGGGTGAATGGATGCTTATTTCACAGATGAGAAAACATAACTCATAAAGGTATGAATCTCATTTCATATTGACAACAGAAAACTTAAGAGAAAGAATGGTCTCCTTGTGGCCACATGCCTGGAAGTGCGCTTGAAATGGGAATCCGTTTTTCCCTCATTGCTCAGTTGTGCTGCACTTTCGTAGTGTGAGTTTCCTGTGTAACGATGCATGTCCATGGCTCCCCAAAGCATGCCAACTACTACCGGCATTCAACTGTAGAAACATCCATTTCTCTGACGCTGGAGGGAGCAACTCTGGACTCACTGAACTAAGAGATTTTATCTTGTTCTCCACCATGATGCTTTCCTGAGAATTTTTTCCAGGGATACATCGACTATATGTATTTTGCCTCATGAGCTAATGATAAAATCTACCTGCCATGTAAGAAGTGATTCCATTGCACAGTCGACTGGTGTTTTTCAAATTGCAAGTGATGACCCGTTGGAAGGAGGTGAGATAATTTCAGTGGGTAGTTTCACAAAACGAAATGAGAACAGCGTGGAATGAAATGGAACCGAATGGAACAGAGTATATTGGAGTTGAACAGAAACCACAGAACACTGTATAATGAAACTTTCGTTTTGGTTAGATGAATTTATACATGTGTGTGTGTGTGTGTGTGTGTGTGTGTGTGTGTGTGTGTCCTGTCGTTGTTACATGCCGTCAAGTCAGCTGTGACTCCTGGCCTGTGAATGAGTGATGTCTGCTGTGTCCTGTCCTCAGCAGCCCTACTCAGCTCCTTGTAGGCTCATGCCTGTGGCTTCCTTTATGGAGTCAATCCATCTCATCCTTGGTCTTCCTCTTCTCCTGCTGCCTTCTCTTTTCCCAGCAGCATTGTCTTTTCCAAAGAATCCTGCCTTCTCCTGATGCGCCCAAAGTGGGGCAGCCTCAGTTGTATCATTTTTGCCTCCAGCGATAGTTGAGGCTTAGTTTGCTCTAGGACCCACTTGTTTGTCTTTCTGGCAGTCCAGGGCATCCATCGAGCTCTCCTCCGACACCATATTTCAAATGAATCGATTTTTTGTCTATTTCAAATGAATCAAAATTTTGTGTGTGCCCTAGTCATGAAGACAATGTTTTAAACTGTGGGACACATCCAAAAATGTTTGAAAACTATTGCTCTACGTTCTGCTCTCCATTTCCTCTTTGTTAGGTCTTGAAGTGGGGAAAGCACTTAGACTGAATGGTTTAGATTCATGAATAGTCAATGTGCAGATTTTTAGATTAATCAACATTTCTCTGGCATCAGATTTTCTTTTCCTTAAGGAAAAGTGTCGGTTCCTTCTCTCGGGCTGGCAGTTCGAGGTATAAGGGCAACTCTGAGTTCTAATGTCTCCAATTTCATAGGTCAGATTTCCTCTCTGCCCACATCATTTCTCTCAGTGAGTTGTTTGTGCTTATGTGAGATCCAGAATTGGGTTGGGCTTTCTCTACAAGACTGCCTTGAGAACAGAGCCGGGAATCTGAGCCATCCAGCCAGCTTTTTAGGGTTGTTACTGTACCCATTTGAAAAGATCACTTGGAGATTTAAGAAGAGAACAGAGTTTTTTAAAAGGCATTAAGTACCACTATTCATTTATACCTTCAAAACCCAGCAAGGAGATCAAGACTTAATAGAACAAACATATTTAGTGCCACTCACAGTCTTTGACAGGAGAACACGGTTTCAAGGATGCCCTCATCGAAGCGCTAATTGGCGCTATTAAGGTGTCTCTCTCCGTAAGCCACCGCTGCTAGTGGAAGGGGTTGTCATAGTGATGCTGATTTCTCCAGGCTCAGTGAGGAGGATGAGGACCAATTTACGAGGCACAAAAGATGACTGGACTCCCCTCTGCCTGGGACAAGGGGGAGGTTGAGAAATGCTGTGATGGGCTGTTCACTGGAGCCGTGCATTACATACCATGCATGCACCGGGCCACCACGGAGGGTTAGGTTCTTGTAGGTCAGGGAAAGGAAAGATGTGAACTGAAGGGTAGGATGTCAGGAGAAAGAGAGGAGACTGATCTCCTGGTGGTGTTTGTACAAATTAGCTAAACAGCTGCTTTCTGCATCTCACTCTGTCTTCTTTGGCAAATCAGCCCACACAATTTGGGGGGTTCTGACTCATTTTTCTCAGTTGGGCTTTTTACAACTGCTACTAGTTTCCTAAGACTGCTATAAGAAATGACCCCAAACTGGGCGGCTTAAAACAACAGCCTCTTACAGTTCTAGAGGCCAGAGGTCGAAGCCCCCTTCCCTCCAAAGGCTTTGGGGAGGACCCTTCTGTCTCATCCAGCTTCTGGCGGCTCCTGGTGCTCCCTGGCCTGTGGCCGCATCACTCCAGTCTTTGCCTCCATCTCCATGTGGCTTCCTCCTCTTCTCTGTATCTTCTCCTATTCTGTCTCTTAAAAGGACACTTGTCATTCCATTAAAGCTCCACCCTAAATCCAGGATGATCTCATCTCAAAGACCCCTTTTCCAAGGAAATAAGGTCACGTTCACAGGTTCTGGGGTTGGAAGTGGACATATCTTTTTAGGAGGTCACCATCCAAACCACTGTACAATCCAAGAGGGGAATATTCTCTAGTGGGGTCAGAGTATGGTTCTGCTCCATCATTATTTGCCAAGAGTGTGCACTGTCCTAGGAACTGGGTAGTCTGTTAGGATGGGCAGACATATAAATGAGCTGGACCAGTCAAGTGGACATGACAATTACAGTTATCTGCCACTGATAAGCCAAAGAACTTTGGGCAGGTCCCTTCCTCTCTGCAGTCCTCAGTTTCCTCATCTGTAAGGTCTTCTTCCCTCAAATCTTATCCTCGATTGTCATCTTCTCAGTGACGTCTTCTCTGATCATCATATTAAAATGACACCAACCTTGCCCCTCTGATATTGTTTTACTCGACAGCTTTTATCAAAATCTGGCATCCTACATGCTGTATGTATTTATTTCCTTATTGTCATCTTCTCCCAACAGAAGGTAAGCCCCAGAAAGGCAGACTTTTCTCTCTTTTGTTCCCTGTTCTAACCTGGGTGCCCAGACCAGGGCACAGGGTAGGTGCTGGGGAACTGTGTGTGGAATGAGTGATGGGGATGCCCTGGGGCATCTCACCCGATGTTGGTGCGAATTAAATTAGAGAATCTGTATCAAGTATTATTGCAGATCCTGTGTAAATGTCAGCTCACCTTCCTTCCCTTTCTCCCTTTTGTTGAATTATTTCTACACGAGATCCATAATGCCTTGGGTATTATTCATTCACCGTAAGAAATATGCCACAGGATTTTAAGTAATACTGTAGCAAAATGTAGTATTTGAATTTCCCCTCTTTTCCAAGGCAGAGGTGCTAGTGAGAAATACGGTCGATTCTCATTATTCTTGTTATTCACAGTAGTTTTGTTCTAAAAAGTCGCTGTGAGCACTGAATTAGTGAACACGGAACCATTGATCCAAGGGAAATACAGAGTCAGGTCCCCGCGAGCCTCTGGTCACAACGTTTCCATCAACCGATCGATACATAACCTGACTGTGCCTGTGTTTCTGTTTAAAGACACCCGATTTGATGTATATTGTGATTCATCAACACTGAACTCCCGGCCAATGACATTATAACTCAGGCTTGAAGGAAGTTCGTCTAACGCACGTATTTTCCCCATAAAGCACATCACAGCCTTCTTACATTTGGGAACACTAGCCAGCACTTCAGCACTATGCCATTTTAAACAGCGAAATAGCCAACAAAAAGGCGAAAAACTTGACATGAAATCGACTGTGAAAAGGACACTTGTTTACACACAGTCTGAGAGCCAGAATCAGACGTCAGAGCCTCATCTCGTCCGACCTCAGCTGGGGAACATGTGCTTCGGGCCACTCAGAATCTCCTCCACTCTGCCTCATCCTCGAGGGGCCGGGAAAGCCCACCGGTACTGATTTGGACTTTACAGATACACATCGGCGAGGAGGCGGGCTCGCAAACAGGGAACCCACTGGGAACGAGGATTGGCTGTGTACCTGGTCAGCCCCGTTGAAGACTTGACCTGTCCTACTTGTTTCGATTACTTTGCAGGAAACAGAATCAGATGCTTCTAGAAACATAAAGCTGTTAATGCTGAACACAAATGCCAAGGGGGGACCCTCAACCTTTGCAGAGAAACAGCTTCAGCTGAGTGGTCATGGGTGCTTTTTTTTTGAAAGGGCTTAAAACCACCACCACAACAAAACAGTGACTGTGAGAAAGGAGATCTATTCATTCTCAGTCCCTCCAGCGAGTAATTTCTAGGGTCTCCTGCCGAGAAGCACTGTTCTGAAGACCCCATTTGCAGGCTGTAGTCCCAGGGCAGGCTCCCCAGAGACAGATGAGAGAGGGACCCTTCCCAGCTAGGAGACCGGAGGGGACTTAATACCAGGACAGCCACAAAGAGGGGACTTAATACCAGGACAGCCACAAAGAGCAGCTCGAGGGAGACGACATCTGTCAGCTTGAAAGAACGCCAGCGGCAAGATGCAAACTTCAGTGGCTCAAAGAGAAGCACTTCTCCGAAACCTTTGCTTTTGGTAAGCAGTGAAAAAACTGTGATGGGAGCTCAGTGCACCTCCTAAGGGGAAAGGGGGTCCGCCTTCTGGAAGAGGATGGCCACAAAGAGGGGAACCATCTGGACGTGGTCTAGTTCTCCAACCTCCTTCTATTTGTCCACGTCCTGGAGAAGATCCCCCTGAATACTCCTTTCCCAGGGGTGCCTTTTTTTGTTTTCTTTATTCAGTTTTTAACTTTGTTTTTAGGAACACAAATAATGCATTGATACCTTAATGGCTAAGCTAATTGCCTGTTGCTCAGCAACCGGCCGCCAGCCAGGATATTTCAGCCTCTCCTTTGCCAAAGGAATCCACTGTTCTGAGCTTGTCATCAGCTGCCGGACCCTCTAATACTTTACACACACAGATACGAGTCCATAGAAAAATGCAGTATTATTTTCTGAGTTTTAAAAATGTACATAAATGCCTTCATGCTGTACATACTGTTTTTCCCTTGTTCTTCAAACTCAAGATATTTTTAATATCTAACTATGGGGCTAAATATAGAACCCAACAGTGCTGACCAACAGAACTTCTACAATGGTGGAAATGTCCACAGAGCACTGGAAATGTGGCGAGTGGGACTGAGGAACTGAATTTTTAATTTTATCTAATTTTAATTAATGTAAATTTCAATAGCCACGTGTGGCTGGTGGCGACGTATTGGACAGCAAGCTCAGACCTAGATCACTCTTTTTATTATTTCTTTTTAAGTTAACATTTTATTATGGGAAGTTTTCAAACCTACAAAAAAGAGAGAATTGTATAATGAATTCCCATGTATTCATCCTCCAGTTTTAACGATTACTAGTGTGTCGCCATTCTTGTTTCTAGAGTCTTCCTTCTAATGGCTCTACAGTATTCCCTTGCATAAAAACATTATGTTTTAGCCGTCTGTCTCCTATTTATAGACAGGCATTTAGATTATTTCTAATTTTCTGCTAAAACATGTAAGCAGGTGAGCCTCCCTGTACATTTCTCTCAGTGCACGTGGTCCGTGTGTGTATCTGTGTATGTATGGGTGTCTGTATGAATCTGTCTGTGTGTCTGTGTGTGCATATGTGTATGTGTGTATGTATGTATGTGCACGTGTGTGTATCTGTGTATGTGTGTATCTATGCATGTGTCTATGCATTTGTGTGTATGTATGGACATATAACTTTGTGTATCTGTGAGTGCAGGTGTGTATATATGTATGTGTACATGTGTGTGTATCTGTGTACGTGTGGACATCTGTGTATGTGTGTATCTGTGCATGTGTCTGTGTGCATATGTGTGTATGTGTGGATATATATCTTTGTGTATCTGTGGGTGCAGGTGTGTATGTGTGTATGTGTATATGTGTCTGCATCTGTGTAAGCATGTGTGTGTGTGTTTCTCTAGGGCAGAAACTTAGAAATGGGTCGTGGGGTGGACACATTTTTTGCCTTCACTCTGCCAGCTGTCTCCGGTCCATCCATTTCCATAAGTAGTGAAGAAACCACACGTTGAAATGTGATCCAGGCCCTTGAGCTCACACCGCTGCCCGAGTCCACCCTCCACGGTGACGGATGCTCGAGCGTTTCCCATGGTGCTCAGGCTCTGGACACTGACTGGGAATCCCTGGGTGTCCCTGGATTCCGGGCAAGATAAAGGCAGGTCAGATTAATGACACAAAGGCCCCCTGTTGTCCTAATCATTTTATCATTCCTAAATTTCTCTCTCCACCCACAGGGGATCTCTATTTTCTATCTCCCAGCCCTTGTCTCTCAGAGCAGGGGACCATCGGTGTTTTTAGAGGATACTTGAATGAGTTTTTCCAGACGAGTACTTTCCCATAAAGACTCAGTGAATACAGGAAGGAATCAGGAGCTTGGGGCAGAAAAGGCTGAGCCCCTTGGCTTTTCCAACAGCTTGCAAAGTTCTGCTTTGCTTCGAGGAACCCTGGTATTGTAACCGCTCTTTTTAACTGAGAAAAGACTCAAAATCAGGATGTTTATGGATTATCTAAGGAACTACGCTTTTTAAACCATTAAGAGAACTGGCATCTGTTTAGCTGGCGTACTGTGGCCCAACTGCTAATACCAGCGGGGGATTTTAGCTAAGCTGCTCACTTGAAAAAAAAAGAAAAGGTTTTAAAAAAAAGCCTTCAAAACAAAAGGAGGCAGGCAGATTCTGGAAAAGGGAACAAGGGGAAAATCCAGTAAGCGACCTAAACTGTTATCAGAGGACTGAAGTCTGGCCTTTTCCTGCTTGGAAGATAAAGGAAACCATTCAGAGAGAAAATTATGGATTGATTAACTCAAGC
Organism: Tapirus indicus; assembly: GCA_031878705.1. NCBI lineage: Eukaryota > Metazoa > Chordata > Mammalia > Perissodactyla > Tapiridae > Tapirus > Tapirus indicus. The sequence continues at coordinate 7,094,384 of CM062938.1, forward strand.
CGTTGGTTTTAGGTGTGCTGGACGCGGGTCACCGAGTGGAAGAGGAAATGGAGACTGCTGACCCCGCAGGAGACATTATGATGGGGCCTGGACCACGGTGGGGCCTGGACCACGGTGGGGTCTGGACCGTGGGGCCTGGACCACGGTGGGGCCTGGACCACGATGGGGCCTGGACCGTGGGGCCTGGACCACGGTGGGGCCTGGACCGTGGGGCCTGGACCGCGGTGGGGCCCGGACCGCGGTGGGGCGTGGACCGCGGTGGGGCCCGGACCGCGGTGGGGCCTGGACCGCGGTGGGGCCTGGCCCATGGTGGGGCCTGGACCGTGATGGGGCATGGACCGTGATGGGGCATGGACCGTGATGGGGCATGGACTGCGGTGGGGTCTGGACTGTGAAGGGGTCTGGACCGTGATGGGGTCTGGACCGTGATGGGGCCTGGACCCTGGTTGGGTCTAGACCGTGATGGGGTCTGGACTGTGATGAGGTCTGGATGGGTCTCTGAGGAACCTGCCTTCAGGAGCGGCCCTGGCCCTAATGACTGTGTTAGGAGGGACTTTACTGTTTGGTTTCCATGAAGTGAAGAGGGGTCAAGAGCTTTTAAGGACCCCTTTTAGGGACGAGAGAAGTGTCCCTCCTCTCGTGGGTCAAAGATGAGACGCCAAAGTCTCTGTGATTCAAAGAGGCGTGTCTGGTGATCGGACGTCTGATGGCTTCCGCGAGGCCACCCTGTGGGGACGTCATGATTCTTGTCCAAGAGTTCCCCTGGGGTCTCCTGAAGTCGGAGAGTGCTGTGGGAGGTCCTTCTTCTGAATCCATCTTGTTCAGTTTGGACTTTTCACTTATTTCTAGGGATCTGGGAGTTCACTTAATCAGGCCTCATTTAGTGGGTGAATGTCCAGTCCCCTTCTGCTCCCCCACCCACACCCGCACTGTGGTGGCTCCAAAGACTGGCTCGGTGAGGGCCTTTGTCTCCCTCCACTCCTGGGTGATGTCTACCCGCCCCCCTTCTCTGACACATACAACCAACTTAACCAGCCTCACGTCGAATGCCATTAACAGAGGCCCCCAGGAGCGGCCTCCAAGTGGGACGTGGCCCCATCCAGCTCCTAGAGCCTTTGAGTTACTCCTGTCTGTCACAACCCAGGCTCAGGACACAGCCTCCCATCCTGATTTTTGTCACTTTGTCTGGAAATATCTGAGAACCCTTATGGACTGCTGCTTCAACCTTTTGCAGATGCAGGGAGCAGAAGTGACAAAAAGGGCTTAGGTTTGGAATCTGGATGGATCTCAGTTGGAATCCTATATGACTGGAAAGTTGGTAACCTCTCAGCCTCCCTCTTACTATCTGAGGAATGGAGACAATAAGACCAAGGAGGATTTTTTAAATTGAGATATAATTGACATATAACATTGCATAAGTTTCAGGTATGCAACATAATGATTTGATATTTGTATGTATTGCAAAATGATCACCACAATAAGTCTAGTTAATCCATTACCATACATAGTTACAAAACTTTTTTCTTGTGGTGAGAACTTTTAGGATCTACTCTGTTAGCAACTTTTAAGTATACAAGACAGTATTATTAACTATAGTCACCATGCTGTCCATTGTATCCCCATGCCTTGTTTATTTTATATCTGGAAGTTTGTGCCTCTTGACCCCCTTCACCCATTTCAATCATCCCAGGGAGATTACCCATTTCACAATCACCCATTTCGATAATCCTAGGAGGATTGTTGAAAATCTTAGAAACATAAAGGCTATGTGTTTGCCTGATGCATGATAGGCAATCGTCCGATTTCCATTTCCCCCTAGAATTTTTATTTTTCAGTTAAATTCAGTGCCCATATAAGAGTCCCCAGCCTGTGAACTCTGTTGGCGATATGTATAAAATCCCTTCTCCCCTTAATGCAGCATACATTGAAAGATCCACTTTAGCGCCTTTTAAATCCTTAATCATTGTGGGAGAACCGGAAGTTAGGAAATGAGAAAACCTCTCTGAAGTGAGCAAGGTAGAAAGGAGCTATCAGGAATTCCGTTGGTGCGCACGTCTATTGCATGAAATGCAACACACCAAATAACGGGGAGGGGAGTCTGGCTGCAGCTCTGAGTGGCGAGCAGAGGGCGGGAGTGCCCAGCGGAGGTTTGAACCTGGGTGAGGTTGCCCCACGCGTTTCTGGTGAACATCAGCTTGTGTCTTGAAAGCCTGCCTTCCGCTCTGAGCGAGGCCGCCTCTTCAGAGAGAGAGCCGGGCTGCAGGCCGAGGAGACAGGCCCTCAGCCAGTCTGGATGCACCTGGCCCTGGAAGCGCGAAGGTGAGGACCCCTCGTGCTTAGACCTGGAAGGCCTGCTTGCTGGGGCTGTGGATTCCTCGTCGCTGATGTGACGGGCATTTCACTCAGCAGAGCCTGACATCAGAATGCTGACAGGCTCCCCATGTGCTTTATTCAGAGATGGAGCTGGATTCTGCCACTCCCTCGGGACGCCCCTTCCAGCATTCATCTCTTACTCGTCTGGACTCTCCGGGCCACCCACGGATCGGCACAGTTCTCTGTGACCAGTGTCTGTGTCATCATCTCCTGGGCTCCTAGAGGGTCCATGCTTGCCTTTTGGCCAAAGGAGGGCTCTCCATCTGTTCCCCTCCCGGCCCAGATGTAGGAGTCCAGATCCTAGGTGTCCCTAAGGATAGGTAGCCTTGGAAATGACTGCCCCCCTTCAGGAATTTCCCTCCATTTCCCTTCCCTGTGCTTCTCCTGCATCTTCATCCATCCTCCCACAAATCCTGCTTTTACTCGTCTCAGGGGAGTAGAAAGTGGACTCAGGGGTGGGAAGGCTGGAAGGAGACAGCGAGGAAGAACGAGAAGGTGTAGTAACAATAAAAACACACAGCAGCAGCACGTCCTGGCGCCTGCTCTGGGGTGCGGCTGCTCTCAGAGTGTCCCGGGGCTTCAGTCCTTCATCCTCCTGATGACCCTGATACGCAGGTGCTATTGTTACTCTCCCATCTAACAGATGAGGACATCGAGGTGAAGAAAGCTAAGGCCTTTGGCCCAGAGTCACATGCGAGTGAGGGGCGCAGCTGGACCCCAGGGCCTGAGATGGGGTAGTTCAGGACATCCCTGCTGTTCCTTTTCCTGGTGTGGCGTCTCCTCTCTCACCCCGTCCAGGTCTCTGCTCCTAGAGGGTTCTTCCCTGACTCTGCTCCCTTCTCTGGCTGCTTCACTTTCCCTGGTAGCACTCGCCATGCGACACCGTGTGCTGTGCATCCCTGTCCGTTCCTGGGTTATCTCCCCCGTCACAGTGCAGGCTCCATGGGCTTTCTTCAGGGGTGCAGTTCCTGGCACATAGTAGAAGCTCAATTCGTATTTGTTGGATGAATGAGGGAGTGAATGAATGAATGAAGACGTGATTGCAAAACCTGGAAGCACAGTGAGTTGTCTGTGCTCTGGCCTCAGCCAAGTCCCAGTTCAGGACCCCGCAGCACAGGTGCTGGCGTCTGGCTGCTCCAGCCGGGCCTGGGGCCATACCCCGGGTTGAGCACTCACGAGTGCACTTTGGCTCCGCTGTCATTCCAGAACTGGAGTTTGGGCGAGAGGAAATGTAGGCACCTCTGGCAGGCCCGCCTCGCACGACTCAGCTTGGAAAACCCGGGAGCCACAAACCCAGCCCTTCGCCCGTAGGCGGTTTTGAGTTTTCGAAGTTCTGCCGTGCATCATTCCTCCAGGAATTCTCAAGCTCCAAACCGCTTTTAATTCATTACAATTAAAAACAAGAACTAGCAAGAGTCACTGGCGTTGTAGGGAGAGGGCCCGGGTGTTGCTGCAGGCTTGGAGGATCGGAGCCCCAACTGCCCTGTCCATGGCTGGATGGGTGACCGCCACCGCCTGCTCCTGGCTGACCTGGGGTGTGGCTGCAGATGGAGGACGGTGGGTGTGGAGGACGATGAAACCTCCTTCCTGGGGCGGCCCACGCAGCAGCCTGGCCAGCAGAAATAATGAGGCCGCGGGGACCAGGACGGCTGTCCCCCCAGCAGCACAGGCGTCACGTCAGAGAGGCTGGTCGGCCAGAGAGCTCAGATTCAGCGAAGGGCTCGCACAGGGGGCACATAGGGGGCCACACTGGCCCTCAGACAGTCCTGGGCCTCCCCCCGTCCCTCAGAGCCCGCCCTCTGGTGGTTGAGCTTAGAAATGTCCCCTTGCTTTGTGGCCCCAGGATTTCTATGTGGTTCCCCCGCCTTTGTGCGGAAAAGCCTAAGTCTTTTAGAACGTCAGATGCCCCTCCACTTCAAGGAGCCTGAACTAAGGAAAAGTCTGGGTCTGAGGCCTACTTGGTTGGGGGCACTGGACTGGATTAGCTTCCTCCTCTGGAATCCATGGAGGAGCACCCCTCTTTAAGGCTGGGGTGGCCCACCCAGAGAACTCAGGGGCCAGCCAGGTGGGGATTTTGGTGTCCTTCTTGGCTCCAGCCAATTGCTGCCGAGCAGGCAGGCCAGCCTGGTATTGCCCCAAATTCCAATTTTTCGAAAGAAACTAAGAATCTAAATTTTCATGTGCTCTCTAACTTCTAATAATTGTAACCCTCCCTCTCTTTTTTCTTCCCTCCCTCCCCCTCTTCCTCCCAGTTTTTCTTTTAAACACTGTGCCCTGCAGTAAGCCTCTCTGTGGTCCGCCCCAGGAAGGAGGTTTCATCGTCCTCCACGTAGACTGAGCCCATGTACTTCTGCAGCCCGGACACCTGTTGTCCCTCCTCTCCCTCCATCTCTGTTTTCTGCTGTTTATTTCAGTTGCCCTGGTTCTGGTGCAATAACTGGGAGTCTCTTGTTTCCACTTTTTAACAGAGTGTTGGCTTCACACGTAGGTTGAGGAAAACAGTGGCAGCTGCCTGAACACACACCAGATACTAAATTCACAGGAGGCAGCTCTGAAGACAGTCGGTGCACGCAGCTGGAGGAGGTGACACGTGGGATTTTGTCAGGCTGGGGCTACCTGCGCACGCCCGAGAGTCCTGGGAGGAACCAAGGCCAGAGATGCTGCTGGGACGTGGGAGTTAGTTCAGGGGGCTCAGGGAATCGGCAGCCTGCATCTCACAGGGCACTTACTTGTTTACTTCATTCATTCATTCATTCATCTATTCATTCATTCATTCAATAAATAAATACTTACTGAGTGTCCCATGTCCCCAGTTCTGACCTCGGCACTGGGGAGAGGGTAGATAAAGTCTCTCTTTCATGGTTTTCCCTGTCTAGTCGGAGAAGAGAGATACAAAGCAAAGAAACCGACAGCTAAGCAAACATCATTTTGGAGAGAGCGAGAAGAGGTATGGAGACAGTAAAATGGGGCGAGCCGGCGGAGACAGGGTCAGGGTCTCTGGGCATCAGACCATCCTCCGGCCTTGCAGAGTTTTATGTTGAAGCTGTAATTTGAAGCAGCCGTATCCTCTCCTCTTGATGAGTGTTCTCACCTCCTGGAGAGCAGGGTCTGACGCCTAGGACAAGCGTCCTCAAAGTGGGGTCCTGGGCCCGCAGCAGCATCACCTAGGAGCTTGTTAGACATGCAAATCCTCCACCCTGCCCCCCAGCACTGGGGGAGGGGCCAGCAATGATGTGCCCACAGGTGATCCTGTGCTCACACCAAGGTCTGAGAGCTCTGAGCCCAGGTCTGGTCAAACACCCAGAGCCCCACTCTGCTGTGCGAGGTCTGCGGCAGCGGGCCGGCGGGTCGGAGGGCCAGACTTGGGAGAAGCGCTTTTGGGAAGGTCAGGAGACTCTTTCTTATCACATCTCCAAGAGGACTCAACATGGATTGTGGGAGGTGGAGACAGGCCACAGGGACAGAGGCTCACTGTGGTGGGATTGAAGGGGTCCCTGGACCCCCGACATTTCTGACAAATGCATGTTAAGTGGGCACATGCATTTTCCCGTAGGAAAGGTGTCCTTAGTATTTGTCAGCTTCTCCAAAGAGCCCAAGACCCCATGAAAGGGTTAAGTACCTCTGATTTGTGTGCTAAGGGTGAGAAGGGAACAGTAAGAGCGTGTACTGAACACTTTCTGGACAGAGGACTCTGTTTCCACCATTTTGTATGCATTGACATATTTACCAGCTTAGGAGGGAGGTATTATTATTACGGTTGTCTCCATTTTACAGATAGGAAACTGAGGCACAATTAAATGAAGTGCCTTGCCTGCGGTCACACAGCTGCTGGGTGATGGAGACAGGATCCAGTCAGGCTTCAGGGCTGCCCAGACTTTTAGCTCCTGCACTGGACTCAGACCCGGAGGTGGGCTGACCATGGCCCCTGGGCCCAGCCTGCCATCTGCTTTCATGGCCTGCTAGCTAAGAATCATTTTTACATTTTTAAGTGGTTGCATTTTAAATGGCTCTGTGAGTACTTACCTAATATCCTCCATTTGCCTGTCGGCCTAAAATATCTACTGTCTATAATATCTGCTATCTGGACCTTTAAGAAAAAATTTACTACTGGTGTCTTTCCCTGTCTTTCTGTCTGTCTCTCCCTGTCTCTCTCTCCCTGTCTCTCTCTGGAGCAGGCGTGTATATGCGACACAGACCCTTCCCTCCACAGAGAAGAGGGAGCTAAATGCTTTCAAGAACTCCGGCAGGGGAGTTCAATAAAGCTCTGCCAGTCCCTGGAGTAGGTGGGCTGCCGTTCCCATTTCACTGATAAAGAAACTGGGGCTCATCAGGGTGGAGTCACTTGCCCAACAGCCAAGTGAAGAAGCTAGGATTTGAAATTTCGTTGCGCCGGACTCTAAAGCGTATGCTTCCTTCTCAACCTCATCTTCCTCCTGATCTGAAGGGGTGTGTGTTCCAGTTTGACAAACAAGACTCGAGCGCGAGGAGCCTGACCCCAGGGCGCACGGAGGACCACAGCGTGTGGTCCAGGGAAAGGGTGGGATGGAAAGTCAGGGAAAAGGAAGAGCCAGTTCTGGCCAGAGATAACAAGGAAGACTTCCCGGAGGAAGTGAGGCAGGAATGGCTGACAAACAAGTAATATTCAAACTTCTTACCAGAAAGAGGGAATTTGTATGCTTCTGTGGCTCAAAGCTGTATGGCAGTGTCCAGCCTCAGGCATAGTTTGTTCAAGGTGCACAAACAGTGTCACCAGGAATCTACAAGTTAAGGAAACCTGAAAATGGGTGATTCAACAAGTCACGGGGCTCTATTTTTCTTCTGAGTCCTGAGACACTTCCTGTCGTGGCAGGCAACTCAACAGGTCATTACTGTAAAACTAGCATCTTACTGATCCCCCTTGGTTCCAGGAAATGACCGGCCACAGAAGCCCCTTGGCCTGTAACACTGAACAATGGCCCTCTTTTGAAATATCCCATCTTCCCCCTTACCCCCGGCAGCCAACCGAGGACCGTCAAATGCACAAAAAGATCGGTTGGGAAGCCCTTCCCCCGCCACTTCAAACCCCCCAGCTTCATAGAGCTTGGCAATCAGACGCCGAGTCAGGACTCTCCTTTTGCTCCACAAACTGCCTCTCCTTCCTGAAGCCCTTGAATCTGCTGAAAGGAAACCGCCAGCAGATGGGTTCCCTTGCCACTAGTGGATGAATCCACAGCCTTTTTGGTCTCGGAATTAGTTTTATCTTTGATAGTCCAAAGTTTGGCAGTCCAGGTCGGTATGATGCTTCAAGATGCAAAGAGGGACACAGGCGGCCCCCACTCTCTTCTTTTTAGCTATTCTGGGCATGGGCTCCTTGCCTCATGGTCACAAAAGGGCTGCTCCAGCTCCAGCATCAGATCAGCATTGCAATCAGGCAGGATGGGAAGGGCAAATTGGCCAAGGCACGCTATGGCTCAGCTGTCCTCCTCTTACAGAGCTTTCCCAGAAGCTCCATCCAACAACTTCATCTTATAGCTCACAGTCTGAGTGTTGACACATGGCCATCCTTAACAGAAGGGATGCCGAGAAGTGTATTTTTTTTTTAAGATGGCCATATGGTGTTCCCCAACAAAATAGGGATTCCATTTCTAAGGAAAGGAGAATGGTTATTGGGGAGCCTCTGCTGGGTGCTTTTCACGCTGGTTTGCTGTGTATCCTCACAGCAACACAATGAAGGAGGTGACATCATTGTCCCAGTTTTACACTAGAGGAAGCTGAGACTTAGGACAAGCGAGGTGCCAAATGTCATCAGCTAAAAGGGAAGGTACAGAGCCTGAGTTTCGTTGACAAAGCAGGAAGGGGGGTGGTTGATGGTTTCCTTCGAGATGCCTTTGTCCCTTCAGAGGAGCTCCTCTGGGCCGTGCAGAAAGGGGCAATGGTCCCCGAACACTCACCTGCCTGGACGAGGGGCAAGAGTGTTAAGTATGAGCTGATAAGGTGACCCTGGGGCTGCCCGCTGTGGTGACCTCCCCAGGAGGTCCTGCCTCCCAGTGCCAGGGTCGGGCCTGGGAGACGGTCACGGACGCCTGGGGATGCCACAGGCAGAGTGGACACCAGGTATGCCCCTTCGGGGGCCGAGCCACAGCAGCACTGAGTCCCCATCAACACTGATTCAAGGCAGCCCTTGTTCTGGGGACCCAAGACCCGGGTGGCCAAGGTCCTGTGACTGGGGATCTTTCACTGAATCCCTAAGTACCTTCGCTATCACTCTCCCATCCACAGTCCCCAAATGCCTGCGTATCAGCGTGATTTCTCCTCATCATCACAGACATTTCTGGATGATCTGTTCACACATGCTAACTCTTTCAATACTCACCACATCCCTGGGAGCTGGGTAGTTTTGCCCCTATTTGTAGAGAAGTTACAGCTGAGAGATCAGTTCCCCGACTAGCATCCAGAATTTAAACCAGAACTTTCAGATTCCAAAGACTGCTTTCTTTTCTCATTCTTTAAAATCTTTAAAAAATTGTGGTAGAAAACACATAACATGAAATGTATCACCTTAACCACTTTTAGGTGTATATTTCAGGAGTATTAAGCATATTAATTAAGATTGTTGTGCGATAGATATTTAAGACTCTCATCGTACAAAACCAAAACTCTGTCCCCATTGAACAACAACTCCCCACTTCCCCTCCGCCCAGTCCTGGCAGCCACCCTTCTACTTTCTGTGTCTATTAGTATGACCACTTCAGATGCCTCATATAAGTGGAATTATGCAGCACTTGTCTTTTGGTGTCTGGCTTATTTCACTCAGCATAATGTCCTCAAGGCTAATCCACGTTGTAACATGTGGTAGGATTATGTTAGTTTTCAATCTGGAAATATCCACGTCTGTTATCACTCTTGCATGGTGTGTAGGCTGGTCTCAAATTATTATTCTTCTTTTAGTAATGAATAAACTGAGATGTTGACCTCTCTGCGACTCAGCGTTCTTATCTGTAAAATGGGAGTCAGATTCTGAGTTTGTCAGGGTTTTTGCAGTTGCAAGTAGGGAAAAAAAACTTATTTAAGCAGACATGGGAATTTATGGGCAAATACAACCAGAAGGTTCACACGGGCTTCAGGTATAGCTGGTTCCAGTTCCTTAAACAATGTCATCAGGAACCTGGCTTCTTTTTGGCACTCTTATTTTTGTCTGTTGACTTATTTTAGGCAAGCTTTTTGACACAGCTACAAGTAGTTTCAAGTTTACATGAACAGCACTGCAATCGCACCAGAAAATAAATATCACTTTCCATGCTAGTTCTAGCAGAATCCCCACGGAGAACTCCTGTTGGCCCCACGTGGGACACACGCTCATTTCTGAACAGGTCCCTGTGGCACGTGGATTGCAGTGTTCTCATTGGCCAGCTCAAGATGTCTGTGCCCCGCTGGACCTAGTGTTGGGGCCAGATTGACTCAAACTGCACAGACTGGGAATGAGAGAGAGGTATTTCCTCAAGGAACATGGAGGGTCTGTTGCCACAAAAGAAGAGGAGATAAATGTGGGCCACGGCAAATCCCACAGGTGGCCCTGGGTCTCGTGAGCTCACGGTTTCTTCCTGCCCTTTCATCCACAGCCATACAGAGGGCAGCCTCCAGCAGGCTCATTTGTGGTCACTACTCGATACCCATGGAGGCAGCGTGTCACTTATCTGCTGCTGTGTGACAGTCCCTGGAACTCAGCAGCTTAAAACGATACACGTTTGTTATCCCCCGCAGTTTCTGGGGGTCAGGAGTTTGGGGGTGACTTAGCTGGGCAGATCTGGTTTAGGATCTCTCACTTGTGGTCCAGAGGTTGGCTGGGTGGCCACTATCTGAAGGCCTGACTGAGGTGGGGGGGGTCCACTTCCAGGGTGGCTCACTCACGTGGCCGTTGGCGGGAGGCCTCGGTTCCTCGCCACGAGGATGCTGCTGGAGCGTCCTCACAGCGTGGCTGCCCGCTTCCGTGGAGTGAGGGATCCAGGGAGGCAGGCCGAGTGGAAGCTGCAGTGCATTTTTAACAACTTAGTCTCCAAGGCCACAGTGTCACTTCTGCTTAATTTTATTCCTTAGAAGTGCATAGAATTAAGTCCCTTCCACATGGGTCCAACCTTTTGAAGGGAGGAGCACCAAGGGATCTGTGGACATATTATTACGAAAACCACCACAGGCAGGGAAGAGGCACTTTACAAGGACTTTTAGTAACGCGGGAAGGAAAAAGAAGGGGTTAGCAGAGAGATGAAGCAACAGATACACCTGTGCACACTGGATTAACCCTCTGTACTGGCACCACGGATGCTCACAAGGACGTCTGCTCCAGTCGGCCCAGCGTCTAGTGACCTCCTCGTCCCAGGACAAAACTGAGGCATGTTGATGCACATATATTTATGTTAAACTCACTACCTTCTCTCTCTTTTGAAACTGTATATTAGAAAAAATATCAAAGAAAGAGGAGGAAAAAAAAGTAATTCTACCTTTAAATTATGCACCTGTTGAAAAACCATACACAGGACTATTTATACCTCTGCTGTGTTGTTTAGCTGGCCAGATCAGATAATTGCAGCCCTGTTGCCAAGGGAAGCTCTCTTAAAACAACATTTTAACCACATAACTAATGTGCGAATACTCTCTTATTTTATAAAATAAAATGAAATAAAACACCCAGTAAAGCTAAAATACGTGTGACCATCCAAAAGATCTCATCTTCCTTCTGCTCCTCTTTGGTAATCACTTTTGTAACTGATGCCGTCATGAAAATCTTCTAAACATTCCTGTGTGTGTATATATACATATATATATTTACACTTAGTGTATAGTGCTGTGATTCAGTTTGTTGTTCTTATTTTAACATAATTATGTTAAATTTATTAATTTTTATTAATTTTATAAATATCAATATTGATACAGTTATTCTTTTTAACATAAATGACATGCCACTTGTGTGATAATTGTGTGATCACACTGTCGACGCAACACCTGTTCTAGTGGCCTAGTAGTTGGGGCCAGGACCTGTCTCTGCCCCCCACTTCCCTCAGCGTTTGGGGGCTTCACCTGTAGGTGGGGGACATGGTTTGCTGTTCTCCCTTCTTCACTTAAGGTTTTTGTCCCAGGGGAGAGAGAAGGGTCTGGGTGGGCCTCACATTTGCTTTCTGACATGCTCCATGCTTTCCGTCGCATGTGCCTCTTTCAGTTTGTGAGTTTGCAAAGGAATGTGCCTCTTTCTGGAGCGACTGCAAACTTGAATGGCCTTCAGCGCCCAGCTCCAGCTGTCTGCCAAGGCAGAGGCGGTGGGAGGCAAGGAGGGATCCGTGTTCCATAGAGAATCCAAAAGCAACAACAAAAATGGGTGAAGGTGCGTCTGCTTCCTCATCACCACGGGCCAGGTATCCGAAACAGCAGGAGTGGTAAAATATTGCTCCCTCCCCTTCAACGTCACTGCCTGTGCAAACACCTCCTCCAGGACGCTGGTCCCCACGTGCCTCCCCGCTACCCTCCCAGCCTCACATCCCACAGCACTGTCTCTCTGCTTCTCTTTTCACATGACCACCTTCTGCTTCTCAACAATTATTCGGGTCCATGTCTTATCTTACCGATTGCACCACATTTGCGTGGTTGTTTCTATCATCATAATTCTCCCCTTCTGTGGCTGGTCTTCTCTCCTCTGCTCTGGGTCCTAGAAGCTTGATAAACATGGTACATTTATCTGAATATTCCCGATGGAAGCAAGGCAGCACAGGACACAGAAGAGCCTCTCAGTGAATGTTTACTGAATGGAGAACATTCCTCATAACATCCCCTAGTTGATTTTTTCGGAGATTAGTGTTAAGACCAAGATTGATGTCTTGCCCCTGCATTATTAAATAAGACGGTGTAAGCTCTGTGGGCTCATCCATCAAAAACAGGATGTTGAGTATCTGTTGGTTCAAAGTGACGGGAAGCCCAACTCAGACTGGCTTAAGCTATGAAGGTAAAAGTCCAGAGACCTTCTGGCTTCAGGTGCTGCTGGATCCAGGGGCTCCATCTCTCGACCATTCTTTCCTCAATGTTAACTTGGTGTTCAAGCTGGAATTCAGCATCTCTAGACTGACACAAGCATGAGATGGTAATAATACTCTCATCATTACGTTTTACCAAGCACTGGCACTCTATCTCCACAGGATAAACATAACTGGAAGTGATGCATGAACTTAGATAAAGCATACATCCCAAAGCAGTATAGCGTAAAGGTGAATGCACGGGTCCTGAGTTCAAATCCTAATTCTAGCTGAGTGACCTTGAATAAGTTACTTAACCTCTCTGGGCCTCAGTCTCCTTATCTGTAAAATCGGACAATAAGAGTACTCAACACATAGTGGGGTTGAAAGGACTTGATACATGAGATGCAGTACCTGGAACCACAGTCTGTAGATTATTGGTGTTATTATTTTCATCCACCTGTACCGATAATGCAGGTTTCATGGGACTAAGATTTCACCTTCCATGAAGAGATTTTTTTCCCCTTTTCCTTTCAGAATTCTCCCCTATAATTCTCCATCCTTCTTGGAAGGCTTAGCTTAAATGTCCTCTTTCACCATATGAAAAGTTAGAGACCATATAATGAAAGAGAAAATGGTGTTCGTCTTCGGCTGTCGTCTTGCCTTCTTTTTGTTTACTCGACCATCAGGAAAGCATTTTCTACTTTGTGTCCTAAGACTCCTCATTAATAGAATCATCCTAAATACCAGTGTAACCAGACAAAACTACAGATGCTAACCAGCGGGCAAATGAGACTCATGTGTGGGGAAAAAATGAGGATGATTCAATGGGATATAGAAGGTTGTTTTTTTTTTTTTAAATTATCTGTAATTAGTGGGAAAGAAAATATGTGGACTATATTAAAAATAAGCTCTTTATTTTTGAGGAAAAAGACCATCATAAGGAACGGGAATGCTCTTCCTTTTTATTTATATGAATTGAGATAATTGGACTGTCAGGATTAATGTAAGGTTCCATTGTAAATAATACCACCATCTGCGATAAATACATGCCCCTCTCCTTGAATAGACACAGCTAAACATCCTCAAACCATATGCTATAACAGCAAGTGAAGTTATTTAAATTCTGCTCTAAATGCTTACATTATGCAACTCTAAATCCCTTCTGATGCTTGAATCTGATCAATTTTTTTTTTTTTTTTTTTTTTGCTTTCATTCCCAAACTGTTTTAGAGGCATAGTAAGAGCCATGTTTACATTTTGGATCAATGAGGTAAACCTGGTATATAATTCAGATTGTAAAGAGCTCTGAAGAAAACACCAAGAAAGTCATCATCTGCATGAAACACAACTCTTAGCAAGGTTTCGTCTGTATCAGAGGTCAGGAAATCCGTGCCCAGTCCAGCCCACGGCCTCTTTCTGATGGCCGGCAATCTAAAAATGTTTTTACATTTTTAAATGGTTGGAAAAAAAATTTTTTTAAATAGTGTTTCTGACATGGGAAAATTCTATGAAATTCCAATTTCAGCATTCATCAGTAAAGTTTTATTGGAACACGGACACAGCCGTTTGTTGGCCTGTGTCTCTGACTGCTTTCGTGATGCAGGAGCAGGGGTGGGTAGTTGCAACAGAGACCATTTGGCCCATAGAGCCTAAAATATTCACTATCTGGGACTTGACGGAAAAAGTATGCCGATCCCTTCTTTATATGACTTGCAAACCAAATAACCTCAGATTGGATGAAGCCAAAGTATATTATTTTAGAAGTTTTTGGCTGAAAGTAAGAGAAAACCACCACGCACTGTGGACGCCCACTTGTTCACACAACGGGTGGGGCCACAGGGAGGCGTGATTCAGGGCGCGTTCACCCTGTGGTCCCCGTGTTGTCAAGGCTCAGGGTCCCTCTACTGTGCCCACCCCATGGCTCACCTTGTCTCCGGGGATGTCACTCGTAGGTTCGGGATGGATGACAGCATTAATGGGGCGACCGGTCCCTCACTGGCCTCTGGGGAGGAAGACGTTTGCTTCTGTGTTTCTCCTAGGAGTAAGTTTCTTTCCCAGAAATCCCAGCAAACCTCTCCTCATAGCTCGTTGGTTCCAGCTGGCCTAGGGCAGGGTTCCCCAACCTCAGCCCTTTGAACTTTGGGGCCAGAAAATGGTGTGTTGTGGGCTGTCCTGTGCATGGAGCATCCCTGGCCTCCACCCACAGTGTGGTAGCACTTCTGCACCCCAGTGTGACAACCAAAAGCATCTCCAGGCTTTTCTGATGTCCCCTGGGGGGCAAAATTGCCCCTGTTTGAAAACCACTGCTTTAGGTCTATGCATTACTGAATGAGTTCCTGGAAACAGGTTTGGAATTACCCTGTTTGGTTTAAACCAAGGATTGGCAAACGACCAAATATGGGCTAACTTCAGCCCGCCACCTGTTTTCATGTGGCCACAAGCCCACAATGGTTTTTACATTTTCAAATGGTTATGTAAGTACCTGCGTAATACTGATTTTAACTCTTCACCTGCGAAGCCTAAGATGTTTACTCTATGGCCCTTTAAGAAAAAAATTGCCGACCCCTGGGTCAGAGCAGTGGTTCTCAGCCCTCACCTTTATAGGTCTTAAAATTAAATTCGTAATCTTGTACCTACCTATATACAAATCTGTGTAGAGCCCTAACTGTCATAGAGAGGAAACATACGCCCAGAGTAATTCATAGTAAAATAATATTTTAACGAGTGCCTCTAGCAGACCACGTGAAGTAGTCAGACACTCGGCCCTGTGTTTAGAGTCACCGCGGATGCGTCAGCCCAAATTCAGATCGATAGAACTAAGTTTGGGCAACTTGGCTTTCACAAGCAGATTGGGCATTGTGAATGTAATTTTCCGAAAAGATCAACACCTTCTTACCCAAGTTTCATCGAATCAGTTACAATCTTCACCCCAGTAGTTGCAATATGGGAAAATGCACAATATATTCAATGCAGGCCGTTTGCCAAGCTCAACTTCAGGAAATACGAACGCAGCGCAGTTGAAACAGGGCATTTTAGGTTCATAACTTTGCCTGGTAAATAATTCCCTCTGTGCCTCCCCAAGGCACCATTGTCGTGCGGATAACGTCGAAGATTCTGGGTGTTTTAGAGAATTTGTCTTTGAAAGGCCTGACTCCTGTGCTCTACTTTGGGGGGCCTAATTGAGCAGCTCTGAGAGTGATTACAGAGTTCTCCCAGAGAAAAAGGGGAATTACCCCCCCAGGGGCTCAGAGGGGAATCTAAGTACCTGCTCTTTTGAAGGAAAGTTTTACTGTTCCCAAATTGCAAGCCACACTATGTAATTTCAGCAAAGGATATTCAGGGGTCTGTTCAGAAGAGGCATTGAAATCGAATAATCCATTCATCAAGGCATCTTTTGTTTCAAGAAAAGAGAAACAATGAGGCATATTTAGCAGAAAGGGGCATTCCGTGTCTGGCAAATGTTAATAAGGCACAAACTGGGAGAGAAAAAAAACCCCTCAGAATCCTCAGCCGGCTTGTGTTTCAAGTAAGCCGCGGTGACTGGGAAGGAGAAGCCAAGCGGGGTTTTCCTCGAGGCGTGTGGGGAAAGGCAGGCTTCTGTTCCGCAGGTGTCTGCGCCACAGGGGTAAACTGGGGCTGTCAGAAGCAGAATATGATGCTACCGGGGTCAGGAAAGGCGTCCACCTGCCCTGAGTTCAGATGTCTTCGCACACATGGATGTCACCCAACTTCTTTCACATTTCTGCAGCCTTACAAGCTTTTCACTATAACTTATGAATGTGATTGAAATAATGGTAATGGTAATAATAATAATTATTATTATTGTAGCCACAGCAACTCCTCCCAATTGTCAGGCATGTTCTGTGTGCCGGGTACTGTGCGTATTGCTTTCCGTGAGGTGGTTTGGATGTGATTCCCAGGATAGAGATGAGGCTTCTGAGATTCCAAACTATAAAGTATTTGCAAAAAGATAATCCTTATCTAGATGTTGGGGCCAGGGATTCAGTTTTGGATCTTGTCTGACTTTGGGGACACTCTTCATCACGTGATCCATTTCCCTGCCAGGGCTGGGGAGGGCTTGGTTAAGATCCTCCGTCTGTCTCTCGTACCTCTGACAAACCACTGAACACCTTCCGAGTGGCTCAGGTTAGGTCAGCATTTCTCAGCCTCGGCACTGCTGACACTTTGGACTGGATACTTTGTGGTGGGGCCTGTCCTGTGCGCTGTGGGATGTTAGCATCGCTGGCCTCCACCCTCCGGGTGCCAGAAGCATGCCCTCCCCCCAGTCGTGAGAATCAAAAATGTCTCCGGACATTGCCAGGTGTCCCCTGGGGGCAAAATCCCCCTTCCTTGAGAACCACTGACTTAGATGTTTGTGAAAGCCCTTTGCACAGCCCAAAACTCTGTCACTGTGCATTTGGGTTACTCCAGCAGCTTTTATTTTTATCTTACCCAGTTGAAGAGGAAGCAGGACCTGGTATTTTTACTAGGTACCTTGTGGGCATCCATGGCTTACCCCATTCGGAGAAAAGCTGGCCCCATCCCACTTTCTAGATAGACCAACTTCCCACTCCTCACACATCCAGGTCCCGGTCTTTCTCTCCACCCACCCTTTGCTCATGCTATTGTCACCTCCTGAATCCTTACCCTGGTCTGTTCAACCTCCCTTGACCCCACCCATCCTTCACGTGGCAGCTCAGAGAGAATCAACTCGAAAGAATCCATCTCAGTCAACACATCCCAAAGGGAGCATCACGATGAAGGTGACACGTTATGCCGGCTGAAAGGGTCATTTCTCGCCGTGTTATTCTGTCTGGGTGCTAAGTGACAGGGACATCTCCTGTGTTCGCTATCTCAGAATCTCAAAAACTCAATTTCCGGCAAAGGCTTTGAGGTGGAATTCTCTGATGAACAGCTGATGGAGGACACAATATCCCCAACGCTGACAGGCAAGCGCAGATAAAGAAAATGGATAAACAGGAGGAAGACAGCAAACGAACGTGCTGTCGGCTGGGAGGCCACAGACAAAGGTGTAGCTGTCAACTGTCCCCTCTCTCCCTCTCCCATGGCCTTAGGAAACCAGCATCAGACTTTTCCAGGGCTATTGTTTCAGATCAAAAAACTTACTCAATCATCCGATCTTTCCGGAGATGTTGTTGTGAGCAGATGAGCCAGAATGAGAGGGTGGATATTTGTCGTGCTCTCCAGGTCATGGGATGGTTTCCCTGTAATCAGGAGAATGAGTGCCGGGGAACAAATACCACAGAGGCTGGTCATCACCTCTGCTCCCTTAATCCACTCGATCGGGGCTCTCCAAAATGTAGATGAGTTTCGGTGGTATACACGGAGTCGCCGCATGTGACCTGCAGTGGGGCCGTGCACAGCTCCGGGGGAGCCATTTTCATGAGCGCCCACATGGTTGGTCGTTGGAGGTCCATGGATGTGGTGGGAAGTGTCTGAGTCTCACAAATGAGAAAGTGATTCCCTTTTCAATTGTGTTTGAATTATTCTAATTCCGTCGAGGAGAAAGCCTCATTCTCTGGTCGCCGTATCTTTAGCACCTTACACTCGATCATCTCCCCATTTAACAAAGTGATGGCAAACCTCGGGGTCAGCCATAGGGTGGCAGCAATTTGGAGCACAGGACCTTAGATTTTTTAATTCATGGTGGGATTATCTAAACGAACTTAATTCACTGATATTTAATAATCTAAACATTTCAATTAGTAAAATTATTAATCATTAATAAACTTGTTGATTAATTAATAGTGTGTAAATATATGGCTGATGTCATGAAAGTGATACCTGAATGTCTGAAGCTTAGGAAACCCCACCTTCAGTTGGAAGCATTGTGTGTGCAGAGAGCTGTTGTTTACAGTCCTGGGCATATATATACTCAATAAATTTGTTTTTTAGAGAGATTTAATTTTTTAGAGTAGTTTCAGATTTAGAGGAAGGGACAGCGATTTCTCATATAGCCCCGCCCCCACACATGCACAGCCTCCCCCACTATGAACATCCTCCACCAGGTGGTACATTTGTTGTGGTTGATGGACCTGCATGGACACGTCCTCATCACCCAGAGTCCCCAGTTTACCTCAGGGTTCACTCTTGGTGTTGCACATTCAGTGGGTTTGGACAAATGTATAATGACATGTATCCATTATTACGGGATCACACAGAGTATTTTCCCTGCCCTCCACAATCCTCTGTGTCCCACTTATTCATCTCTCTCCCCTCCCCCATGCCTGGCAACCACTCATCTTTTTACTGTCTCCATAGATGTGCCTTTTCCAGAATGTCATATAGTTGGAATCATACAGTATGTAACCTTTTCAGACTGGCTTCTTTCACTTAGTAACATGCATTTATGATTCTTCCATGTCTTTTCATGGCTTGATGGCTCACTTCTTTTTAGCACTGAATAACATTCCATTGTCTGGATGTGCCACAGTTTATTTATCTACTCGCCTACTGAAGGGCATCTTGGTTCTCAATAAGTTCTTGATCAATTCTCAGCAAACCCACTGATGATTCCTGATGCATCATTTCATTGGTGAATAGAAATTATTGTACCTGACTGCTGCAATCATTGTTTATTTTAGATTAGTTTACTTCTAGGCAATGGTAGACTCTAAAAGTAGACAGCTGTGAGGCAAAGAAGGTCCCTAAATGAAGATGAAGTTTCCTCAAAACACTTGGTGTATTGACATTGAATGGTTGCAGAGAAGTGCCATCCCCCAGTTGTTGCTGGAACGTCCATGGGTGTCAACTTCGACTCTTGTGGTCACTTGTAGGAAGTTCTGTCTCCAGACTGATGATGTATGTCTACACCCTCCTTCATTGAACACCTTGCTCCAATGTTTTGTGAAGTGGCTTCTTCCACCATCTTGCTTATTTAACATTCAGCCCATTTCACAATGGTCAAACCTCATGCATTCCTCAAGTGTGTCATGAGTGATTCTTGTGTGACCTATTATGCCAGGCAGGAAGGGAACCATGTGAATACAAACATTATTCCTACCCTCATGGAGTTTCCAGTCTATTAGGGGAGAGACGGTCATTAACCAAACATGCACACAAATGAATATTAAATTACAGCCATGTCAAAAAGAAAGGCACATGGTGTTTTGTAAGTGTATGAGAGGGGCACTTGACCTAGTGGGAACAATCAGGAAGGCTTCCTGGAGGAGATGAGGTTGGAGCTGAGAACTGAATAGAAGTAATTAAGCAAATGAATGGCATGTGCAGGGCCCTGGAAATATGAACGAACAAGGTACATTTAAACTTCAATAATAGTAAAAAACCAGGAATGAATAGATTTTGGTATATAACACTATTTGCAACATTATGAGCCAGGCACTTGCTAAGCGCTTTATAAGCATCATCTCACCAAACCCTCACCTACCTGCGAGGCAGGCAGTAGAGAGAGGCGAGCCTTATTGCTCAGTGGACAAGACTGGCACCAGACAGCTGGGTTTGAATTTTAGCTACATCACTTGTAACCAGGAGATCTTGGGTAAAATTACTTACCTTCATATTCCTCAGTTTCCTCACCTATAAAAAGGGATAACCATAGCACTTATTAGGATTGTTGTGGAGAACTGACTGAGATTCATCATATAAAGCATTTAAAGGCATACCCAAGATATAGTCAACACTTGATAGTTACTGGCTACTCCATCAGGGGTTGCTGCCTGACAAACCACCCCAAAATTTAGAGGCTTCGTTCCTTCATAATTTCTCATGATTCTAGGGATTGCTGATCTTGGCTGGACTTGGCTAATCTTGGCTGGGCTCTCTCACTTGTTTGGGGGTTGGCTGTGGGCTGTGGGCTGGCTGATCTAGGATGGCCTCAGCTGGGATAACTCTGCGTCTTCCACATGGTCTCTCCTCTGCCAGGAGGCTAGCCTGGGCTTGTTCTTTGAGGTGATGGCAGGAGTCTAAAAAAGAGGGAGTGGAAGTGTGCAATGCTTCTTGAGACCTGGGCTCGGAATTGGCACGTTGGCACTTCTGCCAGATTGTGTTGGCCAAAGCAAATCACAAGGCCAACCTAGATTCAAGGGGTGGGGCAATCAACTCCTCCTCTTGAAGGAAGAATTACAAAGTTACATGCAAAAGGTATAGACACAGGAGGAGAACGGGGGCCATTTTGTAACCACTCTACCACTCTAATACCCTATATATCCAGCTCTATCTACCTACCTATCTACCTATGTATCCATCCATCCATCCATCCACCCACCCATCTATCTACCCATCCATCTATCCATTCACCCATCCATCCATCCATCCATCCATCCATCCATCTACCCATCCATCCATCCATCCATCTACCCATCCATCCATCCATCCATCCATCCATCCATCCATCCATCCATCCATCCATCCATCTACCCATCCATCCATCCATCTACCCATCCATCCATCCATCCATCCATCCATCCATCCATCCATCCATCCATCCATCCACCCACCCATCCATTCACCCATCCATCCATTCATGCATGCATGCATGCATGCATCTATCCATCCTTCTATGGAAAATGAAGCTCTAAGAAGGTAAGAACTTGCTCAAGATCACATAACTGTTGAGTAGATCAACTCTAGATCTCTTTATGGGCAAACTTCATGTCCTTAACCACAGCACCAGACCACACTCCCTTCTTTACAACGTCTATCTCTTCTTGGCTCAAGTTAAATCTCTCTTGAACTGAAAAAGTTCAGAATTAGGTTCAGCAAGAAAGTATAATCTAGGCACACTTTGCTCCATATGAAGGATAAAGAATGAACTGCTTAAATAATGGAAGAATTCTAAGAGACAGCAAGCTCACTCCAGCTTTATTTTATAGAAAATAAACTCAGCATTGGCTTAAAAGCAAAAGGTTCATTTTTAAGGCTTTTTTTTTTTAGTAAAAAGACAAAAAAAAAGCAGGAAAAAAGAAATCCTTATGTTCAGGAAGAAGGAAGGGACAAGAAAGCTTGTTGACAAATGCTTCCTGTTGTGGAATGCACCCCTGCACAGATGGGCCTTCGAATACTTGCTCTGTTCCTTCAGAGAGTGCTTGGCCCACTACCGTCTCCAAACAAATGAGTCTCTAAATCTCTTCACTTCAAGGTTTAAGAGCTTTTTTTGGAGAGGGATAAATACATCAGAATAAAAGCATCCAGTGTGGCGATTAGTCCATTGGTTTTTACAAAATATTACAAGTTGCTTAAATAGTCAATGAATTTTTTTAAGGACATAGAGCCAGAACCCTTTCTGGAATGTTGTAGATTGGCAAGGCCTTTTGGAGTGTTTTAACTTGGTCCTGAAAGGAGTGGGTTAAAATGGAAGCACTGAGACATCACTAAAGAGAGAGGCAAATGTACCCTTGTTACTGGTGACCTCAGAACAAAGCCCCTGAGCAAAGAACAGGGGAGAATGCTATTTCTTTGAAAAGCCATCTTGACAACCCAAGTCTGTTTGGCTGCAGCACCAAAGGCAGCTTTGATCTGCTAGCCAGTGTCCCTGCCGGGAAAAGGATTAGGGGAGCTTCCAGAGGCACGAGGCTGCCCCATATGCTGGATGGGCTGTGCTTGCTGCAGTTAGAAGGAGGGACAGAAGGGAAGGTTGGAAAGACAGGAAGAGAGAGAGGGAATCCTGTCTTCTCTCCCAATATATGAGTGGGGGCTTGTTTGGAATTTCTGGGCTGGTTTTGAAAGACAAGGGCAAGGTGATAGGCTTTCTTGGGCTCTGCAAAGTTAGCATTTGGAGCCCTTTAACTTCTTGTGTCCCTGGTGTGAGCCGCTGACAATATTAGTCTAAGCCCGTGGGGAATCTTTAGACAGGATAACCTTCAAATAGGAATGAGCCTGCTGGTTGGACTCCCAAACCGTGGAGAGAGGGTGACATGCTTATTCAGTCTTACTTACCCACTTTGTCTGGAATAGTTAATAATAGACACTTTCTTCCCAGCTATGAAGTAAGATGGTGGTGACAATAGAGTGCCTTTGGTAATTAAGGACTAAAAATCACTCTCTGCCCAAATGGGTCAAGATTATCAACGAATCTAAAGGATTCAGGAATAATTCCCTGGTGGTGCATTTACTCATTATTTCTGAATAATATGGGGAAAATGATTTATCTCATTACTGTTTTTCCTAGCAAATGAATAAATAAGCAGGCAGAATCTCTAAGTGAGAGATAAGGAATCCAAAAAGATCAAAATGCCTTACTTCTATTTATTTATTTCATTAAACTTTTAAAATTTTCACACAGTTTGAGACAGAGTTTTAAGAATAGTAAAAAGAATTCCCATATACCCTCCACCTAATTTCCTCAAACATTAAAATTTTACCATATTTGCTTTCACATGTGTCTCCCCTCTCATCCCTCTCCTCCTCCTCCTCCTTTTTCTTTCTTCTCTCTCTCTTTTCGGAGCTGTTTGAGTTACGTTACAGACATAATGCCACTTTACCCCTAAATATTTCAGGGTGTATTTCCTAAAAATAAAGATAATATCTCATATAACCATAGTAGAATTATCAAAATGAGGCAATTAGCATTGATACAATATTATTAGCTACTTTAGAGACTTATTGCATCTTTTGCCACTTCCTTCAAAAGAAAATCTCAAGTCATGGGTTGCATTCCGTTTTATGTGTCTTTAGACATCTTTTTTCCTACCAATCTGGAACAGTGCCTCCAACTTTCCTTATCATTCACGACCTAGAGACTTACTAGGCCAGTTATTTCATAGAATGTCCCTCAGATATTTCCTCATGATTTGATACAAATATGCAATTCTTTTGAAGAAATATTGGAGAATTGGTGTGTTCTCCCTAGTGCATATTAGGGGGAACAAATGTCTATTTGTCTTGTCACTGGTGGTGTACCTTGATGACTTGGTTAAGATGTTGCCAGCTGGGTTTCTCCACTGAAACCTACTATCGTTCCCGGTGGAATTCCATGAGCAACTTGGGGACCATCTTGTTGGAAGGCAGTTTAAGATTATGTGATTATCCAGTTACTCAGAAAACTTCCACTGACTCGTTTTAGCATCCATTTATGGTTCTTGCCTGAATCAGTCACTGCTATGAATGTTGTCAATCATCAGTTTCGATTGTACCATAAGGAAGAGCTTCCCTCTAATCTCACTCTATTCTATCAGTATCAACTCATGGAATCTTATTCCGTTCAATGGTTCATAATCATTATTTATTTTGATGCTCAGATTATCCCAGATTTGTCCAGTGGGAGACTCTTCAAGCTGCTGGCTCCTGTGTCCTTTTGACATGTGCTCATGTTTCTTAGGGTACTTCCTTATTTTCTGGCACACTAAGATGTTCCAGATTCTCTTGTATGTGGAATTAGACATGTCTCTAAGGAATCCTGGTTCCTTTTCATGAAGAATGGTATTTGGAAGCCAATGTCTGGGTGCTAGGTATGCTTATTGCTACTGGCTGTCATTGCCTCTAGGCCTTCTCATTGGACAGAGCTAGGAAATATATGTGTGTACATATACATGCATACATGTGCATACACAATCTATATCTATATATCTATGTATATAAAAACTCTTGAGTCCATACTGATACCTCCCATCCCATTCTAACACACTATAGGTTTCATTCTAGCCTTCTCCCTTTCTAGGTTTTAACTCCCTTCTCCAACAGCAAGAAACCTAGCTTGCATTTTTCACCATATCTTTCTCATTTGTTCAACCCTATACTATACAGAAAATAGTTTCAGAATTGCTAATCTATATGTCTGCCACAAATAAACTTACTGATCCTTCAATATTTGTTTATGGTTCTTTTTGTCTTTAGCCTGAGGATTTATAGTAAAAATGTGTGTTTAAAAAAGTTATTTGGATTGGTTCTTCCTTCTTCAGTGTGGTTTTGATATTCATTTGAAATACATTTAAGTTAATTTCTTTCCATTTATAATCAATTTAGGCTGTTACTTCTTTTTGTTGGTATTATTATTATCTTATGTAAGACATTAACATGATTCCAAAAGGCACAGCTATGCACAAAGGTACATTTGGCAAAGTGTCACCTGGTCCCTTCTCTCCTTCCTCTGCCCCTGTTCTCATTCAACCCCCATTGGTACCAATCTCCGAGATTCTGGTTTTTCCTGTCTGTGTGTGTGTATTACACAAATGAGCAGATACATGTATATTTCCTAATCTCCCCTTCTTTTTACCCAAAAGCTCGTACATACTGTAGGCATGCTTCTACACTTTGCTTTTTCACTTAACAGTATATCCTGGAAACCACTCCATATTGGTTCATACAGATCCTCCTCCTTTTTCTGCAGCTCAGAGTTCTCCACTGTGTGGATGTACTGTAGTTTATTAAACATTTCTGTACATATGGGTATATAGGGTGTGTCAAATATTTTGCCATTAAAAACAACGCTGCACTGAATACCTTGTATGTATTTTTGAATTGCCAGAGGTGTATCTTCAGCTAGATTCCTACTAGTGGGATAGCTGAGTCAAAGGAAAATGCCTATGTGGTTGTATCAGATTTTGCCAAATTCTCTTCCAGAAGAGTTGTGCCATTTGTCATTCTCAACAGCAATATATCACAGTGCCTGTTGCCCGTAGTCTCAGTAATAGTATACTTGGTAATTTTTGCCAATTTGATAGGTGAGAAATGATGTCTGTTTGTAGTTTTAATTTGTTATTTCTCTAATTGTGAGTGAGGCTGAACACTTTTCGTATATGTAAAGACAATTTTAATATATTTTTGGTGATTGTCAGCACATACCCTTTGCCCATTTTTTCTCAATTTTTTAAAATCTGTTCCCTCAAATTTCAAGAACTCTCTATATTAGGGATATTAGCCCTTTATCTGCAATGCGTATATTGCAAATATTTTTCTCCCAGCTTGTCATTTTTCTTTTGACTTTATGATATTTTTTGTTATGCAAAAATTTTTACATATGTAAGTTTATCATTTTTTTAATTGCATTTGGATTTTGAGTCACAATTAGAAAGCTTTTTCTACACCAAGGTTTAGAAGAATTCATCATTTTTTTCTTTTATTACTGAAAAATTTCATATTCTTACATCTAGATCGTGATCCATTTGAAGTGTATTCTTGTGTATGGTGTGAGGTATGGATCTAATTTTATCTTTTTTCTGAATGGCTAGCCAATTTTCCCAGCATTTAGTAAAAAGTCTGTCTTTCCCTCATGATCTGTGGTGCCCCCTTACTAAATTTCCATTTGTCCGTGGGTTTATTTATGGACTGTTCTATTCCGGTGGTCTGTTTTTCTCTTCATGTACCATATTTCATGAAGTGCCATGAAATATGTTTTAAACTCATGCAAATTATTAATAACTCCACCCACTCTACCCTTGTAGGTAACCTGCCAGCTTTCTGTTATGTGGCACTATGTGAAATTGCCACTGTTCAACAATTCTTAACCTACAAAAATCTCGGTTTCCTATGTTTCAACCTAATACAAGTATATAATTTGCAGAGCATGTAGAGTCATTTACTGGCTGATTTCAGAAGGAATGTGAAAATTCTAGCCCAGTGGACCTCGGAATGTTTATCTGTCATTTCTAAACTGCTTATGGACCTAACGACTTCCACAGAGCCCAGTAATAATCATCTCTGTCTTTCTTTCTTTTCTTTCTCTCCCTGTGTAGTGATAGAGGGCCGTGGGGTCACAGACAACATACAGAGATTTTCCTCACTGCCACCTTACCTGCCCGTGGACTACCACGTTCTCAGAGCAGAGACCTCCTTCTTCCTGAGGGAAGCCAACCAGGACGTAATGCGCAACTCCAGCCTGCAGACCAGAGTTGAGTCCTTCTTCACCTACAAAGCCAAGCGGCCCCCGATATTAAATGCCAGCTATGGGCCTTTTTCTGTGGAGAAGGTCGTGCCTCTGGACTTGATGTTGACGTCCAACCTTTTAGGCCCAACGAAGAAGTTTAGTTTCAATTGGAAGCTAAAGGCCACCATCCTGCGGGACAAGATCTACCTGAGCCGGCCCAAAGTGCAGGTTCTGTTCCACATCGTGGGCAGAGACTGGGACGACCACAGCCCCGCGGAGAAGCTGCCCTGCCTGCGGGTGTTCGCTTTCCGGGAGACCCGAGAGGTGAGGGGCAGCTGCCGGCTGCAGGGGGACCTGGGGCTGTGCGTGGCCGAGCTGGAGCTGCTGGCCGGCTGGTTCAGTCCCCCCGCAGTGGTGGCCGGGAGAAAGAAGTCGGGGGACCCGGTCGAGGGGAGCCTGGTGGAGCTCTACTACACCGTGCAGCCGGGGGACGAGCGAGGAGACTGTGCTGGCGGTGACGTCAGGAAGGGCAATGCCATCCGGCCAGGGAAGGACGGACTGGAGGAGACCACGTCCCACTTGCGGAGGATTGGCGCCATTGGCCTCTATCGGTCCCAGGACAGCGCTCAGCTCAGCGAGTTGCGTTTGGACGGCAACGTGGTCATCTGGCTGCCTTCCAGGCCAGTTAAACAAGGAGACGTGGTCACTGCCTATGTCACCATTGCCAGCAATTCCACCGTGGACCTCTTCATCTTGAGGTAGGTGCCCAGACTGGCCCAAGGTGGTCCTTGGCATGCCTAGTGTGAGATTGCATTTGATGCTTAGGATATATATTCAAGAAGAATCGATCATCACTACCTTCAGGGACCCTCCAGCCTCACAGTGGAAGCCAAATTATTCACCTGCCCAGATGCATTCAGCAGCTCCTCTTACGCTGTTTGTTGGGGATGGGGGGAGGAGGCCAGAAATTCCATCCAAAAGAAGCAAGACTAATTACTCTCTTTTGACCCTGAGTTGTCATTGAACTTGGAGAGGGATATTATTTTTCTTTAGCTTTGAATTCTTTTGTAGATATGCAGATACTGGTTGCCTGATTGAGCGTACATTTTCACAGAGCCCAAGAAAAGATGTAGGCGTTATGATATCTCACTTTGGGTGTGTATGTGTAAAAAGCCAAGGATAAACTCTTAAAAAAAATTTGGTGGGGTTCAATGTTGCCAGGTAGCAGCTGGGAAAACCTCGGTTTATGAGTATGGTTTAGCAATGAGTAAAGGAATCTGCCCAATAGAAGATTACCCTGCAGAGGTATTCCATCTCATAAAAAAGAAAAAAACTAAATTAAAACACCAACAGAATAACCCACCTACCATTATCACTGCTGGTTCCACAGATTGCACCTAAGTTTTAATAGAGCTGCTCTGTCATTCTGTATAATGATTCTAAAGTTTGGTCCGGAGTGCCTGTTATCTGAGGATAATTATCACTGGGGGAAAAGCCACTTAAAGCAAATCCTCTTAAAATGTGGACCAGGATTACATAACAATGAAGAAGTATTTGAGATTTATTTAAAAGATAAAGATGATAAAAATCAGGTTTTTTAAATATTATAGTGAAGAAGGATTTAGGTTATAATTGCAGCTATGCTTTGGTTCTTTTTAGAATAAAAAATTAATCACATATTGAATGAGTTGCTTGGAAAAATATTCTCAAAACTGAGTGAGAGCATGTTACAGCATATTTCATTTTTGTTTAACTTTTGTTGTATGACTAGAAGAATGGTCATTTTAAAAGGTTTTGATGATTCATTTGTTTGTTTTTACAAAATGCATTCAGAGGTTTTGTTAACTTAAAAAGCAACTTCGCCTGTTATTTTATCTCAAAATGAGTTTATTCAGTAATAGCTAAAAGAATTGCAATTTGAGATGTGCATGCTACTGCAAGCCATAGGCAAATCCAGAAAACAACAGAGGGAGCTGCTTTTATAGAGAAAAAGGGGGGAGTAGGGAGGGCTGTTCTAAAGGAAAGTCCATTGGGGGAAAGGAACAGTTCATGGTGGTAATGGCTTCTCATTGGCTGAGCTGCAGTGTTTCTCATTGGCTGAGCTGTGGCAGTCTCTCATTGGCTGATCTGCAGTGTTTCTTATTGGCTGGGCTGTTGCCGGGTGGGGAGAGAAGTCTTCCTTCAGTAGTAAAGTAGTTGTACTTCCTGTGGAAGATGCTTCCTGTTTGATGTAATTGACAATGTGAGCTGGGGTGTGAGAGCTCCCTGTACAGGCCTTTATGACTCCAATTTAGTTAAGGTTTCTTTTATGAATTTCCCCAGTTTCAATAAGTTTCTCAAGACCTAAGTCCTTCAGGCTCGAATAATTGTCTTCTGAAGTGTCTGTCTTGTCATCAGCCTTATAATTTTTTCTTTCAAGTTTTAAGTGGACTGAGTTTCCCTGATCCTCCTTTGCCAGTGTTTTTGGGTATGATTGAGGACTTTTACAACACCGTGTTCAGCAATGTTATGAAATCATACATCTTTTACAAGTTATAAAGTTTGCCCCGTGGGGCTTCCCATCATGCTTGCACTTATCAGCTGGGCACCTGCTGACTTTGTGGTGAGGGGAGAGAAACTCCTGGTCAGGCATCCATGACTTATTGGAGGTGTCTTAACCTTACAACTGCAGGGCCAGGATAGTAAATATTTAGGTAAAAGGATCTGGGTTTGCTTCCTCCTGCCTTGGATGGGGAAAGAGATGGAGCTGGAAGGTCTGAGTTTGTTTTCACTGAGTCCCTTAGCACCCGTGGTTTCACATCATTCCATCGTAAAATAAATATATCTGGCCCTGGATTTGGAAAGTAGGTACAGAAGACAGGGAACTGATAGCCCAGCTAACAAGTTTTAAAATCCTAGAGTGATAATTATCTTCCCGTTAGTACTTATCCTTACCTTTCCTTTCAGAAAAGCAGGCTCTGTGGTCCACCAGGGGTGAATCTGAGTAAGTCACTGGGTCCCTAAGCCTAAGGTGCAGGCCTTCAGCTGCAGGTGGGCTACTTATCCCTGGTTCATTGGAGAGGAGCTGTTCTCTGTATTTTTCATCAGAGAGACAAGCATGGCCTTGGAGAACACAAGTCCTGCAGCCACCTAGCCTCAGTTCTGGTCCTGTCTCTTCTATCCTGGCAGTATGACTTTAGGCAAGTCACCTAATCTCCGTGTGCCTTGGTTTCCTCATCTCTAAATCAGATGTGATTGCAGTACCTACTGCCATAGCGTTGTGAGGATTCACTGGGCTAATATTTATTCGTAAGGTGCTTATGACAGTGTCTGGCACAGAAAAAGTGCTCATGTGAATATTGAATGTTACTAACAGTTTGTTTTGAAACATCCGTCAAAACTTCAATGAGCATTGAATTCTATTTTAGCAGTAAAAGGACATTGTGCCTTGCATAAAACAACAGCTAAACCAAGTTTGTTCTGAAAGCTGTATTGATTCTCACTTCACCATGATTTTCTTTAAAAAGCATAAAAAATTTTTTTATGATGACAAGAGCTTCTGGAGCACAGAAGGTAATAACGACATGGTTCTGGGTAGGATGTTGCTTAATGCTGTGAAGGGCGGCAGCCCAATTTCTGCCCTCCTGATCTGTCCAACTGCAGACCAGAGTCCTGGGGAGAGAGGTGGAGGAGAAACAGAGAGTCAAGAATGGCTCCAAGACATTGGGCGTGAAGGACGCAGCAGCCATGACAGGGAGGGGAAGACTGGGAGAAGCAGGTTCTCCCTTTCCAGATAACATATTTAATTTTAACTTAAAATTAATTTTAATTTTTAAATTACTTGTTTAATGGGAAAAATATTCAATAAGAAAATACAGGAGGAAGTGCACAGAGGAGGCAAAAATAATGAAGTTGTGTGAGGCTCACTGAAGCTTGGGAACCACCACTCTCTTCCCAGGGAGGGCAGCAGCTCGTGGAAACCACACTTCTCCAGCTGCCTCCACCTGTGCCTGCTGGAGAGGTCACGGGAGACATCCATCTGGCCTGGCACTATGACCTTTCCACTGAGAAATTCATGGGGGCCTGGCAGGGAGACTCTCCTGACTGTGAAATCCACAGACATTCTCCATCTCACCTTACACAGTGGCTTCGCCGATGAGACTGTGATATTTGGAAATAGCCTGGACTTCCTGGGAATTTTTGTAGGGCCAATGGCATATATGGAAACTTGGCCTAAGCTTCCTTTACAAGATCAGTTTCATAAATGATACTCTCTTCCATAGGCAAAAAGAAGCAGCCCGCATTTCGTTTGCAACTTCATGAATTAAATTCAAAGGCAACCCCTACTTTAGGATCACATTGGTTCCTGAGACTTGAAAGTCAAGGGGTGGAAAGTCAAACCTTTGTTTCCTGTAGTTATAATAATATTTTAAAAATCGATTTGAGAAAATAAAATAGGGACCGGCCCAGTGGCGCAGTGGTTACGTTCGGCTAGCTCTGCTTTGGCGTTCCAGGTTTGCAGGTTCGGATCCAAGGCGTGGACCCATACCACTCGTCAAGCCATGCTGTGGTGGTGTCCCACATACAAAATAGAGGGAGATGGGCACAGACGTTAGCTCAGGGCCACTCTTCCTCACCAAAAAATAAATAAATAAATAAATAAAATAATTTTAAAAATGAAGTAAAATAATTATCAACTCAAATGAGAAATGCATAACCGGATATGTTTTACACATACTTATAAGTATGTCGGTTCCATGGGTACAGGCCCCTTGTCCCTTGGTGTATGGCTTAGCACATAGTAAGGCCCAGTAAACATTTACTGAATCAATGCAAAACCAAATACTAAATATCAAACCTATATCACAAATGTTCATTTTCATGGATGTTTTCCTTCACGATTGACTGAGGCTTCTTGAAATAAATATCAAGATTCCGTATAGCAAGCCTAGGTATCATTCACTATTCTGAGGGTTTCCACAATATTGTGACAATTGGGGTCATCGGTCCTGAAAACTCCTGTGGCCATCTCCACGTACCTGAAAGCTCCTGAAGAGCTTGGGATGCTGAAGACGTCCCTTCTTGTAGATGGCTGCTTCCTCAAAGCCCAGTTTGAGGTTGAGTTTGTGGAATTACACTCTGCATTGGGATCCATGTTCAGTTTACCCCAAGCTGCAGCTGTTAGGTGGGTCAGTGGTTTTGACCTTGCTGGTCATTAAAGAAAGGAACTGGAGAGGCCATCACCTCTCTGGTGTTGCCAGCAGGCAACTGAAATCGGTTCCTCAAGAAGCAAAGGTGGTGCTCATTCATCCTCTCCTATTCAAAATAAGCTTGCCTAATTGAAATAAGTCATTCACAGAAACGGAGGGGATTTGTCCTCTGATCGTAACTAATTCAGAACCCTGGAACTCAGTGACTGGAATTAGGGATGCAAGGAGAGTCACTATCTTGTCTCATTACAAGATTCCATTATGTTGCTTCTGTGAGTTTATGCACAGCAAATAGTCACATCTCCGTGTCTCATAGTGAAGGAAGATGATTTGCATACGGACTGGTTTAGTCTACACCAGGGTTTCTTGACTCGGCACTATTGGCATTTTGGGCCAGAAAATTCTTTGCTGTTGAAACTGTCCTGTGCCCTGCAGGATGTTTAGCATCATTGTTGGCCTCTACCAACTAGATGCCAGTACCATCCTGTGTCCAGCTGTGACAACCAAAATGTCTCCAGACATTGCCAAGTGTCCTTTGAAGGACAAAATCACTCCAGTTGAGGGGCCGCCCGGTGGCGCAGCGGTTTAGTCCGCGCCTGGCAGCCCGGGGTTCGCGAGTTCGGATCCCGGGCGCCCGCCGACGCGCTGCTTGTCAGCCATGCCGTGGCGGCGTCCCATATAAAGTGGAGGAAGATGGGCACGGATGTTAGCTCAGGGCCCGTCTTCTTCAGCAAAAAAGGGGAGGATTGGCGACGGATGTTAGCTCAGGGCTGGTCTTCCCCACAAAAAAAAAAAAAAAAAAAAAATCACTCCAGTTGACAACCACTGATCTACGTCTTTATGTTCAAAGAGTATAGCTATCTGGATGGTCTGTGTGTAGATTTGGGCGGGAAGATAAAGAAATGGTGTAACTCATTCCTACACATGAGTACCTTCAGATACTGGGCATGAAGACCATTACTCTTCGTAAGTGAATATTCTTTAGTTCAAACCAACACCACGTCTTATTCAACATCATGTCTTACGCATACCTGATAGCCAGCAACTGAGTACATAGTAGGTGAGGTGTTAAAACCTTAATGGATCAAATTTAACTTGAAATGAACTATGCAGATCAATGTAAATAGGATTTATTGAGCATCATCTCTGTGCCTATGTCTAGGCTACTTGGCATAACTTCTATTATCACTGTGTACTCAATTACCAACCAGAACAATTCTTCTAAAATGTAAACCGGATCATGTCACCCAAACGCTCAAATGGCTCCCATCTCACTTTGAAAAGTCAAATCCTATAATGGCCCATGTGGCTGGCTCTACAAGTCATCCATTAGCTCTCCGATCTCATCTTCCACCCCCTCCTCCTTGGTTATTCCTCCACAGCCCTACTGGTTTCCTCACTGATTCCTTGAACGTGCAAGCATGCTCCCACCTCAGGACCTTTGCACTGGCTGTGTCCTCTGCCTAAAGTATGCTTCCCCCAGATAGCAGTGTGGCTCACTCCTCCACCTCCTCTGGGTATGTGCTTAAAGATCACTTTCTCAGAGTGGCTTTCCCTGTCCCCCCTATGTAAAATAGCAAAACCTCCCTTTCCTGGCACTCTTGATCCCCCCTGCCCTTTTAAGTGTTCATTTTATTGTATCTATCACCACCTTCCATTGCTCATGTTTATTTATCGGTCTCCCTTCTCCCAGTAGAAACTTCTTTGTGTCTCCAGGGACGTGTGTTCTGTTCAGTGTTATATCACAGCAACTAGAAGAGCGTCTGAGACACAGCAGAGTCAGTCAATGTCGGTTGAATGAATAAATGAATCACGTGCCTCCAACGCCACCAAGAACTAACTGCCCACTCAATACAATCAATCAAATATCGAAGGATCCAAAATATTCGAAGATGATTGAGGAAGAGAGACTTGGCATCCCTTGTCTTTGATTCCACATGTTTCTGGATTTCTGTAGCCCTTAGGTAGTTATACCAGGTCCTGTCAGCCGGTGACCCAGCCGCCAGGGCTTCCCTCAAAGGCAGCTGCCCCTTCAGCACAAGTCACCACTCCACAAAAACAGAAACCTCTCCATCTCCTTTTCTGCTCATTCTTCTGGGCCTTTTGATGTTTCTCAAGAATAACTGACCATAGAACAGCAATTCGCGTGGCTGCTTTGCCCTTTTCTGGGTAGGTTTCGTACGCCAGGACTGGTAAGGGAGCCGTCAGGGCATAAATCCTAAGAGATGCTTTTTCTTTTTTAAGTAAAACACTGTGAAGTAAAGAGGTAGTCCCCCAAGAAGAATAAAGAAGGAGCAGAAGAGAAACCACTCTCCGCCAAGCATCCAGTCTTTGCCATCCCTTGCTTCATAGAGTCAGGGTCACAAAGTAGGGGAACGATGGGGTGCTCTCAGCTACGGTGCAGAGCGGGGATTCCGTTCCTTCCCAACTGTTGGATGTGAGACCTACTGATTCATTAGTTCCGTCCTCGTCTGACGGGTGGGTGTGTGCACAATCATTATTGTTAATAACTAATGTGCCCCCAACCAAATTAACACGTGTTGTGTTCGCTTAACAGCTGCAGTCTGTCCAGCATCTTCCAATAAATAAATAAAGGGGATAAAGGGGGAGGCAGGGAAGAAGCTTTTAAAGAGACGTGCTAAAGTGACTTTGTGTGCAGGAATGTTGGGAGAAGTATTATTTTCCCAAGCAGATGAGATTTGGAGGCGGATTCATTTCTAGAATCTGAATGTACAAGGGAATTCAGGTAGAATTCAAAGACTGGCTCTCACCTCCTGTAAAAGGATTTTGTGAGGTGAATCCTTCACAGACAAACCTAGTTCCTAACCAGCCCGGGGCAAAGGCAGAGCTCTGGGTCCCCACTGGTGGGTGGGTGGTGGGATACATGGAGCATGTCTCTCCCAGTAGACTGAAATCTGTCATGGACTTTTACAACCGAGTCTACTTATACTAAATTATACACAAAATACACACATGTTCATAGCAACATTCTTCATAATGGCCAAAACATGGAAACAACCCAAATGTCCATCAATTGATGAATGAAGAAGCAAAATGTGATCTACCCATACGATCAAATATTATGTGGCCATAGAAAGGAATGAAGTACTGATACATGCTACAGTGTGGATGAACCTCGAAAACAAGACGCTAAGTGGAAAAAGCTGGACACAAAAGACCACATATTATATGATTCCATATGTATAAAATATCTAGAATAGGCAAATCCATAGAGATAGAAAGTAGATTAGTGGTTGCCAGGACCCAGTGAGAAGGCCAGTGGGGAATGATTGCTAATGGGTATAGGGTTTCTTTTGGGGGTGATGAAAATATTCTGGAATGAGATAGTGGTGATGGTTGCACAACTTTTTGAATATACCAAACACCACTGAATTGTACACTTAAAAAAATAAACAACAACAAAAAGATATCCCAGGAGATGATGTGTGGCACAGAAAAGATCATTGACTTTGACCTTTCTTTATTGCCTCTGAACTAACCACACATTAAACACTGAACCAATTTTTTTTAAAAAATCTAGTCTGCTAAGACTTCTTTCATCAAGTGACCAAACGTTTAGCTGCCTTCCCCACACTTAACAATATTCTTAGGATCTTGCCGGGATGAACCTTTTCCACTGATACTAAAGTATTTGTTATCCTTTGTACCATGTCACATTTAGAAGCCACTTAACATTTTTGATTAATAAGAAAGGCCAAAGCAGGGAGCAGCTGGCTTAAATCAGATGTGTCGGTTAAAGGAGGCAAACTCACGAGCTGATACCAGCTAACCAGGGAATCTAGAGGAGTGCAGCCACATGGGGGGACAGGGCATGCTAAGAGGGTACTTGAGAGGGCCTTAGCACCCCCCAATGATCTCAATCATCCAGCCCCCCTAACCGTCCCAGATCGACACATTATCTAATGAGAGCAGTATATTAGTTATGTAAACACAGTTCTAAGACAAGCTCCCCACCTCCACGCAGTGGCCTGTCTGATGCACACTCCACTGTGGAGAGGATGGAGCCACCAGTGGTAGAGAAGGCAGCAAGTGGGGGTCCTGTGCCTTTTGTAAAGGGAGCAGCCACTCCTCAGCTCCCAGCAATTGTTGCCACGCTGGAACCGAAGACCACTGCCACCAGACTTACTGGTGCTGAAGAGAAGCCAGAAATGTGGGCATTTAAGCACAATCTTTCAGTCTATAAATGGGGACCACAGAATCACTTTTCAGCCATCACCATGCAGGCCCAGGGGCCCGATTGTGTCTGTAGGCTGCCATGCTGTGTCTCCTGATCTAAGTCACGGCTCAAAGCAGAAGAATATATTAGTTTCCTAGGGCTTCTGTAACAAATTACCCCAAACTTGGTGGCTGAAAACAACAGAAAATTTATCGTTTCACAGTTCTGGAAGCCAGAAGTCTGAAATCAAGGTGCTGGCGGGCCAGCTTCCCTCTGAAGGCTCCAGAGAAGAATCCTTCCTTACCTCTTTCTAGCTTCTGGCGGCTGCTGGCCATCCTTGCTGTTCCTTGGCTTGTGGTTGCATCTCCGTCTTCATATGGACTTTCCCTCTGTTTCTCCTCCATGTCTGTGTGTCTCCAATCCCCCTCTCCTTTCTTTTATAAGGAAACCAGTCTTTGGTTTCAGGACCCACCCTAATCCACAATGATTTCATCTTGAGATCCTTAACTAGTTACATCTGCAAAGACCCTATTTCTGAATAAGGTCACATTCTGAGCTTCCGGGTGGACATGAATCAGGGGAGGGGGCACTCTTCAACCACTACAGACAGGATGGACTACCGCATGTATTTCAGAGCCTTCCCCTGTGTCGTCCTTGTCTGCATTGCTGCGTGCCCCTTAGCAACTCCAGTTGATGTTCCCTGCGGTGGGAAAGCAAAGCTACGAATGGGAATGTGTGCGTTGGCCGTGTGGAGAAGCCCTCCTCTGCTGGGTAACTCTAGACCTGTGCTCTCAGATCCATTCTTCTAATTACTGAACATAGCCTGTGCGTGTGCTATTATAATTTAATTTCAGGGAGTGTTTTTTTTTTTTTTTTTTTTTTTGATCCCTTTTATGTCTGAGGATATGAAAAACCCTCAAAGGCATTTTCCGGATGCCTGACTTGCCCTGAACAATTGTTGGCTCTTCATTTCCAACTGGGCCTCAATCCTCAGGGTCAAGTGGAGCCCTCAGGAGCGCCTTGACTCTTCCCAGACTCATCACGAGGAGGAGACGCTAAAACACATTCGAGTTTGCGTTGACTGCAAATTTGGAGTTAATTCAGAAAATTCTGGAAATTCATTTTCCCACACTCTGTCTAAAATTCATTTCCCCTGTTGGATGTCTCCAAAGGGAAGGTTTGTTTTCATTTTCTTCAGCTTGTCATTTTAAATGTATTCTTCTGGAACAGAGAAAAGGAACAATTTTCTTTCAGCTTGGGAGGAAGTGAGGAAATAATGTTTCCTGCCCAGGGCCTCTCCCCAGCTCCCCACAACACATCTGGGTTGCCAGGCAGCCCAGCTTCGGTGAAACATTGGAGAGCGATTTTACTGTTGTGGGAAACATTTAAACATAAAATTGACTCCAGCTCTGTGAAAAAAGAGAGGAACCAGAACCCTTCTAACCCAGTCCTGCCTCTTTTGTTCCACATTCTTTAACCCATTACAAGTCATCTTGGTTCTCGAGCCCCCAGATCACAGCTTTGTCTGTTGCAACAATTTAACACATGCATAAGTGGACCTGTGACACACAGTCCCTTTCTATCTGGACATCTTTGGAGATGAGAGGCAGGCTGAGGGGACGAGTAATAGTTGCAGTCAGAGTGTTGGGTACACCAGTAATCTGGTGTACTGGGGTATTTGGTGGGTTTTTTTGAAGATTGGCCCCGAGCTAACATCTGTTGCCAATCTTCCTCCATTTTTCCTTTTTACTCCCCAAGCCCCAGTAGATAGCTGTGTGTCATAGTTGTACATCCTTCTAGTTGCTCCATGTGGGACACTGCCTCAGCATGGCTTGACAAGTAGTGCGTTGGTCTGTGCCCAGGATCCGAACCAGTGAACCCCAGGCCACCAAAGCGGAGTGGGAACGTAACCGTTATGCCACCAGGCCGGCCCCCGTACTGGGGCATTTTTAAGTTCCTATTTGCTGCTCTTTGGTTTGGTGTCCTGTCATTACTCCAGGTTCCTAAATACAGAAAATCTGAACCATTTATTTCTTGCAACCCCAAGAGTTATTAGCTGGATTAAAATCTTGGGTAGGGAGAGAAAGCCTACCAGTTTCCAAAGCATTCTGATTGCATTCCCCATTGTTCAAAACCTTCCTTGGAATCTCACTGCTGTTTTAGATCCCATGTCCTATGTCCCTAGAGACGTTGAGTATATTTTCTTATACTTATTAGTCCTTTGTGCCTTCCCTGGGGCCAGGTGGGCTCCAGTCTACTGTCAGAAGGGTGATGCACTTTATTATTCAGAGAAGAGGGGTCCTGGAAGCAAGGGCATCAAGGAAAGCAGGAGGATGTGATGCAGGAGGGGATAGAAGGGAGGAGGGAGGTGGGCTTGTGGATCTCAGGCCCAATTACTGGTCATGTCTCCAGTGGAGCCCAATTATCCAATTTTCTCATTGTGCCTTATTATCTCACTTCCCCCGTGGCTGGAATCCTGTTGTGCCTCTTCCCCTGTTTCCTCCATGGTGGGATCCATGTTCTCAGGGCCTGGCCTTGCTACCTCAGTTTAATTTATGTCAGCTAGGACTTTCTCCTGCCATCATCCTACCTTGAGAGCATCCAGCTGAAAAGACCAGCATCCCCAGATATGGATGGTGGCTGTCACCCAGGTGAAACCGCTTGTGAGGACAATGTATGGAAGAAGATGGAGACCATATCTCACATTTCCCTAAGATACCAGCATCTATTGCATTTTGCTCTAGTATTGTGATCACTTCAGACATGCCTTCCTGAAGAAGTCTCCTCTTCTTTTGAGTTTTTCAGGGGAATCTTTAAAAAGTAGAATTTGCTGCAACAACATAAAGGAATGCATAGCCTTTTCAGAGGCTCTTACCCAGAGCTGCCTGGATCACACCTCTTGCTCCTGAGAATCAAAATCCTGGCTCCTCCTGGGACTGGTGGTTGGATAGCCCTATAGGACTTCTAGGGAATCATACTTGTGCAGTGTTTGGCAAGTCATTCATTCATAATATACTATACAATCCTCTCAACAACCCATTCTGGGATTCAGTCTGTCTCATTCCATCATCCAACTTCTTTTCTTACCTGTTATAATTCTCCCGCTGGCTCTCCAGATGGTGACTCCCAGGGGTCCCTAGCTAGTACCATGCTTAGAGTTTCAAAGTGGACTTCTCTACCATGAAATACGACCTTACACCCATTAGAATGGCTACTATCAAAAAAAAAAAAAAAAAAAAACCCCAAAACAACGTAACAAGTGTGGACGAGGACGTAGAGAAATTGGAACACTTGTGTCCCCTTGGTAGGAATGTAAAATGGCACAGCCACTGTGAAAAACAATATGGAAGTTGCACAAAAAACTTAAAATAGAATTACCATATGATCCAGCAATTCCATTTCTGCATATATACCCAAAAGAATTGAAAGTGCGGTCTCAAAGGGATATTTATACACCCATGTTCATAGCAGTGTTGCTCATAATAGCCAAGACGACAAGCAACCCAATGTCCATAGTAGATGAGTAGATAAGCAAAATGTGGTGTATACATGCAATAGAATATTATCCAGCCTTAAAAAGGAAGGAAATTCTGATATATATGCTGCAACATGGATGAATCTTGATGACATACTAAGTGAAATAAGCCAGTCACAAAATGACAAACATTGTACGATTTCACTTATATGAGGTACTTAGAGTCATCAAAGTCCAGAGATGGAAAGTACAACTGTGGTTTTCAGGGTTGGGGGGTGAATGGGGGGGTTGTTGTCCAATGGGGACCGAGTTGCAGTTTTATAAGATGAAATGAATTATGGAGATGGATGGTGGTGATGGTCACACAACATTATGAGTGTATTTAATGCCCCTGAACTGACTGCACACTTTAAAATGGCTAAGATGGTATATTTCATGTTATGTATATTTCACCACTACAGCAACAACAAATTTTTAAGGGGACTTCTCCCCTATAACAGATCCAATAAATATCCTGGAATTGAGTCTCCTTGGTTTGGTGTGGAACACGTACCCAACCCTGATTCATTTATGGTGACTAGCAAATTTAAACAGGCTCATTCACCAGGCTACCCTTAGACTTGCATGTGGTGGATTAATCCCACCAAAAACTTGTTGCCTGAGAGTATAGGCAGAGTGGTTGGACAAAGGGAAAACTGAGGTGCAGGTACTAGGAGGATTTGTACACTGGGCAGGGAAGGGCAGTACATATCCACCACCATAGCACAGTGGTGGAGGTATAAGCTCCAGAGACAGATGATTGAATTCAAATCCTGGACCCACAGTTTCCCAGCTGTGCAACCAGGACAGGTTCCTCAACCTCTCTGTGCTTCAATTTCTGTATGAGGATAATAATAGCAGCACCTATGCATGCAGTTATTGTGAGGCTTAAATAAGATAGAATTTTAACATATGCTTGGCACATATGAAGCATCTAATACATATTAACTTTATTGTTATTATTATTGCATTGTTATTTTTTTCCTGAAGTTACACAGAGAGTATATTGCAGCTACTCTTGGTTGAGAGGTGCTAACTGCAGCTGCGGGTGTTGTAACAATGAACACCTATCTCTACATCCTTTCGGAGGAGGGATGCCATTGCTTTCAGTCAGGTAAACCAGGGTTCTCCAACAGGGGTCAGGTTTACCCCCCTCCCAGGGGACATCTGGCAATATCTGGAGACATTCTTGATTATTAAAACTGGGGAGGGGGTTTCTACTGGTATCTTGTGGGTGGAACCCAGCGTTGGTGCTAGACATCCCACAATGCGCAGGACAGCCTGTCTCCCCAACAATGACTCTTCCAACTCAAAATGCCAATCAATGAGGTTGAGAAACCCCGAAGAAAACAAATTGGTCACCAGGGGCATTACTACAACCATAGGTTATAGCCAGTTGTCTCTATGGCTTAAAAGCCAACTGTGATGCTCAGGGAATCAGGAATGTGCCCAGGAACTCGTGCTGAGAGCTGTCTGTTGGGGACAGAAGGGCTTTGCCTGACAGTGAAGGAGCTTGGTTTCTTTGAAATGCTTCTCCCAGACGTTGGCAGCAGATAATGTAGCTATAAGCCATGAAATCAAGGTCAATTTTCATGTTTACCAAAGAGTAAGGACCTAATCTAGTTAGTTCATACTTTGTCATAAGTATATCTTACTACCTCTTCTTAAAGAAAGCAAAAAAACAGGAAGGAAAAGGCTTTGATAAGATCAGAGAGGTACATTCAGAGTTGGAGCCCATCCTTGATACCACACCAGCAGAAAGTCTGTCACACTTCAATGACGATTCATGTCATTAGCTGCTAATGAGCACTTCCCAGAACAGGCTGCTTGGGCACGTGACTGGCTCTCAAAATTGATAGATCTGTGTCAGCGTTTCTAAGATGGAAGAGCTAAAGATTGAGTCCAGCTGACAAACCCAATTATGCCATCCTGAAATGCACAGTGGGGAGAGGAGAATCGAACATGGCAGCTGCATTAAAATGGACAATGGGGAGGATCCGTTTTCACTTAGCTGAGCTGTTGGCTGTAGAGTGGAGGAGCAGCTTGGCCTCCTCTCAGCAACCACTTGGGCTACAAAGTCTCTAAGTGCTCGAGACCATTTATCTTCCCCTACCACCACCACCACACTCCCGGTCAACCTACTATGGGAATTTAACCGTCCATCAGCCCACCTTACATTGGGGGATAACACTTTGATATAATCAGCGATATTTTCATCCTACTGTGCTTCTCATTACTCCATGGCTCTTCCTAAGATTCAAGCCATAACAAGAACATGTACTGATTTCCACCGGGAATGGGATATCCTGGCACAAACAGAAAACAGAGAGTGAAAGCCTTAACTTTGGATTTGGACAAGAAATTTGGAAAACTCTTATCAGGTTTGTTCCTATTCCAAAATATTAGCTAAAGTTTTCCAAAACTGAGGGTAAAGCGAAAAAGAGCAACAGATGGGAATTGGAAGGAGGTATATGTTGGTGGGAACCTATAAGGATCCTTGAGCTTTGGGAAGTTTGGAAAAGCAGAAAGCAATGGGTATCTTTTCTCCACCTCTGGATGAAATACAGAGAACAGCCAGATCTCAGAGTCCCCTGTGCCCAGCAGGGAACGGAAGGGCAATGGTGTGGAAGTGATGAGACATCTGGGCAAACAGGCTCCAGCCCCACGCCATTCCCATGTCTTCTGTGCAGTGTAAGGGGACAGAGAAGCAGCTGGGAGAGAATGCTGGCTTTGTTGTTGGAATCGACGAGGCGCACTGGCGGACTGCCTGTCTAGTAGCTCTGTTGATTTGGGAATGTTCTCTGGACATGTGTGTGCCTGGATAGCAACACAGACAGGTACGGATGACAGTGTGGCCCGATGCCCCAAGGACTGCATGTCTCACTCACCCTCAACCCCCAAGGAATGGACATGCTCCTCTGACTCTAACCAAGAGTCGTTCAAACCCGGTTCCCCACCTCGCGTGGGCGTGAGAGTCACCTAGAGGACCTTGAAAACACAAGTTACCAGACCCGCTCCTGGAGTTCCTGATTCAGCAGAGTTTCTGGTTCTGTAGATGTGGAGTTGGGCCAGAGAATTTATATTTCTGACGAGTTCCCAGTTATGGGTTGAATTATATCCCTGTTGAAGTCCTGGCCCCCAGGACCTCAGAATGGGGCCTTATTTGGTAATAGGGTCATTGCAGATGTCGTGAGTTGGAGAGTAGTCACCCCGGAGCACAGTGGGCCCCTAATCCAGTGAAACTCATGTGAAAATGAAGGCAGAGATCAGAATGCCAGAGTGCCAGCACACCACCAGGAGCCTTCAGAAGGAACCAAATCTGCCGACACCTGAAATTTATATAGAGAGAAAGACAGAGAGACAGAGTCCAAAGAAAAGCATATGTGACCAAATTTCAAAGTTTGTCAATTTAGGTGAAGGTTAGATAGACATTTGTGATACTATTCTATTAATTTTTCCACAGTTTTAAAATTCTTTGAGAAAAAAAAATTGAAAAAAAAAAAACAAAACCAGTGTCTGAATCCTACACTAATCCAATTCAGTCAGAATCTCTGGGGTTGCACCTGAGATCATCAATAGTTTTAAAAATCTCTCCAGGTGATTCTGATGAACAGTCAAGATGGAGACCCCCAGCTGCAGGCTCACCATGTCTCCACCTTCATTTTGTATCCCTCTTTCCACACTCTTTGTACTAAAGCCTTCTTCCTGTGCAACATGAAAAGCTCATTCCCACCTCAGGGCCTTTGCACTTGCTGTTCCGTCTGCCTGGAATGCTCTTTCTTCTTTCTTCACTAAGTGGGTTCCTTCTG
This sequence comes from Tapirus indicus, assembly GCA_031878705.1. NCBI lineage: Eukaryota > Metazoa > Chordata > Mammalia > Perissodactyla > Tapiridae > Tapirus > Tapirus indicus. The sequence goes on from CM062938.1 coordinate 7,137,202, forward strand.
GTTATTCAGGACTTGGCTCACGTTGGTTCTCATCCCTGTTCACCTTCCTTCAAGCCAGATACGACCTCACCCTCCTTCAAGTTCTCTGCAGCTTTCTGTTCCAACCACTCTTTTGTAATTTATCATCTCTGCACTACACTGTATGGATTTGCAAAGGTGGAACTACCCCTTGGTGCTCCATTCCTAGCCATGTCTGTGTTTTTGTAGTTCCCACAGCAACTCAAGATGCTTCTTCTCAGGTGGAAGGTCCATGACACACTTAATTAATGAAGACAGTAGTGGGCGGTAAGGCTCTGGGTCTCAGGTGATCTCGTGACTGCATGGGAAGCTTTTATGGTTCTATAAAGAAGTCCCTGGTGTTCGTAGGCAGGGAGGGATGAGACTGGTAATGAATTAAGTGAATTTTCAGATTTGCTGTCATTTCCCTGTTAATGACAATCATAATCGCTTAAGAAGGGATTTGTGGGACAGAAGCACAGTATAACCTTGGGTCTGGCTTTCAGGTTGGGCCACATTCAGGCAATTGACTCTTCTAGGAAGAAATAATCTCAACTCTTCTTTGACAAAGATAGTGGCAATAAAGATCTTTCCTGTTTGTCAGAGTGAGAGCCTAGCAACCCTCGCCTGGTCCCACCTTCTCGGCACAGACAGTATTTGCTGAGGTTTCTTGCCTTCTCTCCCCAACTGCACTTGAAATGTAGCTCCTGCAATTACCTCTGCTGAGCAAAGCCCATTAAGAAGTGGTCTTAAGTCAAGACCCAAAGAATTCATTAAGAAATTATATTTTTATCTGACAGAGACGGGGGGACTAAAAGGAAGAAATTTAAAAATTTCGCAGAAGCTTGAAGGCCGTTATATCAGGCTCTCCCTCCCTTGAGGTTAGTTGGAGCCACTGAGAGCGTTACTCAGAAGAGAGTGAAAACTTATCTGTATCTGGAAAAGCCTCGCACAAAATTCTGAAATTCAGTCGCTTGGCATCGCTGCTTCGTCCTTCATTCTTGAACTGTCTCCAAAAAAAAGCAGCCATGAGGCCTGTTGCTATGGAAATTGTTGACTTTTTTTTTTTTTTTTTTGCATAAGAAAAGTTAAAGAAAATGTTGCTTTAAAAAGCACCTGCAACTTTTTTCCTTGCTTCCAGATTGCTGTCATTTTGGCCATCTAATTTAAACAGTTCAGAGGTGTGCAATTCTGAACTGAATTGAACAAAGAAGTGGATTAAAAGAGAGGGGTGCAATTTATAGGATTCAAGTGGCCTCTTTTTCCCTCTCATTCCATCTCCTAAGGTTGTGTACTCTTAGTTCGTTGTTCTTCTCTCTGCCATTTCACTAAGAGCTTTCAAAGCCCTGAGTAAACATGAGGCAGAGTCATCTCCCTTTGTGATGTGACGGGAGGTGTTGGTGTTTAAGATGTTATGTCTTGGTCCTGGGGCGTTCCATATCCCCTCTAGCTGGCAGCCGCCAGCATCCATGTGGCCGCCGCTGAGAAACGCTTCCCGGGCTAGTGTGAGAAGGACTCGCCCTGAGTGCCCGCCGTTCAGAAACTCCAGAGAGAGTGTCTCTGTCAGTGTTCTGGCACTCACTGAAAAGTCTGTGGAATAAGAATGAACTCTCCATAGTGGAGTAAATGCTGATTAAAAAGCCCCCCCTGGGGATTTTACACTGGCTTCTAGAATGTTCTGCCTTCAAACACAGCCAAACCCCTGTTTGTGGAACATGAAAGGAGAGGCCACAAAACACTAAAGAACCACAGTAATTGAGTCATAATGAATGTGAGATGATCAATCTCTGTCATCATCAAAACCGCTGACAATTTCATAATACTGCATTTTCCTATATATCCTTTCCCCCCCTAACGCTATGAAAAATAAGAAGCAAAGGTGGACTATGTGAAATGGTTAGTGATCCAATATATACCTTTGGTCAAAATTATTTGCCCTCTCATGTACGTTAAGGTAACTCTGCTTTCAACAGATCAGATGCGTGATTCTGCCCACTGCCTGGGGGAAAATGTCACCAATTCTAGAGAAAGACTCACAGGGCAGTGACACGTGGGGTGGACCCTACCTCGGTCCTTCTGAGGGAGTTATTTGCTGAGCTCAAGTGTCAGAACTAAGAAGTTCTGGATCCCAGGCCGTGAGGGATACAGACAGACTTGCAGGCTTTCGGGTGAGCGAGCTGTAGACAAAAGATGGGTCTCGTCTGGGATGCAAGATTCGAGATGCTTGTACACCAGCAAGAGCTGAGCACCCTGTCTTTGTGATGCAAGTCCACAAGCTCACCCTAGAGACCGCACAGTGAGGGATACCAAAATTCCCAGATCATAAGACGCCCCTTCTTCCATTTTCCCAGAGGCATCTAAATTTCTCCACCTCATTCATATAATCAACTGTTTAGCAAATGTCTATTGATTGCGCGCAGTAGTCACCATGAAAGAAGACAGCATGGTGTACAGCACTTTAAGTAGATTAGCTCTGGAGATGTCTAAATTCTGAGGCCATCCTGTTCCTGATTGCTCTACATCCACCACTATTTTAGGTACAGTGCCCGTGCTCCAGAGGGTCCTGGGTCACGTGGGCACTTCCAGCCGCATTCAGGCCTTACTTAAAGTGTAATAAGAAATGACCTTTTTAAAATTAAAAGGCCTGGTAATACCTTCATAGTTTGCTTACGGGGACTGATTGCACTACTGTTTTCAACTATTGGCATATCTAAATGAATAAAGAGCATGCGGGACGCAAAAGTCCAAGGTCCAGGAGCCGATGTGGCTCTTTCTACCTCCAGTCCTTTAACACTGCTCTCATGCCAGGACTACATACAATGAGTGGGAGATAATTCCATCAAAGGAGTCTGGTGCCACTAGGAAAGGAAAAAAAAATGTTTTAAAAGAAGGATCTACATTTGATGCCTGGATTCGTATATAAGGGATGCACACAGAGATATGCTGATAAATGTTTACTAACCAGCTCTCTGAGAAGACGGAAAAAGACAACCCTATTTGTAGTGTTGGCCTATTTCTGTGGTGTCAGTACTCCCACTATTCAAGTTACCATGTGGTTAAAATTCCTGAAAATTTAATATGTGGGCCTTACAAGCCAGGATGAGCCGGCTTCAACACACCCTGGATGCATGTCGTTATTTCAGTTGTGTTATTGAAAGTGTATTATATAACCTTAAAACAAGGCTGTGTATGCCCAGTTTCTGAAAGAAGTGGTCTGTTGAGTGTTAGAGTTGGTAAAATTAAGGCTTTTTTTTTTCAGTTGTTACTTATGAATATGGACAGGAGGTCTTTTTAAAAGAGTGGACTGAGGACAACATTGTTAGTTGATAACAATTAATCAAGAACTTACTGTGTCTAAATGCTTCACGTGGATTATACTGTCTCACTAAATCCCCATAATGACCCTATGCAGTGGGTATTATTGTCCTGATGTTACAGGCAAGGAAATTGAGGCATTGAAGGTTAATTAACTGATCCAAAGTCACATAGCTAGTCATTGATGGAGCTGGGATTTGAACCCCAATGATATAGCCACTGAACTAAAAGGTATAAGAGTAGCTTTTTCCATAATAAACCACCTGCGAATTAGTGGCTTAGAATAACTATTTTTTTAGCTTGGATTCTATGGGTCTGTAATTTGTACTGTGCTCAGCTGGGTGGTTCTTCTGATCTTGGCTGGGCTCACTCATGTATCTGAGATCAACTGCCAGTCAGCCCAGTTGCTCTGCTTCTGTGGGTTAGCTGTCTGTTGGCTGGGATGGTGGGGACCTCAGGGCCATGTGTGTCTCATGATGGAGCAGGCTAACTTGGGCTTGTTCACATGGTGTTCCAGGACTCCAAGAAAGAGAATAGAAGCAAGGGTCCAGCTTGGACGGAGTCCAACATTGCTTTTGCCACCTTCTCTTGGCCACAACAAATCACGAGGCCAGCTTGTGTTCATGGAATGGGGAAATAGACCTCACTTCCTCATGGGGGGAACTTCAAGGTTGCATTGCTAAGGGACTCCTTAGAGGGAAGAAAGATTTGTGGCCATTTTTGCAATCTACCACAAAGGATAACCTGAACATAAAATTATACTTCTTGTTTCTCTTTTATTAGCCAATTCATCAAAATGTTGCTTAGCACATGGCTTAGGGTCTGGTGGCCTGAAGAAGTGTTTTGTTGAGCCTACACAGTATTTTAAAAATAAATTTTATTTAAGAATCTGGTTTTCTGTTTTCTCTTGAAAATCACAAGATCTGAAAATTGAGTCCATTTTTCTGCTCCAGTAGTTTGGAGCCAACTCCTGACTGCTTTGAGGGGCTTTTGTTCCCTACCCCATCACAGCTCCCACCACCCCCTCCAGGACCTCCCAGAGGGGCCTTCTTCACTTACTTCAATTACTCTCCTGACTCTTGGAGGCATTTTCATTTACAATTGCTACTTTAGCCTTTCAGTAGCTGTGTAGGCTTCAGTCTTTGGCTTCATCAAATTAATTGTGTTAACCTACTCCACTGCAAGAAACAAGCAGACCAGATAGCTTCTTATTAGTCTATGCTTTGAGTCTGTTTCCAGTTTATTAGGATGACTTCTCCATCTGGACTGAAGCCAAGATGAAACCTCATTCTTGTTTGATGTTATCACGATTCCATTATGGAGGAAGTAATAATCGTTTTCCAATATGTCATGTGTGAAGACGCAGTCTTATCAGGGCTTGGTTATGTGTGTATTCCAGTGTGCCCATCAGAGTACAAGATAATAATGCTGCAAATCATCCCAATATCTCAACCATGGCAGTGATTTTATGACAGGTGTCTTCTTAGCTATGCAGTGGGTGAAGTGAATAAAGCTCCTGCTTCCTGGTGAAGTAGTAACTGGAAGGTTCCATGTGGAAACTCTTTGCCAGGAGACGAAGGTATAGTTGACACCCAGAAGCAGATGGAAGGCAACTTCCTGGAAAATGGAATCAAGTTTAATACTCAGTACACTCCAGAATCTTCCAGTGAAATATCCACAATGCCTATGAAGATTTGGGGATCCAGTCTGCCTATAGAGGGATGTGGGGCCCTGAATTTCACAATCAAATTACTAAAAGTAGCTCCAGGTGTGGAGGGAATGCACTTTGCTTTCTGGAGCAGAGCTGTCTAGTAGAACTTTGCATGACAATGGAAATGGTCTCAGTATGTGCTGTATACAGTAGAGCAGGCTTTTGCTATCACTGGTTATTGAGCACTTGAAATGTGACTAATGAGACGGAGGCAGTAAACTTTGAATTATATTTAATTTTAATTTAAATAGCCACATGTGGTTAGTGACTCCCATATTGGATAGCACAGAGCATTCAGGAGAAGCTTGGTCTTAAACACCGACGCTGGGTGTTCAATGTCTAGAATAAATAGTAGTGTGAGTCCAACTCCTTTCATAGTTGGAGTCCCACGAAGGACAAGGCTTTGAGATCAGGCTGTGTTCCTCATTGCTCTGTCCCCTAGTCCCTCAGCAGAGGTGTCAGCTAACAATGACTGTTGCATGCAGATTAAAGGCTGATGAAATGCCCTACATTCAGGTAGATAATTCTTTCCAAATGTATGGTAAGCATGCCACTGGCAATATACCAAATTTTAGTTACTATCTGGATACGTTTCAATTTTACTATTTATAATTTGTCTTAATATGTCCAAGAAAATTATAATTAACTTATCAAACTATTGATGTCATAGATAAGAATTGAGGCTACATTTTTAAGAAGTCAGTTAGATTGAATTGATTTACAGATAAATACACATAAACAATGACATAGTTGGTGCTCAGGTATGACAAACATCGAAAACTCAGTGAGGAAATAACTGGAATTTAAGAAATGCTGATGTAGATGCTGGCACTTTTTGTGCTTTGATTATTGTTTCTTTTTTCTCTTTAACAGAGGCACATGTCTTAAAACATAAAATCTTGTCCTTCAAACCTTTGTGCAGCTGATTGAACTACTTTTTTTTTTCTTGTTTCATTTGGCATCTCTTGTGTTTTTTTGGAAGTAAGCCAAAAGTATGAATATTCATGACGCTGTTAAACAAGATTTTTATTGAAAACAAAAATGGATCCGAAGTTTTCCATTTGTGGCTCTGTAGTTGGAGAGTGAAAGCCTCATTGAAAGGTCAGCATCAGAGATTTTGGTTATTTGCCATTTACTTTCGCTGAGAATGTAGACGTTTTGGCTACTAAGGTGTTATCCCCTTTTGGAAAAAAATGCAAAAAAAGGTATTGTATTTATGTACTTCCATTTTCTATCCTTGAGCATTAGAGGAAGACAGGATAAGATGATTAATGAAAAGGGGGAAATATTTTTTTTCGGTTGTCCTATGGAAAGAAAAGAAATGGGCATCGAAGGCTAAAAACATACCTTCGATTTCTCTCACGTTCCCCTTTGCTTTCTGATTCCTAGAAAATTGATCCTCTTCATCCTTTTTAATTTGTGTTTGTCTCCGCCCGCTACCTTCTGAAGGAAGGAGGGCTGCATATTTTGTGAGGTTGATTAATCAACGCATTATTCTTCCTCGCACATTCCAGCAGTTCGGGGCTACCCATTTTTCATCAGACCTATTGTTACTTGGCAGAAAATAAATACACCATCAAAAATGTATTGCGATACCGACTAAAATATGAAGGGGAGTGAGCATTTCACTTGGGGTTTGCACAAACAATATTGATTTATGAAAGAGAAATTCCCAGGAGAGTCTTTATAATCAAACAAGTTGACTCTTGATTGGTGGGGTGAGTTAGAGGTTTTGAGCCATAAATCATTAATGTCTTCATTCATTCCTTTAGTTAATAAATATTTATTAAGGACCTACTAAGTGTGATCTCAATGTACTGGTGATACAAAAGTGGGCAGAACAGACAAAAAAAGGTTCTAATGGAACTTCCATTCTATGGGTGGGCAGTCAATTATCAGATAATAAAATATAGTAACTTCACAGTTGGGTGATAAGTGCAAAGGATAACAATTAAAACAAAAATTTAATTTTCTTAAGTATTCTTTGACCAGTCTTGTATCCAGAAATAATTTGAAAAAGAGAGAAAAGGCAAAGAGCTGAAGAAGCAGCAATTTTTGCAAGTGTACTTAAGGCAGTATTTCTGGAGAGTGGTTGGTCGTGCATTGCTGGAAGTCTATGGGTCAATATCTTTAAATGGTAATAATGACATATTTCGTGTTACAGCCACCTTCCATTTTTATCAAGTGATACAAGTTTTCCATTCATAATAGTAATATGAAGCTTCATTTTCTAGTAAATTTATATGTAAAAAAGGCAAATTGTGGGGGCCGCCCGGTGGCGCAGCGGTTTAGTCCGCGCTTGGCAGCCCAGGGTTCACGAGTTCGGATCCCGGGCGCCCGCAGACACACTGTCTATTAGCCATGCCGTGGTGGCGTCCCATATAAAGTGGAGGAAGATGGGCACAGATGTTAGCCCAGGGCCAGTCTTCCTAAGCAAAAAGGGGAGGATTGGCAACAGATGTTAGCTCAGGGCTGGCCTTCCCCACAAAAAAAAAAAAAAAAAAAAAAAAAAAAAGGCAAATTGTTGTAAAGAAAAATATTAAGTAAATTATAGAAGTTTCAGTATATGGATATGAGAAAATTTGTGAAGGGAATACACACATGGCTGTTCCAGTGAGCTGAATACATGTTTTCTGTCCAAAAATAATAAGTGAAGAAAGAAATGGAAGACAAGACCTTGCTGATTATTTAATTAGGGCGGTGTGACCAAGAGTCTCTACCGAGGTTTCGGCTGGCTCGTGATTCCCTGGATTGGTCAGACAGGGCTTAGCCAGGACGCTGGTCTCTGCTTCGTGCAGTATAGACTGGGCTTCCTCATGCAGCTGCAATTTGGGCTGCAGGCTCTAAGGTGGCCTCACCCCTCTGTCTGGTCTCTCAGCTGCGCCTTCTCGCTCCTTGTCCTCTTTCAACCTCTAGAATCTCTCTCCCTCCATATGGTCTCTCCAGCCTTGTAGCTGGGCTTCTTCATAGGGCCGCTCAGGACTTCAAGAGGACAACTGTAGGAATGACCGCATTCCAAGCAAGTCACTGGGCCAACCCAGAATCAAGGAGAGGGGCCGCCTGACTCTTGACGGGAGGACTTACAAAGCCCCATTGCAAAAGGACATGAGTAGGGGGAAGGATGGGGGCAGCCGAATTTGGTAAAAATCTACAACAGTCCACCCTCTGGAATTAGAAGCTCACTAGAACCAAGTAAGTTCGGAAACATCTAGAAAAAAGTGGATGACTTTGGCTAGTGTATGTGCGTTGGAGCAACAGACCTCAGGATTCAGGGCTGTTTCAGATAAGAAGAAGGCAGGGGAGGAGAATGGGCTCTTCGACCATCTATAGGAAACCAAGAGAGATGGGAAGATTGGCATGGCAAGAGTCAATGCCTTAGTACTTAATTGTGATAAAAATGCCAGTATGTGAAGAGACAGATGAAAAAGTAAGGCAGAATGTGTGGAGACCACAAGCAGGAGGTGGAGAGAGAGAAACAGAAAACTAAATGAACAAGATCTAGCCATGGGGTTCCTTTTTATTTGAAAGGAACATTTGTCTTTGCCTCTGCATATTTTTTCCCATCTAGATCAACAAGGAAGTAGTCAAGATAACCAAATTTTATCGTGAACTCCTTGGGAAGGTATATAAGAAACTCTTAAGTACATTTATGCATAGAATAATAGTAGAAATAACTATCATTTATCAAGTCTTTATTATAAGCCAGGCACTATGTTAATGCTTTGCACAAATTAACTCATGGGAGGTTAATGCACTGAATTTTTCAAAGGTGTAGAAATTACTGTCGGTTGCCTACCCAGCATCCATTTCCTCCATCTTCACAGATTCCTGATTTAGTTCAGGTGTATATATTCACCCTTCTTACCCATCCATGTGTCTCAGGGACTGTTGATCCCTCCCCTCACTCCAGAAGTGGACATGATTGTTTTTCTGGTTACTCTTGTTGTATATAAATTATCTGGAAACTTAGAAGCTTAAAACAACCATGTTGTTTTGCTCATGATTTTGTGGGACAGAGCTTGACTGGGCAGTTCTCTCTTGGGGTCTCCCATGAGATTGTAGAGATGTTGGTTGGGGCTGAAATTATCTGAGGGCTCTACTGGGCCAGCCATCCAAGATGGCACATTCAAATGGCAGTTGGCCAGCAGTTGGCACTGCCTATTGTCCGGGAGCTCAGCTGGCTGTCAGTAGCAGCCCTGTACATGATCTCTCCAATATAGCAGCCTCGGGGTGGTCATATTTCATACATGGCAGCCGGCTTCCCTCAGGGAAAGAATTCCAAGAGATCTTTTTTGGTCCCTAGCCTTGGAGTTCACACGCATCCTTTCTGCCATTCTCTATTGGTTGAATCTATTACAAGCCCACCCAGGTTCATGGGGAAGAGACATAGACCCCACCTCTTGGTGAAGGGACTGTCAAAGAATTTGGGGCCGTATCTTAAAACTCTCATAGCTGGTCTAAGGAAATCCCATTTCTTTCACCACTAATTGGTTCAGGAATGGACATGGGTCCCAGTTTGTGTCACTTGAGAGAAAGTTCCCCTTCTTTGGGTGTCATTGTGTCTGCTGTGACACCTAGAATTCAGCAGCCATTTGTTTACCAGCTTGAGGAGGAAGCCAACATGGGGGATGGCAGGGAGGAGAGAAGAAAGGAAGGAGAGTCCTTGATAATTGACTAAGTCTCTGGAGCAGCCATCTCTGAAACCATTGAGCATCTGTCATTTGAAGTAATAAATTTCTTTATTGGCTAAACCAATTTGAGTTGGACACATCACTCTCACCTTGGCAAATATACCTTAATATTTAACTCTTCTGACATTTGTGAAGGGGAGACAACTGTCAACTGAGTCTTCAAAGGTGTAGACCTCAACTATGGTCTTTTCACAGACCTTGGTGACTGGGATTCAGACTTTGGACTGTCATGCTGCCTCCATCACATTTGTTGACTTTGTGTAACAGACTTTGTGTGCTATTTGAAAGTCCTGGATCCAGGCCCTGTTTTCTTCCCTTCATTCTGGATGTCTTCGCATTCTTTCTTCTTCCTCCTTTCTCCATACCTCCAGCTCCGTCTCTGTTCATCTTGCCACCTCCCATCTTCTCCACTTTCTTTTGATGTTTTAAAACACCTGCAGGTCCTTTGCATACTTATGATATCCTTGTCGGAAGCCTGGAGCTCTTAGGATATAAAACATCATAGATATGTGCAATCATAGTTTTCCCAGCATTTCCTCTCAGGGTTAAATGATATTTCTGGGAACTATACATTTATTGCTGGGGCAGAAGATAAAATTAGGTCAAGGTGATTAAAAGAAGAGTGTTTTCTATTTTAAACGTGATACTAAATGAATATAAAATGGAAGGCCACAGAATCCTTTTGCCTTCTGACATTTGTAGAATTCATTTAAAAAGTAGATGATTCATCTGGTCTAAATCAAATCTGAACCAAATAAATAAAAATATTAAAGTCGTCCACGTTTATCAGCAAGGTGGCAGGTGTGGCTGTGTCCAATAGACCTGATATGATTTCTCCTTGCTGGGTCTTGGTATTTAATGAGTCACCCATACTGGAGAGACAGGTGCTTAATAATAGCATCTTGTATTCATATATCATTTTTATAATCCAGGAGATACTCAGGCTGGGCATTACTGTCCCCAGGTGAAGCACTCCATCTGTCAGTGGGAGGTAACTAGGATTGTTAGCAATTGGCCCACTCGTGAGTGGTCAGAGGGAACACAGGAGAAACATTGGGACGGAGGGAAAGGGAAACCCCACAACAGCACAGTGCTCCCCACCCACGGCCCCACAAAGCTCTGCTCAGCCTCTGCATGTTGATTAGCAAGCACCCTGGTCAGGTCTGCACCTCTGTCTCACTCCCCTGTGACCGTGTCCACTTGTCTGAGGACTTGGGCCGTCACTGCTGGCTCTGAGGGTCTTTTTTCTTTCCTCGGGAGGATCACCTAAAATGATGTATGTTTCATCGTGCTCACTCATCCCTAAAGCAGTGAAATCTGAGCTCTTAGAGGATCCCGTTGAGACCCAGTCTCTGGTTCCATGAACCCACAGTCCATGTCACATGAGGTGGATACTGCCCTTGACTGGGAGCTCCCTGAGGGTGGGAGCTGGGGCTCATCCACCCCGGGCCCCTGGCCTGGCCTAGGGGAAGAGCCAGGAAAACGATGAGTTGAATGGAATTCCCTTTCCTCGAAGGTTAAGTGACCAATCAAACGAAGCCGTCCTGCAGCCTCAGGACTCCATCTTGAAGTGAATGTGGCTCTTCCTGGAGCCCGAGTATCAAACCTTTCTCAGGTCAGCAAACGATGGTCTGAGCGCCAAATCTGGCCTGCCACCTATTTTTGTATAGCCCACAAACTAAGAATGGCTTGCACACTTTTTAATGATTAAAAAAAAAATCCAAAGAAGCATAATGCATGACACATGAAAATTATATGGAACTCGTATTTCAGCACCCATAAATGAAGTTCTGTTGGAATGCAGCCATCCCCATTCCTTTCTTCATCACCTGCGGCTGCTTCTGGGCTACGACAGAGCTGGGTGGAGCAGAAGATCATGTGGGTGGGTCTCTCATCCTTCCCTCCCTGCTCTGTGCACTGCTCACCGTGGCGGTGGAATTATAACTTGACAGCATCAATAACAGCTTGTGGAAATTGGTTTCCTCTCTTGTTATGAGTCCCGATGTAAAATCCTCAGTTTTGCCTCTCACCCTGGGCTGAATATTTACTCTCTGGACTTGTACAGAGTAAGTTTGCCAGCCCCTCCCCAAGAGCATGTGTGGCGCCTGCTCTTAGATTTCACACCCACTCTGACAGCATCGCGGTGTGAGTAGCGAGTGGACAGGAGAGACAGTGGAAGCTTTCTGGCTTGCCCTTAAGAGGAAATGGCCCGAGGGATTTGGGGCACTATTTCTCTTATTATTCCTGTCCCCCATGTGCAACCTCAACCCAAAACAGGAGAATAAAACCAACAGTAGGCAGATATATTCAAAAGCAGGTTTGTGCATAAACAGATATGGTCATGCGCCGCCTGACGATGTTTCAAAGACGGAGCTCGCGTACGACAGTGGTCCCATCAGATGAGTACCCTACAGCCTAGGGGTGCGGTAGGCTGTACCGTCCAGGTTTGTGTAAGTACACTCTGATGTTTGCACAATGACAACATCGCCTAACAATGCGTTTCGCAGAACATGTCCCCATAGTTAAGTGGCGCATGACTATATTCTACTGTGTCCTGGCTCCTGGCACGGGTCTGAGAGCTGATGTCCCCTCCCTCACTAGGTCCTTAGGACACAAGTAGAGAAGGGGTCCCCCGTCTCTTTGAAGAAGGCAGCTGATTCTGTCCCCTGGTAGGATTGGCCTCCAGGCAGAGAGCAGGTGGGTGAGCTGTCTACACACAGTGGTGGAGTTGGGGTAGTGTGAACCGATTTCCTGCCTCCTCGCACCTGCAAAAGCAGAGAAATTAACCATGAAAAGTAGGAACTTGAGGCCATGTAACTGAAAAAAAAAATTTTTTAAGAGTTCTTTGTGGTATTTTCCCTTCCCTCCCCCTCCTCTACTGTGACCACAGTGTCAGGAAAAATCTGAATTTTGGTACTCCAGGTAAGCTTGAGATGAGTCTTAGGCATGATCATGGCTTGAAACAAAGGGCTGCTCGGTAAATAAATCATGGGTGTCAAATCTAATTAAGTGGGTCTGCAGTGACGAGATCCGCCGTCTGAATTCAGTGTCACTCCAGACCCAGACTCCCTCCGGAATAGACGTGACCAAGTTCAGAAACAACAGATGTGAAAACGTGGGAGTGGCCTTCACACTGGTTGTTCAGCCACCTCGGCTGGGCTTCAGGGTGGGACCGTGTGCGCCTTACCCACAGAGGTTACGTTCTGGCCCCAAGAAATGATAGGCAAGCCCGTGAGTGGGAGACGGGGCAGACATCATTCCTTGTGAGAGAAAGTAACTTTCCCCCACCGAGATACAATGTTCTGCAGATGTGAACCTGCCTGTGAAACAGCGCCACTTAATTACATTGTTGGTGGAGCAGATTCCCACCATCAAGTCATTTTAATCAGCAAAGTAGAAACAGCAGACCTTGTCCTGTGGGTAATGAGTAAACATGATCTCCGTTTTATTGGTGCTTAAATGGCAGGTCGTGCGCACCCGGCCTGGGTGCTGAAAGCCCAGGAAACCAAGACAAAGCACGCAGGGACTAGGGAGCGATCGTAGGCAGTCGGGCAGGTGTCAGGCCAGCCCAGCCCACCTGAGCTCGCGCTTCCCCAGCGGCAGCTGGAGGATGCTCCTTGCAGCGTGGATTCAGCAGGCATCGTGCATCGGATGCTGTGCCGGGTGTTTGTGAAAGAGAAATGATGGAGATGGTAACCTCGTCCTCCGTGAGCTCGCGTTTCTAGTCCAGGATGGCAAATATGTCAGCTTTGATCTACTTGTAGTGAATGTCTCCAAGGATGTGTTGAGAAGGATTCCGAGGCCGTGTCTCAGTTGAGGAGAAAAGAGTGCGTTGATGGCTGACATCGGCTGTGCAGCAGGAGAGTGGCAGCCCGCAGACCACGTGTGCTATTTCGGGAACTGAACTCTCTCAGTTTCAGATAACTTTCGAGTCTTGGCAGCAGACACCACAAGACCAAAACATTGAGGCCCAGTGCTATTTCCAGATATGACTGTTTGATTTGCATGGAAATCTTTTCCTTTCCTTCTTTCTTTCTTTATGGAATCAACAGTGTGATGTGGTGACTTATAATAAGAAATGTATTTTTGGTCTTTGACCCTGTTCCTGGCACAGAGCTCCTAAAACCCGTGGAATTTCTTAAGTGATGAGACTGATAAAGGTGTCTTTCATGATGTTAATGAGGTGAGTTTTGGACAGCCCCCAGTCACCTAAGGATGGGGGCTGGGTGCCAGGGAAACCAATTTTCAGTCCCACCCCGCTGACCCCGGGATTGAGGCCAATGGCCAATGGCCAATGGTTTAATCAGTCCTGCTGATGTGATGAAGTCTCCATAAATCCCAAAAGGACGGGGCTCAGAGGGCTTCTGGGTTGGTGAACACGTGGAGATTTGGGGAGAGTGGTATGCTAGAGAGGGCCTGGAAGCTCTCTGCCCACCTTCCCACAGACCTTGCCCTCTGCATCTCTTTCATCTGGCCATTCCTGAGTAATTCATCTAGTAAGTAAAATGTTTCTCTGAGTTCTGTGAGCTATTCTAGCAAATTAATCGAACCCAAGGAGGAGGTCATTGGCACCTCCAATTTATAGCAGGTTGGGCAGAAGCACAGGTGACAACCTGGACTTGTGACTGGTGTCTGATGGGGGGCAGTCCTGTGGGACTGAGCCCTTTATCTGTGGGATCTGACACCATCTCCAGGTAGAGAGTGTCAGAACTGAGTTGATTTGTAGGACACCCAGCTGGTGTCGGATAATTGCTTGGTGGTGGGGAAAAAATACACATTGGAATTGGTGTCAGAGTCCTAAACAGGTATTCTTTGTTTCATATTTTTGTTTATATTATTTGACATAATTTACATACATTAAAGTGCACAGATCTTAATTATATAGTTTGATTACTTTTGACAATGCATATACCCATATAACCCACACCCCTATCAAGATAAAGGATTTCATTGTCCCAGAAAGTTCCCTCATGGTCCTTCCTGAGCAGTCCCCTCACCCCGTCCCGAACCAACCAGCCTTCTGATTCCTATCACCATAGATTAGTGGTGCCTGCACGCTGACTTCATAGGACTGGATTTATAAATACTATATACTATTTTAGCTGGCTTCTTTAGCTCAGCATTCTTTTTTGAGATTCATCTATGATGTTGCATGCATCACTACTTCATTCCTTTTCATTGTTGAGCTGCGGTCCATCCTACAAGTGCACAATTGGTTTACACATCCATCTGGTTGTTTCCCGTTTGAGCTATTATGCATAAAGCTGCTATGAGTATTTGTATACAAGTTTTTGTGTGAACATATGTTTTCTTTATTTTGGAGTGAAATTGCTGTGTCATAGGTAAGCATATGTTTCACTTCTTAAGAAACTGCCAAACAGTCTTCCAAAGTGGTTCTACAATTTACACTCCTACCAACAAGACAGAACAAAATGTAGACTTGTTTTCTTAATTTTGGTTGGTGGTTTCTCACGTAATATCCGGGAATCAGCAGTTTAGGGTTGTATAATCACTTCACTGTGCTGGGGACCCAGGTTCCTTCTAGCTTCTTGCTTCACCATCCTTCAGGTGTTTTCCTCCACAGGCTGGTGGTCCACCACCACGCACTGATTCCTCCCAGTGGAAAGGAGGAGAAAAGGAAGAGGAAGAGCTTACTCCTTCTCTTTACAGCTCCGTGGCTGGTAAATATTTAACAGCTGCATCTCAGATGGGGGCAGGGAAGGCTACTTTGTTTCTTTTGCCAATTACCATGGTGTGGATATTCCGCTACAGCCAATTTCAAGCTACCAACATGAACGGGGAGTTGAAGAGACCCACGGCACAGGCTGGTCTGGGGCTGCTCCAGCACACCGCAGCTTTAAGAGCACCATCTAAAAATTGTTCAGCCCTTCACGGTCGTGGGCTCTTGCTCCCTCCTGGAGTTTTTCCTGTTTAGCATCTCACTGGAGGGTGGGCTTGATGGAGACCTCGCCAAAGGAAAAGGACAGCAGGCCAGGGCAGTGCCTGGCTGCCGATGGCTCAGCCCACGGCGATTCCCTAATTTGAAAATGAGTAGCTAGGGAGAGCAAGTACATTCATCAAAAGTCTTGGACTTCTTTGTACTATTTTTTAAAAGAAAGTTAATGAAGGCATGTTTGAAAAAAATAACAATAACACCCTTCTCTAGGTGACCTTGTCAGTGACCCAAATTAAAAAACCATTTATCTTCTCTCTGTGTAGGTTTCACCTCAGAAAGTTGGCTCCTGGCAGCTGTTAATTAGAAGGGGGAAAAAGGAGGCAATTGGCATTCTAAAATCTTTTCCTGTGTGTTCTGATTCTCTTGGTTCAGGTGACACAACAGGCCTGACGGGGGACATAAGATTGTGCACCGGGAGGAGTATAATTAACAAAGAGGATGTTTGGATCTATAGACAACGGATAAGTGAGCACGTGTCCCATGTAAAGATGTCTTAAAATACTTTGAGTTATTTAAAAACTCTGTATAGGTCACACACACACACACACACACACACACACACACACACACACCCCTAAAAAATAAAAAGTTCTGGGAAAAGGATTTAGCCTGAATACTGTCACTTTGAGACCCCTGAAAAGCGAAGCAAACTTTTCATTGCACCTCACTTTGGGGAGCTCCCTCCTGGCTCCCCAGGACTGCTGTGAACAGTTGTACAGGTTGCTCACTGCTCACATAGACTCAGCTGAGGGGATGATGGGAGCTGAAATGCAGCCCACCCATTGCTCACCAAGCCAGGACCCCATGGGCCTGTGTCCGCCCAGATGAAACTCTTTTTTGTAATTCATTCACAGGCGATGTATGTGCTAGTGGCCTGCCTTCCCCACTGAAGCCCCTGGAAGAAGCTCACCTTTGCTTTGCTCCACTTCCCAAGGCCCATCTTTGCAAACTCCGTCCTCCAAGGATAGTGTACTTCCTGGCCTAGGACCCGCTCGTAAAATGGCTTCTTGGTTGGTAGGTCAGCGCTATCTGGGTGACATTTCATTCTGCTCCTGGCAGGTTTCTGCTGCCTCTTGTCCACACCATCAGATGGCAAACAGGACCTGATCTGGAGCACGTGGCTCGTGCTTGTGTGTTCAGCAGAAGGTGGGACCCTGCCTCACACTGCAATCTCGTCTCCTCCGGGCTCTGGGAAAAAAGTACAGTTTTCCCTTAGCATCTGTTTTTACAAAAGCAGAATTAAATACAGTGATCTATAGTAAGACACAAAGAAAAGCATCTGTGATAACTATGTGAGCCTTTCTTTATGCAACTTAGATTTATTGAGCAACTACTATGTGTTAGGTGCTCTGATAGCATCTGTGGACCAGACAGTCTACGAATCCTGTCTCCCTGGAGCGTATGTTCCTGTAGTGAGACAGGTATGATAAATAAGTAAATAGTCAGACATAAGATCATTTCAGATACCAATGAGTGTTTTGAAGACAAGAAAGTAGGACTGTGAGTGTGGTTATTTTTGACTGGGTTGTCAGGGACCTTCTCCCTGAGCAATGACGTTTGAGCAGAATATGATTGACAGGAGGGATCTGGCCGTGTGGAGGGCCACATCTGAGGGGAGGGTGGACCAGGTGGCCGATGCCAAGGCCTTGCAGTAGGAACAGGCCTGGCATATTCGAAGGACAGAAGGGTGATTGTGGCCGGAGAGTTGAAGGAACAGCAGGCGAGGCCCAGCGAGGAGTCTGTGTTGTCTTCATGCCGGGGAGGGATTTCCCAGCTCTCCACTATGTTCCTGTCTTGTACCTCCAGCCTCACATGTGATGTTTCCTTTTGGATATCTACTGTTCTGCTGTTTTATCTCAAACTACACTGACAAAGCAAAACCCTTGGTCCATCACCCACACGCTCCCACTGCCACCCCCATCCCACAAAAGACAACCCAGCAGCCATGTCTTCCACCCGAGGATTCTCCATCTCTGTGAATGCACCGCGATCCGCTCCGGTGCTCAGGCCCCAAGCCCATGAGTCAGGCTGGATCTCTCCCTTTTTATTGCTCAGAGAGTCCTGTCGACTCCATTCTGAAATATGTCCTGACTTCGACCCCTCACCTCCTCCACCATCTCTCGACGCCCAGCCTCCATCATCACCTGCCTGGACAACCTCAGTGCAGCTTGATTGTTCCCCGGCTTCGTCTCCTTTCCATGATCTATTCTCCCAACGCCAGCCAGGGAGGTTTTCATACACCATGACTCAGAACATGTCAACTCCTTCTGCTTACAACTCTCCAAAGTCTTCCCGTCATATTTGGGGTGCCACTTTGGATGGGAGTCCCTCCCTCTGTTCCCAGGACTTTGAGTGATATTTTCTATTTCCCCTGTGGGTGCTCTCTACCCTGTGATGTCCAATGGGCAGGGGTTGCCTCCCCAGCTCCTGACCAGTGCCTGGCACATGGGAGGTGATCAATGACCATTTGTCAGGAGAATTATCTTCCAGAGTCATGAAGAGTCTCAAATGAAGTTAGTCCTTCACTGGGAGCTACTGAGAATTCTCTCCCTTATAGAATCTTGGAACAGGGCAGCATGCTACCATCATAGATAAATCCTTCAGGGAGAATTTAAAAGGTGGGATTCAGAGCAGATCGTGTGGAGGCATCTGCAGATCTGAGTAGGAGACAAAGATAACTTATGATAGGCAATTGAAATGATCCCTGGAGAAATAACACTGCAATTGGACTTTTTATTTCCCTATTTGAGCATTCATTGTTTTCACTTGTAGCTCTTGTGTGTATCTTTCTGGTTTTCCCAGAACTGTTTATAATGTGAGGTATCAAAGTGAGATATTTATATAAAAGCTCAGCTTTCACCCAGGTGGACACAGGGAAGGGCCTGGCAGCCCCGTGGAGCTCTCCTGCTGAAGGGAAGCCAGACTCCAACCCTTTTATTTCTTCTCATTTTCATTTTTTCTTTAATTTCATTTAGGAACTTATAAAATTTCCTAAATCAGTAGTTGTACCCAAAAATGTCCAAAGGCCTGTGTGTGTCTAAGCCAAAGAAGGCAATAATTTGTAACTTGATGAGAGTCTATGGATGTTTATTTTGGTGGAAGACAACTTTGCTTGGCTGTGTCAGTTAGGAATACTTTCGGCTGCAAGTACCAGGATGGCCAAGTCACAGCAGCTTAGACAAAGAGGGGGCTCTTTTTCTCGTGGAACAATGCACTGGGGGGTGGGGAGCCCATGTGGAATGGGTTTGGATGAGTATATCTGCCATGCCCTTGGTCTCCCCTCATGCCCACAGGCGGCTGCTCCAGACACCAGGCTGCTATTCCAGCAGGAGGAAGGGAGAAGTAGCATCAGCTATGACTCCCCCTCTTCTCAGAAGCTAAAGCCAGCCTGGAGGTCTCCTGGAGACTTCCAATTACATGTAGCCATGCAGAACTATGTCATGTGGCCTCGTCTGCCCGCTGAGGAAGCAGGAGAAATCAGTACTTCTTTCTTTCAGCTTCTATAATGGTGGCAGAGGTGGTGGTTTACCAAAAACACGTACTTCCATTCCCTTAGTATGGAGTTGTCCCCAGAAGTGGCTGCCTGGCCAGAGACTATGCTCCCCCACTCTTCTTGCATCAAGGTGGGTGGGTCATGAGCATTGGCACTTGCCAGTGTAAGGTGAGCAGAACTGGCATGTGTCACTCCCAGGCTCAGTCTGTGTGCCTTCCCCACTCTCTCTTCCCTTATCTGCTGGCCAGATGCAGAGGATACTGAGGCCTTGGGGGTGGGCAAGCTCCAAGATGGAAGCAGCCTGGACCTTTGATCAATGACCATGTGCAGGAAACCCACCATCAACCTTGTGCCTGCATTGGACTTTTATGTGAGTCATAAATGTGCTTTTATTGTGTTAAACCATGGAGATTTGGACATTTACTTTTTCTAACAACTAGCATCCCCCTCAATAATATAGGTATTTCAACTGGCAAGGAAGGAGACCTGGAATAGTATTGAATTATTAGCCAACAGTGTCTATTAAGTTCTGTCCAGCCACCTCCCAGTCTCCCAGTGTCGATTCAGTCAATGCTTTCTCCATTTCTACCCTCAGTCATTCCGATTCTTCCAGCTCCCCGCCACTGCTGGCCTGGGAGATGCTGGGCATGAGCGCAGGGAGCCTGTGCATTGAGTGGTTGTTTCCAAGGGTGATTCCTCTTCAGGACCGACACACCAGTGAGGCAAGGACGGCCTTGGACATCACTGTCTCACCTACATGCACCACAGTTGGCCCTGCCCACACCCCAGTGGAGCCACACCTGTACAGCAAGAGCCCGTCCCCTGGAACTTAGTTAATTGGACCAGGAGTGGTGATCTGACCAAGACTGGGCCATCAGATTCTCTCTCAGGGCATTTGGAAATAGAATGCAAGGACAACACATAACTGGGAAGAACAGACTGGAAGGCTCGATTGACTCAAGGGTCCCAGGCATCATTTGGGGGCAGCCATGAAAGGGACACATGCAAGTGAGTCAGCAAAGAAGTGATGTTTCAGAGAGACTTGAATGAAGCAGATGAGAGAGGGAGGGAGGGAGGTGAGGGGGAGAAAGAGAGGAAAGAGGAAGACAGAGGTGCAGGAGGGCCGTCCAGTTTCCCCAAGGCTTCTGTGCCATCTGGGTCATGTTCCATGAATCCTTGGCCATTCTTATGCAACACTAAGTGGGTTTCTCCATCTTCCATCCAAACAAATCCTGTCTTAGAACCTTCAGTCATGAGACTTCCATCCGTACAGGCTGTTCATCATCCTGATCATTCCTAATTTATTTATTCACACAACAAATATTTGTTAGCACTTTCTATGTGAAGTCTGCCAACACGAGACCAGCACAGCCTCTGTCCTCCCGAGGCTCCTACTCGAGGACCGTTTGGGGTTTTCTGTCTCATCATATCCCAACCCCAGGTCTGCAGTCAGGAGCAGTGGGGCAAGACTCTGCTTTGGTACGGTGTGAGGGTTCAAAAGGTTCCTTAGGTCAAAATAATACCCACGACTGCCCCATTAATCATGCCCTTTAGTTAAGACACAAAACCCAACTAAATGCATGCCGAGTTATCAGCCGTCGGTACTGCAGGATGTGCTGTGTATATTTGCCAGCTGCTGACATCTGCTCACAGGGCTGTGAGAAGGTGAGCTGGGACACGTGGAGGAGAGAAGGCAAACAGGTAAGGAAAGGGCTCTCTCAGGAGGAGGGCAGGAATCAGGGGAAGGCAGGCGAGCCAGTCACCTCAGCTCCAAATTTAAGGGGCTTCCAAAGACTCGGCAATGAAGGTAATATTTTAATGCACTATTTTAAAATTCAAGATTAGTGCCAAAAATCCATAATGAACAAAATATCAATATTTTAAATAAATACAGGGCAGGGCAGGGAAGTGGGGTTCCAAGTGTAAGAAGGACCCAGAAAGGAGATGGAGATTCCAGGCGTGAAATGGAGAATTGTCACCCACTTGTGAAGAGAAGAGCACATAAATGAAGGACATGAGGTGACTGTCCTCTGGGAACTACAGCCCCAGGGGTCCACGTTGCTCTTGGAGAGAACCATCGTATAAGCGAAATCCTAGAACAGAGGGAGCAAAAATGGAAGCTGTTGGCTCCATTTGACCTGTGAGAATGGTTTGTTTAGCTCATATGAAGTTTCCATGGTGCTAATTCAGTTGCCAACATTTAAGCTTTTCATTTGAACATTCAGCTTCCTGTATACTTATGGAAATGCAGCATTTCCAGCAATATGGACCACCTGGAGCCCAGTGGAAGCCGATCCTTCCTCCAGGTCATGATTTTCTCACACCGGGATGGCTAAACCTCTTAAGATTACTGTTATGGCCCCAGCAGGTGTTCAGGTTGGGGAATGTGACCCACAGCTTCACATGGAATGAGACAAAGCTCTAAAAGTACTGAGGAGGGAAGTGTTGATTCACCCCCGTAAACCAGGTGAAGACTCTGGCCGCCTTGAGCTGGCGCTTGTGTTATGAGTCAGATTTCACCACGATGAAGGAGGGGGTTTGCAGGTGAAGGACAGAAGCTGTGCAGACTCTAAGGTCTGGGTGCGTGAGTAGAGAAGGTGGAATTGTCTTCTGTTCCAGCTGCCATTGAAACCCCCATCCAACTGGGAGTTCACTGCGTTTATATTGCAGGCAACAGACCCATTGCTAATTTGGAAAGAAAATCCTCCTTATGAACTATTTATACCCACTATCATCTCATACTCCGGGTGTGTTTGGGTGGTTTCCTCCCTAATCGCTTTGTTTGGGAAATTAAAAAAGATGCTATTGGCATGCGGAAACAATGGGAGCACAGCAGCTGCCAGAGATTTTCTTCTCTGCACCAGCAGGAAATTCATATTCTTAATAAAAACGCCAAATTGTCATGTCTTGTAGAGAGTGAACATTATGGAGTTTTTGATGATAATGGCTGTGCTGGCTTGGGCTACTGCTTAAATGATTGAATTAAATTAGTTTATATTTTAAGGAGGTGGCTAATCAGAGGCCGATTGTTACGGATGATTGTGTGTCAATTGAACTGAGCTTTGTTTTCTTTCCCTTTCTTTCCACTTGTTGTTAATCTGTGAACTGGAACTAATCTGCTCCAAGCTGGCCTCTAAACCTCTCGGTAGCAGGAGTCAGGTTCAGATTTGGGGCCCTATGGAAACAGGGACTTCCCCAGCACTGGCCTGGGGCTCATTTGGAATATGCTCCTGGATTATTTGGTGGATGCTTTTTAGGTTTCCGCAAAGCATGTGGCATGTGGGAGAGAGCAGGATAAGAAGCCAAGACTGGAGTTCTAATACGCCTCCTCTGATGAGCTGTGTTAGGGACAGGCCCCCCTGCTCTCCCCAGCCCTCCATTTCTCCATCTGCAAAATCTGCACATGCATCCGTCCATCTGTCTGTCCATCCACCACCAGGTGTTAGTCCCCACCCTCATGAGGCCTACAGTCCAATGGAGGAGACAGGCGTAGATCTGACGGGCTCACAAATAGGATAAAGGGTGCAAATAGAAATGTGCAAGGTGTTGCTCCGGTGGTAATGAGAGGGTCTGGCTCTTCAGGGAGTCACAGAGGGGCAGGGAAGCATCTGATGATGTCACGATGCTGGTCAGTGCCGAAGGCTGGGCAGGTGTTGGCGCACCTGTTCAGGTGAACACTCAGTGAGCAGGATGAGGGCGTTAACTGTGCAAAGAGAGAGTGGTCCAGCAGAAGGCCCAGCCTTGGGGGGAGAAGGATTAGGGCAAGTTAGAGGCACTGCCTGAAGCCCTGGGGAGGGGGCCCTGGGGAGGCAGGAGCAGGGTGGAGCCAGGCTGGGACCTTCTCCTAAGAGCACAGGGAAACCATTGAGTAGGGGAGGGATCAAATTTGCATTTTAAAAGGATCATTCTGACTGGCCACGAAGAGAATCAATGGGGAAGGTTGGGCAAGGTCAAGATTTCCCAAAATGTAGTGGGTGTACACCAGTTTTAGGTGGTACATAAACATTCTTATGTATGCAACTATGATTTAGTTGTATGTGCATTAGGAAAAAAAAATCCTATCACATAAAAATCTGTAATTGCACAGATATTATTGCCTCGGACAAAACTTATAAAAATCACTTAAAATGTTAAATAATAATATGAGTTATAGTTCTAACAAAAATCATGAAAATACTCAAAAGACTAAGTGTGGAATATGTTGGACTTTATTTCTAACTCTGTGATGTTCTGGTTTCTTAGGTCTTAGAAACACAAAGAATTAAACTCATCCCTTGTAGGCAAACACACCCCCTTGGTTGAAGTTAGATCAAACCCTTAGGGGAGGCAAAAGGAATTACTGACTGTGGTTTCATAACATGAGGAAGTGGAAATATTTCCCTCTGACTTTTTAATTCTATCCCAGAAGCTTAAGCCATTTACAGAAGAGATCTACTTTCTCTGATCATATAGATTCCATTTAAAGCAGAGTCTCTCAACCATTTTTTGTGATACATGGAAATACATTTTACATTATGACTTAGAACACATATAATAAGTGTGAGTGCACAAAGCAAGCAATATCATATAACGTGTATATCATATCTTTGTATGTATATAGATATATACATACACCCATACATATGTGTGTGTATTTATATCTGAAATAAAGTATTATAAAACAATATCTACTTTTGTGTGGCAAACTGATATTTTTCTATTCTCCTTCATTACTTATAAAAGACTGCTGGACACCCACTAAACTGATTTCAAATCCCAGAATGGCTTGCAGCATCTATCTGAAAAACACTGATTTGAAAAGTTGTGTGTTCTAAGTGGAGAGGTTTCTGAAAAGCTGCAGTGGAGTGTGTGTGGGCAGAATGCCAGACTGGCTGGTGGCCATTCATTGCATGTTTGCTGGGTGACGAGAAGAGGAAGGGTCATCCCCAAGGCAAAGAAAGGGGCTTGCTGACTCGCCACTCTGTCCGGGTTATGATGGATGATTTCACACCTTCTGTCTGAGTTTCCTGTAGTTCCGGGACCAGCCTTCAGCCCAGTTTCACTGACTTCTCTTTGGTTCTTTAGCCCAGGTGGGGGTTAAAGGATTTTCTGATGGCTTGTTACCACCTGCTTCTCTGTTACCTCCTGGTCTGAGCGAGCCAATTGTCTAACAATTGCTACTTTGGAAGGAGGATATACAGGAGAGTGGCGGAAAGGACTAGAGGAAGGATGGAGTTACTAAAACAAGCGTGGAGCAATCACATACACGTTGAAGAGCCGCTCAGATCCCACTGACAACAAGCCACACCCGGCTGGGCAGAGAGGGAGCAACCAGACTGTCAGGTGAATTTACTATACAAGAGGAATGCATTCAAATTTAATAGACCCCTTGAATTGGGTGGGCAAACTTTTTCCTAGAGGGCCAAATGGTAAATACTTTTATTTTTGCAAGCCGGAAGCTCTTTGCCAGCCTATTGCAAAAGCAGCCATAGACAAGACATAAACAAATGAGTGTGTTGTGTTCCAGTAAAACTTATTTACAAAAATAATCAGCAGGCTGGATTTGGCCGGCGGGCCGTGGTTTGTCAACCCCTGCCTTCAATCGTACATCCTTTCTGTACTTACACTTTTCTGCACTAGACTATGTTACAAGCAATCTTTGAACCCGGGTTTCTCAACCTCGGCACTGTTGATGTTTTGAACCGGGTGCTTCCTTGTGGTGGGGGCCGTCCTGTGCACTGCAGGGTGCTGGCAGCATCCCTGATCCCTACGACTACATGGCAGTGTGGAGATAACCAGATATGTCTCCAGACCCCGCAGAGTTCCCCAGGGGCGCAAGGTCGCCTTCAGTGGAGAACTCCAGCTTTAAACCCTCCCCCGTGTTTCCTTTCATGCTGTACTTGCTGTGCTTGGTCCCTTTGGCCAAGATATTATGGCATTTATTTGGGCATTTGGAAGTGCAGACTGCCCCTGGGTGTAGCTTACAGGATTAATTCTGACTGTGGTCTGAATCTTGGTCTTCCATGTTCTGAACAAAATGGAAGGGGTTTGTCAACCCCCTGCCCCTGCCCCTGGGCACAGCTGTGAAGAAGAGATACAGACATACAAAATAAGAGTTTGAAAGCTAGCTGTACTAGACAGATTTAAGATGAGAGGAAGGCTTTAAGCAAGAAGCAACATCGTGTAGCATGGTGCTTGCATGCACAGATTCTGGGGCAACACTGCTTGGGATGTAATCCTGACTCCCACACTTGCTGGCTGTGTGACCTTGGGCAAGTTACTTGACCTCTCTGTGCCTCTGTCTTCTCATCTGTAAAATGGGAATAATGTTAATCCTTACCTGACAGGGCTGTGTTGAACATTGGATGAACTGATATCTCAACGTGCTTAGATGGTGTCTGGCCTGAGGTAAGCACTCTGTTTGTTAACTAGCATAAATAAAATGAACGCCAAGGTAAAGAAGGACAGTTTGCAGTCCAATGCCTGGCATCACTAAATTAGGAAATTTGGAAAGATTTGGTCGGTATGGAAAGCAGGATCCTCAATGCCCTGAGAATCAAATCTTGGTGTGTAATTATGGGCTGGGGTGTTGTGGGGTGACACTGATGAAATAACCCTCTCCCTCAGCCCTGGCATTTCCTAAGAGATGTGCACACGAGTCGCCTGGGGAGGTGCTGGTGTATCCAAGGCCTCTTGCTATAGACTGTGCAGGAGGAGCATGGGACTCTGCTTTTTACAAGCCTCTGGGCCGATTCATGATGCTGGTGTGCAGATTGGCACCTGGGGCTACATGAGACTATAAGATGGACAGACTGTTGGTGCCCCATGCATTTCTCTACCTGTTCAGCCGGTTCTAAATAAGCGGTCTAGTCCCCCCTCCCGGGTCTGTGTGTCAGATTACACGCCTGCTGTGTGGGGTGCCAGCAGTTCTTGGGCAGAAAGGTCCCTAGAGCCACACAGTTTGGGAGATATTAGATTAATCAAAAGGAGCGAGGGTTCTTTATTCCTGGACTCCCCAGAACCTTAACAGGCCATTGCGCATGGGGACTCTGGGGGGCTGTAGGTCGAAGTTTCCCTCTACCTTCTATGGAACATGCATTAATATGGTACAGCTCAGGAAGGGCCACCTCGAGAGCTCTCCCTCCACGTCTGGGCGGAGAACTTTGGTGCAGCTGGGCAGCTGACAAGAGCTTTGATGGTGTCGAGGCACGTCCTCGGTATGTCACGTTCCCTGCATTAACGATCAGTGTCACAGCCCTGCTGTGAATGTCAAGCGGGGATGATATCCATATTGGAATTAGTGACATCTATGCTTGACACCTGGACCGGGAACTGAACAGGGAGCAAAAGACCTCAAGCATCAAAGGGTCAGCTTTGTCCTTTGTCTAAGTCCATCTAGGCTGCTCTAACAGACTGGCATCGCCTGGGGGGCCTAAACCACAAACACTGATTTCTCACAGCTCTGGAGGCTGGAAAGTCCATGATCAAGGCACCGAGAGAGGGCGCTCTCTGGGGTCTCTTTTGTAAGGATACTAATCCCGTTCATGGGGGTTTACCCCTCATGACCTAATCACCTCCCAAAGGCCCCACCTCAAATACCATCACGTTGGGGGTTAGGTTTCAACATATGAATTTGGAGGGACACAAACATTCAGTCTACAGCTGCCTTGACTCATCCAGGAGCAGACAGGCCAAGCTCCCTTGAAGGCGTGAACTTAAGAACAATTTTGCTCATCCTACATCCTGAGTATAGGCCGGCGCCTCCTGGTGTAGCCATACTTGAGGGTCATGTGACCAGGAGTCTACATTATACACAAGGTCAGGCCGTGTGTTAGTCTCCTCGGGGTGCTGTAACTAATTACCATAAATGTGGTAGATTGTAACAACAGAAATTTATTCTCTCTCAGTTCTGGAGGCTAAAGCCCGAAATCAAGTTGTCGGCAGGGTCGGTTCCTCCTGGAGGGTGTAAGGGAAAATCTGTTCTTGGCGTCTTCCAGCTTCTGGTGGCTCTGGGAGTTCCTTGGTTTGCATCACTCCAATCTCTGGCTCCAGCTTCTCCTCCTTCTCCTGAGCTTTCTCTGTGGGTCTCTTCTAAGGATACTTGTTGATGGATTTAGGGCTCACCTGGATAAGCCAGGATGACCTCATCTTGAGATCCTTAATTTAATTACATCTGCAAAGACTCTTGTTCCCAATAAGGTCACATTCACAGTTTCTGGGACATGGATGTAGTTTGGGAGTCACCATTCAACCCCCTACAGTCCAAGTCATCTTGAAAAGTGCTGGTGCTGTTGATAACATCTCGTGTCCGATATACTGATTCTTTGCATGGATGGACCATTTTGTAGTAAAACTCCAGAACAGTGGTTCTTAAACCTGAGTGAGCATCAGCATCTCCTGAAGGACTTACCCTGCCCAAGGTTAAAACACAGATTACTGGGTCCCACCTCAGAGCGTTGGGTTTGGCAAGTCTAGGGTGGGACCTGAGAATTTGCATTTTTAAGTTTTTAGGTGATGCTGATGCTGTTGGTCTAAGAACCACACTTCGAGAACCACTGGCTAATAGGTGTTCTTTAGGAGGGAATTCACAATTTGCCGGTGGTCTGTGTCCCTGGATATAACTCTAACTCCCTAAATTGTTGCTCAAAAGCCTCGCTGCCTTTCGCACACACTGTGATGCTCCGGGAAAGCCTCACCCTGAGGATGTCACTGGTCCATAAGAGTCATGCAGCCAACTGCTAGAAAGGCACATCTTCAATGGAGACACAATTTATTTTGCAGCCAAGCAGCAGAACAACACTTCTTAAATTCAAACACATTTTCTTAAGTAAGATTACAGTGACAACAGAGGTAATATTTTGATATTTGTCACAGTAATTAGAATGCCCGATGAGAATGCTCATTGAAGTGGAGAGAATTCTGACATCCCGGGCGGGGAAATTACAACGTAGCCTGTTTGCGACACCCCATGCAATCCCTTATTTTTGTTATGGATTCTGGCATTGTGACTGTGTCTCTCCTTTGAGTACTGGTCTGTTGAAAACTTCACAGTGGCAAGCTGCACAAATTGGTGAAAAATAGTAATCTCTGAAATGACAGCAGCTTGGTGTCAAACAACGGGAATTGTCCGCGTCTTGGGTTCTCTGTGTGTGAGCAGTGGTCAGAAAACGCCCTTTCTGGAATCTTCTCGGCTCAGGACAACGGGTTGCCCAGCACCTCCTCCCTCGGAGCACAGGCGAGCAGCAGTGAGGCCATGTGGAGGGAAGCAGGGGTGACGAGGCGGGGGTGTGGTAGCAATCCTGCAGAGAAGCTGGGGGAAGAGCGTGGTGGGCTATCAACCCTATGAGGCCCGTTTCCAGACTTCAGTGCACAGCTGGCAGGTGGAGAAAGCAGGTAATACAGCCAGGGGACAAGGGGGCGGGTGGCGCAATCACAATAGCCCCCCCACCCCCACCCCACATGCCATTTCTTGGGCATCCGAAGTTATTTGCAATTTTTTTCCTGATAAAGATGACTGAGGCTTAGACACAAAAGGCCACATCCTGTATTTATTTTCATTCCATTTATACATAATTCCATTTATGCAAAATGTCCAAAATAGCCAAATCCACAGAAACAGAAAGTAGATTAGTGGTTTTAGGTACCTGGGAGGGAAGGAATAGGGAGGGACTGCTAATGGATGCAGGTTTCTTTTTGGGGTGATGGAAAATGTCCTGGAATGAGAGAGTGGGGATGGTTGCACAACTCTCTGAATATATTAATGCACACTGAATACACTTTAAAATGGTGAGTTATATGGTATGAGGATTATATCTCAGTAAAAAAAAATTATTCAGGTTTAAGATTATACTGAAGACCACTTAATCCAGAAGGGGGAAAAAATGTAGAGAAAAAAGGCAATCGTGCGGTCAAATCTCCTGTCTTTTATTCATTCACATTTTTGTAGTTCTCTTAAATATCTTAAAACTAGCATTTGTTGAGCACTTAATACGTGAAGAGTGAACACGGTAGGATGCAGGCTCCAGGGTGCGTATGTAATGTCACTGAAGCCTCTGGCTCTTCCATCTGATGCGGGTCCTGGGTCAGCCCATTTTACAGGCGAGGAAGCCGACACGCTGCCTGCCCAGGGCCCACAGCTGGCAAGTACCACATTGGGATTGGCCCAGGGAGGTAGGTGGCTCTCTTTCCCTGCTCATTTCCACATCTTCCAGGTGCAGAAATTTCTGCCCTACTGGGGACTTTTGCTCTTTAACTATCCGGGCAATGAATCAAGACACTTCTGGACCAGGGGCTGCGAGTTAGCGGTTGAGTGCCTGCCTCACTCCTGCCAGGCAGCAAAGGGCAAACTCACCTTTCACGTTGCTCTCTGAGTTACCGGTGACTGGCGGGGGGCCACCAGAAAAGGCTCTCCGTTGATTAATTTACTTGGAACTGAAACAGCCAAGTCTCATGCCTGTGCCCACAAGATACGGATTCCTCATTCCTGGGACTGGGTGTCATTCCTTGCAATTTCGGGAAAGGACTACAGCATGCACACGGCAGCACAGAGACAGCTGGGGAGCTATCCTCACGTCTCAACGTTTGTACAATGCGGAAGGAAAGCGAGGCCACAGAAAGAGGCTTAATGACTCTGGGAGACTTGAATGAGACAGAAAGGATGAAGCAAAGAACACTTCTCACGTGCCTTGCAGCTGCCTCCAGCCTGGAAGCAGAACATTTTCTGTCTACAACATAAAGGCATGTAGGGAAAAACCTCCTGTCTGATCTGATGTTGATGGTGACTGAAATACAGTCAGTGTTAGGGGAAAAACCCACAGAATTTGGTAAAAGTCTCTATCACACTTAACTCTTTAGATCTTAGCATCATGTAACCCAGGGCTTCTCAGCCTTAACTAAACTATGCAATCACTTAGGGAGCTTTATAAAGAGTATTCGTGCCTTACCCCCAGACCAGTGACTTCCTGATCTGTGGGAGTGAGGCCCAGGCGACAGATATATGTGTCATACAGCCATAGTTGAGAAACATTTGATATTTATATTTGCCAACCGTATTTCCCAAGTGAGGAATTTTATTACACTTTCCACAATCTGTAGGACAGAGTCTCAATTATCCACATAAACACTGATCATCCAAACCTGTGCATAAAATAAGCCTCACATTCACTTTGATTTAGAATATTTCACAATTATTTTCTCCAACAACATTAGCTTCCTGCTTATGGTTCACTCACGTTTAATTTAAAGTCAATTGGTATATCAGTTAGCTACTGCTGTGTAACAAACCACCCCCCAAAACTCAATGGCCTACAACAACATTCACTTGTCATTTCTCTCTATGGTGAATGTTGGCTGGGCTGGGCATTCTGCTAATCTCACAGCTGGTCTTGGCTGGCCTCACTCACACATCAAATGGGGGGATGCTCCCTGTGTTGTAAATTTCCCAACCTCCTCCAAGGCCAGCAAGCTAGCTTGGGAATGTCCTTCTCATGGCAATAGCAGAGCACAACAGAGCAAGCAAAAGCATCCATGGCATCTTAAGTCTTAAGCTTGCCCATAGTCATTTCCACCTTGTTCTGTTAGTTAAAGTAAGTCTATGGCAGAGCTCAGTGATGAGGAATGGGAAGGACGCCACTCCCCCCTCCCTCACTGGGAGGGCACTGCAAACCACATGTCTGGGGCTCCAGCAAGGGATAAAGAAATGAGGCAATTAGTGCAGTATAGACCCTGCTGAGTGACAGTGAGAAGGCCCTCTAGCTGGGAGTTGGCCTTCGTCTCTCCATGACGGAAATTGAGATGTGAGTGTATGTTCCTAATGACAGGTCTGTTTTATGTGGAGAAGAAAATGATGACATACCAAGACCAAGATGCTTTCTTGCAAAGCCTTCCAGCTTCTCCTCAGTCCTACAGGGAAGAGTCTCGGGGTTTGTGAGTAGTTCTTTTCAAAGTTGTTACAGTTTGCAAACTCTACCAAAACCCAAATAGGTGAAGCGTCTCTACTGGAGAAAAGTAGGTCGGTGCATCATTTCCTTTAAAGCCCGCACACAGTACCACATGTAGAGAGACGCTTAATGAATGCTCATTTGGGATGATTATGACTGCATTTCCATCCTCAATTTAGCCATCAGCTGTTTATTGAAAAACACTGATTTTTTTTTCAATCTCTAAGCCCTTATGGTTCTTAAAGAAAATAAATCGTGTGGCAAACTAGCAAATGCCCACTTCCGCCCCTTGTAATGTCAGGAGGCTGGTGAGATTCAGCAGAGGAGTAAAGCTAGGTGACCCCTTTCTGGAGAGACCCATCCCGTGCATTGGCCCAAAGAGCACTCGGAAATTTTGTTTGTTGGTGTCCTACCCGCGACTCTCCTTTTATCCCATGGGGGGATGGGAGGGTGTTCAGTTCCTACTCATCTTCTGCTTCTGACCCAACTTGTAAAGTCCTTACCTGTTTTGTTCTTTGGGATGACCTGTGTACCATCGTATAGCTCACCAGCGGGTGGTAAACAATGCCCACCTTCACACACCCCAGTACAGCTTTGTCGCTAAATTACAGGGTCAAGGCACAGGAGACTCCTGCATTATTTGCACTCCACTGGACTCAGCAAGGACTCTGACGCACCTACAGTCATCCCCCCGTTACCCACAGGTTCAGTCTCCACAGTTTCACTTACCCGTGGTCAACCTCGGTTTGGAAATATTAAATGGAAAATTCCAGAAGTAAACAATTCATAAGTTTTAAATTGCACAACATTCTGAGTAGCGTGATGAAATCCCATGCCACCCCACTGGGGACGTGGCTCGTCCCTTTGGCCAGAGGATCCATGTGGTGGACACCCCCCCGCCTGTGAGTCACGTGGTAGCTTCCTGGGTTGTCAGGTCAACTGTTGTGGTAACATAGTGCTTGGGTTCAAGTCACCCTTATTTTACTTAATAATGGCCCCAAAGCACAGGAGTAGTGGTGCTGGCAATTCAGATATCCCAAAGAGAAGCCATCAGGTCCTTCCCTTAAGTGAAGAGGTGAAAGTTCTCGACTTCATGAGGAAAGAAAAAAAATCGTATACTGAGGTTGCTAAGAGCTACAGTAACTTTTATTACAGCATATTGTTATAATTGTCCTATTTTATTATTAGTTATTGTTGTTAATCTCTTACTGTGCCTCATTTATAAATTAAACTTTATCACACATGTGTATGTATAGGAAAAAACCTAGTATCTATAGGATTTGGTACCGTCTGCAGTTTCAGGCATCCACTGGGGGTCTTGGAACGTATCCCCCATGGATAAGAGGGGACGACTGTATTCATTTAATCCTGTCTACACAGCACTTCCAGCTTGTCTCAGGAGATCACGCTATGGTGGCTGTTGCAGCTGGGGAGGGCTATGTTGGGGATGTATTCTCTGTTCTCTCCTCTTTTGTGTGTGCTGGTGAATTTTCATAATAAAAAGTTAAGCGAGAGATCGCATAAAGGCTGGTCCATCACAGTGTCGTCCGAGTGAATCCAGATCACTCACTGTCTACACATAGGTGTCATACCATATTGGGTGAGAACAGGGGTTGATAAACTATGGCCCACAAGCCAAATCTGGCCTGCCACCTGTTTCCATACAGCCTGTGTGCTAAGAGCGGTTTTTACATTTCCAAATGATCAAAAACACATTGAAAGAAGAAAATATTTTGTGACAAGTGAAAATGACAAAATTCCAATTTCACTGTCCATAAATAAAGTTTTACTGGCACACAGCCATGCTCACTTTTTCCTATACTGGCCGAGGCCGCCTTCACTCTTAGATGGCAGAGTAGCAACAGAGACCACGGCCCGAGAAACCCAAAGTGTTGATTCCCTGGCCTTTACAGGAAGCATTTGCCTGTAGGAGTAATAGTTTATGCTAGGGACATCAACCCAGGAACCGGACTTGCTGGGACACTCTGCTACGGACTTACGATGCGAACTTGAGCGAGTTTCTCAACCCCACTGTGCCTCAGTTTCCCCTTCTCTACAATGGGAGTGATGGCGATGATATCATCGTATCCTTCTCATGTGAACGTTGTGGGGATAAAGAGAACCAGTATACATTCAGTGCTTCCAGCAGTGCCTCACCCATAAACATGATTCTTTCAGTGATGAGGAAACTTCTGCAGGAACAACCCCTGTTGGGAAAGAGTCTGAACAAAATCTCCTTTCTGCTAGAATTTACGGGCGGTAGAACCCAGCCTATTTGATACCTCTGTGCTTCTGCGATCATTCCATTTGGACTCTTCTTGTTGAATCTGTTTCTTAAGCTAAAATAGATTGTAATAAGCACCTCAGCTTGGACTAGAAATCTGAAATGGTTGACAGATTTCCATCGGATGTCTCCGCTAGCTGCCACGGAGGTGCAAGGGAGTGACAGCGTCCCGGCCCAGAGCAAACCGGCCCACCTGTGAGCTGTGGACTGAGGTAGGGCTCAGATAGGGTGGGGCTCACCCAGGGATAAGGCTCTAGACCTGGGGAACCCACAGACTGAGGCTTTCCTGTGACCCCCAGATTGAAAGGAGAGGATACCTCTCTCCCTTGAGGGCTCATCAGAGCTGAATTTGGGGAACTCCCAGGCACCCCTGTGTTATCACTGAGGGTGCAGACTTACTGTCCCAATCAGGGGTACGAGCAGACCTGAGTGCCTCCAAAAGCCTTCCTTCTGGAGCCAGCCTGGCGTGAGGAGGACACAGCGCCCATGGAGAGAGGAGGAGCATTCAGCATGCTCCATTGGAATTGTTTGAGCAGCACTGACTCAAAGGCGTGCGTGACCTTTCACCTGCAATTCATCAGAAAGGATTCAGCTGTTTGAAAGGGTGTGCGAATAGATCCTCCCCGTGGACTCAGAGGGCGGGGATCAACCCCATGTTGTTCTCACTGTCCCCAGCTCCGGCATTGTGCCCGGCACATAGTAGGTGTTTGATAAACGTAAGCTGCATGCCTGAACGAGCGAATTGCTGGTGGAATACAGGCTTATGTATGGTCAGTTCTGCTTTTATTGGGCTAAATATCCAGATGCTTCAATGTATCATTTCTGGAGTATGAGAGGCATATATCATGGTAATAATTATTAAAATAACAACAACAATAATAGTAACATCAGCAACAGATAGCACTTGCTAAGGGCTCGCTAGGTGCCAGCCATGACTCCAACACTGCCATGCATTCGGCCATATAATCCTCTCAACAGCCCAAATGATTTGTATTAAAGGTAGAAAACAAGAAAGGTTCTGAAGTTTATACATGGTTGCACAAATGTAAGGAGAAGGGCTAGACATCAGCCAGGCTGTCTGGCTGTAGAGCCACCACTCTTGACCCCTCTGCTGTACCGATGCCGCCAACAGAGCAGGGGCTGCTCCAGGGCGCTCCTGTGCCCCAGGCCCGGGGCTAAGGGCTGTTCCACTCATCGCCTAGAATCCGTCTATCACTTGAAGCCCTCTCCTTATCCCCACTCTGCGGATGAGGACACTGAGGCCTGGAATGTGCAGCTCACGGCCCCAGGTCACACAGGAGAGTGCTAGGCACAGGCTCCCCCCAGCAGTCTGATTCTGGAACCGGAATCCTAATCCTGCCTCCTCAAGCAGGGACATTCCGATCCTTCAACATGGCATCCACGGTTTGTGCACTGAACTGCATGGTGTACCCCAGAGGAGGGGAGGAGGTCTTGGTGGTCCCAACCAGCTGGGTTAGGACACTCTGCTCGAACTGTTGGAGTCTGTTTCCTTATGGGAAAATGGACAGACATAGGATCACATCAGCCCTTGCGGGGTTGTTGCAAAGCATGAACAGGAGCCCCAAGCACATGGAGGGTTTGCCAGATGTGAAAACTATTTTTCTTATCTGTCCACTTCTTCAGGATCAAGTCCCATTCCCCTCAAAGCCCCAGATTCACACCTTCAGAAACCCACAAAGTCCTCTCCCTCTGGGACCTCCCATTGACCTGAAATAGAGCTGCCGCGAGGGCTCTGTGCTTCTGGCAGTGGCCTCCTTTGTCATCCTGAAGACGGGGATCATTATCTCTTGGGGGTGTGTTTCCCTCATCGCCCAGCATGGAGCCTTGCATGGAGCAGGAGGTCAACATACACCTGGATATGTGGAAGGATGGATGAGCATGTGGATAGGGCCTGGAGGCAGAGCAAAAAATAAAATAAAGAACATCCTCTCCCAAGCTGTCAGAGCAGTACGGGGCTCGTGGAGTCATCTCTGCATTGAAGGGGCTCCAGGAAATTCTCCCACCCTCGAGAATCCCTGCAGACTCACCGCGTGGCTTTCCTGGTTCCCGTTCTTGCTCCACCACCTCATAACTGTGCAAACCATGGTAAGTTCCCCTCCGCCCTGCACCTCGCTGTCCCTGTTCGTAAAATGCAGTTGCTAGAAGGATTGGGATAAAGCGTTCAGAGCAGAGCCCGGCCCACAGTAAGCTTTCTGTGGGCATCTGTTCAATACATTTCTGTGGACCAACGCAGAGGCGGGCTGGAGCCAGTGTGTCAGCTCCTCAGGGCCCAGTGTGAAATGTTCAGGAATTAAATGGGTCGGTTTTGAAACCTAGCCATCCCTGAAAATTAAATTACATAAAATTACAATTAAATTATATAAAAAACAGTCATAAATAATCACAACTCATCGCTTCTCAATGATGATACTGAATGTTACTGTTATCTGTGCTTTTCGATTATTCCCATCTGTTGTACTCAAGTGGTGGAAACAGTGCATCATTTGCTCCCCACATCTTGTCCCAGCTCGGGTCCAGAGTCCTCGTGTTACAGCTTGAACTCGGCTCTGTTAGGAATATTTACACCGCAGAAGTGAGCAAATACACAAGGCAGGGCTTCAGTTTCTCCACCCGTCGGAGAGCTGGTTGTTAATCCTTTACCAGGACGCCTGGGAGGACTGTACGCTGGTCCCTAGTAGGTCCCGTTAAAACGCAGAGACCCGAGGGAAAGACACTTTAAGCTGCTTTCACCACTAACTTCTCAGTGTGAGAGGTTTTATCAGATCTCAGATCTGGCCAAGGTTTTGAACCTGGGAGGGGGCGGAAGGAAATT
Organism: Tapirus indicus; assembly: GCA_031878705.1. Classification (NCBI taxonomy): domain Eukaryota; kingdom Metazoa; phylum Chordata; class Mammalia; order Perissodactyla; family Tapiridae; genus Tapirus; species Tapirus indicus. Next base: position 7,173,400 of record CM062938.1, read on the forward strand.
GGGAAGAGAGTCTCGCCAGAGACTGGGCTCTAGGGAAGAGCACCGGGGAGAGACAGCAGGGTAGGCAGGTGGCAGTGGGCACTGATGATCTCCCAGAAGCATGCTGACCCCGCAGGCCATTGCAGTGTTTCGGCCATATCTCCCGCCCAGACCTCTGCCTGCTCGGAACTCCTTGCTTCTCACTGTAATAGCCCTTCCTGTGGAAGATGTAACAGCTGTTCTCAGATTTAAAAGGGCTCTGATGTAGGAAAGAAAACATCCGTGGGAAGAGGTTCCTGAGAGGGCGAGTTCAATTCATTAAAGAAAGACTTTCTTAGTAGCTGGAGGTGAACTGCCTGAGAAACAGTCTTCCTCCTAAGATAAACTTCGAAGTGTTCGAGCAGAGCCCCTTGGCCATCTGAAGAGAGCACTGGAGAAGGAGTCTGGGCTTTGAGATGGAGGTTGTACTAAAGCCACCTTCTAACTCTAAGGTAGCGGTTCTTAGGGCGGAGTGGGGGGCAGATTTTGCCCCCCCAGGGGAATTCGACAACGCCTGGAAACATTTTTTCTTGTCACAATGTGGGGTGATGCTGCTGGCATCTAGTGGGTAGACGGTGAGGATGCTACTAACGTCCTACCACGCACAGGACGGCCCCCACCGCCAACATTTACCCGTCCCCAAATGTCAGTAGTGCCGAGGCTGAGGAACCTGCTCTGAGGTAGTGACCCTCCGGTCTCAGGACTCAATAAGACAACACAGAGGAGTGTTGAGTTGCAAGACTGTTGATTCTCTCCTTCCTCACCATCGTGCTGAATCCTAACAACGCGTGATGGACGGGGTGGAGGTTTCTGAGGGACGGCAAAACATTTCCCTTTCTACTTTTTCCTCATTTGGGTTTTCATCCACTTTCCCTTTTACAGCAGCTGTATATCATATTTACAGCATGTAACACTTCAAGGTTAGACTCTGAGATGTCGAGTCAGAAAAAAATGGCCTCTCCCTGGACACTCCGAGATTTATATTTAGGAGACAGAGATTGACACATTGTGGGTTGACTTCATTTAGGAGATGGGAAAACAGTATAATTCATGGAGACAGAGTCAAAATTTGCTGTCCACCCAGCTGTACCTTCTAGACCTAGAGTATTCTCAGACTGGCTGTGTGGTGAGGCATTTGTGAACACATCTGTGTGTTTTATTTCCCACCGTCTGGTATCAAAGTATTACTGTTTTGAAGCCCTGGGCGATATTGTCTGACTTTGAGAAGTGACAGCGTTATTTGGGGATTCCTGTCTTCGCATCTCCAAACTGACACCGGGGTGAGTTAGGCAAGATCTGGGGAGATCTAATATTTCTCAAGTATAAGAAAAGTAGTTAAGGGAACCCACAGAATTGGACACTAGGAATGAAAATTGTTTGGGTGGAAATTGACCCATGTCTCTACAAATTAAGAGGCAAAGAGTCATCCCTCCTGACAAATGAGACAGCTTCTTTCTCAGACATTCCCTGCCTTGCAGATACTGTGGGTCAGTAAGACTTTGAGGAGACTTACTCTTTCTGGAAGAATTCTGTTTCCTTGACAACGTGCCTGCCTTCTTTATTTCTCACTTGCCTCTTTATATTCTTACCATCTTTGAAGAAACAGTGACAACTAAATTACACCGTGGAAGGGAAGATTTGATGGTGGGGGTTCCCTCAGTCCTTGGGCAGTCCAGGGAAAGTTCTGGCTACCATTGTCAACGTGGTGTGACCTAGCGTTAGCAGAGAACTTCCACACCTGCTGAAATAATTGCAGATCCTTGAGAATGTATTTTTAGACACTTTACATACACGTGCACACGTCCACACACACAATTCAGCACTTTTCGCGCTGGTACTAGTGTGAAATGCAAGAAAGAAATAATGTCAAGGAGTCATAACGCTTCCGAGGTTGTGAATGTCTACTCTAGTCTAGACACTTACTACTTAAGCCCAGTGAAGAAGCGGGCACCAGGAGATTCTGGAAGTGCAGGAGGCATAGCAAGGGCAGCTTCTGGGCTGGTGGCTTGTGCTCAGTGCTGAGATGCGATGTCTCATTCATCGGTTCCTGCAGGGGCAGTGCATCCAGTAGGGAGCTGGTGTTGGCTTCCACAGTGCTCAGGGAAGTTTGCTTCCTTCTCGTCCCTCCCCATCTTCCTGGTTCTAATAAGCCCCTTAAAGCCACCCTTTCAATGGCACTTATGTCACCCCCTTCTCTGATCTCCTTCACTATATTGTTCTAGCTCTCAAATAGAGAATTCCACCAGCATCTGACCACTTAGCAATTTTACATCAACTACCCAAGAACGACCTCCTTTTATCTCTCTCTGGACTTCTGCAATAGTCTTTTTTTATAGGAACAATGAACAAACAGTGAAATGCATAGGTCCCGAGTGCCTCGTTTCATCAGTTTGACAACTACTTACCAAGACACAGACTTTCCCATTACCCTAGAAGTTTCTCCTATCCCCTTTGTAGTCAATGCACCACCTCCCCTGTAGAAATAATCAGAATAGGTTAGGTTTCTATCCCCATAGGCCAGTTTTGCCTGTTCTGGAATTTCATGCCCCTGGGATCACACTGCAGGCACCCTTCTGTGTTTGTCTTCTTTCACTCAGCATGATGTCCAGGCGGGCCATGTTGTGGCATGCATCAGCAGTTCACTCGTTTTCACTGCTGAGCTGTATTCCGTTGTGTGGCTATATCACAGTTTGTTCGTCCATTCACCTGTTCATGGACACCTGGACCGTTTCTAGTTTTGGGCCATCTTGAAAAAAGCTGAAACAGTCTGATAATTGGTCTCCATACAACTTCCACCCTCACTCCGTGCTGCTTATGGTCTGTCCACAACACAGTAGCAAAACCGATTCTTCCTGCTCGGAATTCTCCAGTGCTTTCTCGTCACTCACTCCCAACGTAGCTGATTTCAACAATGGCTGGATTTGCCCACTGGCTTGCCACGTTGTGGCTGGTGGTTACTATATTGAACAGTGCGGATTATAGAAACTTTCCATCAGCTCAGAAAGTTCTGTTGAACAGCAATACCATGAATGTTTGCCTTGATTGATTGACAGGATTTATCATGACCTGCAAAATGAAATATTTGTATATATTTGTGTCTGCTGCAACAGCAAGATGCCTGCTCCCTGCAAATGGCAGAAACTTTGTCTGCAGTACGTAGGACATAGAGTGCTCTTAATATATATTTATTGAGTGAATGCTTGAGCGTCACCAAGTCCCTTTCCAAACAAAACAAAAAAGTCTATAACAGAATGACTTTTATAAATAAAATTCTCTCCTTTCAGTTCTCATCTGAGTGCTGTTTGTCCCAGCCAGGTTGATGAAGGTTGAAGTTCTTCATGACAAGTTCAGGCTGTTTATCCCCAAATTCATATGGAGGGTCCCCTTCAAGCCTGTTACTTTGGGGTACCTTGGAGGGCCCCAAGCCACACAGTTCCCTGAGAAGACTAAGGATTCAAAACAGCAGGGCTGCTCCCTGAAGGAGCGTGAAGCGGTTGCCTCGTCTCAGCAGCCTCCTGTCCTTTCCCTCCTTCCACCTGTGCTCACTCTCTCTCCGTCACCCGCCCCCACCAGCAATCACCCTGAGCACGTCCTGCTGCGTGAGGGTTCAACGAGCAGACGTTGACACCAAGAAGTGACGAGATTGTAGCTCCTCTTTCCAACACACCATTGGTTGCCTGCTTGCTCACCGTGCTCACGGCAAAGTAAGAGGAGGAAGAGAAGGGGAAAAAGGTCAGAGGATAGAATCTGAGAAAGACATGGCCCCTCACCAGGACCGTGTGCCGCGGTTCTTAACAGCTACAGCACAAACACTGCGAGGGCTTGCTGTCACGTTACCATGATGCCCGTGAAGTGGAGGTACAGCTGAGCAAGTGTGAGAGGGCGTGTGGGGCAGGCTTGTGAGATTTAAACACAAACTGCTGCCACAAAAAAATACAGCCGTACCAGAACACGTGATGGGTGGCGCACACAGAAAGCATCCCCGTGTTACAGTGAATAGTGCGGGAACTGGGATTTTTTTACAAAGTCCTGAAATACGCTTTTTGAGCAAACAGTCCAAAGAACCTAGAAGTCCCCACGTGTAGGCCACCAAAGTTGTAGTGTTTGAAAGGGTGTCATGAACCTCGAAAGACTGAGCACTATTGTCTGGACTGTGACCATTCCTTCAAAATACAGTTCAGACTGAATTTCAGCGAAAGGGACTCAGTATGGAGCAGTGCGAATCAATGGAAGGCCAATGGAAGAGGCAATTTGGGAAAGAAAGTCCTTGTATCACCCTATCTTGGTGAGCATTCAGCTCCCTTCATTGAATGTCCGTGAAAGAGACTGGGTTTTGAACCAAGAGCCTAGTGTTGACTCAAGAGCTAGCTCAGGTTGTGGATGATTCTAGATCCCAGCTTGTGTTTGGCTTGTATTGAGGAACTAGCCTGGCTCTTCAGTGATCAGAAGCGCCAGTAGGGCTTTCTTCGCTTCACCTTGCCCCAGAAACCCTCCTGGTGTGCCCAGAGACCTGGACTACCATAATGACTTCTGAGACAAAGTGAAACAAAATCTCTCTCCTTCACACCCTTGCCCCCTTCTCATCATATTTAGCAAGAAGGACATTATGGGTGAAGGCTCGCATCTCAGTGGACCGACCAGGAGATCCACAGTGGTAAAACAATGGAGCAAATTGTGATTGTCACATCTAATATGGCTTGTCACCCCAAATTCTCTTTATAAAGAGTTGCTGTAGTCACTTTAGTGTGGATATACCTATCGATCAGTTCTAAATAACAAGCCAATCACAACGTGAGCAGCCTAAGTAGTGGAGTGGGAAGAATATTGATTATAAATCAAGAGAATGGCAGTTTCAGAGCTAGTTCTTGTCCTATATGACGATGTGATTCTAGAAAAGTCCCTAAGCCCCATTTGCTAAATCAGAATCTATAATTAATAGTATCTGTCCTTTCCATCCCATGGGATAATTTATTAACACTGATAATTATTGTTTCTTTAGTGATTACTATATGCCAGGCACTGTCATAGTCTTATTTCATTAAATTCATAACCATACTAGCTCTTCCAGTTAAAATACCCATTTTTCAGATGGAAAAACTGAGGTCCACTTTTAAGTGACTCATCTACAGAGCAGTCAGTGAGGTTTCAAGCTGGTGTCCAGCCCAGCTTTGATGACTGCGAAGACCACGCTTTTGACTATAGTGCTGTTCTCTTGAGGGGGTCACATGGAAGGGAGAAGTGAAGATAGTCTATGGGCAAAACAAACAAGCTGCCCCATCGTAGGGACGTTTGTTATCATTTTAAGGACCAGGATCTTTGGCTGCCTAGAGCCTCCTTTTCTTTTTTCCTTGGAAAACAACGACTCTGAAGTTGATGGATTTGGCTGCAGTTGAACATTTTGGGCATTTTAATAAGTTCAGAATTACCGATTGATTCTCTTCATGAATTTAGATTAAAGCTACCCTGACTTGTTCAGCACAGAGCAGCACATGCACGCCTGCGGTCAGCTGGCTGACTATACCCAGCGGAGTGAGGCTCAATTGAAGATTAGTCCTTGCACTGTTTCTGTGACTTCTCTTTGGCCCCCATTTCAATCATAAGCATCCTGTTATCCCCCTGAGAGCTGCAGGTGCTCACGAAGCTTTCCTTAAACCACTCAGGACCTTTTCACCTTGGAATCAACTTGCTCCTGTTCTGACTCAGGCCCTGGGTGCTTGACTCTGCCCTCCATGCCTCATCTATGAGCTCATTCTTGTCTTCAGACTTAGCACTTCTTCCCAGCATGTCTCCAGGATGACCCTTTCTTGGCTCCTTCTCTACAACTTTGGGTTGTCCTAGTGTCACCAGCTCTCAGCTTCAGGTTTCCTCCAGCAGTCTGTTTGCCCTCACTGTCCTGTCAGCTACCTGCCAATGACTTCTCTGGCTCTACTAATCCCCTGAGGGATGTTTCAGATGGCTTCCTCTGGACCAGTGGTTCTCAATCATCCTTATGGTCTTTGGCCTATTTCACTAGGATTTATAAGTTCTATAAGGATCTAAAATTGTTATGTTTTTATTTTGATTAAATGATCCCCTTACATAACTATCACCTCTATAAAAGCAGAAACCTCTGTATATGTTGTTTACTACTATCTACAAAATAGAATCTGGATGATCAGGAACAAGAGAAGTATGCACACTCTCGCAGTTTCTATTCGACATTATACTGGAGGTTCCAGCCAAGGCAATTAGGCAAGAAAAAGAAATAAAAGGCATCCAGATTGGAAAGGAAGGAGCAAGCTATCTCTGTGTGCTGATGACATGATGATGTATGTAGAGAACCTTAAGAAATCAACTAAAAAACTATTAGAACCAATAAAAGAGTTCAGCAAGGTTTCAGGATATAAGGTCAATATAAAAAAATTGTATTTCTATGCACTAGCAATGAATATCTGAAAATGAAATTAAGGAAACAATTCCATTTACAATAGCATCAAAAAGAATAAAATACCTAGGTACAAATTTAACAAAAGAAGAACAAGACTTGTACTCTGAAAACCACAAAATAATTGTTGACAGAAATAAAAGAATCCTTGCGTAAATAGGAAGACATCTGTGTTCCAGGATTGGAAGACTTACTATTGTTAAGATGTCAATCCTCCCCAAATTGATCTACAGATTCAATGCAATTCCTGTCAAAAATCCCAGCTGCCACTTTTGTGGAAATTTTCAAGCTGATCCTAAAATTCACATGGACACGTAAGGGAACCAGAATAGCCAAAAAAATCTTTAAAAAGAAGAACAAATTTGGCGTGCTCACACCTCCTGATTTCAAAAACTTACTACAAAGCTGCAGTAAGTTTTGTAACACAAAGACTGTGTGTATCGGCATAAAGATAAACGTATAGATCAGTGGAATAGAATTGAGTGCAGAAATAAACCCACAGATGTATGGTAAATTGATTTTCAACAAGGGTGTCAAGACAGTTCAGTGGAGAAACAAGTCTTTCAACAAACGGTACTGGAACTTGTCCTCAAGCAAAAGAAGACTCCTTCATCAGGTACTCTGATGGCCCTAGTTGTGATGCTTAATTTTGTGTGGCCACTTAACTGGGCTAAAGGATGCCCAGATAACTGGTAAAACGTTATTTCTGAGGTGTCTGTGTGGGTGTTTCTGGAGGAGATAAGCCTTTGATCCAGTAGACCGAGTATAGAACGTCGCCCTCCGCAATGTGGGTGCTCATCATCTTATCTGTTGAGGGCTCCAGTAGAACAAAAAGGCAGAGGATGGGCGAATTTCCTTTCTCTCTTCTTGAGCTGGGACGTCCATTTTCTCCTGCCCTCAGACATCAGTGCTCCTGGTTCTCTGGCTTTCAGACTCCAGAACTAGCACACCTTCCCAGGCCATCGGTTTCCTGGTTCTCCAGCTTGCAGACTGCATAGTGTGGGATTTCTCCGCCTCCATAATCTCATGAGCCAATTCCCATAATGAATCTCCTCTTATGTATCAATATGTATCCTATTAGTCCTGTTTCTCTGGAGAACCCTGACTAATACACCTATGGATGACTCCCACCCGAAGACCCCCTGCTTGTGGTGGAGGGCTTGGCGGCTCCCCGCCTAGGCTGGGATGCTGTCTTCTGTTGAATAGAGAACACAGATCTGTAGAACTTTCCATCTGCCCTGTTCTCCCGAGTGTTTCTCGTTGAGCCCCACTTAACCAGTCACAGAGCATTTTAGAAGGCTGTGTCAAATGGAGGCTGGAATAATAGCCCTGCCATTACCTCAAGCATTGTTGAAACGTGAAGGGTAAAATGTGTCTCATTATTCAGGTCCTCAGAAGTGATGGCATCAAGTCAGAATGGTCCCATTAACTCTTGAGGCCTTACTTTTGATGCTTTCCATCTTTAAATAATAATTTCTTTTCAAAGAAGCTAAGAAAAGTTGAAGTCTCTCATTGACCTCAATACAGCAGAGTTTCTCGCAAGAAGATGCATTATCTATGCACGAGGCTCTCAGAGTTTATCTGACGGGAGTTTGATGCACAGTTTTTAAGGCCAAGAGAATTCTTCCACTTTGGATGCAAAACAATGAAGAACTTAAAAGGCAGGCAAGGAGCAGAAGTTTCTGGTCTTGTTGGAAGTAGCCTGATGACACCTTTCTGTACCTGATTCCTGCTAAGTTTGGCAGGAGCCTTTTTCTTCCAATGGACGACTTATCTGTGCCCTTGGGCCTTAGTATATGTATCTGTAAAGTGGGGAATTGCATGGGCTTCTAAAAATTCCAATTCTGACCTTCAGCATTGCTGATCTTTTTCTATTGGTATAATCTTAGTTTGGTGCCTTAAAACAACAATAATAGCAATAGCTAACATTTATTGAGTGATTGCAATGTGCTTACTGTATCCTCTTCTTTGTCCTATCACAATACTATGAGGTAGGTTCTATCATCCCCATTGCACAGAGAGGAAATAGAGGCCCAGACAGGTTAAGGATCTTGCACAAGATCACACAGCTACTAGGTGTCAGTTCTCCCTGAGTGAAGTAGAAGTTCTGTTACTCCTCAGTAAGGGGGAATGCATAGTGAGCAAAAACATGAGACATGTCCACCACATTATCTCAGAGAGCTTTGTAAAGATTAAAGATAATATATGGAAAGTGCGTAATCTAGGACCCCTCAGTAATTATCACCAGTTATTAAAAATCATCATCAGTGTGTTTGATGGCTCCTCTGCCCAGAGTGTGTCTGAGCCTAGCCCTGCTTGTGGGGGCTGCTCCGTGTCGAGTTGTTGATTGAGTGGATGAGTGGAATGTCCTCCGTTGAGTTCTCTAGATAAAGAACAGGGAGATCCATCTCTAGGCATGGCTTCCCTCCTAGGAGGCAGTTCTGAGGAGGGTGGGAGAGTGGCCGGGATGTGACCAGACCCTACACGATGAGGGGCAGGACCTGGTGTTCCCACACAGGGTGCTCTGGTTCGTCCAGGTCTCAGAGCCTCCTCCATCAGAATGGAAGGATTCTGCTACATGTGAGCGAAAACCATCCTGCGGCCGCTGAAGGGGCAAGAGGTCTTTGTCTGTTTCTTTCTTCTCCTGTAACAAGAAGTCTGGAGGTTAGCGGTTCAAGATGTTCTCAAGGACACGCGCTCCTTCATCTCTCTGCTCCACCATCTTTCCTTGGTGGTGGTTATCCTCGTGGTCTGCAGATAGCTGACCCACCTCCAGACGTCGTGCCACCATTCCAGGTCCAGGAGAAAGGAGTGGAGAAGGGTTGGGGCTGGCCAGCCTCAGTGTCTGCCACTCCACTCAGGTCTGTCTCGCTCGGCTTCTCAGGCAGCATCTCAAATCCTGCAAGCCAGAAAGACATTAGTTCTTATTTTCCCAAAGGAGCAGGTGTTCAGTTCAACATGTGGGACATATTTTGGTTTTCCTTGTAGTGTCCTAGACAGAGGAAACGAGGAGTGGATTTGCCATGACTGCAAGAGCTGCCTTGAGATCTCCCAGGTTGCCTCCTTTACAGGACTTGGAAATAGAAGGGAAGCTGTGGTGGGGGTTGTTTGGGGTGGAAGCAAAAGCAATGTGTAGGTCATCAACCTTAAATTGAGGCACAGTCACGTCAGGTCGGTGCCCATAGGTTTTGGGGACATCTGTTACTTTCACCTGCCTGGCTTCCCCCCGACTCTGAAAATGCCCCCTCCCCACTTCTGCTAGTGATGCTCACCCCTCTTCCCCTCCCCTGTGACTCTGGTAGTCCTGTCCTCAGCACTAGGAGAAGTAGAATTGGCCAATCAACATGTTTCGTTCCGATTGGCCACTGTGTTTGCTTCTGAAATGGGCACATGTCCTAAACCAGAACACCCAGTCATGGTGATGACTTTAGGGGTATGATTGTGACCCAGATGTCTCAGTCAGATTCTGTTCTTGGACCTTTGCTGAAGGTGATGGGAAAAGAGTTCTCTTTCCACCAGGATCATGAACTGGGGGTTGCCACGTTTGCTAGCACCTAGAAAGATGGTGCCTGAAATGAAGCCAGTCCAGAGGAAACCAGAGCCGAGAGAAAGAGAGCCCAGGTCCTGATGACCTGATGGATTCCTGTATTAGTTTAAAACGTTTGCTTTCCACCATTTTTTAAAAATCAGTCTACCTTGGGCTTCTGGTGCTCACAACCAAAAATTTCCCAACCAACACAGGTACCCTACACCCTGGTGACCTCCTCCTGTTTTATTTTTTACTCTGCTACTGCACACTTCACCTGGAGGCCTAATTGCACTTGAGAAATGGGGGACCACATTGGAGAGGAATGTGATAATGAGATATTAGGATCGAGGGAGAGTATAAACTGAGACCCTTGCGACTGTGTGCGAATGCTTGTACGGCTGTTTCTTTTTATAAGACCACTCCATCCCTGCGGCTTCATCTTTCAGATGAGAATCCAAAGGACGGGATTTCTCCCGAGGCCTCGGCTGTGTGCTTCATTTGCTGGGATTGTCTTTTAGAAAAAGCTCCAGAAATGTCGGTGAGAAATCTTTGAAAAATCTCTGTCTCTAATGGATATGACGCAGAGCTGCCGTGTGTTCCTTTCGTGGGCTGCTTCCCAGGGCTGCCAGCTCAGCCAGTCATCCTAGGCAATCAGATCGTTTAAACGTTTTATATGTTTCAAAAGGTGTGAAGAAACTCTCCCGCTGACAAATCCATGATGAAGTGAGCAGACTCTTCTAGAAGCATGTTTTGAAGGAGAAAGGGATTCCCAAGACTCTATAAGTTTCTCTGCGGGTGATTCTACGTAACGATGATCAGAAATTGATTGTGGCCTGGGAAATTGAAGCTTGTTCTGGAAAGTGGGGTTAACAACTGTCAGTGGAGATGGTGAAAACCCACCGGATGTGGCTCTAACCGGTTTAGTGCACTGAGTACTAACAGATTGTCTGATCTCTGGATACTCACTGATTATTAACTGTGGCGCTGCTCTGTCAACTCTGACGGCCCAGGGTCACCCTGACAGCCCTGCTTTGTCAGCAGGGACTCCTCGCACGACCCTCAAGATGCAGAGTTCATGACTGTATTCTCAACCACAGCCGCGGGGAGGAAGAGCGTGGCTGTCCGAGGCCCCACTGCCCGGCACCCCAGAGCAGGGCTCCGGCCCTGGACCACGGGCAGAGCTTCTTCCTGTCAACCATCCATCCCTCCATCCACGTTCTCCAAACTCCCCAGGCTCTGTGCGGAGCAGGGCCTGGCTCTGAGCACGCCAAGGACCAACTCGTGTGCAGGTCCTTTATCACTAGTCTCTCTTCTGCCCCTTAGGCTCTTCCTTGCTCCTGAGGCTCCTCCTTAAGAGCTGCTGCCCCTAGTTTCCCACCTTGTCAACCTCCTGCCTCCCCCAACTGCTGATTCACGTGCTCCTCCCTTCCCTTGACATCTGGGCTGGAACATGGACAGGCTGGAACATCTCTTCCCTCCGGGCTGCCTGTGTGCCGTGATGGCCTCCGCTCCCGTCCGTCTGTCCATCTCGATGGCCAGTTCAGCCCTGCTCAGATGGTTTTGCAGGAGCACACTTTTCAGAGTTGAGGGACAGCTCGGACCAAGATGCAAGATTAAGGAACATTTCTTTTTCTTTGTTTGTTTGTTTTGTAAACCAATGTTTATACCAAGATCTTTCTGTCCAAATACATTCCAAATACAGTTTCTTTGTGTCTAAATACAGTTAAAATGCCAGCCTCTCAATTCCTGATATGGGGCTTGCTTTCTTTCTAAAATTCTTTCCTTGGGCTTATTGAGTTTTCAGAAACCTTTTACCAACATACAACACACATTTCTGTAATAAAAGTGCGCAAATCTTAAGTGCACAACCTTCAATTTTGTAAAGTGAACAGTCATGTAGCCAGAACCCAGAGCAAGAGAAAGACTATTCCCAACCCCCAGAAGCTACCTTACACCCCTTCTAGTCAATTCCAGCCCCCATCCTGTCCCTCCAAAGTAACCTTTAATTTAAAGAAAGTGTAAGGCAGGTGGTAGAATCTCCTTACTGAGATGTATTAATCAATAAGAAGTATAAGTAGAGTGAAAATTTATTGAGAGCTTACTATGTGACAGACAGTGTGAACACAACCTAAATTAACTCATTTTATCTTAGAGCAATTCCGTGAAGTAGGTTCTGTTATTGTTTTTATGGTTAGTCTCATTTTATGGATAAGAAAACAGGGAAGAAAGTATCCTACTGCTGTCTAACAGTTAAAAACAAGCTTTTCCAGTTTAACAGGAGGTTTTCTTTTATTTAAAAACATCTTACATTTCTTTCCTTTTAAGTAAACATGCAATTTTAATATATCCTTATTTATTTTTGCCATTAAAGAGTTGATAACTTTGAGTGGCAACAAGAACTAACTAGAATGTGTGAAGTCATCCAATCAAGTATGGAAAGACCTACCATAAAGAGGATGGTGATGTAGCTGAAGGAGATGTTGATGGTGGAGACCCAGGGTCAGCGGTCAGGAAGGGACAAAAGGAAACTTTGATTCTGAATGTCCCATGAGGAAGTCTAGCCAAGTCCAGTTCATCCTCCAAGGCTGAGCTCAAATGCTATGCCTTCCCTGACACCCCACCCGCTCCCACACACACCTCAACCTCCCATGGAGAGGATCCCATGACACCCTGTATTTCTGCCTCGTGGGATTGCTCACCTTTGACGTTGAGTCGTGTGGTTATTTGTCTCCTGACAGAGGGCCAGCTCCATGAGGGCAGGACTCCCGACTGTCCTGGTCCTCAGTAAATCTGGCATCAGCACCCTGCCTGGGCCACAGTGGGGCCTCGAAAATGTTTGTGGGCTGAACGAACGAGAAAATAGTGGGCTGATTTGGGTGTGTGAAGGACCAAGCCAGCCCACTGGGGAGCACCCAGACAACTTGCCCACCTCACGCCTGGCAGGTCAGAGAATGGGGCAGGAACGGTGACAGAACTGGCCAGCATGACACCCAGACGGGAGGGAAATGCCCAGAAGGAGGTTCAACTGCTGTGGAGAGAGCAAGCCGCGGCCTGTGGGGAGTGAACACGGGTGTTTGGTGATAATCCTTCTTAAAGTAAGACAGATAAGACCTTCTCTACCATGTTACTGGCATGAAAACGTTTTATTGCTAAAAAGGAAAATAATATATTACTCTATTATCAGAGGGTCAAACTGAATGCTGACACCAAATGGCTTTCTCCTTTTTCCTATTTTTGTCACATTTTCATTGTGCTTTGTTCTTTACTGATTGGGGAGTCATGGAAGAAAAAAAGTAGAAAGCAGCCGAGTGAATGATGCAGAAAGGTTAGAAATTGTTGTGATGACACTAGATGACATCCCCAAGATTGGTCCCCCCTCCCCAAAGCCAAGGACTCAGACCATGAAGCCGAGCTGGGCTGGGACGGGGAGAAGCCTCAGGTGCCCAGGTCAGTTCTGCTCCTTTGTTGGTATCTATCTACTTCTTTTTGTGTTGTAATTTACTCCTCCTTTGAAATCTGTGATCCCTCCTGGTTGATGGATCCTGAAAGCAACCACCCTATGAAGACATGGACAGGAGGACCAAACTGCGGCTGGAAGGGACCACCTTGTGCACAGATCCCCTTCGGAAGTGGTCCCTCGTGCTGGCGGGCTGCTTACGCGCTCGGCCAGGAGGCAGGATTCTTTCTTGCTTTAAAATAAGTAAGTAAATAGCAAGGTTTGCTTGTCTTCTACCTGGTCTTTTTACCAGGCTAATGTCTTTCAAGCTCTATCCTGGAAGGGCCGTTCTGATTTCCACCTCACCCCCTGCGTCTGTAAATTCTGGTAGCCTGCCGTCCAGAAGGCTCGTCTGGCATTTTCCACATCACCGGAGTTGGTTGGCAGCTAACACAAAGCCCTCTGGCGTCCGTCCCACTTCCATCAGATGAATAAGAACCTGGTAAACCCCAGTTCCCATTGAGCTGCCAGAGGGGGCATCAGCCAAAATGATCTCGCCTTCTCTGGAGGTCTGCCCCAAGCAGGGTTAAAGGACCCTGGCAGGCTCTCCGATGCTGCGTGGGAGAGCTCCATGGACGGGCATGGAACACCCGCTGAGGCACCCCTTGCCTGGGAGCCGGCAAGCACAGCATTTTCTTAGTGTGCTGTGCTGACTGCTCATTTCTCCCCAGACTGGAGAAGGCCTGCGACTCGATGCCCTGCGCCCCACTGACCCATCTGTGGCCACTCTGCATTCCAATAGTTTCACGTTGCGTTTCTGCTGGCTGAGAGTTGTTCCCTTCCGGGTCCTGCTGGAGGACCCCACCCCCCCACAAGGCGACAGCCATGGAAGTGGAACACTGTGCACATGCAGGCCCGGCCCTGGTCTTTGGGCCCTGGGGTTTCTGCAATTTATTAGTGGCTGAGGTGACAAGGTGTGCCTTGATCCAGCCACGCCGCACACCCAGGGACGACCCTGCCTGTCATGGCTCCTCTGCCTCAAGCGTCCATCTGCACCTGGAAACTCAGCTGCTTCGGCATTCAGCAGGTGTCTGTAAAGCATATCCCATAAGCCAGGCACCTGTTAGGCGCAGGGCAGCTGGCATTCTGGTGGGGGAGTGAGAATCAGCCAATTGCAAATTAGGGGACAGTCTGCAAGTCCACCCTCACTTCTGGCACCCACTGCAAGTTCGAGGGGTTCCCCAAACCACCATTAGGTTTGATAATTTGTGAAAAGGACTCATAGAACTCACGGAGGGCTGTTGTGACTGTGGTTGTGGTTCATTACCACAACACAGGTCCGTAGGGCAGAGTCCAGAGAAGTCCCAAGTGCAGAGTTTCCAGGTGTCCCCCCGCTGTGGGGGGAGGACAGCATTGCTTCTGGGCCTCGATGTGTGACAACATGCAGGGAGTGTGGCCAAGCTCACCTGAGCCTTGGTGTCCAGAGTCTCCATCAGGTAAGCATAGTTGACCACCCACGAGGCGACCTCAGCCTCCAGCCTCTCAGGAGGTCCATCTGATATCGTGGGACCCAAGGCCCCCCCATATGTCCCATCCTGGTGTGGCTCAAAGGAGTGTCACTCTGAATCACGTTGCTCTATCTGCCTGGCACAAGACCTCAGGCAAACAGCAACATTCCTGGCCAGCGTGACACTCCAGGGGCCTGGAGACTGTCCCCCGGGGGCCTGGAGGTTGATGCATCTGACCTTGGGGTCGCCATCCATGCATTTTTGTTTCTGCCGAGACCACCTCATGCCCAGCTCCTCGCTGTCCTGACCCTCACAGGGCTGCAGAGCAGACCTGGGTACGACCCTTGGGTCTGATTCTGTCGGCCACAGGAGCCCTCCCTGTGCTCAGGCCTCTGCTCTCTCTTTTTATGTCATTATTTTCTAAAAGGAGATTTACAGTTCACAAATCATAACAATGTGGAAAGACAGACAAAGAGAAGTCTGGTCCCCTCCTGTGCCTAGCCATCAGCGGCCATCCCCATGCCCCTGCCCACAAATCCACATGCGTTAGTTTCCTGTGTCTTCTTCCAATTTTTCTTTATACAAATACAAGCAAATATGATATTTTCTTATTTCCCTCCACCTTTCTTACACAAAAGTAAACACCCTTGATGTACTGTCATTTGCTTCCTTTTTTCACAAACAATATCTCCTAGAGTATTTTTCATATCAGTACAGCCAGTGCTCTCAGTGTTTTTATTGCCACATAATATTCCACCGGGTGGAGCTTCTGGAATTTATTTAACCAGTCAATGAGAACTCGGGTGTTTTCCAAACGCATGCTATTAAAAATAATGCTTCGAAAAATGTTTTAGAATCATGGCTCAGCAAATAGCCTCCTATACATGTCATCGCATATGTATATGTTTATCTGCAGGATAAATTCTGTAAAGGAATTTAAGTAAGTAAAGTGGGACTGCTCGGCCAGAGGGAAAAGCCATTGGTAATCTGAGTGGATTTTGCCAAATTTCCCTCCATGGCTTGTACTGTTCTGCAGCCCCTCCAGCCGGAGAGAGTGTGTTCCCCACCTCTCAGTAAGAGGGTGGGCTGGGTGCAACTTTTGGATTTCTCATGCCTCGCTTCTTGAAAATTCAAAAGCCAGGAACTTTATGATTTTCTATGCCCTTGATCCGAGGTCATTTAACAAACATCTATATTGAATACGATTGAACCCAGCAGTGGTGTAGGTGCTGGGATTCTGCAAAGTCCTGTCTGCGTAGAGCTGATCTTCTGGTGAGAAAACACACTATAGCGACCAGATATACGATGAGCAGAGTGTGAGAGGTGCCTGGAGGAAACGTAGCACAGAAGACGGGAAGACAGAGGCAAGTGGTGGTGAGCCGCGTTAGGTGCGTCGTGACATCTGTGCAGAGACCTGCCTGAAGGGAGGCAGAGAGCCACATGCTCATGGGAAAAAACTGTTCTAGGCAGAGGGAACAGCAAGTGGGGAGGTCCTGACATGGGGAGGTGCTTGGTGGGAGGGGTGAGTATGGAATAACCCTCCTTCCTCCGCCTAATCCCAAGTGTGAGAACGGGTCAGGACCGTGCCAGGAATGAAAATCGTATTGGTTCATACATTCAGATTTGACCCCGTTACATATTCTAAAACAGAAAACATGTCTTAATTCCTTTTCCTCTGCATTCGTCAGGAAGAAAGAAATGATGTACAATAGATGCTTTGTGCAGAGCCACCTCTTGCCTCTGGAAGAGCATCTCAGCTCTGGGGCCCTGACATCTTGGTCAGTATTTTACTTAGTTAACATGCAGTGAGTCCTGGTTATCTAAGAGGAAAAGTGCCCCGGCTTCTTCAGGTGCAACCGTGACATCTCCAATTATAATGGAAATTTTACTCCTTGGAGAGGGTGGGAAAAGCTGATTAGAGAAGATGACAGGTATAAAATGAGATGTAGGCATTGGAGGAATTTCTTTTCACCTAAGAATTGTCTAGGGGCTGTGAGGACCTTTCCTGTAACTGATTGCATACTTTCAGACACTGTGTCCTGCCTGCCTGTGGCAAAGCCCACACATCACGATGGCCAACGGCGTACGGTCTAGGACCCAGACTTGCTCAGCCTTCCTCCTTGCTGGCAACCCAAAGGTAATGGAGGCAGAGCCACTTCAAAGGACAAGCAGCCTCCAGGCCAAGCTGACCCTGCAGCATGACAGACTGGGAAGGTGGCATTGGTGAGCTGAGTTAGCTTCACCTTTCCTGAGGTTTTCAGGCTCAAATGCTTCCCAGGCTGAATAATGACCAAGCGGAACAGTCAGAAGTGCCACCAGCCTGCCCAGCACGCAAAGAGGAGCCACATCCCTGTCTTGCAAAGACAACAGTGTTGATTCCATTAATGCCAGAGAGGGCTGACCAACTCAAGTTTAGGGCAGCCCTGAAACCCAGGCACCATAAATGTTTATAAAAACATTTTATAATTGGATAGCTCAAAAGAAATCAAAGCAGTAATTATAGGGGAAACCTGTTTCTATTTATATCAAACAAGCGCTGAGAGAGCCCTTACTGTCTTCCAGGCATCTTCCTAATACGTTCTCACCGAATCCTCCTAATGATGCTGCAGTGTAGGCTCTGTTGCCCTCTCCGTTCTAAGAAGAAGAAAATGAATCACAGAGAGGGAGTAATTCGCCCATGGCCAGACACGACCTCCCTCCACTTATTTCCTTATCTCGTTTTATTTTGATTTTCATACATCTGGAAGGCGGTGGAGGGTGGATGTGACACAATTTGCTCCGTGCTCAGGATTTCCAAAGGGCTAATTTGACCCTAGATGCAAAGTCTTCACCCAAAAGAACAAATGAATGGATTAGATATAATATGAGGGAGACCAACGTGAGCAGCAAGAAGTGGCAACAATGGAATCCAAGAATTAGGATTCTTCCCACGCCTTTATTGTGGAGACTAGGAATTCATGACAGCGTGAGCCCTGTGCCCTCGTCACAGACGGCACTGGTTCATTCCATGGATGTGGACGGAGGCCCTGGGGAGGTAACAGTGAACACAACAGTGAAATTGCCTGCTCCACATTCTAGTAAGGGCCTCAGACCATAAACAAATGATGTAAATAAAATATGTCAATAGAGTGGGCAGACTGTTGGCTGATCCTGAGTCCTAGCAGAATAAAACACAAGATATTAACTTACTTGAGTAGAACATCTTTGCAGAGTGACTACACTGGCAAGACAGAGTTTGGACACTGATAATGCAAAGCTGTAGAATCCTTACCATGTATATAAGTTGATCCCTAGCATGTTGGACAAGTTCTTTGTTAAAATCAGGTAAACTTTCATGGCAGACTTTGTTGGTCAGCTAACCAACAGCCATTACCAGCCATTTTCTCCCTTGCATGCTGGGGGTATTCATGGAATCCATTTCTGGCCACTTAAATGTATGGGTGCCCTCTGGGATATGCATACGGAGAGAGGCATATACAGATAGCTATCCTGCAGTGTCAGTTCTGCCCCCTACTACCTGCAATTGCACTTGATAATGTGAGGATATGATATCAGGAGCTGTGGCAGCCTTTTTAGCAGCATGAGTATTCAAGCCACAGTGTAAAAGCCTTTGAGGATGACCAAATACAAGGACGGAATGCACCTCGGTCTTCAAAACACCAAGCAGCAGAATTAACAGTGGGGATTACCTACTCACCCTTGATTCAGTTTTCTCTTATTTGCAGTTGAAAGTATCTTTAATTGATATATTTTTAGAACAAACATGGCCCACTGAAACACTAAGATATCCACAAAAAGACTTGATTAAAATGTTCATAGTAGCTTTATTCATAATAGCCAAAACCCATAAATAACTAAGGTGTCCATCAACAAAATAAATTGTATATTCATACAGTAGAACCCAACTCAGCAATAAAAAGGAGCAGACAAGTGGTACATGTAACTGCATGGGTGGATCTCAAATGCATTATCCTGCATGAGTCATGTATGTAGATTTTACCTCAAAAGAAAAAAAAGGCTTAAAAAAAGGATTGAACTTAAGCTAATCATTTGCATGCTAAAGAGTTTAGGGACGAAATGTACTGTACTACTTAGAAATGCATCCAAAAATAAGATCAATTGATGGATGGGTAGACGGATGGGTAGGTGGATGGATGTATGATGAAGTATAATGAAATGCTAATGGTAGACTCTAAGTAATGGGTATATGAGTGCTGACTGTACAATTCTTTTAACTTCTCTGTATGTTGGAACATTTCATAATAAAATTTTGGGAGAAGGACATTAGCGTAGACATGGCAGAAGTTGTTATTGATAAAATTTTTCATGGTTTACCTGGCAACCACGTCCTTCCTGGGTGAAGGCAGTTTTATGGAAATGAGATGTGGACCGAGGAGTTTAGATGAGCCGAAGGTGGAGCTGTACTTCTTGGGACTGAACTATTTATGCAAAGCTTCGTGTAATGCCAGGGAGGAAAATCTCTGACAGATACAAAAAGGGGCACGCCCGCCACCAAATGAGCTTAGCCTCAAAGACCAGAATAAACCTGTAAGCCAGGGGCTTCAGGATTATGCTGCTTTGGAAGCGTCAGCGAGAAACATTGAAATTCAGGTACCAGAAGTCCTCACCCTTGGGGGAAAGCGTGGTTAAGCTCCTGCTTTTTCTCTTTTATTAGAATCGACATCTTATGTGGCACAAACAAATGTGCACTGAAGGCTCTGAAGCTTAGCCCTGCCCTTTCCAGGCCCTTGGTGGATAAAACTTGTATTTTTCTGGGCCACTGATTTATTTGTGCAGAAAATGAAATAATATGATGGGAATTAATGAGACTGAGAGGGAAAGCACCTGTGCATATATTCCAGGAGTCTTTTATTTTTGTCTGGAGTTGTTTTGCAATTAACCCACGAGTTTTACCAATAATTGCTCAGACGGGGAGGAGGGGACAGAAAAGACTGACTTGTGTCTAAATTGCGCCGTCTCCAAGACTGTCCTGGATGCAGTCTGCCACCCTCCGGTTTCAGTGACTTGGGGTCCTTGTACTTAGGGAAAGAGAGATGTTGTAATTCAGAGGGACACGAGTCCCTGGGGGGACAGAACCGGACCTGCTGCTACATGTTGAGTTCATCGCTGAGACACCAACTCCTCTTTTCAGTAGATTGAAAGTATATATATTATTACATTTTCATTATGCAAAAATTATGTGAAGGTACCTTTTGTAAAAAACATTTCTTTCAAACATTACTGTAAAAGTAGTATTTCTTTTGATTTTCAGCTTCAATCTAGATCCCCTCCCTCAGTCCCTTGAAGTAGCCATTGTGGGGGTGTGTGTGTGTGTATGTGTGTGTATACATACACACACTCTTGTGATTCCAGAAACTAGAAGCAGAAGTCTCCCTGGTTTGAAATCCAGCTGAAATACTTACTAGCTGTGTGACCTTGGGCAAGTTACCTGACCTCCGAGCCTCTGTTTGTCCATCTATCGTATGGCAATAATTCTACCTCTCACAGAGCTTCATGTGAAGATTAAATGTGTTCCTATATTTACAGAACTTAGACAAGTGCTTGGCATGTAGGGAGCAGAATGTAGTATTATCTGTTAGATATAATTTACATGTTGTACATTAAACATTAGGATTGTTGTGCACGATATGGAATTTCACATCGCTTTGCATTACTTGCTTTTTTCTCCTCATCAGCATGGCCTGGAGAATGTGCCATGTTACACAGACCCTGCATTCTCACTCACCTTACCTGCTGCAGGGAACCCAGGGTCTGGATACACTCCAGCCGATTCAGCCACTCTGCTATTGAGAGAGGGACTCTATCTTATTGCTCAAACTGGGAATGTCTCAGAGTGAAAGGATGTCTTGGTGATAATTATTCCATGACAGCAAGTGTAGATTAGGCTGTCCTGGGGAACTACGGTAGGGGACCCCGATTCGTATCCTCACCGTCAGCGCAGCAGTGAGCCCACCCATGCACACGTGCTCATGCTCGGCTGTTTGCACTAAATCCCGAGAAGTAGCCTCACCAGGTCACAGGTAGAGCATTGTTATTTTTAACAAACACTGCTTTATGGCTACCCTAAGTAGCTGATCCACTTTATATTCCCCTCAACTCTTAACATTCAACAGGGGGTGTGCACTCCTATTGTCTTATACCTTCATCCACCCGGATTTCAATTTTTCTTGTTTGAAGGGTGAGAATGGTGCCTCATGTTTGTTCTCATTTTCATTTCCCTGTACTGGTGAGGGTAACATCCTTTTCTCTGTATTCCTCCTCCTCCTCCGCCTCCCCCTCCTCTTCCTCTCTTCCCCCTCCTCCTCGTCCTCTTCCTCCCTCCTCCTCCTCCTTCTCTTCTTCTCCTTCTCCTTCTTTGTGTAGGTGTATGTTTTAACAACTGATGCTTAAAGCTTGCCAAGTAGTTGCATGATAAGCCTAGTCACTTTTGCCCTCATAACCCTGATGTGACCAGGTAGGATGTTGTAGTTGGTGCCGTAAACCTTATCTCTGCCCATTTTTCATCTCTGTGGTTGGTGGAACATCATTTTCTTCATCCGTCATTTGGGGATCATAATCCCTGTCTTGCCTACCTCACTGTATAATTAGGAAGAACAAACAATTGAGGAATGTAAACAGTGAAGGGAAGAGGTAGTTATCATTTTTAATCTGGATGCTTGTGTGTTGTTTGGATTTTTCACAACTAACACAATACCGTATGTTGCTAAAAGAGTTAAAAAATAATTAAATTCTAAAACGTTGTGCATTACTGTATATTTCTGTGCATCCACTAGGCCACGATAGTACGTAGATTTTCTCTCATGCACTAGTCAAGTGGACCCTGACTCTCTAGAGCACCATGTGATGGAGGTTTCGGAAGCCTTAGCTAGGATTAGCAGGATTGATTAGTGATGTCTCCCTTGGTCAAGAGATAGAGGAGGGGAACATACGTGCTCCAGCAATAGGTGGGCTTATTATCTCATGAAACAAAATGTGTGAAGGTGTGGTGCTTTCTGAGTTGGTTAGTTCAGGGCTCACTGACACCCTCGAGGACTTGATTATTTCCATCTCCCCCTCTTCCATCCTGACTATGGTAGTCTTTGTTCTCACTCTCGTCCACTCCAAGTCCCAAGGTGGCTGCTACAGCTCCATGCCTCCTGTCTTCACAGGACATCTGCCTGGGTTAAAAGGAAAAAATGTCCCTTCTTCTTTCCTTTAAAAGGGCAAGGAAATTGTCCCCAGAAGTCTCACGCCCTTGTGGACTAAGCCTCCCTTATCACTGGCCAAAATTACTTCCCATGCCTATTCCTAAACCAATCACTGGAAAAGGAGATGGAATTACAAGTTTGTTGTCTTCTCAGTAAGATTCCTTCCCTAGGGCAGGAGAAAGGAGGTCAACCTCCCTTGAAGTAATTGGTCATCTGAAATGGGAACAAAATCAGGGACTATTGGCAAGGAAGAGTGAGGCGTTGGCGGTTAGATAGGCCCCTTGGGGTGTCTGTCCTACTGGATCTCTGCTGTAATATCGGGAAAACCTCCTCTGATAGTGCGTGCTTGGCGCCACCTTTACAAATTCTCCTTCTCTGTGTTTTCAGGTCCTTACCCCTCAACATTACAGACAGGTTTATCCTTGATTTGGGTAGACAACTGCAGGGCCTACCCCAACGGATCGCTGGTGAGAACTTGGCTAGATCTGCCATCCTCACTGAAATTCTATAGCCAGTCCTCTAAGGCAGGAGTTACAAATGGTGGCCCAAGAATGGAATCTGGAGCTCAGATATGTTTTGTTAAATAATATTTTTTAAATATTTAAATTCCTCACAACAATTTAAAATAATAACTTTTCATATAAAAATAAATATCCATGGCTTCTCTTCCAAAATCAGAAGAACTGGCAGTAACGGGTGCATGTTACATCCCCACAACAATCCACAGAACTGGAAAGTGACTTCCCACTTTAGACCAGGCATGTGCCCCCCTTTGCTCACGTCCTCCACCTCTTCCCGTCATAGTGTCTGTGCTGCTGTTTCACTTTTGGCACAAGTAAGAAGAAAGCGAAATATTTCTTGTACCCACAACAAAAGTTGGAAAAATTAAAAAGTAGATTTAAAGGGCTGTGTTTCAAGAAAAATGGAAAAGAACATATATCTTCATGAAAGTGAAGAATAATCCTTAATGTCTAAGATGTGATAAGGGTGCATCTTAAAATTTTTTTTTAAAAAAAGCAATTCCAGGCCCACCCCCACTCATTGACCTACCTTGTGTGTTTGTGAGTTTGATTTCCTTGGTATAGAGGGAAAACTCTGGGCAAGAAGAAAGAGACCTAGTCTTGAGTTCTGCCTCTTGGGTCAGCTCCTGTTGGAAGGCCACTTGGATGACTTCCTGTTCAAAGCCAAACCCCCTGAGAGGTTCTAACCAATAAGTGTCCCCATTACCTCTAGAGCATTGCTCATTGGTGGAGCTGAGATAATTGATGCCTGTTACACCCAATGAAAATATCAACTTGGTTACCGACCCCAGCCACATTTGTGACTGGATTTGAAACCACATTTCTCAGTTTCCTCAGAAGATGGACAACCACCCACTACCTGGTCAAGACAGTTGTGTTAGAATTACCATTGTCACCAAACCAGGCTTGTTTTGCCTGCCTCACAGTATGCCAATCACCGAGACGAGTTTGCAACAGAGAAAGGATTTATCCACAAGGCAGCCAAGCAAAGAGATGGGAGAACAAGTCTCAAATCTGCCTGTCCAAAA
Source organism: Tapirus indicus (assembly GCA_031878705.1). NCBI lineage: Eukaryota > Metazoa > Chordata > Mammalia > Perissodactyla > Tapiridae > Tapirus > Tapirus indicus. Next base: position 7,197,072 of record CM062938.1, read on the forward strand.
ATGGGGATTAGGGATATTTATGGGATAAAGGGGCAGGGTGATCTGCAGTGTGGGAATGGATGATTGGAGGTGAGAAGTGAGGTGGTTGGTGATCTGCACAAGCGTAGTCAAGCTCCATGGGACGCACGTTCACAAAATGGTGGTGTTGGTGTGACCTGAGGGTGGAGTTTTCAGCTCGCTGGGGTCAAGGAGTCACCTATAAGGCATTTGTGCAGGCTCAGTTGATGAGTCGGTGGTCTTAATCAGCCTGAACTGGACAAGGAGTTGACTAGAAACAACTTAAGCACCAGTTACCATGGTCACCCAAGGGTCAGAGATGTTCTCTATAAGGTGGGCTTTAGTAATGCATTATCTAACTACTTTTGCAATCAGACAACCTACTGAACATAGTTAAAGCAAGTTAGCACCAGTTTCACCACGTCACTGTCACCCTGCAGTAATGCCTGACCATCTCCCCTAAGACCCCTTCACACTTGGCAAGTCTTTGAATGGTTGTTGTAAGTTAAAATCATTGAGTGCTTACTCTGAGGCAGGCGTTGTTCACAGGTTTTCCTGTGTGATCTCTGCTAACCCTCTCAACAACCCTGTGGAGTAAGTCCTACTGTATCCCTATTTTGCAGATGAGGGGAAGTTAACTAATTTGATTTGCCCAAGGTCTCACAGAGTAGAACTAGGGTTCAAATCCAAGCAAGCTGGCTCCAGAGCACGTCCCCCTAACCACGGACTTCATTTCCTTCATTGAAAGGAAATATATTCTTCAAATAGAGTACAAGTTACTTGTGTCCTTATTCATCATTTGAAAGTGAAACTCGAATCTCTGTCAGCAAGGCTGGGCACCCTGAGCTAATCCACCAAAGAGGCTGGAATTGAGAATGACGTCCAAAATGAATCTTTACACAGAGGAATCAAATAACACAATAATAGTAATAACAACAATAGAAATAACTCCCAGTTATCAACACCTATTCAGCATGGGACCCTGAGCTAAGTACGTCACCCAATGAACCAATTAATCTACACAATAGGTCTGTGAGGCAGCCCCATCTCACAGACTCAGGGAGTCTGTGAGACTCAGAGAGGTTGAACCACTTGCCCAAGGTCTCACAGCTAACAAGCAGCAGAGCCAGAATTCCATCCCAGTCCATCACATGCTAGAGCCCCTGTGCTAACTGCTGCATGGCCCCACCAGGAAGTAAAGATTGCTCCATAAATAATCCATGATGGACATGGCCTCCTTAACCTAACATGTAAGTAAATGCATAAGTCTTTGTGCAATGATTCCCTGGTTATATCTGAGCAGTGTATGACATAAGGTGTGGAGACCGTGTTTTCTAGACCCAACCTTGGGACACGTTGATTTGACACATGGTCAGACAACAGGGGAGGAAATCTGAACCCCATGCGATCTCACGAACACCGGGGTGTATGTTCCCTATGGCTACTTCATGCGGGCCCTTGTAACATCTTGTCATAACAATTAGCGATGCACACAGCCAGGAGGGACACTGCCACGGCTCACTCAGGTTTACCCTCGGACGTCTGCTGGTGTTGTAGGAGCCACGCGGTTCTACTTGATAAGTGCAGTCAGTTTCTACATGTGCTCATGACGAGACCAGACCCAGACATAGCCTCTCCCTGAAGATGTTCCAGATTGTCCCCACCTCCTGGGCAGAGCCGTCCTGTCTCTGCTGCGCGACCCCCTCAGCATGCACATTTTCCATTAGAGCCCCTTATTAATATTGCTTGGTTGTGTTATTTTATTTTCACATTCTGTTGGACCTCAGATTCAGAGAGTGGTGGTGATTATACTCAATGCCCAGACCACCCTCATCATTGGTCTGTAAATATCCCTCTCCTGTTTTATTCATCCATTCGTTCTGCTTCTTACTTTGTTCATCAGCACCAAGTTTTTAAGAACCATCCAGGTTATTATTGCGTATCTGGACCAACGGTTCTCAAACTTTTGGTGTTAGCACCCCCTTTATAGTCTTAAAAATCACTGAGAACTCCAAAAAACAGTTGTTTCTGTGGGTTATGTACAATAGTATTTACAGTATTAGAAATTAAAATTGATATTTCAAAAATTAACTTTACAACTAATAATAAAAATTCATTTAAAATATCAGTGTAAGCCCATTACATGTTAACACAAGTAACATATTTTATAAGAAATAACTATTTTTGCAAGATAACAGCAAATTTAGGGAGAAGAGTTTCCCCGTTTTTCATTTTTGCAAACCCAGTGTATTAGCAGACACCCAGATTTTCCTATGTGCTCCTGTATTCAAGCTGATATGATGTATTGTTGTGGTTGATGTACATGAAGAAGACCTGGCCTCACATAGATGTGTAGTTGGAAAAGGATGACCTCATGGACACTGAAGGAATCTGGGGAGCTCTAGGGGTCCTTGGACCACCTTTTGAGGTCCACTGACTGCTGTGTGGTGCCCTACACCCTGTTTCACCCATCTGCTGTTCCAAACACTCATTTGTCCACATAGTAATCTCTGCTCACTTCCCCAAGCCAGAAGCTGCCGGATATCCTGGTCATGGGGAATTCAACAGTTTTTGTGTGAGATTTAGCACTGTTGTTACTACAGTGTCCACAACATTCAGTGCGTGTTTGTCCACACCATCTACAGGTATTTATGGAATGCCTATATTAGCTGGGGAAAGACAGCCATGAACAAGATGGACAAGGTCCCCATTCTCATGGCACTTATATTCTACTGGGAAGACACACTATAAAAAATAAATAAAAATATTAATAAGACCCCTTCGGTTACTAATCAGTGCTCTGAGGAAACTAAAATAGGGTGTTGTGTTAGAAAGTGAAGGAGGCAGGTCTAATTGAGACAGGGTTGTCAGGGATGGCCTCTCTTAGACTCAGATGATCAGAATAAGCCAATCCCCACAAGATCTGATTGAGAAATATTCTAAGAAGGAACAGCAAGTGCAAAAGCCCTGGGGTTGGAATCGTTCACGCGTTTGAGACATGGAAAAATGAATGAATCATCTACCCTGTTTGTGTTTTGCCACATTTACATGGTGATGGCTTGTTCCTAATTTCTTTGGCAAACACAGCAGTCAGAACAGTTCCCGAAGTTTTAGAAGTGCACTTCTATTTAAGAAATATTGAACAAGGTTTGACTTGTTTCATGTCTATCCAAAATGATTACTGAGATGTGGTTAAAGGCAAGCTGGGCCTACTCTCTGTTGGGGAATATTCTGTTATTCTCACTACCATTGATGCTGCAGGTGTCATTGGTACTAGATAGGACACTCTTGACTGCATTCAACAGAATCCCAACTCAAACTTTCAAGCAAAAACAAAAGGACATCGAATGATCCAGCAATTCCTCTTCTGGGTTGATACACAAAAGAATTGGAAGCAGAGATTCAAAGAAATATTTATTCACCAATATTCATAGAAGCATTATTCACAGTAGCCAAAAGGTGGAAGCAACCCAAGTGTCCGTCAATGGATGAATAAACAGAATGTGGTACATACAATAGAATGTTATTCAAACTTAAAAACGAAGGGGTCCTGACACAAGCTGGAACACAGAAGAACATTGAGGACATTATGCTGAGTGAAATAAGCCAGTCACAAAAGAACAAATACTGTAGATTCCACCTAGATGAGGTCCCTAGTGGAGTCAAATTCATAGAGATAGAAAGTAGAATGGTGGGTGCCAGGGGCTGGGGGAGGACGGATGGGGAGTTAGTGGTTAATGGGGACAGAGTTTCAGTTTGGAATGATGAAAAAGTTCTAGAGATGATGGTGGTGATGGTTGTGCAACAGTGTGAATGTACTTAATGCCACCAAACTGTACACTTAAAAATGGTTACAATGGTAAATTTTATGTTATGTGTATTTTACCACAACTTTTTTTTAAAAAGGGAAATTGATTCCCTTTCCTATCCAAAAAGTCTGGAGGTAACACTAGATTCAAGCAGAGCTGGATCCAGGGAACATCAGCTGGATGATGACATCAAAGGATGCCATCAAAGTTCTGCCTCTCTATTTCTCAGAAAACTTCCACAAGGTAGACCAGATGCCACCAACAGCTTCAGACTCACAACCTCCCAGCTTAATGACCCTTGAAAAGGGGCATGCTTTCCTGTTACTATATCTGAAAAATCTGTAAAGAACTGGGATTGGCTGAGCTTGAGTCATGACTGATCCCTGAACCAATCACCATGGCTTGGGGATGTGGTAGTTATGGTGGGTAGAAGTTTAGCTACATTGGAACAACATGGAATGGGTTCCTTGGAGTGAAGTGGGGTTCCGTTCTTAGAAAGGAAGAGAAATATTACACGGTCAAGGTCAACTGTATCCTTGATGTGAGGGACCTTTTGGAAAAAATTAGGGAACGTGTAGAACACAATTCCGGTCACTATAGAACTTTTTAACATTGGGAGTGTGCATTCCATACTTTAGTGGTGGTATAAACAGTCTCCCCAGGACTTTCGTGCTGCCATGTGGTGTGGATATGCCAAGAGCGCTCTCCCTTATGATCACGTGGCTTTTTTTGCAGCGAGCCCTGCTCCTGCTGGCTTTAGCCCTACATAGCTCAGATACAGGCTGTCATTTATGGCCCAGGATATTATTTCTTTCTTTTCCTATTCACCTTTTTCAACCAAGAATATAATTCTAACCCTAGAAGACAAACTCCAGGGCAGAATTCATCAAAAAGGAAGCTACAAACGGTAATTTGGGAATTGGGAGAAAACAAGCCTACTCATTAAAATTCTGTGGGAAGAGGCTCATGGTGAGCTTTCAGGTTGAAACATCCTTCTAAAGCAGGTTTTGGGGTGGATGGGTTTCTCTGCTCCTGTTTTCCTTTTTTGTTTTTCCTACAGAAAGGGCACATGTGGAAACAACAGAATTCCCTGTAGTAACATGTCAGTGCTCTATAAATATCTGGCCTTAAGCTGTAAATGCAAGTGCCTGCTCACCCAGATAAGAGATGCTGTTTGTCACACCTCCTATGGACAGCTGTCTTCTCCCTCGCTGCCCAGAGTGCCCTGTGAATGTGGGAATGCCTTTCCTCGAGGAGTAGAGTGTAAGACTGTCCTTCCCTTCCATGAATCCACTGTAGAAATTCTTGTAGCTTGATCTGGAAGGAGCCCCCCAGGATAATGGGCGAGGCAGACACTTGAGGGAATTGGCTCAATGCCCAGAAGCCATCTCCCTTCTTCACTGCCAATAGAAGTCTGGTGTGGTTTAGACTGCAGGTGCCTGATCCCAGGAAGGTAGGCCCTCCCAAAGTCTCCAAGGATGAATCACGATTAGTCTAATCCCAGATAGTCCTTTTCCCAATTCCCAATTCCAGCTAGGGTGGCCTTCTGGCCCAAGAGATATAAAGGGACGTCTGCTGGTGTGTTTCAGGGACAAAGTCCTTTGAAGAGAAAGCCTTTTGCCATTATTCATATTCCTAACTCTTTTTCTTTTCCTGCTTATGATGGTACTGAAAAAAATGTGATGCTAAGATCTATGGCAACTGTCCTGAAACAATGAGAGAAAATCCACAAGCGTCATGGAAACATCAACCCAGTAGCAGTCAACTTCCATATGTCCTGTTCTTTGAGACAATTAAGTGTCTTTCTTTCTTAAGCATTCCTTACAATCATTTTTTGCAGCCCAAAGCATTACTAATCAATAACGTCAGAGCCCAAATGTGCTTTCTGTCCATGACATCCACTGACGGATCTGAATTTTGTACATGTCCTCCCAAAAGACATATAATTTCTTTCAGTGCAACAATTAAGAATGCAAATTCTAGAGCCCAACTCCCTGGCCCCTTTCTGGCTGTAAGTGAGTTAACTTCTCAGTGCCTTTGGTCCATAAGAGGAGCTTACATTTAATGAGCTGAGAAGTTAGCCCCCAAGATCTGTGAAAGCATCCTGAAGAAACTCATGGGGCTGCTGGGGTGCTGAAGTGCAACAGGGTCATTGGCTACCGATGGCACATAAAGTGCCACTAGCATCCAAAAGGTCTGTGTTGGTCTTCATACCAGGGGAGCCACATAAAGATGGCCCTGCCTTTTAAGAACTGGCAATCCAAGATGGCGGGCTTACTTGCACCAACGTCCGTAAGCTACTTCGCTGAGAGCAGAAAATAGACAGCCAAAATGTTGAGCATCACGGAATGAGGTCTCTGCGGACGTGACGCTGGGTCTTATCTCTGTATTTCAGAAACCACACTCAGTGCCAGTCATAGGGCAGTCACTAGGTAAGTAAATATTTATTGAAACTACTCAGTAAATATTTTTGAGCTCCTGCCATGGACTAGGCACTATTTGAGACCCTGGAAATGGACCAGGACAGCAAAATGGACAAAGCAGCAAAATCCTTGCTCTGATGAAGTTTATATTCTGCTGGGGGAGATGCATTAACAAAAAATAAACCGTTATATATGTTAGGTAGTGATAAAGGCTAAATATAAAGAGAAAAATTAAGTGGGATAAAGGGATAGAGAAGATAGGGTGGGGCCCATTTTATAAAGAGTTGAGCAAAGGGGGGATGAGGATGCCACTGTGTAGATCCTGAGGGAAGAGCATGCACTAGGAGGGAACAGCAAGAACAAGTCTCAGAGGCAGGAACACCAGGAACCTAGCTTGCCTGGATTGCCGTGAGTGAGGGCTGCAAAGTGAGGTCAGAGAGGCAGGTGGGCGGGAGAAGGTGGGGAAGCAGACCATATAGGGCCCTGAATGAGAGAACAAGAGTAGAAGGCATCTAGAAAGGGCAAAGACAGGATTTGAACCCAGGCAGTGGACCCCAAAGCACATGCTTTTAATCCCCACACCACACTGCCTGACTTTCCAGAAAGCTGGAGAAATGCATCACAGCCCATGTACCCTTTTGAAGTTTCCCTTGGTCTCCCTCCAGAGAACCTCTGATGCAACGAAGAAAAGCATTTTGAGAAGTTTGTGCAAGAATTGGAAAGCAACACTGGTCGGTCACTGTGTCCTGAATTGCACTCCCACATAAGAAAGGAGAAAGATGAGTTTCTGGGGTACTGGGCGGTCAAGAAAGCGGCTGCCATGTGCTGCTACCCCCACAGGGGGCTTGGTGTTATCATCCCATCCTTGGCTGGTTGTTAGGAGGGAGTTTTCACTTCCCTGCTGGAGAAAGCAGTGCTGTTGAGAGACTCAGGGCTCCTTCGGGGGCCAGTTAGTAGGTCAGCCTCATCAAATATTGACGGGCCAGCTGCACCAAAGCCATCTTCCTCCTGCTGAAGGCCCTCCGTGACTGGCCATCGAGTCTCTCAAGGAGGCCACAGATACCTGCAAGAAGTAACTTAAGGGGCCATTATGGATTTGATGGATGGACTCTTGCCCTTTTCGGTTTTTATTATTAATACATTCTTTTGCACCAGTGGTTCTTGACTAAAGAGAAGTCCGGTTGCCCATCAGGTTAGGAGTGGAGTGCACGTGTGATGTGTGTTACCCCAGATAATCTTCCCTACCACAGGGGAAAAGTGTGGCATCAGGGACAATGTTTCAAGCCAACACTTTGTGATGGATCCCTGTCCCTTTACTGGGGGACAGGATAGACTGCTTATTCTAACTCTAGAGTCAGACTGCCTGGAGCAAACACTAAGTCTGCCGCTTAACCCCTGTGTGGTCTTGAGCAAGTTTCTCTGCTGTTCTGTGTTTCTTTTTTCTCACCTGTTTAAAAAAAGAGCATAGTAATGGGACCTACTCAATGGAATTGTTAAGAGGTTTTTATGGTCTTTTAAGTCTTAAATGTTTTAGCGCAGTTTTTGGTTCACAGCAAAATTTAGAGGAAGGTGTAGAGATTTCCCACATGTCCCCTGCTCCCACACATGCACAGCGTCCCCCAGCATTACCAACCCCCTCCAGAGGGGGACACTTGTTACAACTGATGAATCTACAGGGGCACGTCATCATCACCCAGAGTCCATAGTTTACATTGAGGCTCACTTTTGATGTTGTACATTCTATGGGTTTGGACAAATGTAAAATAACGTGTATCCATCGTTATAGTATCATGCACAGTATTTCACTGCCCTAAAAATCCCCTGTGCTCTGCCTGTGCGTCTCCCTCCCCCCAACCCCTGACAACCACTGATCTTTTTCCTGTCTCCATAGTTTTGCCTTTTCCAGAACGTCATATGGTTGGAATCATACAGTATGTAGCCTTTTCAGACTGGCTTCTTTCACTTAGTAATACGCATTTACGTTTCCACCATGTCTTTTCATGGCTTGATAACTCATTTCTTTTTAGCACTGAATAATAGTCCATTGTCTGGATGGACCAGTTTATTTGTCCATTCTCCTACTGAAGGACAGCTTGGTTGCTTCCAAGCCTGGGCAATTATAAATAAAGCTGCTATAAACATCCGCATGCAGGTTCTTGTGTGGACATAAGTTTTCAGCTCCTTTGGGTAAAAACCAAAGAGCACAATTGCTGGATCATATAATAAGAGTATGTTTAGTTTTGTAAGAAACCCCAAACTCTTGTAAGGTGGCTGGACCATTTTGCATTCCCACCAGCGGTAGAGGAGAGTTCCTGTTACTCCATATCCTCGTCAGCACTTGGTGTTGTCAGGGTTCTGGATTTTGGCCATTCTCAGAGGTATGTAGTGAGAGCTCATTGTTGTTTTAATTTGCATTTCTCTGATGACAAGTGGAGGTTTGTTTCTTTAAGTAACGCATGGAAAACACTTAGCAGAGACCTAGTTGATACTAGAAATTTTAATGGTACGTGTTGGCTGTTGTCGTTGGACGTTCTCACAAACACAGCAGAGCCATGACTCTGTGGCTGTTTCCCTACCTCCACAAGCATCTAGTCAGTGAAGGCAGCAGAAAATATTTGGCTTTGTTTTCTGTTGGCCGGCATTCAGACTCTACAGCCAGGTGAGCCCCACCTTTGGAATTCCGTGTCCTTGCTCCCCACGGCCCCTGCAGTGAATCGTGCCTGGACCACAGCATGAACTATCCTCCTGATGGTTTATTCTGCCATAATTAAGTTAGCATTGTGCCAGCACACCCTCTGAAATAGATAAGGTGAGATCATAAAAACTGTTTACTGTCTGCACAGGTAGGATTGGAGCACCGTAATCTCAGAGCAACAGATGCACGGAGAGTGTTTGGGAGAGTGCACTCAACTTATTCTGGTGGTTAGCCTGTGGCGTCTTCCATGTGCCAGACCCACCCAGCTGGGCTGTGTGCTCTGCCTTACAGCTGTGATTCTCAACACTTTCTTATTGAGAGTCGGAACCAGATAACCCTTTGTCGTGGGGGTGTCCTGTGCGTTGTAGGATGGTTAGTACCATCTGAGACTCTACTCGCTCCATGGTAGCTGTACCCCCATCTCCTGGTCAGGACAACCAGAAACATCTCCAGACTGCCAAATGTCCCCTGTGGGGCCAATCCCCCCTGGTTGAGAACCACTGCCTTGGAGCATAGTTCAGAGTGGTGTTTGGGGCAGATAGGGTAGGACTGAGTCTCCCCCATGATACACAGCCCCGAAGACCTTTGCAGGCAGGGCTGGAAGGGTAGAATCCATGCCTCAGGAAGGGTTGCGTTAAACTGCTGGGACTCTGCAGGGCTTTTGGTTTCAAAGCTAAAGGTTTACTTGACATTTTGACTGTTTCCAGAATTATGCTTATTCTCACAGTCACTCTCAACTGCCACCCAACCCGGCATTTCTAGCAAGCAGACTGTCTCACCCTGCCCTGTATAGCACTGATTTAGTAAAGCACTGTTCATCCCAGAAATGTTTATATAAAATATTTTAATATAGGTTGGCCCCATCTGGACTGAGCACGAGATGCATTGAGAGATACAGAGCACCACCCATGGAATGTTCTTACCTAAACCATTCAGTCTGGACGTAACCGCATTTCTATATCTAACAACCAATTTGAAGGAAAGACGGAGGATAGAGGAACACATGAAATGACGATGTACAGACACAGTCAGACAAACCCAGAATGTGGATATTATAGGACAAATGACTTCGTATTTCAAAAAATATCAAGTGCATGGATAAAAGTTGGGGGGATAACTGTTAATAGAATAAAAGAGACTGAAGAACATCACAACCAAATCCTGTGTGTGGCCTTGTTTGGATTCTGATGGGAACAAACCAATTACGTAGCATTAGGGAAATTTTTACATTAGGAAATTATTAATTTTGTTAGGTGTGATAATGGCAAGGTCATTATGTTTTTAAAAATCTTGAAGTATTTATGAGTGAAATGGCATGATATCTGGGTTTTGGCTCTAAATATTTCAGCATAAAAAAGTTGAGGTGGATAGAGGAAACAAGGTTGGCTCAATGTAGACAGTTGTTGAAACTGACTGATGGGTTCATGTTACACTATGCTTCTTACATCTGTAAATGCTTGAAATTTTCACTACTAAACAGCTGAGTTAATGCCTATTTTTCTCATGGTAGAGTGAGTCCATCACATCCATCCACACAAAGAAAGTTGGTGGACTAAATTCTGCTTTCTTTACCCTGAGTGACATTTGCCATATTTCCTTCTGCCTTCATTCTGGGGGATTATTTTAATCCATAATGATTTACTAAACTACTCAAGAGATACTCCTAAGTGTGTTACCAAAATGCCAAGAAAGAGTATATTATCTGTTAAATACAGATTCTATAGTGACTCAAGGTAGGTCAGCTCCTTCAAGAAACTGGGGAAGTATGATAAGATCAGCCGTCATTGAGGGGTGGGTGGATGTTCTTAGTCCTTACAAAGAACTTAGGAAGCATCACTGCACACTTGGAGGAAGTGCCCCAAGACTGGATGGGCCACAGATGCAAGACACTTAAGGGTACCCATCAGGGTCCCAGCCCCAATCAAAAGGCACATCCCAAGTTTAGTGGAAGACATTTGTTATTGAAGGGACCATTGGTAGAGGTGTGGGCACGTTTGAGGCACCCAGGGACCAGCTTTATCACCCTAGCCTGACGGGGTGGGGAGGGGACCAGCATCACTGGAGCCTGGTGAAAGCTGGCGCCTTGGAGGCGAGCTGTCCCTATAGGGGAATATAGCTACTGCCCAGAACATGGTGCAGGATGGAGGGCAATAAATACCCACCCTCTCTCCCCTGCTCTTCCACTGCTATCCCTGTCCAGCATTGACCAAACTCCACTGCAGCCAGAAGGGACAGGATCCCTGAGTGGTGCTATTTTTAGCGGTCTGGCACCTAGGGCACAGAGTACAACAAAGAAGGGCAGAAATGTATCGGGGGTGGAGGGTGCACAAACGTAGACTCCTCAGCACGCACATTAGGGCTCATCCAGACTAGGGGTGATTTGATGAGAACAAAGCAGAAATTGCTTATGTGATGCAGGGAACATTTACTATGTAAATCATCCCATACAGCACTGGTCCAGTTAGCACGTCACTAGTGGTGCGCTGGTAAATATTGAAGAGCTGGGGGAGTAAAGGCCCTGATTTGTAGTGTTTCCCGGTTTCTTTGGTGTAAATACTCTCACTGTAGCCAATTTCAGGTTACCAATGTGACATCACTGGGCACGGAGCCGGGAAGAGGTGCACAGCAGCCCTCCAGCATGTGGTCTTCCCTCCATAGAGAGAGGTGAGCAACCTCAGGAGCACAGATTAGAGTAAACTGTAGTAAATTAGTTAGGGGGTGATGACTTTTGAGTATGCATTACCTTTGTTTTCTAGTATAGATTATTCAATTGTAAGTTTATATGATTCATACTTGATAATTACTGTGTTTAACAACCAGCTTGCAAAATTCCTGAAAATTGCACAGCCAGCACACCGCTGGCTTATGCTGGCCAGCCTGAAGTTTCAAAGAAGAGAATGGTAGACGTGTGGAGGTAGTCTTGGGGGTTTTTAAGAACAGACCTATGAAAGCAGAATGTTGGTGTTTATTTTATAAATAAACGTCCCTTTCGCCAAAGTTTACAACAGGAACCGTGAGTAGCTCATTGCCTGGGACCAGAAGAACAGGGAAAAAAATAGCAGAACTTGAAGTGGCCACATTGCTTAAGAAATCCCAGTGTTTTCTGAGCTGCAGACATGTCTTCAAACATTGGATGAGTTTCTGATAAAGATATTTTCGTTAGCGCCCAAGAGCAAAGGAAAATTTGAAGCAGCGAAAGGTAACAGCCAACAGGGGTCAGTGTTTGATAAGCTAAATGGAGGATGAACTCTGCGCTCAACTGGAAACCTGTTTGACCGCAGCTGTTTTTACAGCGGACCCGAGAGAGGTGAGGAGCATTTGTTCGAAAGGAGCAGGGAGTTCTGCACACGGGCAAAAGAACGGAGTTGCAGTGGCCACACGCACATGCATACACGGGCACACACAACTTTTAGGAAATCTCAGTGGCGACCACTGGACGCTTTTTGCACCCTCGGAGCCAGCCCTTGGGGCCTCCACTCCCGTTGAGAGGGACAGAACATCTGCCCTGACAAGTAATTTAGGAACGATTAAAGAGGGGTGCCACAAGTGGACAGAAAATGGGTCCTGCCTGGAAAAGTTGCTGTCCCCCAGGAGCCCCGGGTCAGGACGTAGCTGGTGGGATGGGTTGTCTGTGCTCGCAGGGTTCCTGGTGGGGGTCGGGAAGACAGAAACCAGCTCACGCTATTAGGAACAAAACACGGAGCAAGCATGCTCGCTGTTTTTACTATTCAGGACCGTTTTGGTGACCCTTTCTTCCCATGTTTTGAATGATTGTGTTTTAAAGCTGCATTGAGGAAAGAAAAGTCTGCATGTTTTTCAATTATATGTATGTCGGAGCTTGCCCGAGTGTGATATGCATGCTGGTAGCAAGAGATGCTATTTTGTGAGATTTGTGAACAGACATTTTTTTATTCGTACTATCATGTATTTCTGTTAATGTGCATTTAGAAAAAGTAGTTTGCTTTTCATTTGTGGTGGTCAAATATAGTTCCTTTTTGAAATAACTTTGCTGAAATAGAAAAAGAAGAAGGTAGTTCATTTAAAGAAAAATATTAAATAAATGCTATTATGGAGAGTGTATGAATATAGCAATAATTTGAACGTGGGACTTGGGGAAGCCCAGGTTGATATTTCACATACGTCTGCCCTCCAGGGAGCATGTAATCGGCCCATGATACCCAGGGCAGCCATGCTGTCTTGATGAGGTTGTAACAGCAACACCAGCACCTACATCATTTTCGTTATATGTGAACCCTGATCCTGCACAATTGTTTGTTTTTTCTTGAGTGTTTGGAAATAGCGAAAACCCCCAGCCCCTTTCCTCTGCCGCATTAGCTTTATAGGACATGTCAGGTTACTGAGTGGATGTAGATGTAAATTTACGATTCCTATTATGGAAGGACAAACCATCGGTGTGTTATGCCTTCCTATACAACGTGCACCGCTTGCAAAGGGCCATCCACTCATCTTATGAGCTGCAGAAGCTCTTGCGAATATGCAGCAGGAAGCTTGCCCACCACGGAGCCCGGGGCAATGTTAGTGGAGGATACTGAACTGACAGGTTAGATGCAGTGGGACATTAATTGTTCTGCTTGTTCAGTGATGTCATATGTTTTGCTTCATAGCAACTTCTTGCAGGAGGCCCGGCCAGGGGTGGGCTCTTTTAGTGATTGCTTGCTTGCTTGCTTCTTAATTTTGTCATAGCCAGCCCCCTTGGGAAGTACATAGGAGAGACCAGGAAGTGAGGTAGGACATTTGGAGACAGACATTTATCACAAAGGGATTTCTCTGACCTTCCTCTCCATCCATTCTATCCTTTGGGGGAGTCCATAGACACTGGGAGCAGGTGAGTCCCTTTATCTGCATTACCCAGAGATGGGCAAACCTTTCATGCTCTGGTGTGGGCAGCCCATCCTCCACTTCCCCTACTGCATTATTCACATAGCCCAGGCTGTTGGATAAGCAGGCTGCTGCTGACTGCTCTGGGGTGTCGGTTGTAGATTTCCACAGCTATAGGGAATTTAAGACATCCACTCTCTGGTGGAGAATAGCTATCTGCCAAAGTTTGCCTCTTTGTTGAAGGTCTCTGAGGAAAGAATGAATGGAAGAAAATTCCAGCGGTGAAGCATCTAGTCCAACCTAGAAGACAAAGTGGCTTCCTGGGTAGGTGTTTGGTAACTTGGTCCACACCTTAGGACAAGGATGGTCTGCTCCGTGCCGAGAGGGGTCGTATAAATCATGGTCTCAGTCAGGGATGGTGTGACATTTGGCATTGTCTGGAGATGTTCTTGGTTGTCACAAGTGGGGAAGGATGCTGATGGCATCTAGTGAGAAGAAGCAGGTAACATCCTACAAGCAGAGAGCAGCCCCCTGCCCCTGCAGCAAAGTAGTGCCTGTCGCGAGACACCAGTAGTGCCTACGCTGAGAAAGCTGATGTAAAGGAATAAAGGAGACAGAGAGGGGCCTCTGATGAACTGCACTGAGGCAAGTTTGCTGGATCTCTGTGGAGTGGCCACTCCTCAGACTCACTCCCTGTTCCATTTAGGGATGCTGCCGGATCTCACATCCTGACCCTCTGTTCTCGCATTGTCCACCCCAGCCTCACTGGGCTCCTTGCTGCTCCTGTAACACTGGGCCTATAGTTGTTTTCTAGGCTGTGTAACACTTTACTACAAATTCAGCAAGGTAAAATAGCACCCATTTATCAGCTCACAGTACTGTGGGTGAAAAGTCTCCGTCGGCTCAAGTGAATTCTCGGCTGGGGTGTCACAAGGCTGAAATCAAGGTGTCAGCCAGGCTGGGTTCTTGTCCGGAGGCTCTGGGGATGACCCGGCTTCCAAGACCATTCAGCTTGTTGGCTGAACTCAGCTCCGGTGACCGTAGGCCTGTGGACCCTGGTTTCTTGCTGGCTGTCAGGTCGGGGCTGAACTCAGCTCCTCGAGGCCACCCTCCTTCCTTGGCTCACGGCCCCTCCATCTTCAAAGCCAGCAACAGCAGGTGGCATCCTTCCAACACTTGGGATCCCTCTGATGTCCCCTTCTGCCGCCAGCCAGAGAAGATGCTGCTTTTAGAGGGCTGGTGTGACGAGATCCGGCTAACCTAGATATCTCCCTGTTTTAAGATCATCTGGTTTGGGGCTTGAAGTCCCTTAAGAGCAGTCCCTGGGGTAGTGTTTGAGTAACCAGGATGGGAGTTGGGGTGGCATCTTTAGAATCCTGCCACCAAAGAGCCTTCACAGTGGGCTTTCGCTGCTGGAAATGGGTCCCCATGGTCCATGTAGGTCTCCCTCACCATCTCCCAGTCTCTGCTTGACTGCCCCTCCCCAGCAAGGCTCCCCCAGCCATCCTATTTAAAACCGTACCTCCTCTACACCACCCCAAACTCTTCCCAGCTTTATTTTCCCCCATAACCTTTGCTAGCCTCTGACATGCTATTTATTTTGCTTATGTTTTGGTTTATTGTCTGTCTCTCCAACTGGGATGTGAGCTCTCCATGGGAAGGAGCGTGGGCTCCTTGGATGCTCCTCGCCGAGAACAGCACTTGGCACATGTGACACACTCAGTAAGGGCTTGCTGAATGACTAAACGTCACAATGGTTTAAGGAGCGGAAATCCAGATTTTTGTAGGGAAGCTTTTGATTTTATTTCAGTGTTGGCAACTGTATGTATTTGCTGGGGCTGCCACAACGCAGTGCCACAGGCTGGGGGCTTCAACAACAGATGCATTGTCTCTCGGTTCTGGAGGCTGGAGGTCCAAAATCAAGGTGTGGGCAGGCTTGGTTCCTTCTGAGGCTCTGAGGGAGAATCTGTCCTCTCTTTCTGGCTTGTAGATGGGCTTCTTCATCCTCATATGGTGTTCTCCCTGTGAAGTGTCTGTTTACAAATTTCCCCTTCTTATAAGGACACCAGTCCTGTTGGATTAGGGCCCACCCTAACGACCTCACTTTAACTGGATTACCTCTGTCAGGACCCCATCTCCATGTAAGGTCATCTTCTGTGGTCCTGGGGCTTAGGAGTTCAACATAGGAATTTGGAGGGAAGTATGGTTCAACCCATAATAGCAACTAATTCTATTTTTCTTTTTTTTTACGTACTCCATGGATCAGATTCAGCCCCTCAGCAGACTCAGCCTTACAGGCCTGGAGACCAAGTGGTACCTAGCCCCCACCCCCACCCCCTCCTATGACACACAGATGCTCACACCTTCCAGCAGCGACCATCTCAGTGGCTTCCAGAAGCTTAGTGCCTTTGAGAATCTTCTAGAGAGAGCATTTCACCTGGAGATTATAGCTGACCCTGAGACGGGTGGCTTGGAGGATGGAAATTAGGATTCCTATGTTCAAAATTTGTACTGAACATTGCTTTTCTTTAAGGAACATGGAATCATCCCCGTATTACACCTGAGGCAACCACATTTTGAAAAGAGGGGGAATATTTTTGGGTTTTAACCACTGAAAAACTGAATAGTAGCATCAACTATAAACGTATTGTGTAGGTGGCATGAGATGGCTCGGGTATGCCCAGACGGGGCTGGAAGCACCACTGGGACAGGCCCTCGCCTGAATCCTTGGTGACACATCCCAGCATTCAGCATGTCTAGCACTTGCCTGCCAGGAAGGGTCGGTGCCTGGTGTTAACCTGGTAAATGAAAATGACAGTGTGGGCATTATTCAGCACTGTACCTGAGGACCCAAAATCGTCTCCCTGATCATCATCAACAGCAGTCTCACAAGTTGGGGACCCCTGAACTGGGGCCACCCCCTAGTGACAGATGAAGAAAAAGAGCAGAGGTCCAATGGGTGATTTTCCCAGGGTTGTAGAGCTCATCACCACAGAGAGGCAGGACTAGAAGCTGGATTTCCTGGATCCGGTCCACGGCCTCCCCCCCAACAGTGGATGCTGAGAAAGAGCAGCTCTCACATCACCATGGACTGGCCTTGCACTGGCTCCTTCCCTAGAAGCCAGGCATCCTCCAGGCCTGTCCTGTAATTCCATTGTGTTTTAATGCTGACTCTGGTTGCAAAACTTCCGGTCCTGGGACCCAAATTCCTACAACAGCTAGTTCCTTGAAGTAGACGGGAACACCCATTGATCTCATCAAAGAAAACGCCTAATTTACAAAACCGGCCTCTTAAAACCTGTGCCTTTCTCCCGTCTCAGTGGTTCATTGTCCCACGCCACACAGAGGTGAAACCAGCCCCTGCTCCAGTCAACAGGAATCCTCCTATTTGCAGGAACTATTAAGTGAAAGAACAATTTGTAGGTTCAGCGAAACCTGGGGTCTTGAGCAAAATCCAAATGCAGCAAAACCCAATTTCAAACAAAGTCACATTTCGTGAGGCATTTATTACGGACAGTGGAGGACAAAGGTGTCTGCGCCACCAGCAGGCCTGGGCGTGGATCTCCCAGTGTTGGGACAGACGGGGGCTTTCACACGCTAATGTGTCTTTCATCTTCCTCCCCCAAGCACACCCCGTCTCCTCGTGGCCAAGGTAGCAAGTGTGTTTAACAAATCATTTTAATGTAAAACTTGGAAGTTTCTAAAGAAAAAAAATGCCTGCTGCTTGTTGAGAAGCTCTCACTGCCCTGGGGGTTGACGCTAATTCAGATACCCTAAGTTTGAAAGGTGGAGACATGGTTTATCACTTCCTCCCATCCCCTTGGTTTCCTCATGGTGAC
Source organism: Tapirus indicus (assembly GCA_031878705.1). Taxonomy (NCBI): domain Eukaryota; kingdom Metazoa; phylum Chordata; class Mammalia; order Perissodactyla; family Tapiridae; genus Tapirus; species Tapirus indicus. Next base: position 7,214,674 of record CM062938.1, read on the forward strand.
CGTCTGCTAATCACGTTGGCTCAGCTCTGTCTAGCCTGTTAACTATTCACAGGGATTTATCTCCTCCACTCTGGGAGCTCAGCAGGGCAGGGGTGTGTGTGTGTGTGTTTGTAATTTTTTAAGCTACTAGTTTCATAAGATATAACGTTGCATGGTATTTAAGGAGTCAAATAGTTCTGCAGAGTTTCTTGGTGAAAACCATGTATGACATCCTCAAAGTGACAGATCTGTAGTGATAGTGTAGTGATAGCGATCCATGTCTGTGGGGTGGAGCTTGGGGACAGGGAGTGACCATTAAGCCATTAAGCGGAACAGGAGGAAGGGAGGGTCTTTGTGGTTGTGGACTTGTTCTGCATTCTGATCCTGGTGGTGGTTACTCCTGTCTACACATGTGATCTAATTTCAATAGAACTACACACCAAAAAAAAGGTGTGTGTGAAAACAGTGAAATCTAAATGTGAGGTCTGTACCTGAGTTCATCGTGCTGTAGCAATGTCAGTTTCCTGGTTTTGACGATGTGCTGTGATTATGTGGGATATTATCCCTGGGGGAGCTGGAGGAAGGGTACACAAGAACACTATTTTTTTGCAATTTCTTCTTAATCTCAAACTATTTCAAAATTTAAAGTTATTTTAAAAAATACGACAGAACTCCATTCTCTTCCACTGCCTTTCTCTCTGTACAGGGGCAAAATTCTTACCTTGTCTGGTATTTACACCCATATCACTAAATAACATAGTGAGGTTGATACTTGTTAATTTTTTTGAATTTTAGTTAACATCTATATATTTCCCAACATGAAGGATAAGGATATATCTCTCTTTCCCCCCATATAAGTGCTGTCCTTTCTAGGTCTCCTTCTTTCCAACATAATAATCACATTTTGTCTAGATTAATATTCAGTGTTTAAAATATTACAAGTATGTGTGCTAGTCACAGTAAAACCAAGTATTAAATTATGATTACTTTTCCTTTGCATAATGACTTCCTATCTTCAGAATTAAAAACTGATTTGGCTTTATTCTTTTTCTTCATTTTCTGTGCATTTAGCTCTTATTTATTCCCAAACTCTTCACTGATGATCTAAATCTCTTGTCAGAACATTCATTCACATCAAGTTTATTAGGAAAATTTCAGTTTTCCAGCGACATCGTTGCCAGAACCTTCTCTGTGCTGGTGCTCGGCTGTTACTCTGGGATCTCTCTTCACCCTGAACCTCCCGTTCGTCTGTGTTATGTGCTGGATCTTCTGTTTCCTGAATCTCATGACTTTTTCTTTCTGGATTTACTTCCTTGTTTGATGGAGCACATCTTCAACTAGTTTTCTGAGTGAGGGTGCAGAAGGTAAATTTTTGGAGGACTTGCATATCTGGGAACGTTTTCTTCATAATTAGGCTGGATATAGAATGCTAGGCTGGAAATCATTTCCCTTTGAGTGTTGAAGATATTTTTCATCATCTTCTGGTTCCATGCAAAGTTATACCTTATGAAACTAATAGCTTCTGAATCCATCCTGATCCCTGGTCCATCCTTCCCTCTGGAGGATTGCAGAATTCACATCTATGTCTGAAAAGTATCTGTCCTGTGCTTTGGCATGGCTCTATCCTCATCGACTGTGCTCATCACCCAGGGGCCCTTCCAACCTGGAGACGCACGTCCTTTCATCTGGGGACATTTCTTGAATTATTTCACTGATGATTCCTATTTTCCCTTTTCTCTATTTGTTCTGCTGTTCAGATGTTAAGACTCAAAGTAATCCTCTTAGTTTATCTGTTCCCCTATCTTCCATTTCTTTGTCTTTTTCTACTCCCTAGGACAAATTTCCTAATTTTACCCATCAACCATTCCACTGACTTTCCATTTCTGGTATAATATTTTTAATTTTCAAGGGCTCATTTTTTTTTTCTTTCTGGGTGTTTTTTTATAGCATTCTGTTCTTGGGTCTCGATTACAGCGTCTTCTCTGGTCTCTCTGTGAATGTGAATGACTGTGTGTTTTTCAATTGCAGTCTTTCCCGCATAGGTTCTATTTCCTACAGGTTGACTGTTTTGATCTGTATCACGTAGAGAACTTTCTCAGTGTCCAACAATTCTCGTTTGCTCATATAAAAGAATGAGGAACTAAAAACCATTAGAATCTCTGAGCCCGTGGTGGGGACTTGCTGACCACAACCTTTACTGAAAGATAGTCTGGCTGGCTGTTGGAGAGGCTCCAGTGTCAGAATCTGGTATTTTTCCTGGAGGGTGAAGAGCCATCTTGGGGACAAAGGCCTAGGAATCTCAACTTTCAGTATACATAGTGTCACATAGTCACTCTGTCTTCATTATGGTAACTCAAGCCTCAAATCTTCATGATACCCCTGATATGGAGTTCTGGGACGAACATTTGCAACTTCATAAACAGGCTTTTAGCTAATTCTCCTTATTTCAGTCCTCCTTCACTCCCGCTTTTAGAGCAGCACCACCAATTCCTAAGACAGGGGGATCCCATGGTATAAACTCTGTTGGTTCCTAACTTTTCTCACTGACAGCTTACGGTGTAGTTTGTTCTGCTGGCTCATTTCACCCACTCGTACATCTGCTTTCCGGTTTCCAAAGTCGTTTGCTGTTGCTGCATCTCTTCTCCCCAACTCTGTGAGTGGATGCCTCTGGGAACAGTCCCCTTCCTCTCCTTTAAGTGGATTTGGGAAAAGAGAACAGTGGGTATTTGTGCTCAATCAGCTATTTTTCTCATCAGTTTATTGAGGAGGACACTGACGGTCAGAGAGACTAAGAGACGTGGCCAAAACACCAGTCCTAAGAGGAGCATGGTGTATTTTTTTTATTCCCTGACTTGGTGCACTTTGGCTGGGTGTGTGCCTGGACGAGGCCTGGCAAGTCACATCAAGTGGGTTGGGGACCTCCCTGGAGCAATATAACAACTAACATTTGTTGAGTGCCTGTTGTATGTCTGACACTGTTGCAATCTCTTTATATGCACTAATACATTTCATCATCACAGCAGCTTTATACTGGGGGTTACTATTATCATATCCACTTATAGAGGAGGCAAGTGAGGCCCAGAGAGGTTATAATTTTCCCAAAGTCACACAGCTGCAAAGTGGTGAAAGCAGGGTGTAAACCCAGGCTGTGGTTTCTGAACCTGGGCACTGTTGGCACTTTGGACTGGATAAGACTGTGTTGTGGGGGCTGTCCTGTGCGTTGTAGGAGCTTTAGCAGCTTCCCTGGCCTCTACCCCCCAGATGACACCACTCCCCCAAGTTATGACAACCAAAAATGTCTCCAGACATTGCCACATGTACCCTGCAAGACACAGTTGCCCCCAATTGGGAACGACTGGCCCAGGCAGGCAGGCTTTTCTCCTGACGCTTTGCTGTGCTCCTTCTCGGTTTAGGGAATGTCCACGGCCCCTTCCCCTCACTCGGCCCTGGACAGCAAGTTCCATGGTTCTGGAGTCTGTGGGCAGATCCCCCTCCCACGCCCATCTGGCCTGCCCCCAGCATTCCCACCATCTGGTGAGCTTCGTCCGTCTGTGTCCCCAGATGTGGAAAATTGAAAAGAAACCAACCACCGCAGCTCAGAGGAGCGTGGGCACATTTGGAAAGGCCGAGTCATTGATCTGTGGCTCTCTCTTGCCCTTCCTGCCCACAGGGCCAAGGTGAAGAAAGGCGTGAACATTCTGAGTACCCGGACCAGCGAGCCTCGGCAGTGGGACGTCCAGCAGGAGATGGGGGACGGCGGGAAGCACGCCACCACCACGGTGGTGTGCCAGCGCCTGGGGCCCAGCGCGCGCAACAGGTAGGTGGTGCTGTCTCCCTCTGCACGTGCCACGCAGGGTCCTGGTGACCCAGTCGCCACCGTAGACGCTTGCCTTAGACTCAGGTTAACTGCTGCTTTGCAGAGCTATTAAGCCCTCGCCTGGAAATCTGGAGGCACTTACACCAACTGCAGGACCGTCTGGCCGTCTGCCGCAGGGAGGGCAGGGCAGGCAGGGCCCTGATTCTGAAAGTCTGCCGTTTGGCCTTTGGAGGAGATACTGGTTAGCGATGTCCCGCTCTGCTTTGCCGAGGCTTCTGCATTCTCTTTGACTACATTTATGTTCTTGGGGCTGTGTCCTCTCTCAGTACTCTCCTTAGATTATCAGAGAATGCTTGCTTACAAAGTGCTCATCCTTTGCACAAAGGGTGTGATATTGTGGTTTGTAATAAGAAATATATATTTGGTCTTCATCCCAGTTCCTGACACAGGGCTCCTGAAACCCTTGGAATTTCCTAAGTGATGAGAGCCATAAAGGTGTCTTTTGTTGTGTTAACAGGGCATCCTTTGGAAACCCCTTAGGTAGCTCAGGATGGGGGCTGGTTCCCAGCCCAACCATGTGATTGGAGGGTTGGAACTGTCAGCCCCATCCCCCTGACCTCTGGGGAGGGGAGACTGAGACTGAGTTCAATCACCAGTGGCCAATGATTCCATCAATCATGCCTGTGTAATGGAGCCTTCACAGAAACCCAGCAGGATGGGGTTCCAAGAGCTTCTGGGTTGGTGACCACACAGAGACTGGGGAGAGTGGTGCCCTCAGAGGGGGCATGGGCTCCACGCCCCTTCCCACACACCATGCCCTCTGCATCTCTTCTGTCTGGCTGTTCCTGAGTTATATCCTTTTATAATAACTGGTAATCTACTAAGTTAAAATGTTTCTCTGAGTTCTGTAAGCCACTCTAGCAAATTAATTGAACCCAAGCAGGGGGTCGAGGGAACCTCTGATTTATAGCCAGTTGGTCAGAAGCACGGGTGACAACCTGGACTTGTAATGGGCATCTGAAATGGGGGAGGGGCAGTCTGTGGGACTGAGCCCTTCGCCTGTGGGATCTGATGCTATCTCCAGGCAGATAGGGTCTGAATTGAGTTGATTTGTAGGACACTCAGCTGGTGTCAGAGAATTGCTTGGTGGTGTGGAAGAAACACTCACATTGGAGTTGGTGTCAGAATCGTAGAGGATTAGACTTAGTCTTCAGTAAGGAGGAATTTAAAGGCAGGAGGTGACCATCAGTGGCAATAATAAATAAGAACACACTATGTCAGATTCTTTATAGACAACTGGATTATTATTTAAAATAAGTGTTTTCCGCAGATAAAAGCAACACAAACTCATTTTAGAATATTTGTGAAACATAGTTATATGAGGAAAAAAGTTAAATAATACTTAAGTATCCCTGCCACCCAAGGATAACCCACTGCTAACATGCCTGTTCATTTCCTTCCCGTGTGTTATGCACATGTAACATCTGTGTATGGTAAGTGTATAGTGGATTTATTTATTTTACAATTTGATGTCATAATTACACAGATTTTAAAGATACTTTCATTTATTTTGATTATATCTTCTTTTGACATTAAATGTTCCTGAAATACATTTTAATGGCTTCATAATATTCCTTCATACAGATTTAACATTACATAACCATATTTATATTTTCATAAATTTAAGTTATCCTCAGGTTTTATTCTTATAGATAATGCATCACTAAACCACCTTCCTCATAAATTTTTTCTCTTTTTCCTTAAAGTGGCTTCTTAGAGTCAAAAAGTTGACCATTTTTCAGGGCTCTTGATACGTTCAGTCAGTGTATTTTCTTAAAGGGATTAGCGCTAGAGGAAGAAATGTTCCCTTACTGAACACCCTTTCTTAAGTGAATGCTACAAAGCTACCAAGAAAAATTCTGCAAATTCTCTGCTTTGTTTAAAAACACCCAGTTCTTTTATCTGTAAAATCCCCTCCTCAGTCCTTCCTTTCATGTGCAGCCAGCAAAAACATCTGGTGTCCTGAACACCTTCCCAACACCAACCATCACCACCATTGCCCCAGGAGGGTTGTGAGTACATCTGGGGCAAGGGTTGGGTGTCCAAGTCTTTCAACTTGTGGAAAAAGGCCCAGAAAGAAATGCACGCCTGGGTCTCTTGTTAAACACGGAGATCAGAGGCCAAATTAAATCTCCTGAGTCCAATGCACATAAAGTCTAATTAACCCACAAGATTAGTGTTGATTATGCAAATAGAAGTGAATGTGTTAATTAACAGACAGTGAGGTTATGTATGTAGATAGTTCTTCATGTCACAATCGGGAGACTGAAGTCAGGGAGACAGGCCTTGCTGTAGCAAGTTCTGGAGAGTCCCAGTGGCCGCCCCATTTGCTCTTAGTCTCCTGGGAACTCCACTTTGGGCCACCGTATTTGCTGAGAGGGTCAGCATTGTGTGTGATTTTCCACTGTCCGTCATTCTGGATGTTTCAGCAGAGGGAGCTGTGGTTCAATACTAGTGTCTCCTTCCTTTCGTGTTCCAGAGTTTTTACTGCCCTGAGTTAGAATCAGGCTGGCCACAGCCGGGTGGTTGTGGGAGGCCTGGCTACACTCTGGACCCTCTCAGGTTCTTACTGTGATGTCTTCGGAGGTAAGTTTAGCCTTTGCAGAAGCGCTGGTATGTCAGCGGTGTCAGCGGTGTGCTGGGACTGGTTCAACGCCAGCTTGTGAAAGCCGATGGGATTGTGCACATCTCTGCCCCATGCCTCATTCAGTCACTGTCAGTAGTGTAAAAATCCACCACAGTAGCAGTATTTACACTCCAGAAATTGGCAAACACCCAAGATCAGGACTTTTTGTCATTGTTGGAAAGCCTGTTGACCAGCACCCCACTGATGGGTGCCCCCTGCCCACTCCCCTCCTGACTGTGATCTTCAGGGGCCACTGGTTGGTTCACCTAAGTGTGAAGAGCCGTGCTCCGTGCTAGGTGGATATCCACTGAATCCGATCCAGACCCTGTCTTCAGGGACCTAAACACTGTGGAGCACCTGAGGCCACACACCACAACTCAAATGAGAGCATTCAATGACATGGAAGTGGGTGGAGGGGCTTACTTCCCTCTGCCTGTAGAGCGAAGGCCAAGTGTATTTATCATCTACTACTGTGTAACAAATTGCCCCAACACTTAGAAGTTTAAAACAACACATGTTTATCATCTCATGGCTTCTGTGGGTCCAGGATCCAGGCACCTCTTAACTGAATCCTGTGCTTGAGGGTCTCTGCCAGGCTGTAATCAGTGTCGGCCAGCATCTGTGGTCTCATCTGAAGCCTCAGCTGGGGAAGGGTCCAATTCCAAGCCCCCATGGCTGTTGGCAGGATGCAGTTCCTCGAGCACTGTGGGACTGAGGGCTTCAGTTTCTTCTTCCTTGCCAAGTGTCCTTCTCCATCAGGGCAAGCACGTGAGGAGATCCAGGGAGACAGGGAATGACAGCAAATGGAAGTCAGTATTGTATAACCTAATCATGCAAGTGACATCCAGGCACTCTTGCTATTATATCTATTCGTTAGAAGCAAGTCTGGGCCCCACTCAAGGGGAGGAGATTACACAGAGGGGTGGATGCCAGCAGGTGGGGATCTCTGGGAGCCGTTTTAGCCATTTTACACTGCCACCTTGACAGCTCTTCCAGGTTGTAGAGGGCTTTCTGTAGCTGGTGCCTGTGTGCTCTCCTTGAAGGACAGGAGGAAAGAATCAGATGTGCAGAAGTGGAGAAGGATGGCAGGCGCAGAAAGAGGCAAATGGTTGGACCTGTGATGTCAGGAGAACTTGTGCAGAGAAGAGGGAGCGATGGGGCTCGGCTGGAGTTGACACGGGGGTTACAGGGATTACTCTAGAAAGGTGGCCAAGTCATATAACAGAGGGACATGAGTTACAGTCCAATAGTTTAAATGGGCATTTCCTTAGCTGTTTATCACCTCTGCTAATCTTCCAATCGATTTGCCTTTTTTGTTTAACTTAAGCCTGTTGATTAGAAGGGAAATTTTGTGTTTCTACCTGTATTAGTGAGTGTTCTTAGATGCACTAAAAAGTGATGATCCTGGTTTATTTAAGCATAAGAGGAATTTATCTAAAGGATATTGCTGGGAAAGCTGTAGAATCAGCTTGGGAAATGGACACCACCAGGGGGATCTCAGCAATAGCCGCAAACTCGCCCCAAATCATACCTCATCACGTACCACTTACACCTCTACTCACTGAAGGGTTTTCTTTAAGTCAACTTTAAATTGCTCTGGTTTTTAAAAATTCACCTTCATTTTTTTAATAATATCGTTGAAATTATACATTGAAGATACTTGCATTAGTTTCTAATGTACATTAAAATAAGTACAAAACTATAAGCGTTATTTTAAATAATTTTCCTCGGTGATTAGAACGGGGACATAATTTATGCATTTTCTTGTCATAACAGGAAATATAGCCAACGAATCGCCCCGTGTGCATTCGTGAGCGTCCAAATGCTGCTCTGTCCAGGTTCCCCTTCACACCCCTTGTTCTGCTTCTGTGCACCTGCATGGGTCTAAGTGTCAGCTTGGGCCACTATAAGGCTGGGGGCTTACCCCACACACACTTATTTTCTCACAGTTCTGGAGGCTTGGAAGTCCAAGACCAAGGTGCCAGCAGGGTTGGTTTCTGGTGAGAAGGCTCCTTCTGGCCTTCTCGCTGTGTCCTCACATGGCCCCTCCTCTGCGTGCACACTTGGAGAGAGCCAGCGAGTGCTCTGGTGTCTCTTCCTCTTCTTATAAGGACACCAGTCTTATCAGATTCAGACCCCACCCTTATGACTTGACTTAACCTTAATTATCTCCTTGAAAGCCCCATCTCCAAATGCAGTCACATTGGGGGTTAGGGCTTCAACATATGAATTTTGGAGAGGGGGATACAATTCAGTCCACAACAGTGGGCTTTGCTCTGACATCCTGCACCTGCATCCTTCAAAGCACTGCCCTGGGGCTCCTGGGGCCCTTTCACGCTCAAGAAGATAGCTGAAAAAGCCTGGAAGTTTTCATCTTCCTGGGCTGGTCCTTGCAACAATGGATGGGTGTGGAGCCTGAAAGCCCAGCTCCTTCCCCTCTGAACTGTAATTACACTCCAAAGCTCCTGTGGGATCAAAATGGGCTGGGACTTTTTCTGAAATCACACCTTTCCCTTCCGTGAGCTGTTTCCCCCCTCCCTCTCCCTTATCTTTATCAATCACTTGCAGATGAATCCACATCCTAGGGTCTGCTTCTAACAAACCCAACCTGAGACTGTCAGAAACATCAGGGCCCCCTGCTTCCTTCTTCCACTTCCTGGTGAAGTGGCCTCTTATGTGTACAGTTGGGAAGGAGAGCTTGTTAGGAAGACTGTCAAACAAGACAGCTGTTTCGATGCCCCATAGCCCAGAACCTCTGACAGGCCTGTGGGCTTATGGTCCTGAAGCCATGTGTCTGTAAACTTGCAGATCCAGGAAGAGAGCTTGCAGCTGGTCCATATGCACACCAAAGTGTGTTGCATTTAGTTCCCACGCCCTTAGATTAATATTTTAGCAGTCTGAGCATCTTGGCAATCACGCAAAATCAGCTAACAACCTCCTAGATGGTACTTCCTACTTACAGGGTGTGAGCCCAAGGGAGCGATGAACATCCTGTCCACATCCTCCCATGTAGTTGATGCTATAAGAGCCTTTCGGTGTGCATGCCTTAGGGAGCACCTTCTACTTTCCTCTCCCTTCTTCATTCTGAATGTTTTTTCAAACCTAGGTAGCTGGGGTAGTCTGAGCAGCTGGGAATCCATTAACCAAGAATTTCATAAAGCCTGCGAGGCTGACCCCAGCGTGGAGGAGCACAGCTGACCCTGGGCTCCTCTTGATCCCAATGGTGCATCTTCATCTAATACCTGCTTTTGCCTTAAGCTTTCCCTGAGCCTTACTCTCCGAGGTTCATTCCTTCAGGGGAAATGCCAAAATTTAGGTGTTTCTTGAAACTGTGGCCATTCTTTTAAGTTAACAGGCACCTCCACAATGGGGATCCAACCTCTACTGCTCTGACTGAGACAGGCTCCCCAGTGAGGGTCCATGCACACTCCCGACCAGCCACACACACCTGTGCCGTTATTGACTGAATATCTTTATTTAAATTGGTTCACTTGTGCCTTTTACAAGTTTCATATTAGGTTTTATTATTAAAATATTACTGTTACAATCTCTTCAGGGAAGCAAACATAGTATCTCAAAAATAGAAATTTAAATAACAGTAATACTCTGTATATTTCATAGTGCCTGGCATTTCACAGCATGCTTTTTGTACATCATTTCAGTCAATCTTTTCCGTGGTTTCACAAACTGAGGAGTCACGCCATTGGGCAGATAAAGAAAAGAAATGAAGACACTCAGAGGGAGGAAGCATCCAATTGGATATTTGTGCAAATAATTTTTAAAAACTTTTAAAATCACTTTCATGTTTATAAATAAATGGAAAAACTTTATGTCTGTTGCATGAATTAAAGGTGAGCACAAACAAATACCATTAAAACATACAAACCCTATGGAAGTCTCTCTCGCTAGTGTTACCAGCAGGAGGCTCTGCACCCACCCTTGGGGTCAGAAAGGGACATTAGCAAATGTCCCAGAGGTGTTGAAGATACAGTGGCTCCAGAGACTTTCTCTCTTTTTTGCTTCTTTATCTTTTTATTAATCTTATTTTCTTCAATGCCTATATTTTACTTTTATAATCAGAAAAAAACATTCAAAAACACATTTTTAAAACCCATATTCCATGTCTTACATAACTATTGCCATTATTGTGCAGATAAATATTTTTATATAGTTGGGATGGATCTGTGATGTATCTGCTTCTTTACTTAACCTTGCCAATGCCCTTTGCCCATTCCAAACTTTGTTTTTTATAAATGGATGAACCTTAATTTGTTTAGCGAGCCCCCCTGTTAGAGGTCACCTTGGTCGTTTGCTCCTAACTTTTTAGTATAAATAAATTGGTGATGCACATTTCCACACCATTATATGGCCCTTCCTCTCCCCCCATTCTGCTTTACCAGGCACAGGTGGGCTGCTTTGAGGGGTCTTGGGGATGTCCCGTGTCCAAGTTCATGCCTTCCTAAGTTTATTGTATCACACAGTCCCCCAGCACACACACACCCGGGGTAGAAACTGGGAGACAAAGATGACAGCTGGGACAGACTAGGAAAGGGGCTGAGGGAAGGGGCTGGGAGCCCAGAACTGCTGGTGGGAAGAGGCAGAGATGTCCCCTGTGCACCCCCACCCTCCACTCCCCACTTGGGCTCTGGGGGAGTGTGCGCCCAGGACTGATTTCAGACCAGTGGGAAGAACTTCTTTTTAATGAACCTTAAAAGCTTATGAAAGAATCTGAAAGGGAAATGCTTTCTGTCCATATGAATCAATGTAATTCAAGGGGAGCGCATTGCGGGAAACACTTCCTGGAAGACTGGAGGGGTCCCTAGAGATGCTGCAGAGGACACTTGTAAACGCAGGCTACAGATTTGGGCAGTCAGTCTGGGCTGCAAGCGGAGAGGCTGGCCACATGGCAGAGCTCAAGCAGAGGTGACCACGTGGAAGTCAGACCCTTTGCCAGAGACATAAATGCAGGAGGTGAGCCCTGCGTGCTGGGAGAGTTAGGCAGAGATGGGGAGACAGAACAGACTGCACCCACTTACAGGGAGCATCCATTCATCCAACTGTGGAGCCTTCGCATGTGGAAATGCAGGCTGCATTGCCCCATCTCTGGATTTTTCTAGAAAAATGCAGCTGAAAATCCAGACTGTCACATGAAATATCCCAATTTTTAAATATTTGCTCAGATTTTTAAAATCACTGTGCAGATCAAACAAAGGGAATATTGTTCAGGAAAATGGTTCATCGGCAAGTGAATCATGTGCAAAAGTGGCCAGTCTGAGCCAATCATACATTCCACTTTGGCTAAAGTCATGCCTGTTTTCTTTCGGGGGTTGGTAGTCTGTTTCTTCGAGGTATAAAGTCTGCAGAGCATAGCATCCCGGGCCTGGGCGGTGTGCCTCTTTTAGAGGGACTTATGAGATAGGTCAGCCCCTTCAAAGACTCAGCTGCTGCTCATTTTCAGCACACGATCCCTCCTACACAGATCAGCTCACACAGACTCTCCCGTGTGTCCAGCAGATGTTGTAAACACCTGTCTGTCCTCTGGTTCCTAGTTCTTCTTCACCCTCGGCTTTCACGGTGTCAGCCCTACCAGGATACCTGCCTGCGGCATGGCGTGCCCTCCGTCCTGCTCTCCTTGTCACCTGGTTTCTGGTTTGGTGGGGCGGTAGGTCAGGCAATGTTCTCCAGGTCGTCTAGACAGGAGGCATTTTCTGGCTCCACACACTTCCACGGAACACCAAGTGACGCCCATCTCATTCTTCCTGGAACAGCAGCGGCTGTCGCAGCCCCCAGACCCCTCAGTCATCATGCTTCAGGGACACTCTGCTGCAGGGGAGAGAAGTAAGTCAGGCAGGGAGTAAAATGAGAAGGGCTTTTCGCGAAGCAAAAATCATTTAAACTGGCGAATAAGATGCCCATTAGTACTCCTTTAAGCAGTCTCAATTACAGACCTTATATTCATAACTATTCTCAGCTGTTTGTTTTCGCAGAATTCTGGAAGATGAGCTTGCTCATAGCTGCTTAGCGTAAACAGTTTCAGCAGAACTTAGGGGAATAGTCCACTAAGATAATCCGCTTTGCCCTGAAGGAAATTGCCCAGACTGAGTCCTCTCTTTAAGAGATATTTGAAGAAAGCACAGAAAATCTGCCAGGCAAATTTCCATGAACGAAAATCTTCCAATCGATGGCATAAGTGTGCATGCCGGGTCCCCCAAGGAAGAAGTCACAAGTGTTCCCACTCAGCCAACCCTGAGCTCATGGCGGGCTCACATCAGCACCTGTGGCAGGAGAATGTATTGATCTACACGCTGTGTGTGTTCTCCATTAAACGTTCTCTCCCCTCCCACTCACAACTTGTGGCAAAAGTTAAAGCCCAAGATGGTAGAGGTGATTGGTGTTTCCTGTCATTTATAGAAGCTACATTCTCCCAAGAGAACTTGCCAGAGGCACCTGGGGTAGGAGAGCAGGTAGAGAAGAGGCTCTGAAGGAGCCTGAGAAAGGAAGAGATTTTCCTGGAGATGGAAGGGCTGGCTCTCGCATCAGACCTTGATCTGACATCTGAAATGGCCGTGGAGTTTCCCCACTGCTTGGTGCTATTTAAAAGTACAGCCCACATGGAGCCAGCCTCCATGGCCTAGTGGTTAAGTTTGGCATGTTTCACTTCAGTGGCCCAGGTTCAGTTCCCAGGTGTGGACCTACACCACTCATCTGTCAGCGGCCATGCTGTGGTGGCAGCTCACATACAAAAAGAGGGAGATTGGCAACAGATGTTAGCTCAGGGTGAATCTTCTTCAGAAAAAAAAAAAAAAAGGACAGCACATGTGGTTTATCATGCCTCCAGTGGAGGAAATTCATTTCCCCAAAGGAAATTGGCTTCTACAGAAAAGGAAAAGATGCCAGGAGTTGAGACCAGTGCTTAGGGCGTAGCACCTGTCATGATGTTGGCCACTTGGTACACACCGTCACCCGTTTCCCCAAACCCTACACAGTGCATATTAGTATAATCAGTTTTCAGATGATGACACTGCATGAGAGGTCGTGCTTTCCGAAAATGTTCACAAGGAGCATCTTCTCAACGTCCCAATCCCGCGTGTGCTTCTGGATCTCACTACTCTCTCAGTAAGAGGTGGCGTCTGTCTCCTCCCCTTGACACTGCGTAGACTTTTGTGATTGGCCTTCGAATGGTGAACAGAAGAAGTGGTGCCTTCTGACCTCAAGAGCGAGGTCACAAAAGAGCCCTGAGCCAACATGTAAGCAGTGCTGTGGCCCCGAGGCCGCCATGCTGTGAGAAAGCTCAACTGTCCAAGTGGAGGAACTGCAAGGAGAACCCCTAATCAAGGGAGGGAATGGCGTCCAGCCAGCCACCCTGCCAAGCCCTTCCAGAATTCTTGATCTGCAGAGACAATAAAATGATTGTTTTATGCCGCTAAGTTTCGAGGGCAATTTATGACACAGCAACATGTAACTGGAACACTGGGCACCCAGAGAGGTTAAACTACTTTCTGACCTCACACAGCTACTCAGGGCCACAGCCAATATTTTAACCCTGTTCTGTCTGATTCTAAATCCTCCTACCTCTCCCACCACAAGGAAGAGATTCCTAAGTGAAGAGATGCAGAAGGGCTTGTCTTCTTACACCAAGCGGCCCTTCCACAATTCCCAGCCCCAATCCATAAGCTTATGTCTTGGCTTTATGCACCCAAGCCTCGCTGAAGGCCTTTCATGGCCCGAATGAAGAGTTTCTGTTTCCTTCTTTCCATCACAGTCTGACATGTGGTCCCCAGTCCAAGCTGAAAATGTATAAAGTAAATATATCTCTCAGCATCTGTCCTGAAATGAGTTATTGCATCATGTTAACAAGTCTCTCTGGCTCTGGCCAGACCAGTAATTAACTTTAAGGGATGGCTGTGGAGCCGATGCTGCAGCCTCTGACAAGAGCAGGTGCATTTCAGAACCCATGATCCTGCCACAGAGACCTCGTCTTACCCAGAGACGTGGGTGAAATTGTTCCCCCTGAAGCGGTCCCTCCATTACTGGTCCTCAGAAAGCAGACCATGTACTAGATCAGGGCTGAGGGACAGCGCTGTAATACCTAATGGCTCGGTGTGATACGCAGGACATGCTCTGAATCCTCCCAGCCACCGCCGAGCTGCCACGAGATACCGCTTTTATCCACTTTGTCTAACTCCTTTAAATTCAGGGACTTTTGTTCAGATTGAGGGTCCCTTTGCTATCTGACTGGTCCTCACAAGAAAATGGCAAACAGCAGCGGAAAAGAGCTATTTCCCTTTTTAAAAATGTTGCTGTTTATTTTTTTCTGCATCAGAAGTAAAAGCTTTGCTCAGGTGGTACCTCCATTTCCAAGTATCCCATGAAGCAATATGGTGCCATGAATAATAGCGTGGCCTCTGGAGCCAGCCCGGCAGCTTGGATTCAAGTCTTAGCTCTTCTACTCAGAATCTGTGTGGTTTTGTGCAAATGAGTCTGTCTCTTTGGGTCCTTTCTGAACATGAGGTGATATAACAGTAGTACCTTCCTTGTGGGGTACTTGTGAGGATTAAAGGAGTCGGTCCGTGGTAAGTGCCGACGTAGAGTGTTGGTTCTTGTATTTTCCATGGAGCAAGGCGTCCTTAAGTTCTTCCTGATTTTTTTATATGGTGGCCCAGACTTCTTTGCATTAGACTTGTGATAAAGACACAGCACTCTTTCCCGTTGGTGGCACACATCAATCACTGAGTCACACTGTCCTGCTCACTTGGACTTCATCCCCAATATTCTAATGGAAGCTCAATCCTACTCACATTCCTCCTCGTCCCCGTGCTGATCCTCTTGGCTCACTCTCTTGTTGGAGTTTCCACAGCTGGTTGGCTCTGGCCCTGCTCTCACCCTCAGGGCCACCTGGACTTATCAGGGATGGTGGAGATGTCCGAGGAACAGCAGTAGCCTATGGGCACCTGTGGGTTGAATATTCCTTGCTTCGACTATTTATAAGCCAAGCCCAAAGGTCTAGAGCTTGTTGTAATTTGTCACTTTACTAAGGCACATTTTCCCCTTCTGCTTTTGTTATTTTTTTACTCTTTATTTATTTTGTGGGGGAGTAGGGGAGGCTAGGTAATATATTCATACAGTTCTGAACTCAAAATGTGGACAAACCAACATGTAAAAATCTATCCCTGCCTTCAACTTGCCCAGCTCCCTTCCCCAGAGGTCATCAAAGTTTGCACTTTATCATAAACCTTTCCAAAGATATTTTATGCATATGCAAACATACACACACACACACACACACACACACACACACATACATCTCTTTCCTCCCCACTTCAGCTTTAAACAACGTTGCTTCTTTCTTTTTACCTAACAATATATCTTGTAATTTTTCCATACCAGTACCTAAGGTTCTTCATTCTCCCTCCCCGCCTTTTTTTTTGGTGTGGAAGATTGGCCCTAAGCAAACATCTGTGCCCATCTTCCTCTATTTTGTATACAGGATGCTGCCACAGCATGGCTTGATGAGCAGTGTGTAGGTCTGTGCCCGGGATCCAAACCTGCTAACCCTGGGCCATCTAAGCAGAGTGCTCAAAACTTAACCACTATGCCACCAGGCCAGCCCCTTCATTCTCCTTTTTTTTTTTTTCTTTTTGTGAGGAAGACCAGCCCTGAGCTAAGATCCATCACCAATCCTCCTCTTTTTGCTGAGGAAGACTGGCCCTGGGCTAACATTTGTGCCCACCTTCCTCTACTTTATATGGGACGCTGCCACAGCATGGCTGACAAGTAGTATGTTTGTCCACACCTGGGATCCGAACCTGTGAACCCCGGGCTGCTGAAGCAGGGCACATAAACTTAACCCCTACGCCACCGGGCCGGCCCCCATTCTCCTTTTTTTAAAGCATCTGCATGTTATGGCGTATAGCATCATTTATCCTAACCAACCCCTTATTAACTGGCGTTTACATTATTCCCAGTCTTTTGCCTGGAAATGCGGCTTTGAATAGCATTGTCCAAACACCATGTTGCACTTTTGTGGTTATATCTGTGGAATAAATTCTAGAAGTGGGCCAGGTGAGTAGGATGGGATGGGCGTTTGTTTTATAGAAATTGACATGGTGCCCTGTAGAGATGGTGCCAACTTGCACCACCGTCACCTTTACCCACACGTGGCTAACAAGCTGTTTGGTCTCTTGCTGCTCATGTTTTATTTCCTCACGATGACTTGACTAGCAAGTAGCCTGAGAGTAATCCTCAACTCGGGAATCATGGTTGGGTTTGGGGGATGTTGCTCCCAATCCACCCCCGTAACTCCTGGGAAGCTCTAGAGTGGCATTTGTGGGCCGGGCTCTGCCGTGTTCCTGGAGCATCTCCCTTGGGTCGATCGGCTGTGCTGACAGCTACTATTTATAAACAGGTGCTGCGTGCAGGCCCTACTGTAGATCTCTTCTAAATTCTCACCTGATCTCAGCTCTCTTTTCCATTCTTCCCCCAATCCCAGCCCCCATCCATTCTTCTCAAAATGGCCAAAGTGTTCTCTTCAAAACATAAATCAGATCATGGAATTCCTATCTCCATCCTGCAGGCTTCCATCACACCCAGAGTGAAATCTCAGCTCTCGACCATGACCTCCAAGGTCCTGGGTGATCTGGCCCACTGCCCTCCTCCCCGATCTTACTCCTCATGCATCTCCCATCAATCTCCACTCGTCCTGCACCCTGGCCTCTGTGCCAAGCTTGTTCCTGCCAGAGCCACTGCGTCTGCTGTCTCCTCTGACTGCTCTCTGCATGGCTGGATCACTCTAATTGTTAGGTCTTAGCTCAGATGTCATATTCTCAGGGACCACTCATACTGATCACCTGCTTCACTTTCTTTCTAGAGCTCTCCAGTGTGAAATTACTTTGTTTACCACTTGTCTCCCCACAAGAATGTGGACCCCGTGAGGGAAGGCAGACACTTGCCCATAGTCTTCATCTTGGCATCCTTACTGCTTAGATCAATTCCTGGCACCGAGTGGGGACTAAAGTACTTGCTGAGTGAACAAACACATGAATAATCTTTGCAACAATATGTCGAGTTATCTTGTCTGTAGTTTACAGATGAAGAATCAGGATCAGAGGGTCTCTATGTTAAGAGTATGAGGAATATTTGCTGAATGACTAAATAAATGAACGATGCTTGTTACAATATATTGAGTAAGAGCATGTTGTCCCATTGCACAGATGAAGGAATAAGCTCAGAGAGTCTGTATGTACTGGGACAGTGGTGTCCCAGGAGCCAATGATGGGAGCCCCAAGGTTTTGGAAGGGACATGCAAGTGGAAACCAAGCCCACCATTGTGCTCCATGCTTCCTTCCCCCACACCTACCCTCCCCTCCAGTTGTCACTCTCTCCGTAGCTGTGATAAAGGAGAGGGGACATACTGTTTATCCAGTTGGGGATTTATGAAGCAATTTGTGTATGCCAGTGTTGAGCTAAGCACTGACGGACATACAGACATTTTCTTAAGATGTCATTCTAGTTGGCAAGAACTTCACAGCTTTGCCCAAGCCTGAACTTGCTAGTCATAAGGAAGTACAGCTCTACTTCATCTTGATGTTTCCTGCCAGGCTGCCACACGGGACTCAGAGATCTTCAGGGGGCAGAAAGCCTCAGCCTCTTCCCCCAGAGTCTTGGCGGCTAAGTCGTCTTCAGGTGTTGCATCTGCATCCCTGTTCTACCCTCACAGGAAGGAACCTTCTGACTACATAAGCCTGATTAAAGGTTCTCAGAGTGAGAAGCGGAATTTTTGTAGTTGTATTCAGTAATCAAATAATTATTGAGTGCCTGCCAGGCCCCAGGCATATTAGGGTTTATAAGACAGGTATGGATACTGACCTAGTGAATTCATTGTTAATTTGAAAAGGTGGAAAATAATGAAATAAACACACAGAGAAATATCCCATTTCAACATCGGCAAATGCTATGAAGAAGAGATGTGCGGTATTAAAGAACTCACAGTAAGGGAGTGTATTACTTAGGATATGGGTCAGTCGCTTGTACAAGGGACCTTATTTAAGGCGGTGCAAAGAAAACATTATTTTTCGGTCACATAGTGGTCTAAAGTGGTTTGGTGCCTCTGCTCTGCGTTGCCAGGTTCCTGCTCTCTCATTGCTCTGGTACCACTAGGGGCCGCCCTCGCTCACGTGATCCAAGATGGCGCATCACACACACAAGCCCAGCCAGTGAGAAGGTGGAGAGGTGGGAGGACAGTGGATGCCAGACCATGAAAAAGTGTTTTTGCCTTTATCTGAAGAACAAATGAGAAGCCTTTAAAATATTTTAAGTAGGATGGTGACAGAGTCACATTTATATAAAAAATATTACCAGTGAATGTGTAGAAAACAGATGGGGGGGCATCCAAGAAGATACCAACAACAAGTTAGACTATACAATGGGCCAAAATAAGGATTAGAAGCTTGTTCTACCTCCCCACCACTGTCTTCCTCCACAGGACCAGGGCCCTCAGCTACTCACTCGTCTACCACCTTCTGTGTCGACGGGCACCGAGCATTCCAAAATTACAGCCAAACTTCCCAAGGTGGCAAACTTTCCGATCTGGTTTTGTTCAGGAGAAAACACAGCAACACTTATTAGAGAAAAAAAAATAATATGGAAAAGAGGCAGTCTCCACACAGAGAGATTATTCTAATAACTTTAAATTAGTCCTCCAGACCCCTCACTTACTTCTCTTCTCAAAGACATGGTGACAGGTTGTTCTGTAGGCTGTTCTCCATGCCTTTCCCGGGTAACCTAATGACTTTTTTCTTTCTGTTTACCACATCACATTAATTCTTCTTAAGTGGTCCTTATTATTCCTCAGTTGTTCCGTCTCAAGTGCAGTATTTTCTCACCGTGGGTGTAAACTGGGCCAGCTAAATGGCAAAGGCACCTCATCCATCATGCCTTTAATTTTCCGCCTTGGGAGGAAGCACTGCGGCTTCAGTGGAGGATAAAAGCACTCACCTTAACACCTCACTGGCTCTTCGCTGAGGACCTCCCTCTTCACATTTCTGCACTGGGAAGACAAAAGCAAGTCACTCTCTGGAAACCACGTGGCCACCGTGTCCGTGTGCATTGGTTCAGACAAAAGGCTCAGCTGCTGACAGAGCCCCCCAAATCACTGATTCAGCAAGATAGAAGTTGATTTCTCTTTTGTTTAAATGTTTGAGTTTGTGTGGCAGGTCCACTGTGCAAAGGCATCAGGGGCCCAGACTCCTTCCAACTTGCCAGTCCATCACCCTAAGATGTTGCAGTGGTGGACACAATCCAAGAGGACCCGTCACCACCGTAAATTCCAACCCATGGAGAGGGACTAAGGGGAAGCAGAGAGTCTGCCTCTGCCATTTAAGGGCAAAACCCAGAAGTTGTACATGTTACTTCCGCTCCCATCCCATGGGCAGAACATACCCATATGGCCACGCCTAGCTACAAGGGAAGCTGGAAGTATCATCTTTTATTCTATAGCGTGTGCCCAGCTAGATGGGCATGATAGAAGAAGGGGAGAGCTCGTATTGTCTGACACAAGTAGGGATCTGAAAACATTCAGAGTAGAAGGTTGAAGGAAAACCAAGGTGGAGCCAGGAGACCAGGGAGAGGGGGTTGCTCTGAAGTGGAAGATCATCCAGTAATCAGACATCAGAGCCAGAGTCTCGGTGGTCCCCCGGCCTGGGGGGAGGCCACCAGACAGGAAGGAGAGGACTCAACTGCAGAGGCCAGAACTGGGCAGTTTCAAACACATGAGCAGAAACCAGGAAGGCCCAGGAGAGCTGGCCGTCATGAGGAGGGGCTGAATATTTAAGGCCACCGTTGCCTCAAGCGAGAACTTTTATTTGCTCCCTGTAACAATGACGGTAATGACATAAAAATCAGATGCCCCCGTTTGCAGAGCTGCTGTGTTCCCGGCACCATGCCACGTGCCCTCTAAGCAAGGCTGCGTGTGACGTGCCTGGATCCTGGCTCTGTACAATCTTGGAAAAAATCACTCTTCAGGTCTCCAATTTCTCGTCTGTAAAATGGGGATATCATAGGATTGTTGTGGGGATGAAAAGTAATTTAGTATGTAAAAATCTTGGAACTGTGCTTGTTGTTTGGTGAATGCTCACTAAATATTACCATTATGGTAATTACTGTTTCTAGCAGCTTCGCTAAGGGGTAGGTCAGGAGGGGCTTCAGGAGTCCCTGCATCTTCTCCACCAGTCCCCCAAGTCAACATGAAAGTCAAGAAAAAACGTGGCCATGGCACCAAAGCAGCTCCGAGGCCAGCCCTCTGTCCAGCAGAGCCATGTGCCCACCACAACGGGTGGCTGCCCCTGAGCTGCTTCTATAGCCACCGACGACCTCTGATTCTTACCACAACCCTGAGATATGGGTATTATTAGCCCCGTCCTACGGGGAAACAGTGTAAGGATAGCAAAGCAGTAGAGCAACAAGGATCTGCAATTTGAAATCAGCTCTGCCACATATTTGTTGTGTGACATCAAGGAAGACACACCCTCTCTGGGCCTCAGTTTCCTTATCTCTAAAATGGAGGCTGCACTTCCAACCTCATGAGACTGCCCCCAAGAGCAAATGAGCTCTCCTCTGTCAAATGCTTGGCCCGTCACGATAGCTGGTGTGATTAGGGAAGCCACACTTGTGTGGTTTCGGTAGGCAGCTTTGGCCCCCAAAGATTCTTCCTCCTGGTGTTCAAGCCCTTATATCATCCCATGGACTTAAGTACTGGGTAGACGAGTGACTTTTCACCAAGATTATGGGATATCAAACTAACCAAAAGCAAAGGGATGGCGCTTCTGTGATTAGGTTACAAAGATTGGGACTTAAGGTCCCAATGGCTAGCAGACTCTCCCCGTCGTCTTCTTGGCTTGCATGTTGGCAAAGCCCATGTGGCAGAGAAATGAGGGTGGAGTCTAGCCGACAGCCCATGAGGAACTGAATCTTCTCAATGACCACGTGAACTTGGAAGCAGATTCTCTCCAGGTTGAGGCTTCAGACAAGACCCATGCCTTGCCCAGCCCCTGGACTGCAGCTTCGTGCTTACAAAGACCCTGAAGGAGAGTCCTGGACTAAACCTTTCCAGGGTTCCTGACCCACAGAATCTCTGGGATAATAAATGGGTGTCATTTTAAGCCACAAAGTTTTGGGGTTAATTTGTTGCACAGTAATAGATAACGCATACGATCTTCTTACAGACTTCCTAAGATGGCTCACATAAACTCATGATATTGAAATTGATACAGAATAAGGGTGTGTCAATGCAAGACATAGAAATTTCTCATGTCTTTATGGAGCTTTATAATTCGCAAAAGGGTTTTGATAGGTATGTTTCATTTGGTCATCACAGAAAACTTTTGAGAGATGGACAGGGTAATGGGTATATCTTCATGTAACAGGTGAAGAAATTCAGATTCAAAGGCATTAGAGGTAATCAATTCATAACCATCCAGCAGTTAAGAGGAGCAAATTGTAGTCTACCTCAAATCCTATTCTTTCCAAGAAGCTCACCACCTATTTGAGGATTCCTCTTTGAAAAACCCAGAATACATACCTTTGGCCATAATTTGACTGACCTCTAAGAACTGCACGAAGGTCAGTGATGTAATATAACCTGAAGAGATAACAGTTTTTAAAAAATCAATAGCCATCTCTGATCTTTCAGATTCCTTGCATTCTAGTTTTCAGATTAAAGAAGGCAACTGGAAAAGATTGTATGAGTAAGAAAAGTGGTCTAACATAGAGAAAAATGATTGATGTTTGTATACATATTTCTGACAACCTGTACTGTTTGGGGGAGATTTCCCTAAGAACTTATTGACTTTTTTTCACCTGAAAACATTGTTTCTTTTCTCATTTTATGTAAGTGTATTGGGTTGGTTCACCATTGCCTGAAATTTTGAAGTGGTTTTTTAGCCCTGTATTTATTGCAACCATACCATGGGGGGAATGATCTGGAACGTTAGTTGCTTTTGCTTTTCCCAGTCTAGGGTATGCCAGGGTGACACAAAAATCCTATGAAGTGATTTCTGAGCATGAATGGAGGAGTGATGCTCTTTGTACACAAGGTTAATCTCTATGCACGAATCTTCCATCAGAGGTGTAAGAGAAATAAATAAACAGCCATTTTCCCAGCTGTGCTGCCACATCACATCAGTAATATAGTATGATGGTTCAGAGCCTGGACTCAGAAATAGGACTAACAGGATTCCGATTCTAACACTTCAGTGCTAACACTGAACTTTGGCAAGTTATGAACTTCTCTATGTCTAGGTTTTCTCATCTGTAAGACAGGGATGATAAGAATAACATCTACCCCCTACAGTTGTCTTGAGAATAAATAAAAGAGCTTATTAAAGTGCCTGGCAAACATTAAGCATGATAGTTTTATTATTGGTGTTGCTATTAGTTCTGCAAGGACAACAGCTGGATACTGGGGCCATAATATCAGATGGATGTGTCATTTTGAAGAGTAGATTCAGTTCATTGCCCCTTGAGAAGGCATCCAGACCCAATTCCAAATCTTCCCAGGACCACTCAACCATGGCAAGTCTTTGAAGACTCTTTTCACAAATCAGAACATTATAATGCCTCTCAGGGAATGGTCCACCCAGACGTGTCTTTATCAAAAATGTTCTTTCAATTCAAGAGAAAGAAAAGCCAACCCAAACTGAACTGAGAAAAAAAAAAAACTCGAAAGCTAGGAGTAAGTTTGAATTCCACACAAGGGGGTTTGGCTTCAAATTATGTCAACAGAAAGTGGCCTCCTCTGCTTTAAGATGTGTGATTTCTCTCTGCTTCGCTCCATTGGAGTCATTCTCACATTTCTTGAATGATGGCCACATCAGCTTCAACCTCACAACCTTCCAAGTTCCAACCCAACAGAGCAGAGAGAAGCCCTGTTCCTGTGGCCATGCCGATGTCCCGAGGTCCATTCTGCCATTTAGGTCCTAGGCTGAGCACCTGTGTCTGAACTAAGCATGCAGCTTAAGTGGACGTGCTGCACTTTGATTCACTAAGCCTGTCATGTGCTGCACCCCTGGACCCCATGTGACCCCATGGACCAAGAGGCGGGGATGGCAGGAATCCTAAGTTAAAAGAAATAGGAATCAACATCCGTTACACAGCCATTCCCAAGGCGAGGACCACATGCAAAGACATTTCCTTCCTTCTCTTCCACTGTGCCTGAGTGTTCGGAAGAGGTCTGTGATTCAGGAAACAAATGATGCTGGGAATTTATTTACTAAACATTGTTTTGCTTCATTTCCTTCCAAAAACATCACTCCATAATGTCATCTTGCAATCATAGAGAAGAGCAGTTCCCTTGTAGTGATAGACCAAATGTCTTTCCTGGAGCCCCTTAGTGATGAAGACCTTTAGTTTAATGGCTCGTGGAAGGCAGGGGGTTCCAGTGAGAAGGAGGTGGCCAAAGTGTATGAAATTGAAAAAAAAAAAAGCCATAGATGTGCATGGCAGCAAGGATATGTTCTCCTTCTGGCTTCACACCAATAGCTTTATTATTTATGCTCATGCCCTGTTCTACAAAGTATTTCAGGTGATTTACAATACTCCATCCAAATAGGAAGCCAAAACAAATTTCCAATAAATAATAAGAGCAAATAGTTACACTGTGCTTGCCACACACTGGGCATTATTCTCAGTGCTTTGTACACACTCATTTAATCTCAACATCCCTACGAGGTGGGTACTATTATTATCTCTGGTTTACAGATGAGGAAACTGGAACACAGAGAGATTGAGAAACTCTCCACGTTACACAGCTGGGAAGCAGATGAGCTGGGATTTCAACCCAGGAGTCTAGCTCAGAGTGGGGTTCTTAGCCTCTCATGATACTGACAAGGATAAAAGGAAGGTAGGAAAATGAGGTTGATCCAAGGGTGAGGTTGGTTGATATGCAAAACAGATGCCGTGGAACTCCGAACCTTTACTAGGGTGGGCCACACATGCATCTCTTCACCTTCTGGGAGCCTCAGTAGCCAGCACTACCAGTTATGAGATTTGAAGTGCCCATCTCAGGTAAACGGAAACAATTTGCCCGGAAAAAAACACAGTCAAGGTGAAACCAGAAAGGAATCGCTACTGTGGGTTTTGTGCAATACACTGCAATCTTCGGTTTTATTCATTCACTTAACAAATATTTATTAAGATGCTTCTCTATGTCAGACACTCACTATTCTATCTTTGCTTGTGCTGAATAGACTAAGACCCTTCCTTCCCATGGTATACAGTCCAGAGGGGAGAGAGGAGACAGAAAGGAGAGGACAGATAAATATACGATATGTCAGAAGAAGACAGCATGGTGAGGGATATCGAGGAGGGCATGGGAGGGCATGCTGTCAGCCATGTCCTCTGGGAGGAGCTGACGTCTGACACCTGAATGAAGTCCAAGAGTGAGCCCCCGGCTCTTGGGGGGAAAGGTGTTACGAGCAGACGGACAGCTGGCTGGATTTGGGACCGTGCTAGCTGTGTCCAAGGACTGGCAGTGTGGCTGGAACAGGATGCATGGGGGACGCTGGTGGGGGCCAAGGTCAGAGAGAAGAGTGGGGGCCATTCATGACGTTATCAGTCAGGACGAGCATCTCAAGGACTTAGGGCCCTGATTCCTTTGCAGTCTCCTCTCTGCAGCAAAAATCAGGTCTGAATGTGACTTTTCCTCTGCCCCTCTTACAGAGGCAGATGTTAAAAGCACTGATGAGCTCTCAAATGGGGAAGAAAAAACCAGTGCCTTCACCTCTCTCAACAAAGGTGTACATCTGTGTTTCTAAAGGATGCACATAACAGGAACAGGGAAGGGATTTTCCTAACCAAGGAGGGAAGAGTAGAGGAAGGGCAGGTGGGAGGGAAGAAATGAAAGCAGAATTTACATTTTCCATTTATACCATCAGCTTTTTATTAGCCAGGTGACACTGAGACGAGCCAGCACCCGACGCCGCTTGTGGAGAGAGCAGTAAAACCTGACAGGTAATTTGGTAAATCAAGACAGTCAGCAAACATCTGTTGAGGATGATAATATTCAAGGGGTTTCATTGTTTCTATGAAAACTTAGTTACCCTGGGCTTGGATTAATTTTTCATTGTCTCCAGTTAAACGAGGGTTGCTTACACAGCTGCCTCAAATAGAACCTTGATTGCATTCGCCTTTTGCCAAAATCATGAAAGACGAAAAAAAAAAAGTTAAATAAAATCAAAGACCAACTTCAAATGTATTGAAGTCATTTCTGCCCTCCAAGTCCCTGGATTCTTTCTGTCTTCACCACATTCTCTTTTGATCAATTTCGATGCTCTTTTATTACCATGCTGTTAACATGAGAAGGGAAAGGAGAGATGAAGAATAAACTCTGGCCATATTAGGAAAAAATATGAAAAAGCATATAACCTGGAATGAATACAGCTGGGGCTATTTTCTCATCATAAAGCCCCTTTGCACCAAAGAGGAGTGGAAAAGTAAGAGAAAATGCAAGGACTGAAAAATACACACACGCACACTATAGTCACACTGAGAAAAGGCACGCAGTGTGTTCTGACGTTGCCCTGGAGCACAGCCATTTGGGGTGGGCTTTCTGTTGTCAGTTTCCTTTGCAAATAATTAACAACACTTGAGCGCATTCATGAGCATTCACAAATCTTGTTTTGACGTGCATGTCAGGAAAAGCTGCTCTGATGAATGAGGCTTGGCTTAGACTTCCTTCCAGATCTGGTCGGTTTTCTCTTCCTTTTCTATGCACGCACTGCCCTCATGGGTGCTTTTGCTGATGTCGTGAACACAGAAACCAGACTACAGTGGCTGAATGAAATCTCTCGCTTTTCTTGCCCTTTGACACAGCATGAGGTTCAGAGGCTAGGGCCAGGGCCGAGGATCGTTTCGTGGCTCCACAAAGCCCTTAGAGACCCAGGCTCCTTCTCTCTTCCTGCTCTGCCATCTGTGGCATATGGTACCCCTTCTCTTGCTCACAGCAAGGCAGCTGTTCCTCCAGGCATCTTATTTGTGTTCCAGGTAGGACAAATGGGGGAAAGTGTGTGGCAAAGGCAATAGATGAAGGCCAGCCTGGTCTGTCTCTTTTGATCAGAAAAACAAGAACTTTCTTGTAAGCTCAGCCTGTAGACATCTGCTTATATCTTATAGCTAGACCCATATGGCAGCCCCCAGCAGCAAAGACGAGTGGGGAGGTGGAAATTTTTACTATGGGCACATCACCACCCCAAACAAATCAGGGTTCTTTTGGTTAGAAGGAGAGAATGGATGTTGGGTATGCAACCAACAGTGGCTGCTCCAGGACAGAAGGGACATCCTTTCTTCAGGCCTCTGGATGTAGCTGTGTGAAGGTGTCATGGCCGGCATTGCTTGACCTTGAAACTGTTTCAGAGAAGCCTGAGAACAAAGGCCAGTACTCTGAGGACAGTAGAACAGAAACTTTCAGACTCTCTGCGTCCTTGATGGTGTTCCTGAGTCCGTGGATCAGCCAGCCCTGATCTGTCTTCTTTGGTGAAATAATACATTTCACAACATTTAATCCAGTTGGAGTTAGAGTTTCTGGAATGTTCAGTCAAAATATGGGAACTGACATCATCTTCCATCTCCCTCTGTGAAGCCTATATACAGGAGAGTGGGTTTTTTAAATGAATTTTTTTATTGTGATAAGATATAAACATGTAATTTACCATTTTAACCATTTTTAACTATACGGTTCTCTGGCGTTAAGAGCATTCACATTGTTGTGCAATCATCACAACTGTTCACTTCCAGAAATTTTTCATCGTCCCAAACTGAAACTCTTTCTCCATTAAACAGAAACTCCCCGTCCCCCTCTCCCACCCCCTGGCTCCCACCGTTCAACTTCCTGTCTCTAACTCTAGTTACCTCATTTAAGTGGAATCATGCCGTATTTGTCCTTTAAGAGTGTTTTGATCAGAAAGTTCATGCTTGTAGGTGACAGAAAAATCCAACTGAAATCTAAGAATTTTTATTTAAGAAATATATTGGTTCATGAAATCGCCAAGTCCACAGGAGAGCTGGTTTCAGGTGTGGTTGGATGCAGGTCCCAGAACTATGCCATCGAGATGTGCCTTCTCTTCCCGTAGCACCTCTCTTTTCTTCTGTGTGAGCAGATTCTCCTATCCTGGTGCCAGGTCTCTATCCTCTTAGGTGCAAGTGAAATTCTCAACTGTTCCCACAAAAATCCCAGAGTAGAGACTTATTGGCTCAGATTAAGTCACATGTTTAGCCCTGAACCAATCGTGCTGGCCTCTCATTGGCCAGAACCTGGGTCACATGCCCCCTTGTGACTTCTGCTCACCTCTGATTGGCCAGGCCTGGGTCACATGCCCACTTCTTGAACTGGGTGTTGACTCAGCCCCTCTGGAAACATATGGACTAAGAGTGGTGGAGATCCAACTCCATGGTAAAGCACCTCAGCACCAAAGAGGAGTGGAGAGGTTTCCCTAAGGAAAATTGGGGCTGTTATTAGAAAAACAATGTGTGCTGGACAGGCAGACTCAACAGATGTCCACTACAGGAGGCACTGTAACCATAGTGTAGGAGGTTGCCCCTGTGTTCCAGTGGGGCCAGAGTCTCCCCACACCTGGGCTCTTATGCAGCACCCCACTTCCTTGCTCCTGGTTTACCTGACTGACAGTTCTATTTGCCCAGCTCCATTGTACAGTCTTCCTCATTCACCCTTGTGTCTCTCCAAGTATCTCGCCGGTAAGTGGTGCTAATTTATGCTTATTAATTATGACGCATTCCAATGCTAATAACTGGAGCACCATTTTCGCAATAATAGCTAATATATCTTGAGTCCCCATTCTATGCTGAGGACTGAGTGAAGCACTTTGCCGCCACCATTTAATCTTTACGACTTCTCTACCGTGGAGAAACTATTATCCTCTGTTTACAGATAAGGAAGTTGAGGTGCAGACAAGTTAGGAAACGTTTGTTCGTAGCTCATTGTTGCCTCGTGGCAGAACAACGTCCCTACCCCGATCTGACTGTTTCACAGCCTGTGCCCCTCTGCATGGTGTCATTCTGCTCCTTTGGCCAAGCTTTGAATTGTCCTTCCCAGTGGCTCCCTTCCTGAGGGCAGGTGTGGGACTTCCATTCCAGACAATTGGCAGTGCTTCAATGTAGACTGGATCTTTCCAAGAGATCCAGATCCGTGGGCTCAGGTGATGCCAAGTGACAAAAGCATGCCTCCCTGCGGCACGAGGACTAATTCCTCAACCCTCTAAAGGAGAGTCCTGGGTCTGTGAGTTGTATCACTGGGATTGGCCAGCTCAGGCAGAGAACCCATTCTGCATCCATCCTTACCCCTCCTTATTACTCTAAGCTCAGTCTCTTCACATGTTTTCATTCTGTGACTGGTCCCTCAAGACATCTGCATTTGCAGTCCCATTTCCTAAGGGGTCAGCAAGTGAATAATAGGTGATAGCAGAGGTAGCGAGTGGTGAAATAAAGGAGGACGCCTAAGGAAGCTTCTCTAGAATTATCGTACATGTCTCCCTGTAAGCACACACTTCCTTACTTTGTCCCCTTTTGAAGCACAGAGACCCCCACACTTTCTCTAACTTTCTTGGCGGCAGGATTATGGAATAATAACTAACTTTAACCAGCTTTTCCAGTGTTACATGATAATTTAAAAAAAAAACAGAAAATGATGACTCTCTTACAGATATAAAATGAACATGTGCCAAAAATTTTAGTTAACCAATGATTAATGGGGGAACCTGAAAAATGTTGTAACCGTTCCAGGGAACATTTAGAAAGCAGAAACATAATTAGGCCATGAAATAAATGTATAAGTAGGTGAAAAACAGACTTTTTCCACCTGAGTGGAGAGAGAACTCAATTGTCCCTCCAGTGGACATAATTTATTTGTATATCTATTGATGAGAATTATTTGCATTGCTATCGTTTATCTACAACTTACAGAATTGTAATATAGATCAAATATGATGAAAGGTACGAACACCTTAGGATCTGATAACAAGAAGCATGCATTCTAAACAAAGCGTAATTTACCACTGAAGATGCTGAATAGTCTTTCGGTCCATTTCAGTCTTTGACAATATTTCCCTACAATATGTGGCCACCAAATTATCCGTGGTTGAAATCTACCTTTCTTGACATCACATGTCCCTGGGGTACATACAGGTCATGGTTGGGACCAACCCTGCATAATCAGCTGCATCCCTGTGTCTGTGGGGACAGTCAAAGCCCTGTCTCCTGGAGCCTTAGAAATTATTTGGGGCAAAGAAGAGCACGCCATTGCATAAAGAGAAGTGGACCCATCTGTAGTGTGAGGTTCTGTGCACTCAGTCCATTAAAACAGCCCATCAGCAGGAGAGTTCTTCATGTCCAGGCGTTCCTACCTTGATTCCTTCCTCCACAACCTGAGACTCGCCTTTGCATCAGTAAGTTGGGTGGACCGACAAATGGGTCTCCAGCAGCTGCTCTCAATCAGTAATAATAACTGACGTGTCTGTATGTTTTCTATCTGCGGGAAACTTTTCTAAGTACTTTGCATCTCTTAATTGTCAGGCCAGTCCTCTACAATTGTCCTCATTTTACACACGAGGATACTGAGACTTAAAGGGGCTGAGCAACTTGCCCACATCCACACAACCAATGGGCCGCAGAGCATTGGAGGCAGGTCATCTGATTCCTGGATCCATGCTGTTGATGATGATGATGATGGGGAAGTAGATGTTTTTATTGTGCCGGGAGAATGCTGTTCAGAACACTTTCACGTCACGCCTATCAGAAAGGCTATTATCAAAAGACAAGAAATAACAAGTGTTGGAGAGGATGTGGAGAAAAAGGAACCCTTATACACTGCTGGTGGGAATGTAAATTGGTGCAGCCACTATAGAAAACAGTATGGAGATTTCTCAGAAACTTCAAAATAGGAGTACCATATGATCCAGCTATCCCACTTCTGGGTATTTATTCAAAGAACATGGAAACACTAATTTGAAAAGACATACACACTCCTGTGTTTGTTACAGCATTCCTCACAATAGCCAAGACTTGGAAGCAACCTAAGTGCCCATCAACAGATGAACAGTTAAAGAAGATGTGGCATGTATACACAATGGAATACTATTCAGCCATAAAAGAGATGCAGTCTTGCCATTTATGACAACGTGGATGGCCCTTGAGGCTATTATGCTAAGTGAAATAAGTCAGACAGAGAAAGACAAATACCCTATGATTTCACTCATATGTGGAAGATAAACAAACACGTAGATTTTGGTGGTTACCAAAGAACAGATTGGTTCTTACCACTGGGGAAGAGGGTGAAGGGAGGGCAAAGGGGGTTAAGGGTCACATGTGTATGGTGACAGCAACTAGATTTTTTAATAGTGAATACAATACAGTCTATACAGAAGTTGAAATATAATGATGTACAGCTGAAATTTATAGACTGTTGTAGCCCAATGTAACCTCAATTCAAAAAAAATACTTTAAAGATGCTTTCAAAGGTGACCTCTCTCCTGCCTTTTGTTTCTCATACAATTTTTTTATTGAGGTGTAATTCACATACCATAAAATTCACCCTTTTAAAGTGTATCATCTCATGAGTTTTAGTATATTCACAGACTTGTACAATGATCACCACTGTCTAATTCTAGAACATTTGCATCACCCCAAAAGGGAACCTCACACCTATGAGCAGTCACTCAACCTCCTCTCCTCCCTGCATTCCCTCGTAACCACTAATCAACTTTCTGTCTGTATGGATTTGCATATTCTGGACATTTCCTGTACATGAAATCATACAATATGTGGTCTTTTGTGACTGGCTTATTTCACTCAGCATAATGTTTTCAAGGTTCATCCACATTGTGGCATAAATAGTACTTCCTTTTTACGGCTGAATAAGATTCCATTATATGGATAAACCACATGGATCTGTGTACTGCCGCCCCCCCCCAGCT
This sequence comes from Tapirus indicus, assembly GCA_031878705.1. NCBI lineage: Eukaryota > Metazoa > Chordata > Mammalia > Perissodactyla > Tapiridae > Tapirus > Tapirus indicus. The sequence goes on from CM062938.1 coordinate 7,246,130, forward strand.
TTACTGAAGTATATTTGACAAAATTGTATAAAGTATACAATTTGATGATTCAGTATACAAATACACTGGGAAATGATTACCACAATCAAGTTAATTAACACATCCATTACCTCCTCATAGTTACATTTTTCTTTTTGCGAGAATGCTTAATATCTACTGTCTCGGCAAATTTCAAGTATACAACACAGTATTACTAACCGTAGTCACCAAGCTGTGCATTAGATCCTCAGAATTTATCCTTCTTATAACTGAAAGTGTGTACCCTTTGACCAACATCTTCCCATTGCCCCCTCCTGCCTCCCCTGGCAACCACTATTCTACTCTCTGTTTCTATGGGTTCAACTTTTCTTTTTAGATTTCACATATAAATGATACCATGCAGTATTTGACTTTCTTTGTCTGGCTTATTTCACTTAGCATAATACCCTCCAGTTCATCCATATTTTCACAAATGGCAGGGTTTCTTTCCTTTTATGGCTGTATAATATTCCATTGTGTGTGTGTATATACACACACGCACACACATCTTCTTTATCCATTCATCCTCATGGACCTGTGTCCTTAATCCCATTCTGTGCTGCCTCTTTTCACTTTGGGGAGAAAAATTGGTAAATTAAGAGTGGGGGTGCACCGCCATTTATACCCAGAGGTTGTGGCCCAGGCTCAAGGTGGAATGAGAGAGCCTGGGAGACTGGAAGACACGCCATCCCTGAGCCAGTGGCACGTATCTGTCAGGCACCCTTGGAACCAAAGTTGTGCATCTGTGAAATAACACAATGACCTCGGATGAGCATCTGCTCCCAAGACTTGCAAACATTCCTCTTGTAAACTAATTGGCCCATAAAGGAATCGAGCTGCACCTCTGGGCACTGGCTCACTCTGTTCTTATTAACTCAGCTCTCCCTTCTGGCCTTGCCCTCCTGAAGTGGCTATTGATCTTTTTAAAGTTTTATGATCCCATCTTGGGGTCACAAAGAGAACAGTTGCCTTACCATCCCCGAGGGTATGGGATGAGTCCTCCTCCTGCCAGCTAACCCAGTATCTGCACTTTTTTGGTCCTGCCCTCCCTGCCTTCATAGAAGCCTTGAAATTCCACCTTCCTCGCAGCTGACCTCAGGTGACTGCAGTGACTCCAGGTGCCCGTGTCAGGTTTCTTAAATGCCATTCATGATTTTTGCTACATCCACAGATCATAAGTACTATTATTATTTAGTCAGTACTTTATATTAAAGTCAACTCATCTTTTTTTCTACTTACATAAATGTATTTCAAGAGGAAACTTTTTGTCATTACTGAGTATGAAAAACCCAGTACCATCGGCCATAAATAGAAGGAAAACATAAAAATAAATGCAATTAAATGCTTGGTCTGGGGCCCACATTTCTCCACTCCAGTGGAGCCTTGTGATCCTAAAAGGCTCCCCTCCTCCTCTCTGAATGCCCCAAGAGTGCTTTCATCTTAATCCTCTTTTGTATGAACAGAAGGATGCATTTGAAATTAGAATGTAGGTCATGCCTTGAAGCTAAGCAAGCTGCGTGCCTCCCACCTCCCAACCCTAGATGGTCCCCCTCAGAATCATCTTGAGTGCTACCTGCCAAATGTGTACCTCACTATGGGAAATGCTGGGCTGTCAGATGGCGGCATCTTGCCCTGGCATTCCAGACCCTCATCAAAAGGTCACGACCAATACATGAACATGAGTTCTTGTCTTCTTCCTTAAGCAGCCCTCCTCTCACCTCTGTCTGGGCTCCTTGGGAATCCACTCACGACTCTGCTCTTTCCGGTTCCCTATCAGTAATACCCTTTCACTCCCTTACCCATCCAAAGTCATCCCCACCTTCAAAGCCTACTTCTTTTCTGATTATGAATTATAAGATGCAAATTATTTCCCAAATAGCTCCTTTCCTCCTATTACGCTTACCTGTGGATGGGAAATTTTAAGTTTTTTAAAAAGTAATAAAGACAGTTATAATGAGGAAGGAAACAAAATACCATAGAAAGTATTACTCCAAATAGAAGTCACTGGAGATTTTTATTTTTAGGGATTATACATACCACCCCACCTTCCAACAATTAAATCAATTTTCCAAAGTCTCTTCAGTAGTCTGTTCAGTTGTGCTACAAAGAAAGAAACACACAAACGCTGCCAAAGAAAAATAAGTTCCATACGTGAAAGTGGTGAGTGGCGCCATCTTGTAAAATGGGGAATGAGCACAGTGAGGGAGCCCCCTCAGCCCCTGGGCGTGCTCTCTGTACTAGCAGGGGGCTGGAGAATGGGTGCACATGAAGGAACCCCTTTGCCTGCCTTCCCTGTATATCTCACCACCTAGAGGTCCAGCTTCATCCACACATCGAACCGACTGGCCTTTATTGATGAATCATTTCCACTCTAATGTCTTCCATTAAGGGTGTATCAATCATCGATCATATCCACATATTACTCTAAAAATGCTGGGGCAGCAAGAGCATGAACAATCCTCTTGCATTGCTCATTCCTCCTCCAAACAAACACCTCGTTCCCTGGTTCTCCAGTCAAATAAGTCTGGAAAATAGTGTGATTTATATCCCCTTTCTTGGAGCGTCCCAGTGCACATTACATAGTAAGGCTCTCATAAGTTCTTGCTTCCCAAATGTACAGGGTGGCAGAATCTCTCCCGGCGAAGGTGCGCCCAGAGAGGCCTCTTAGAGAAATGATGTGTTCATTGTTTCTGTGCCCTCCTCCATGCTGGGCAGCTGGGAGAGAAAGGAGAAGAAGGATAATAAGCCAGACGGCCTGTCTTCAAAGGGCTTTTAGTCCAGCTGGGGAGATGAGGCTGTGTGATACTGACCCGGAATTAACCAAGATGACTGTCCTGATCTACTGGGCTGTACCACTCCAGAGGGAGGGAAGGTTTCATGGAGGAATTTGGACTACTCCAGGCCTGGACAGGCAGCTTAGATTTAGATAAAGAGGAAAGGGAAGGTGAAAGAAATGCAACAACTCAGGCAAAGAGAGCGCAAAGCACAGCGTTCCCAAGCAGAGGGGAAAGATTCAGGCAGACGAGGTTCAGACCCCACCATACGCTTGGCGAGTTCATCTCGCCAAGCCTCAGTTCTCTTCCCTACACCCTGGGAACGATACTGTGGAGAGTTGTCATAAGGATGAAAAATAAATAAATAACCCATGTAAAGATCCTGACATGGATAAATCTTACTTCCCTGTAGCCTGGTTAGAAGGAGTCCAAGGTCTTAGTCCAAATTGGGAAAGTGGACCACCAAGGTACTTTTTTTTTTAAATTCCATGTAGAGGTTTTAAAATCAACACGTTTTACTGAAAAATCTAGATTTCTGAAGTCTCTTGCAAAGGACAGAGGTGCATTCCACATAGTACTGATGGCCGGGGATGGAGAGGTGGCTGGGCCTGATTGTTCTCATAGCGACAGACCCACCACTCCCTATCCAGGAACTTATACCCCCTACTCACCCCACCGTGCTCCACTTGGTGACGTGACTTACCCCGCCCTAAAAGGCATTTATATTCTCACTTAAGCTCTATTGATACTTTGAGCGGGATAATTCGTGGTGGGGGCTATCCTGTGCCTTGTAGGGTGTTTCGCAGCATTCCTGGCTTCTACCCACTGGATGCCCAAAGCACTTCCCTGCCCCAGTGTGACAGCTAAAATGTCTCCCAACAGTGCCAGATGGCCCCTGGGGAGCAAAATGACCCCTGGTTGAGAGCCACTGGATTACCCCAAACACCCTTCTACCGTGGAGAAGCTGAGGATACTATGGAGAAGCAAAGGGACGTCATATGATGGGAGAACTCATTGGAGCTCTTGAGTGTCGGGAGAAGTTTGCGCCGGATGGGGGCGGATACACAACCACCGCAAATGATCAGCGTGGGCATAGGCCAGCACGGACGGAACGCTCAGATTCTGTCACTGCGCTACTGGAGTCCCCGTTCCGAAATCTTTTTTCTTTCCTTTTAAACTACACACTAACAAAAGTAATGTTTAATTTGCAAATCACAGTGCGCTCCAAAACGCAGCCAGTCCTTGAACAAATGTACAGCATATGTCGGCGACGAGGCCCCTTGCAGACTTCTGCTTCCATCAGCGAGAGAGGAAACACTCTATTGCGTTTGCAGAGGGCGCATGGCCTCAGTGGGTTGAGCAATATTTCACAGCTCCCTTTGACTTTCCTTTGAAGAGGATCAATTCTCATCACAGCGGTTAGAAAAACTCCCAGGCTCCTTGAGTCTGAACCTCTTTCCCAGTCTTTAAAACGCAAAGCTTACCGCTATAATGACCAGCCAGGATATTAGACGCATTTGAGCCCCAGCTGGAGAGGATTGCAGAGCCAGGCAGCTGATGTCAATTTCCCGACTTCTCGTCTTCTCTTTTACTGCATTAGCTCGAGGGGGCTGTGGTTCAGGGCGATCCAAGCGGTGCCGAGTCATAAAGGAACAAAGTTACGAGGAAATGGAGAAAGCAGATGTTTAATTCACATTCCCTGAAGAGATGAATTGGGGGTGATGTACGGCTGATGGTTTTATGCCATTGAGAAAAGTGGAGCTGTGAGTGAAGGGGGCGCAGGAGGCTGCTGCTTCCAGCGTGGCAGACCCAGACACGGGGCTTCAGCTTCAGGACTCCCTTCTGCATTCTCTCAGCAAGCACCGCCCCCCAACCATGTGGCAGACAGGGAGCTAGAAGATCGAGGGACAAGGATTAAAGCAATATGACCCCAGGCTTCAGTGACCACAGGGCTTCGTTCGGGAGACAAGCATATAAAGAGGAGGTTGAAAATATTTGCAGTCCGTGTACCAGACAAGGAGTAGTATTGAGAATAAGAAAAAGAGAAATAACCCAGTGGAACATAGGCACAGAATATGAACAGGGTCTTCGCCGGAAAGGAAATAAAAGTTGCCAATAAACTTAAGCAAAAATGCTCAGCTTCGCTAGGAATTAGGGAAATGTACATTAAACAATTAGATTTCGTTTCTCACCTATTGGTTGTGTCAATTCAAACCTTTAATAATCTCCCTTGTGGTTGGGGGTGTGGGAGAAACAGACTTGCACACACCCCGTGTGGGACTGTAAGTTGGTACAGACTCTGGAAAACAATTTGGAATTTTCTATTCAATGTGTAAGTGTTCAGCTCTTATGTGCAGCATTTCCACTTCCTAGTGATTACCCTAGAAAACTTACAAAGAAGCATCAAGACTTTATTCATGGTGGCATTATTTATAAGAGAAAAACATGGAAAGCAACCTAAAAGTTCATCAGTAGGAAAAGAGCCAATTAGATGGATATATACCATTGGCTTCCAAACATCTTTGATTTTGCACCCCTAATTATAAATAATTTTTGGGCATGCAATTCAATGTATGTATAGTTTTGTCAGTTATATAGATGCACTTCTATGCTGATATACACTATGAACCATATACATGAATAGGAAATTTTTGAAAATGAAAAAGATGAGGAACACACTGGGGAAAATATTTCAGTGATGAGATGCAAGATCTTTCTTATGCAGGAAATTGGGGAGAGGAAATATTGGTTTGAAAAGTCTTCCCAGGGGCTGGCCCAGTGGCATAGTGGTTAAGTTTGCACGCTCCACTTTGGCACCTGGGCTTTCCAGGTTTGGATCCTGGGCGTGGACCTACACACCACTCATCAAGCCATGCTGTGGCGGCGTCCCACATACAAAATGGAGGAAGATGGGCACAGATGTTAGCTCAGTGACAATCTTCCTCAAGCAGAAAGAGGAAGATTGGCAACAGGTGTTAGTTCAGGGCCAATCTTCCTCACCAGAAAAAAAAAAACCCAAAAAATAAAAAAGTTTCCCAAAAAAGGAGAATTTTTGGGCTGAGCACTGAAGGATGAGCAGTTGCTCTCCAAGTGTAAAAGGGGTGTCTGTCTAAGGAGCAGCCACTGGATGGTCTCGCCGTTCATCAGAAGGCTGTTGATCCTATCCCACCAGTCCCACGTGGTGCAGGACATAGGGATGATGTGGGACCACTGAGCTCTGTCAGCAGCTGGAGTGGCTGGAGCTTAGAGGAGGGAGAGAGCCTCGCCCCTCGCTTCCCAACTCTAGTTAACGCACACCCGGAACCCAGCCTGGGGGCCTGGCAGCCCTGCTCCCAGCAAGCCCCCTAGACTCCAGGCTGAATGAGCTTCACCTAGAGGTGGCAGCCCCACCAGAAAGAACAGCATGATAATGTCACCCATCCATCGCTCTGCCCCCCACAAAGAAAAGCTGAATGGAGGAGGCTCCCGGGGTGTCTGCTCTGAATGGCTCAGCAGGCATCTGGAAGCTCCAGGAGATGACACGAGGAAGACCTAACTGTGCGTTTTCCACACAAGAGAAGCAAAAGGAAAGCTCCCTGCTCCCTGCTGGCCGTGGCTGCTGGGCGTTCTGTCGCAGGGTGAACACCGGTCCTCCTCAGAATTCTGAATTCCAAGCTCAAAGGGGCAGCTGAACCGTTGAAGTCAGCCGGAAATGTTGGTGTTGGAAATAATTCTGCATCACTCTCAGCCTGCAGTCCTGCTCCCACCTCCAAAACGGTCCAGAGAAAGCCTCCTGACCTTGGTTTGACTGTCGGAAGGAGTTCTCCCAAAGCAAGAACCGTCATGAATGAATGAGGAACTTTTTGGAGCTCCATGCTTGAAAGTTGCAGTATCATTCAAGGCTCAGAACAAATGTCACCTCCTCCATGAAGCCTTCCTTGAATCCTACCAAAACTGGTAACGTTAGTTGTTCCCTCCCTTCTTGAACCATAACACTCTCTACACACTCTGTCTTTTTGCCCTGAGTGCAGTCCTGCATAAGTGTTTGTTTTCAGGTTCTTTCCCCACCCAACAATGACACTATCTGGAGGTTGGGTTGTTTTCGTACCTTTCATACATATTCCACGGTGTTTGAATGATTTGTGAACTATGGCTGGTAACAGGCAACCCCAAAAGATAGTTTTGGACAACTGTTTTTCTGTGTCTCATGACATGTCTGTGATCTTGGTAAGCCTCACGAGGGGTGGCTTATACTGCTCCCCGTGGTGTCGGCGAGGGGGCGGCTCGACTGGGTCTGGAATGTCCGAGATGCCTCAAAATTTGCCAGATGGCTGGAACATTGGTGCCAGCTGTTGTCAGCTGGGAGCTGAGCCAGGGTGAGGGCTGGGGGCCTTGGTTCTTCTGACGTGGCTCTCCCACAGCTAGATTGGACTTCTCCCCATGGTGTCTCAGGGGAGTCGGAGGCTGGCTTTCCACAGAGCACAGAGCAGAACCTGCTTCATCTTCTTTATTTAAAAACCACTTTATTGAGGTGTGGTTGACGGAGAAAATCTGTACATATCTAATGTATACGACTCAGTGAGTTTGGGGATAAGTGCACACCCATGAAACCATCACCACCATGAGGCCATAGATGTCTCCATCACCTCCCCCAAGTGTCCTCCCGCCCCTTTATTATTATTATTATTATTTATTTTTATTATTGCTTGTGGGTGCACGTATGCCACATCTTCTTAAGGCTTAGGTGTGGGTCCAGCACAGCATCACTTCTGCCACATTCTTTTTGGCAATCCCCTTCACAGGCCATCCTAGATTCAAGGGGAGCTGGCTAACCGAGGCTTGAATCCAGGAGGCTGGTTCACCGGGGGCTAAAATGAATGTGTGCACGAGTCAGTGTCTTCATGCTTGTAGCCAGGAGGTAGACTGTGGTCACTTTTTTGAACCCTGAGTTGTTGAAGCCAAATAAGCACAGATGTGGGAAATGCACATTCTAGGATATTGCAATGAGATCGTAATTTGGTACAATCGCTCTGGACAGCAGTTCAGTAATGAGAAATTGTATATGCCCCAAACCTTGTAGGAAGGCACCCTGCTGTGTGTTTGCATGTGTGCACAAAGACATTTGTCATTGTCTGTGATAGGCTGGAAACAACTGGTCAAATAAATTCTGACACTTCCATTAAATGGAATATTATATAGCCATTTAAAATGGGTTATATCTGTATCCACTGATCTGGAAAGTTCTCTAAGAACTATTGCTAAGTGAAAAAAGCCAGGCACCCAGCAGTATGGGTGGCATGTGAATATTTGATGTTAAAAGAACAAAAGAATGCTAAAACATGGATGAACCTTGAGAACATTATGCCAAGTGAAATAAACAAGTCACAATAAGACAAATACTGTGTGAATCCACTTAAACGAGGTCCCTAGAGCAGTCAAATTCATAGAGACAGAAAGTAGAATGGTGGGTGCAAGGGGCTGGGGGTAGAGAAGATGGGGAGTTAGTGTTTAATGGGGACAGAGTTTCAGTTTTGTAAGGTGAGAAGAGTTCTGGAAATGGATGGTGGTGATGGCTGCACAATATGAATGTACTTAATGCCCCTGAACTGTACACTTAAAACTGGCTGAGATAGTAAATTTTATGTTGTGCATTTGACCACAATTAAAAATAACAAAACAAAGGAATATATTTGTAAATGGATAGCAGAACTCTGGACAGCTATTCAGAGAGAGTGGGTTTGAGAAATTGAGGGATGGGAAGGAAACTTCATTTTCACCATACTCTTTTTTTTTGTAGTGTTTGAATTTTTGTTACTCTGTGCATGTGTTACATTTGAAAGTATCTTTTTTGTGTCAAAAAACGGTAAATAATTACACCAGTCAAATATACTTTCACAGCACATGTTATAAATATATAATGTATGTTTATATGTAATTTATATTATATATTTATATTAACACATTGCATTTATATAAATATATAGTGTATATTATAAAGATATACTTAGCAGTATATATTTAGCCCTCTCTGACCTACTTTGCAAGACCAGAATTCCGCTCTGTTGTGGTTAAAAGGATTATTAGCTACAGGGTGAACTGGGATTTGGACTTGTATTTTTCCACTATTACATAAGCAAATAAAACCGCCAAACGGCCGTCTTTACTTAAAGATTACTTAATGACGTGTGAGACTTTTCCTCTGCATCTTCCATTTGTTTTTCTTTCTCTTTCTCTTAAGAGAAACAGTTATGCCTTTTGTGGAAAGAAAATTGTGGCAAATATTACACAGATACTAACCCGGAGCAGGGAGGAAGATATCTCTCTCACATGAAGCCGATGTGAATGCGCATGATACTAAACGGAAAAGAAAGACCCACGCAGCAAGCATGCTGTGTAGATGGTTTTGCTTAGTTCGGTTCTCTCCCTCCTGAACACATTTCTGCAGCCACGTTTGGTCCACGTCCTGGCAGCCTTTCTGCAGCACCAGCAAACTTGGCTTCCTGGGGAGAGCGTCCTGGGCGGCTGCTTGTCGCCTCTGTGGGTGCAGAGACCACAGGGAGTGGAGAGACGGTGCCGGGTCAGGGACCTGGAGACCCTGAGTCCAGGCATTCCTCGTGGATGCTTTAGGCCTTGAAGGAGGGAGGAGAATGGAGGTGGAATTTCTCAGTGCAGCTGCGTTCAGAGAATATTTCCTCTTGGTGGTGGCGTTTCTAGTGAGTGTTGGTAACAGTGACCATCCGTAGCCAAATAAGCCACAAAAGCAGCATTCCCAGAGTATCACATTCAATGACTTCATTTGTATCGTGCGCAAGGAGATATCACATCAATCAAATCACAAAGAGAGAAAGTGACCTCCAGTCCCTGTTCTCTTCGAATCTTCTGAGTCGGGTTGGGGAGGAGCCGTGGGGCTCGGAGCTTCCTCCTGCAACAAGATGGAATGAGTGTATTCACCTCGTTTATGTCATATTGGCAAATGCATCGTGTTTCCAACTTGATATATTGATATAAAATCCTCTGTTAAATAGATTCATATCAGTTTAAGAAAAAGGTGAGAACATTTACAAAGAAAACACAAAGTAAATAATAAAATGAACGGTGCCTGGATTTGGCCAAAGGTCACGTGGGGGTGTGTGCCAACTCTGAAGAGCCACCCTGAAGGATGATCGTGGCAGAAACGGCATCAGCTCCTAACACGGAAGGACAGCTCCCTCCGGGGCAGTCTGCTCGGAGCACTGCGTGTACATTAACTTGTGTCATCCTTGTAAAGACCCTACGAGGTGGGTACTTCAGTGTATCCCATTCTGAAGATGAGGAAATGATCCAAGGGTCTATGGTATCTAAAAATAGAGCTCAAAAGAAGAGCAGGCTGAACAGAAGGTGCTGTCACACATGGTACGTCTTCTTGGTTCTTATCTCCCCAGGCCACTTCACTCATCCTTGTTCACCCTCAGCAGCCCCCTGAGGCATCCAGTTTGGGGACCCCTGACCCCCAGAGGAAGGGAAGCTCAGCTGTGTTTACCCTTCTCATTCGCCACACACCTCTAGCCCAGTTCCTAGTAGATGGCAAGTGCTCAGAATACGTGCAATGAATGAGCCAACCAATGATTGAATGGATGAACAAAATGAGTGAACTGGGGCCATGGCTGGACGTTACCCAGCAGATGTCCACTCAACATAAAGAAGAACTTTCTAGCACTGAGGCTGCCAACAGATGAAATTGACTGCCTCAAGGAGTGCCGAGCTCTCTGTCATCGCTGGAAATGGGGCGCCGAGGCTGAGGGATCCCCTATCAGGACAGCCACGGAGGGGACACCTGCCAGAAGGAGGGGGAGAGTGGACGGCTGACCTCCAGGGGACTCTGAGACCCATAATGAGGACTCTGAGACCCACCAAGTCCCTTTCCTTAGGGACCATTTAACATTCGGGTCTTGGCCGTGCCATTTGTCATGGTCACGGGTTGAGAAGCCTGGGCCTTTTGGGGAGCTCTGAGGACCAACTTTCCTTTTGTTGCCAGCCTGGCTCTGCCGTGGGGGACACTGAAATGACTGTCACAGACTTCTCTGAAATCCTCATGTCTCCTCTTCTCTCCCCGCTCTTCTCCTCCTTTCCCTTCTCTCTGTCTCTGTCTGTCTCTCTGTCTCTCTCCCTTCTCTCTTCTCTCCTCTCCCTCCCCTCTCTCCTGTCTTTTCTCTTCTCTCTCTTCAGATTAAAGTAAGAGAAAGACGTCTGTCCTCAACTGAAGTGGAAGCCTGGTGCTTTTAATTTTCAAGCCAATTCTGTGAGGCGGTGATGTCCCTCTCATTCTGCAGATCTCAGCATAGACACACTTTCCCAACATCACACAGTCAGCAAACGGAATTCAGGTTTTTACCTGGATGTGTGTGACACCTGTGTGGGAGTTGGAGTCGAGCAGATCTGGGTTGAAGTCCCAGTTTACGAGCTGTGTCCTTACTTATTCTGTGTAAGCCTGAATAGGAGTACATTATGGGATCGTTCTGAGGACTGTGTGAGCCAGTGTACATTAAACTCCCAGCACAGTGCATTCGCACCACAAATACTGGTTCACATCTCTTTCCCCACTTCATCCACCAGTTTCCAATTCACTGGACATTCTTGAAGACAGGAGACACACTCAGGTAGTTAATGCAAACCATTTTCCACTTTCCTGTATTCCTCCCAGAGCGTTTTAATTTTCCTCTCTCTCTAGTCGAGTGTTTCATGCTTGCCTACAGAATCATGCAAGGAGTGCCGGCTGGTGTGTTAGGAGCCTGGCTTCCAAACTCTGGCTCTCCTGAGGACCAGGGAAGGATATGGGGCTCCTGTTTGCACCCCCAATGTGAAACTTATTCTGAGCCCCCAGTTGACAAATGAGAGGACAGAGAAATCAGACCAGGTGAGGACCCTTCCTCCCACTAACGGCTTCAGTGGCCTCTCTGGGATCTGAGCATCATCGTCTGCCTGCATTAGCACCCAGTCACCTGCACAGTTTTGCACAGACTCCCAGCCAGGTCCCTACAACTTGGGAGGCCAGGCGTAAGGAGATGTATGTATGAGATGATATTTCAGCAACCATCTCTTGAGTGTTTATCCAGTGCTAGGCCATGTGCTCCACACCCTCTATGAGCAATCATTATCACTACCCTTGTTGGTGTGTTTACACCAGTCTCCCCACCTCCCTCCTGCCCCCAACATGTACACACTAGCATGAAAGCTTGTGGGAAACTGGGGCTTTGTCTGTTCTGCTGCTGCTGTGTCCCCAGTTCCTCAAAACTCGCCTTGCCTATTGTGAGCACTCGGCAGCTATTTCTTGAAAGAGTATATATTGCACGGTGCAAACAGAGGTAGCCAGAGAGCTCCCCATCCTTTGCCTGGAGGACTCAGAGCTGCTGTCCCTCCCACATGAGGCTGGGACTTGGAGAGAGTGAAAAAACAGCTGTCACAGCTGCTTTGTGACACTTCAGCACAGGAGGGCTCTGGGATTGAAACTATTCTTCAACAAGGATGATGTTTCCATTTCCAGCGTGAACACAGTATTATTCAGTCCCCCCAGCCCTCTGTCTGGGGAGTTTACCTAAACGGAGTCTGCTCTGAGATGAATTTTCAGGCTTTCAACTGATTTCTCAAAGGATGCGGTTCATTCCAGCATCTTTACTCTCTCTTCGGGCAGCTTCCAAGACACCTAAGAATGGCTTTTCCTAAATTGGAGGTCCCCTTGGATTGCCTCCACTAAATAGTTATGGCTTCAGTGCCTTAGATTTGAAAAATCCCCGTGGCTCTGCATCGCGGCTGCTCCAGGGAAACCAGACTTGGTGGTGGCTGCGTCCTTCACATCTGAGGAGGGAGAGCACTGCCTGCCAGCAAGCATTCCTTTCTTACGATGGGTCGAAAAGGTCAGCGAGGCTGGAAGGAAAACACAGCTCCCCAGAGAGCGGAGTGGGGAAATATTGTTTTGATCCTCCATTTATTTTTCCATCCAATACATTTTTTCCTGATATCTGATTCTCTTGCTGTGTCTGGTGATGGCTCACAGGGGAGACATTTGTTCATGGCATCTGCCTGCCTTTCAAGCCCGATCGCTCGGTCTTGGAACACAAGGAACCGTTTAGAGATGAAAGAGTTTGTTGTGGCTTCCAGGCAAGGTGAGGAAGGCGGGACGTCTTCTGAGGCTCCATTTCTCCAGGCTCTGGCTTCCCAAAGTGCTGATGTCTGATGTGGGATGAACACTCCCGTGTCTAGAGCGTTAAAGCACAGTGCAGAGGTTATCTGGTCATTTTACCATATCCACCTTTTATAAAAGGGGAAACTGAGGCCCAGGGAGAGACGAGGGTAAACCAGGTGTATTGGTCACGGTCATTGGTTGCAAAGCAAGAGAAACTGAATCTGAGTAACTCAAGCTAAAGGGAATGCATGACCCAGAGTGGGAGGTCACTGAATCTTAAGAGGCAGAAAGACAGACTTGGGAGTAGTCAAGAACCAGTGACATGCAGAGGACAGGGCGGTATTGACCATAGCAGGTGCCTCGAGGCAGAAAGGCCAGCCAGTGTCGGCCAAAATAATGACCTTCTTTGGCCATTCCTTCCTTTCTCCCTTCTTTGCCACCTTGTTGTCAAGGTCCCAGAAGGGTGCACCCACCTGGTTAAGCCACGTTGGCCATGCAGAACTGGAACAATGGAGGATTCAGCCATTTCACCTTTAAAGTAGGGGTAGCCATCAGAAATTAACTTCCCATTGCAGCTCTGTAGATTAGGAGAAGGGTAGTTCTCCAGGAGGAAACTGTCATGCTGTTCAGTTGGATTAAATTGGTTGGGCACTGGGAAGCTCTGAAATGACAAATGTCCACCACATCAGGGCCACAGCCCTTTCTTGATTCCTGATCCAGGGTTCTGTCACACTGGTCTGCCTTTCATGTGGGTCCTGAGGCAATGGGAAGCATGGCTTGAAGAATCTGCCTTCCCCCTACACAAAGCATAACAGCCCCATCAGACTGAAACTTCCTTCTGAAATCCACTTGTTAATGCTGATGTAGTCACATGCTTGTCATCTCATAGTTCCGGCCCCTTGTAGGATTGAACTCTTGACTCTCTGATGGTTGTAATTCTTTTCAGCTCACCTATTTTCTATTAGGGACACTTTCAGGCACTTAATAAAGGCTTGTCCTAAACTGAAGGTGCCAGCTGGTGCAAATACACTTAGTTGAGTGGAAAGGGGATGGTTTGGCAAGGAGGCATGGCCTCATGCCTGCCTTTGGGACACTGAAGGGCCTTTGGAAACTAAAAGGAAGGTTTGTAAGGGCAAGCTGGGCTACCCCTTGATTCCTAAGTATTTGCTTTTCCTGTTGAGCTATGACAAATGGCAGATTCTTGAAGAATTACTGTAGCTCTGCATTTCAACAATTCACCTCCGGAAGCGAGTTTTCTTCCCCCCACCTTTTCTTCAGCTTAATTTTGCTTCCCCAAATCAGCTTAACCCACTAGATGTGCCCTTCTGGGATGCTGTCAATAAGTGTTGCTAGGAAAGGACAGCAGGTGAGTTTACAGGATGGCTGGCTGATGCAAAGAGTGATGCTAACCAAGGATAAAGAAGCTGGAGGCTACAACAAAAGAACATAGACTCATTCATTTAACTAATCAAGATTTACTCATCTCCTCCTATATTACCAGGCACCATTCTAGGCATTGGGGGTACAAGAGACCAAGACAGACAAAGTCTCTCATCTCAAGAAGCTTACATCTTGGTAGTGAAGGCAGAAAATGAACAAAGGAAAACCAAGCAATATCTCCAACAGTGATCAGTGCAATGATGAAAATCTAGCAATATGACTGTTTCTGGAGTGTGAGTTTTGGGGGGTGTCTCCTTGAGTTGGGCGTTCAAGTCTTTGAAGGTGTTGGCTTCTATGCTAAGTGACAAGATGGAGTCAGCCACGGAAAGAGCAGCCAGAGGGAACAGCAAATGCAAAAGTAGGAATGAGCTTGGCTTGTTTGCGGAGCAGACAAGAGCCCCACAGTGGTCAAGGGAGAGAGGCGGAAGGTGAGGTCAGAGGGAGAGGATGTGCCCCAGGAAAGGACTTGAGGTTGTACTCTAACTGCAGTAGGAAGTCAGGGCGACTTTTAATGATGGACATGGCCTTATGAGTTGTATATTATAGAAAGACCCCTCTGACTCCTGGGCAGAGAATACACTGTCAAGATAAGAGTAGAAGCCGGGAGAACAGGCAGCTACAATGGTCCAGGGGAAAGATGACGAGGGCTTGGGCTAAGGAGGTCACAGTGTAGACAGAGAAGTGAACAGATTCAAGATCCATTTGGAGGCAGAGCCAACAGGACTGGCTGGAAGAGGGGGCATGGGGAAGGAATGTGAGGAAAGGGAGAAATCAATCATTATTTTTAGTTGTCGGGCTTGAACAGCTGGGAGGATGATGGTACCACTTACCACAGTAGGGAAGACAAATGACCCAAGGATGAGAATTTAAGTAATAAAGCCTGTTTTAAGAACCAGGAGCTCTTAATATCAAGCAAAACACTCCTCTTTTTAACCCGTGCACTAAGTGGCCAAAGAAGAAAGTAAAGAAAGGAGCCACTTACGCTAAGTCACGCTGGCCCTTCTCTCCCTCATCTCCCGCATCCCCTCCACCGCGAGTACCCGTGGATCCCTCTCTAAGTGCCGGCACTCCATGCTGCCTCCTAGCCATCATTACTGTCCTCTGAGGTGATCCATTCACCTCCTTACTGCCCCTCCCAAGCCGCTCTGCCCACTCAGGCCAGAGGGATGGTTCTCATATGCAAGTCTGATAATTTTTGCTCTAACTCTCCTTTTAACCCAATAGCACCCCAAATCCTTCGGTAAGAGCCCAGCGTCCTACTGGGTCTTGCCCCGCCTGCTCTGCAGTCTCAGTTCCCAGCACTCTTTCTCAGACTCTCTTGGAAACCCAGCCAGGGGCTGAGCCGGAACAGCTGCTCCCCCGAGCACATCCACCCAATGTGATGTCTTCTTAGTTTTGTTTCTTTTTTAGGATAAAGTGTTGACCTGACAGTTATTAAGACTATGTTTTAAACAACAGAGGAATGAGTATGGAAGACCCACCACCTCCTCCCCCACCAAGAGGTGCCACAGTGCTGGCCCTGCCCTGCCCTCCCCCTCAAGCTTGCTGCCCCAGATGCTAGAATGTGTGCCCATAACCATGTTCATTTCATTCCAGCCCACATGTCTTCTTCCAGTTTCTCAAAGGATCTCCACCTACAATGTCCCCTCTTCCTAAAATACCACTTGCCTCGTTTCTCCTTGCTCAGGGCTCAGTTCAAAGTCACTGTTTCGGAGAAGCCTTTTCTAGCTCTCTCAGTTTAGTTGTTCCCGTCTCAGGAGTTGCACTTGATTGTCTTCATGTCACAGCCCAAGTCACATCTTGCTGTCATGGCCCATCTCTCCAATCCTACAGTAAAACCACTCTCCAGGGAAGGAGGACCTTGTCTTTCTCGCTCAGCATCACCTAGCACAGTGCCCAGCTTACAACAGGTGCTCATGAAGTTCTGCTGGTGATCATTGACACTGTGTTATAGGCAGAGCCGACCAGTCTGCAGGTTCCCCAGTGGATGTCGTGTTTGTGTGGGAGTGGTGGCGGCAATGTGTGCCAGCTGTTTGCCTGTTTGGTCTCCAGTCCATTCCCTGCCCTCCCTTGCTCTGTGACCCCTCCAAGCTACACTACCCAGAATCCTTCACCAACTGGTTATGGCTGTATTTAGCAAGTGGGAGGCCCTGGTGAGAGGTGGAGGAAAGAAGTCAGGGGGCTGGCCCCGTGGTGTAGTGGTTAAGTTCGGCGTGTTCCCTTCAACAGCCCCAGTTCAGGGGTTTGGATCCCAGACATGGACCTACACCACTCGTCAGTCATGCTGTGCTGGTGACCCACATATAAAGTAGAGGAAGATGTGCACAGATGTTAGCTCAGGGCTAATCTTCCTCAGCAAAAACAAAACTAAAAAAAGAAATCAGGGTATTTGTTGCCCTCTGCTTCTGATGGTGTCTCAGGCAGTGAGTCCTTCTTCTCTGTACTCCAGCTCCTACTGGGAAGCTCTTGACATGGCTGCAGCCCTCACCAGGGACCTAGCTCATGGGGTCACCACCCCCACCCTTTGTCCCTTGGCCCTGGAGGTAAGAGCATCTTCCTCCCATTGATAATCTCTAGCTAACTCACCATTCCCTGTTTGTCCTTTCCGTCCCGCCAGTGCCTTTATAACTAGAATTAAATCCCCTCTACAGGACTACCTGGCGTGGGTTCGGTGTCCCGACTGATGGCCACAGCGTAGCAGCGTCCAGCAACCTGAGTCCTAGGGTCTGGTGGGTGAGGCTTTCCACAGCACTGGGGAACGTGGGGCAGAGACAGTGCACTGGGACACTTGGGGCTGCCTCTGTGTTTATGGTCTGGACGAGACTGTTGTCTTGCTGCTGCTGAGTTTGGTACAACAATAAGGTCTCCATATTTGAAACTATTCCCTTAGAACAACAGGAAACAGTTCTTCTGAACCCTGGCTGCACATGGCGATTACCCAGGAAGCTTTATCTCACACACACACACACACACACACACATACACACACACACACACACACATAAGAAAATGATATCCAGGCCTGACACAGACCAGTTGAATCCGAAGGGAAGGAGGAAGATGTTTTTTAAAAAGCACTGGTGTTTTTTGTGTGTGTGTGAGGAAGACCATCCCTGAGCTAACATCCGTTGCTAATCTTCCTCTTTTTGCTGAGGAAGACTGGCCCTGGGCTAACATCCGTGCCCACCTTCCTCTACTTTATATGGGACCCCCCCATGGCATGGTTGACAAGCAGTGGGTCGGCGGGCGCCCGGGATCTGAACTGGTGAACCCCGGGCTGCCAAGCGTGAACTAAACTGCTGCGCCACCCACCACTGGTGTTTTTTAAAAGCTCATCAAGTTAGTCCATCTTGCAGCTGGGGCTGAGGACATTAAATAGAAGAGCGAAGATTGTTAGTATAAATTCTTCCAGAATGAGGATGCTATGGACCCCCAAATACAAAGAGAGGTGGTAGAGCAAGAATTAGACTGCCTTCTCAACTCAGGTGGAACCCCGCCTGCGTGGAAAATGCCACTGCAGCAGGATGCTGCGGAGGGGAACGGGGGATGGGAGGAATGAGGGGAGGTGGGCTGCATCTGCATTCACTCTGGCTGCTCTCCTCTCTATGTCTTTAGCCAGGTAAATGGGGAACTGATAGCAGGTTTGTGGGAACTGCTCATGGGGGTCTGTGACCCTCTGTGGACTGCGGTGCATTCACTTCTGTATCTCTAGTATCGAACCACAGTGCCCGGCACCAATCGGGTGCTTGGTCAGCGCTTGATGGATGGACGAATGGACAAACGGGTTGGATGCTGAGCAGAGCACGCCTTCTATTTCAAAAGTAAAACTTCCCTTTATCCCCTCTGGCACTTTTAGTCGTAGCAGTTCATGCTGCCACAGAGACCCTCGACTCATCAATTACCAACATTAACTGTAAATTATACTTTTGCATAGTTAATTCAGCCTCTTCATTATGTATTTAGTGGAGCTCAGCAGGCATAAAATTCAATAGCAAGCTTTGGAGCAGATCCAGTTTCTGTCTTCTGTGATATTTGGAAAATACAAAGTTTTAGGAGTGGACCTCGGAGCATGTCTTTCCTGGAAGGTCTCCAACGGCTCGGCTTCTCGCTTTTCTCTTGGAACAAGCTCAACCCTTCTGGAAAGGCTGATAGCTTCAAAGGATGCTTCTGCCCTCCTCTCCAACTGAGCAGAGACTCCAACTACCTCCCTGAGTGGAAATTAATATTAACCTGACGAGGGGAGGGAAAGGAACGTGTGACTATCTGGGAACTCAGCTCCTGGAGCCATCGCTCACTCATTATTCATTCAGCAAATATTTATTGAGCATCTCCCATGGGTCAGCAGTCAGCGCTGTGAGGGGAACAGTATGAGGTCCTTGCCTCCATGGCGCTCACAGTTGAGAAAGGGGAGGCAGATGGTGAACAACCAAATGCATGTAAATGTATAAGGTGTCACATGGGGATATAGATGAAGGGGCTGAGTGAGCCATGGATAAAAGTGAGTACAGTGATCAGTGAGCCGTGGGGATGTCTGGGGAAAAGCAAGCTTGGTGTCTGGTGATACTAAGGAGGCCAGAGTGGAGTAAAGTGGGGAGAAAACGGTAGCGGAGTGTGTAGTGGGGGAGGCGCCTCGTATTATTGGGAACTGGGAGATGAAAGCATTGCTGATCCGAGGCCAGGCTCAGAAGGGTCACTAATAAGCATTTGTTATGGCACATTCCAACGTCCACTAACAAATGTCCTGCATGCATTCCTAATCCGCGGACTCCACCGTGCAGACAGTATGCACCACTCTGTCCTTTATCTGTCATTGCTCTTGATGTCTACCTGGTAGCAGAAAAGTTAATCTGGTTGATTCCAAGTTTTCTAAGGCATTTCAGGTTTAAACGTGGTTGATCAGTCTATGGAGCTCGGCCTGATTATCCTCAAGATTGACCCAGGTGGGAAGAGTCACGACGGCATTGGACTGCAGGGGAAACCTTAGGTCTTCAGATCTTCTCTCTTGTAGTTTTATCCACAGGGACGCCCTCTTGTGCTTGGGTGTGGCATTCATGAAGTTTCCATGTTTCTACCTGGTTTCTGAGAGCACCGTCCATGACATCTTTGCTGCTCCAGCCATGCCCGTGTGCAGGAGACTGGGGCCGGGTCAGGGTGTGCCTCAGTTCTCTCTCTCGGCCAACTTCTGTAACCTTCCCTGAAACTAGATGAAGACTCCACTGCTCTTCTGTACCACTCAAGGCGTTAAGAGGCTGGACAGTAGGGTGGGCTCCTTGTCAGGGCCTCCCTGCCACTGATATCCCAAGCTAACTCTGTTCTCCCTCTGTCATATCCTGCTGGCAAAGTGCAGAGGAGACTTTAGGGTCACTTAGGAATCAAGTGAAAGAACTATATTGGTCAGAGCCTTCATCAGTTATTCATCACTGTGTAACAAACTATCCCAAGCTCACTGTCCTCAAACAACTATTACTTCTCCCAATAAATAGGAATTTTCTGGGCAATTCCCCTGTTGGTTTTTCCCAGACTCTCTTGTGGAGCTATATTTATCTGGTACAATAGCTTGGAGCCAGGATGGCTGGGCCTCTCTCTCTCCATGTGGTCTTACATCTGGGTATCTTCGTGGCCCAATTGGATCTGAAGGGATGGACTCAGTGCCTACCCCCTGCGGTAGAGGCCACCATGGCAGCACTAGGAAGCCCACCACAGTGGCTGCAGAGTGCCAAGAGCCTGCTAGGTGTTGTATGGGGCCACGCCTCTTCCACCTGGACCTCAGAGGCCCCCTTGGCAGCTGCACTTCCGAAAGTGTGACCCGATTTAGCTAAAATTTCAGCTGCTTGAGAATTAATATATCCTCCACTCCTGGGATGTTAGGTCTGTGTAAGCCACAGGCTCCACTTCAGGAAATTGCAGCCTGTGTGGAAAATAAAAGCCAGCAGGAATGCATGACCACCACCGAGTCCTCAACTGTGTGGCCAAGGGATCCCTGGAGCCATTGTGGAAGGCTTTCACACAGGAGGGGTCTAGAAGAACTGGAAGCTTCCTGCTCTTACTCCCCACCTATAGGAGCTCCACGTGGTCCACAGTTTTATTCAGCTTACCCATGTCCCCCTCACCAAGGCCAGTCTCTTTTATTAATTGGATAAGCTGTCAACAAGTACACAGCTATGTGCCAGGATCCTAAGGTGTGTTAAGCATGCACAGTTGTCTCCCTAAATATGCACAACACCTTGCAAGACCAGAATGTATATCCCCATTTCGGAGATGCAAAAACTGAGGTTTTGAGAGCATCAGTAACATGAGTAATGTTGCACAGCTAAGTGTGGGATTCATCTCCAGGACTTTGACTCTAAAACATGTGCTCACACTCACCCACCACACTGCAGCAAGAAATATAAACAACACTACCTGGTCTAGCCAAATTCAGGGACAGAGCTGGATGCAAACTCGATGCCTCGGAAGGACACTTAGGTCAGGATCTGGGGAGCTTGAGTAAGATCTTGGTTTTCCTCACCTGCTGTGTTCAGCAAATCCCAGGACACCTGGCCTTAGGAGGACAAAGGTATGCAAGTCCTGCCAGGTTATTGAACAGGAGAAATAATTGTAGCAATAATAAGAGCTACCACCTGATGAATAGCTGCTATGGTATGCACAAAGCTGTACGTATGCATTATACCATTTGTCCTTGAAACAGCCCCATGAGCTTGGCTTATCGATCAAGAAACCGATTCTTATATGTGAAGTTAGTGGTTCTTAAACTTTGCTGCATATTAGAATCATCTGGGGAGTCCTTAAGACTCCCAATGTCCAGGTCCCACTCCAGACCAAGCGAGATCCCTGGGGTGGACCCAGATGTCAGAATTTCTTAAAGGTCCTCTGCCAAAGAAGTCCAGATTGTCACCAAGGTTGAGAACTAATGGGTTAAGTAACTTGCCCAAGGTCACCTCCCCCACTAAATATCAAAGTCAGAATTCAACCCAAGTGTATCTGATTTCAGAGCCCAAGGTTGTAACACCTACCCAATGCAATTGCTGCATAGACACTAG
The DNA here is from genome assembly GCA_031878705.1 of Tapirus indicus. Lineage (NCBI taxonomy): Eukaryota > Metazoa > Chordata > Mammalia > Perissodactyla > Tapiridae > Tapirus > Tapirus indicus. Next base: position 7,267,540 of record CM062938.1, read on the forward strand.
GAAGCAAAAAATAATGATAATTTAGAAGCGAAATACTTGGTGATCACGGAGAGAGAACCCTTTTGTGTATAGCAGTAATTCTCGACCTTGACCACACATTAAACTCACCTGAGCTTTACAAATACTAAGGTCTCACTGCCACCTCTTGAGATTCTGATTCTGTTGGTCTGGGGTAGACCCAGGTATCAATAGTTTTTCTTTTACTCTCTCCAGGTGACCATAACATTCAGCCAAGGTCCAGAGCCCCTACTTTATAGGAGGGAAAGGCTCAGGTTACTTCCATAGGGTTGTAATTCTCCTTTGAAGCAATGTCATTGGCATCAATACGATTTGCAGTCAAGTACTGTCTCTCCTCGTCCTTCCACATTCACCTGCTTCTATAAATTTTTAGGCTTCGGGGACCGGGATAGAGAGAAGAAAGAAAATTATATTAAGTCCAAACTCATAATCTAATCCAAGTGTGCCTGGAAACAGGGCGACCTTCAGAGGCTTTCCTCTTCCGTCTGCCCTTCACCATGATCCCACATCCTGAATTCTGTCCTGTATGTGAAGTGCAGAGAGCAGGGATGAAAGAGGTCCCGCCCTCAATGACAGACCAGATCCTTGCTCACTGCCCTGACGTATTGGATCGGGGTGTGTTATCCCAGCTCAGCCAATCAGATATCCCCGCTCAGCACTTTGAATGCAGGATTAGTGACGCAAAGGATTAAGGACAGGGGAAAATTAGTTTTGGCGTTGGTGGTTATGTCCGGTCTAGAACTGGTTTTGTCCGAGGTTCTCATCTTGTAACTTTCCTGTGCTCCCACCTACTTTCCATGTCTTTTTTCTCCAGGCTTCCTAGTAGTGTTGAGGCATTTGTTAAGTTCCCTTTTCTTTGTCAATCAGCGCAAGGTGTTTTCTGTTGCTTGCAATTTGCAGCTCAGACTGATGTGCTTCAGCACCATGGAGAGCTCTCAGAAATCACCAGGGCATTAGTGTTGACGTTGGGGTCAATGGGACTATCTAATAAAGCCTTCCCAGAGGGGAAGTCTGTGTCCTTTGCCTTCATGAAATACACATGAAGTAGAATGAATAAAACAAAGCCTGGGCCAAATGAGTCTGTCCTCTTGGAGCAGCTTCCCTATTATGAAGTTGATTCCTTCATTTTGTTAGTCTCATTTCTTTCTGCCGGCATTAAGCTGTCAACAGTGGCCAATGACTTTAGAGCTGAAATCCCTTACACCCCATGGTGGGGAGGTAAAGACCCTTTGGCCTCTTAACACGCTCTCAGACTCCATTTTCTTACAAGATAGAGTTCAATAGCTAAGAGGTTTGGTAAATTGGGTTTCCAGTGGTCCAGACCTTATTGTGACTATTGGGGGAATTTATTTGCTTTTGAGTAAGAGCTTTTTTAAAGCCAGTATTGAAAATTTCTTTCAAGAGTTACTGCAATAAATCTACACTATTGATTTAGCAAGTGGTGGTTCTTGGGCACTCTCTGGAGTCACTTAAGTGTTTAAATTCCTCTTTTTATTACTCCAACAATATCACAAGCCCCATATAGGCTGGCATGAGGGCCCTTGGTCCCTTCAAGGGAAAAGGCTTAGCAGAGATTTCATCTGGCTCAGAGACTGTAGAAGGGCACTGACCACAGACAGAATTGCAGATGGATTTCTTCATTTCTTGGTCCCCACCTACCAGCATGATGTCTTATACCACAGTGTCATGTGTGATGGGGACAGCTATCAAGTAAATGCACTGTATACAAGTCTGAATGAATCCCAGTTTGTGATGAATGCCAGAGAATTAGCATCTCTATGTGGCTCATTCTCAGGGGCTCCTGGACCAGCCCTAAAGGGGCATGTTTTAATGGTGGCTTTAGGCAGCCAAACCTAGAGTCACTGAGAATGAACATAGTGTTACGTCCTCCTAGAAACAAGAACAGCTAACATATACTGACATTTGCGAATTCCAGTTCTAAGTGCATGAGACTTATTCACTCATTTATTTCGTCCTCATATCAACTCTTATGAAATGGGAAGCATCCCATTTCATAGAGCATCCTCACTTTGCAAATAGGGAAAAGGAGGCAGAGATGCCCAGAGTTACCCAGCCAGTACCTGGTGAAGCCAGGATTCAAACTCAGGAAATCTGTTTGGGACCCCCACAGCATGAATCATAACACTCACTGTGTTTGCTTTAAAGAGCCATGGGTTATAGTCTTGGTTCTAACCCTGAGTTCCCTCCTTCCTCCTTCCCTCTCTCACTTCCTTCCCATCTCTTTCTCTCATTTAATTCTTTCCTTCATTCTTTCCCTTTCTTTTCACTCTTTGAATAAAATACTTCTTGGAGGCCCAATCTTTACAACATATAAGACTGGAGATGCTTTTGTTGCAAGAGGAGTAATATGGGGACAAGGGGTGATATTAAGGACTAACTCCGGCCCCATGGCCACTGCTGTCACACCCATTGGTACACTAAAGGTCCCGGGGACCAGAGTTTGAAAATCACCACACTGTGTCATCTTTAGGGCAGGCGTCTTCCACCTCAAATCACGGCACTTCTATGAATTGCTGCCCCTAGAATACGGAGATACACTGTCCCTAAGCCAGAGATAGCGAACTGACAGCCAGCAGAGAGGTTGTCTGAGCCACATCATGGCTAAAAGATTCAGGTTCTTACATTGAAAAATCCAGGGATTTTATAGAAAAACTCCAGATTCCCAGCTTCTCTAGAAAAAGCTTTCACCATCCAGCACCACGGGACTGCCTTCCCATATGGCAGCTGTTGGCAGGAGCGAAGTGGTGATTTTCCCATTTAGATGAACAGAGAGGGACCCCAGGCACCATATGGACTTCTCCCCTCATCTCCACAAAAGTCTGAGGTTTCAAGATATAGTTTAATTTACTTTAATTTGGATATATCACATTATGCAGTTTTTAGAGACAAAAAAGATAAAGGCCATATGGGAATGAGACAGAGCAGGAAGTATGCCTGCCCAGAAGTAAACAAATAGGAGAGTCGATTCTGTGTCTTCCCAGAGGAATTCCTTGTCTCGAGTCAGAATGTTAAATCCCAAGGCGTCCCCGGGGTTCATCTCTCTGTCTGGCCTTTTCTCTCACACACATTCCCGGGGGCCCTGTGGACACAGAACAGCTTCTTCTCTTCATCTGCGGTCTGCAGCTGCCTCAAAGACTGAGGTCAAAGTTCTAAACAGGCAGATGCCCCCAGCACACCCAGCACTCACCCTGATGTCACTCTGACCCAGAATTCTGCACAGTTCTGTGGAAAGCTAGAATTTTCCACAAATGGTGAAATTTTTATTCTTTTCTATTCTGAAACGACGATTAAATTTCATTGGTTCACAAGTGGTGGGAGTCTGATGGGGGCTGTGGCATATCTCGAATGGACGCCTACCCCGTCACTGCCTTCTCTCCGCTGGCAAAGGCTGAGTAGATGCAAACGCACTCCCTGGATGCAGAAATATGAAGAAGTCTCAGTTCTGGCACTTGTGTAAAATAGGAACCATAATTACCACCATCAAGATTTTTATTGGGATTTGGAATAATATATGCATGGAACCTGGTACATAGGGAACATTTCATACACAACAGCTTGTCGTCTTTATTCTTATGTGAACTTGAGCAGAATACCCTAGAAGGTAACCCCATTGCTCACAAAAATCAGATAACATAATGTCTTTCAAAGCCAGAAAGAAAACTCCACTTCTCTTTTCTCTTGCCCGGCATTCCACCATCCTTACCGCCCTTCTTTAGCATAATTGCAATGGCAGAGGATACACCTCGAGGATGAGAGGTTGCACTGGCCCCTTCTGTGTACCAGCTCCGCCCTGGACAAGGGGAGTGCATTGTTTCAGTCTTCTGGATGACGAAATGAGTCTCAGGGTGGTGATGTGAACTGTTGTGATGCTCAAGAAGGAATTTTATAAGAGAATGAAGACAGTGTAGGTTGAAGGCACGTTGCAAACTCTCTAGTGTTATCCCAGTGTAGGCATGCCTTTGGGTCCAGGATGGGTATGGGGACAACTGGATCCAGTACTAAGGAAAGTGAATTGTTTGTTGAATAGAGTCCCTCAGATAGCCAAGCAGCTACTGGACATCTCCAGCATGCTCAGTCAGTACCCAGCTCTTCTATCGATAAGGAAATGCCAAGGCCAGGTGTTCTTGCTAAGAGGACAAGATTAAACCCCCTGAAATGAAGGCATGTCTGTCACCCAGTGAAGGGAGAGGCTGGGCCAGAGCATGCGGGAAGGATTTCCAGAAGCTGAGTTGAGTGGGCTCAGGTCTCTGCAGGCCTTAGCTGCTGGACCAAGAACACACGTCTTAGTTTGGAAACACTGCAGACCCCAGACACTTCTCCCTCATTTTCCAAGGCAAATAATTCCCTCTTGAGGTTGCACAGACTATGGTTTGATGTTCCAGACACTGGATTTATTTTCCCTACCAGAGGGATATCCAGCATCTCATAAATTGTAATTCTCTGGGCCCCTCTTCCAGCCCAGAGAACAGAAGGGAGATTCATGAGTCCCTGAGCTTTGGTTGGTGCAGCGACCTTCCCGTTACCTCCCGCCCCAGCCACTGAGCAGGGCTGAGGGTGATGGGCTGAGGAATTAGCTTTCTGGCTGCTGAGCATGCCCTGAAGATTGAGTGGGTGCATCCTTAGCTGATTATCGCCCCCAGCAAAGGGCGGTGTTTCTCCACCACTCTTCACAGTGGCACCAGCACATGCATGGGGTGCAGTTTTTAAGCATATTTGGTGTTTCTTTCTTGCTGTACTATGGAAAATCCCCCTCAATTCACCTGTGGCTTTCCCAGTGGGTGCCAGCTGAGATATCGCTGTTGACCCAGCGCTTACAGCAATACTTAGCATATAGACAAGCATTGGCAGCATCTCAGCCTGACTTCGAGATCTCACCAGAATCCTGGCCCACCATACAAACCCAGCTGTGTGCCTGGAAAGCCCTTCTTTCCTGTCTCCACCAATATCAATTCTTTGGATTCAACAGCTCCAGAAAGATTCTCCAACTTCCCCTCTCTGACCTCCTAAAACAAGCTCTGGCAGACTTTCTCTGTAACGGTCCGGATAACAAATACTTTAGGCTCTGCAGGCTATACATTACCCGACACAGTTACTGAACCATGTTTTCATAACACAAAATGTAAGCAAGTGGGCAGGGCTGTGTTCCAAAGAAACTGTTTACAAAAACAGACAGCAGACCGGACTTGGCTCCCAGTCTAGTTTGCCAACCCCTGTCCTAGAGAAACTCCTTGTGTCTTGTGATTTCTCACTTGACCACCAACTGTCTAGAGGAGAATGCCATCCAGAGCACAGGACTAGGAATCAGGAGATGCTACATTCCGTTTGACTCTGCCGCTAACAAGCTGTGTGGTTGTGAGCAAGCCATTTCCTTTTCTGGGCCTTAATTTAATCATCTAAAAAAATGAGAGGTTTGGCCTATCAGTCGTTCCCAAAGAAACAGGATCACTGGGGCAAGCTTGCTAAAAATACATACATCTGGGCTATCTCAGATTTAGGGTATTGGTCAGAATTTTCAGTTGCAGACAACAGAGTCCCTTTAGCTAACTAGTCACTCTGAGCAGAAGACATTTCATTAAAGGATAGTAGGCAGTTCAGAGAATCTCTAGGAGAGCCATTGAATTGAATTTATTTACCACACGGCCAGGGATAAGGCAGCCGGGGATAAAACACAGACAAGAAAAATGACCAACCCTGCAGGGGACTGTTGTAGTGGAAACATCACTGGGAGCCACTTGGCATGATGAGCTGAGGGCCTGGTTGCATGAAACGCCACCACAGCTGCCCTGGAAGAACCAGGACCACGATGCTTGCCAGAAAATCCAAACTCCCTTCCCAGCTGCTGCTTCATAACCCGCTTCTCTGTCGAGGTCCCAAATGAGTGGGCCTGACCAATGGAAGCTCTGCTTTGAGTGTGCATCTAGCTGCAAGGGAGTCTTGAAATTCCGTTTTATGCTTCTCAACCTCCATAGGACAGGAGGATAAGCTAGGAGGGGGTTGAACGATGGTGAGTGAGTTGCCTACAGCATCTGCCACATCCATGAAATTGACTTTAAAGGGGGTCCATTTAATTCAAATGTCATCCAGGTTCATACTGTGAGGGTGAAGCAAAGTGGATTAACTCAGTCTGAAGAGCTGGTAAAAGCCAATCCAAGAGACTCATCAGTATGTACACTTGTTAATGTTCCAAGCTGAAGACTCTGCCCAGATCCTTGACTTCTGGGCACTGCTCCATCCCAGCCGCCCAGGCCCCTAACTTGTAGTTGGTGCCATGTCCCAGGTGTGTTCCCTGAAAGGTGTCCTTATATTCTAGTTACAGTTGTGAGGAGGAGGGCCAAAGGGACAGAAGGATCCTTCCACTGAACAAAGTCAGCTCAATGCCATTTTCTTTTGCTCCCTTCCAGAAGCAGCAGTTTATTCAACAAGGTTGTGCAGATGAACTTTGAAATAGCCAGCTTCAGCAGCCTGTCGGGGACTCAGCCCATCACCTGGCAAGTTGAATACCCACAGAAGGGAACCACAGACATTGCCGTGTCTGAGATCTTCATCAGCCAGAAGGACCTGGTTGGCATCGTTCCCTTAGCCATGGTAAGCTCGTGTGACCACGGATGTGCCTGTATTCAGCTGTCTGGTGCATCCTTGTGCCCTTCCTATCTGTCTCAGGATGTTTTGCTACAATTGTTTTATGGGATGTTGACATTAAAAGTGTCCCATCTTCCTCCTCCCTGGAAGTTGCTACATTTCATTCGTCCAGCCTTTGTCAATTTCAGTTATTTTCATACCAGCTTCATGATATTTGCCATTTCCCTATACCAAATGTATTATTATTTACTTGCTTTTTCTTCTCTAAGTCTATTTCAGTTCCTTTTTCTTCTGTTCCTTTTTTATAAGGAAACTTTAGGCCACCATGTATGTTAGTCAGGATAAGTATGTTATGCTGCTGCAACAAACAACCTCAAAATCTCAGGTGCCTAAAGCAATGTAAGTTATTCTTGCTTATACCACATGGCTTAAATGGTAGGGGCTCTGCTCCATGCAGTCCCTCAGGGACTTAGACTGATGGATACCTCATCATGTCGTGGCTACAGCATCAGGAACACGTGGCCTTCTTGGTTGCCAGGACTGAGGAACAGACAGTTGGAGAGTCACAGACAGGCTCTTCTAAGCAATGGCCTAGAAGTGACCTATGACGCTTCCACACATCCTGTTGGGCAAAAGGAGTTCCATTGCTCCGTCAGATTTCATGAGGACTAGGAAAGCTGGGTGCGGAGGAAGAGTTGGATGAACAGCACAGTCTCTGCCTCTCTACATGAGAAGTCAACATATCCTTGACACAAATAGAACACAGCACAAATACAATATAACCACCCTCTGTTGCTAACTTCTGGCTGGACCCTGCAGAGCCAGGAATGAACAGGGAAGAGAGAGAATGAATGGTAAGAGGCTAATTTGTGACTTTACCCTCTGGTCACTCACCCACATTGGGCATGCCCTGGGACTGTTCTCCAGGCCTTTCCTATGCTTGTGCACAAGTGTGAAGACCCCTTGCTAGGAGACACAAAGAGCATGGAGTGTCAGAGGCACGTGGAGAGTGTTTTGAACTGTCTTTTCCAGAATTCTCCCCACAGACATGGAGCCTGGTGTGGATAGTCTACAATTAATTTCTGTTCCGCTTTGGAATAAGCAGGCTTCATTGCCGCCAGGTTGAGAAATATATCAGGATTCTTTGGGCTACATGTGACAGAAAACCCAACCCAAACTGGCTTCAGGGCAAAAGGAAGTCACTGGCTTGTGTAACTGAAAGTCCAGGATTAGCACTGGTTTCATATACACCTGCTCAGGACTCAAACTCTGCCACCAGGACCCACTTTACTCATCTCCTGGCTTCACTTCCAGTGCACTCATGGTGGCAACATGGCAGCTGATGCTCCTGCCAAATGGTTCAAGCTTCAAGCCCACTTGGCTCATTTCCAGAAACCCCGACAAAGGTGTCATTGCCACGCACTGCTTTTATTAGGTCATGTCGTCTATCCACAGCCGTCACTGTGGCAGGGAGGGCATACCCCTAGAGCTCGAGGTGGGCGGGGATAGACACTGTCAGTGCCCCACCTGTATCTCCTCATCTTACCACTTCAGTGCATACCTGCCATCTTACACCTGAAGCACCAGCACATTTTTGCCGGAGAGTTTTGTCTTGCTTTCAAAGCCCTCTTTCCCACCTGCACAGCAGGACAGAAGCACCAAGGAATTAGCACACCCCCACCCAAGAAGCGCTACCAGCCAGTGACTCACTGGAGTTGGCATATAATCCTTCCAGCTCCCTCGGCCCTCCTCTGGGTTAACTCTGAGGCATGAGCTCCACTCTGGCGCCTGGAATCTCCCTGGGGGGATTAAGCTCCAGTCACACGGTGGTCACTTACTGGATCACACACACATTGCTGCTCTGTCCCCCGCCCTGTCTCACTTCCCCACTCCCTTGCTGAAGTTGCCTGCACCTCCCAATGCACCACTTGCATGGAGTCCTTGTCTCATAGTACGCCTCTGGGAAGACCCAAACTAGGATGTTTGTCAACCCCACAAACCACAGGAGTTTTCGAGGAGAGGAGGGAGGTTTCCCAAAAGACACTTCAGGGCGGATTCACTAGAAAAGGTGTGAATGGACCCTGGGCAGCAAACACCACAGATGGCCCCTCCTGAAACCTGACTGAAATGCCTCATTCTAATAAGGAAGCCACTCGATACAGCGGGGATCAGCAGACTCCGACCCAGGGACCACACCAGCCTGTGCTGGTTTTGTGAGTAGTTTTATTGGAACACAGCCACACCCACTCATTTATAAATTGGCCGCAGAGGGACAGCTGAGTAGTTGCCATAGATACTGTATGGTCCACAATGTCTAAAATATTTGCTATCAGCCCTTTTCAGAAAAAGCTTACCAACCTCTGCCATAGAAGAACTAAAAGAGATTTTCTCTACTCTGGCTCTGCATTGAATCATCTAGGAGGTTTTAGAAATTACTGTTGTTTGGGTCCCACTCCTGAAAAATTAAATGAGGATTGCTGGAGGTGAAAACCGAGCACCAGTGATTTTTCAGAATCTTCCCAGGTGGTTCCACTGGGCGGCCAGGGTTGGAAATTGAGCAGCACCAATGTGCTCACTCTGATTTACAATGTCATTACTCTTGTATTACCATTATTAGCCTGCACTGATGAGATCTTATAAGCAAACACACTACTTGACGGAATTGCATTATGGATTACAGGAAATAGGTCAATCAGAACTCACTGAGTACAAACCCAACCCAACTTAAACTTGGCTCATATAACTTCAAAAGTCTCGAAAGGTGTTTCTCAAACTTTAATGTGCATACAGATCACTTGAAGATTTTTCTTAGGTACAGATTCTCTTTTAGGAGGTCTGGGTTGGCTATTTTTAAAAAATCCTGAGTTGGGCCAATGCTTCTGCTCTGTCGACCATACATTGAGTACCAAGGATCCAGGTGTGAAAATGATATCACCGTGGAAGGTGGCTTCTCTTCTCCTCTCATCTCTGTGTTCCTCGTGGTTAGAGTCACCATCCAGAAGACTCTGTCCCCAAGGTGGCCCCTGGCAGTGCCATGCTGATATTTTCACAGCCCAGGTCTGGCAGGAAGAGGGAAAGCCTTGTTGTCCCTCAGGCAAATCTCCTGGGACTGGCTCTGATTAGAACTGATGGGCTTGGCCTGTGTCATGTCCTCAACCTGAAGCCAATCTCTGAAGCCAAAAGGATGTGATGCTCTGATTGGCCAGGCCTGGGGAACACGTTCCCCCCAGAGCAGGAGTGGAATCAGACTGAGAGCTGGTGGGCATGGTGCATGATGGGAAAATCGGGATTCCACTGAAAGAATGGGGAATGGATGCTGGTCAGACACGAACAGCAGATGTCCACCACAGAAGGTATTATCTACCACAAGGATGTGTTATTACTTCGAGGTTGGAGAATGATTCCTCTTGACTTTTCCTCTCCTAGAAAAGGCATCAACGGTCTATAGCCCATAGACCAGTTCCAACCTGATGCCTATTTTTGTACACCATGCAAGCCGAGAATGTTTTTTGCATTTTGAAATCACTACATTTTAAACGGTTACATAAGCAGCTTCTTAATATGCTCAGTTTTGCCTCTTGACTTGCAAACCCTAAAACACTTTCTGTTTGGCCCTTTAGAGAGAATGTTTGCAGACCCATGTCGTAGAACATTAGCATCAGTTCTAGGGTGTGAGTGCCTAGTTCCTGTCCTACCTATTTCAAAAAGATAAGACATTCAAATTATGCAAAAAGTAAAATCATTATAAGGATATGAGATATTATTTTGGCCACACTTTACAAGGGACCACGAGAGAGCCCTCTTTGAAGCAAGATATTATTATTGTGGTTATTGTGTTTTTGCAATGCCTTTATGGTAAAATGAGATGGCTACTTATGTCATACCCAGGATGCTTTTGTTTGCAAGTAACTGTAAATGGATTCAAACTGGCTTCATCCAAAAGATCACTGATTGGCTCCCATCTCTGCCCGGGGCCAAGATCACGATTCTGAACGCTGGATGTAGGTGCTCACGTGATGTCATCATTTTGCATCCCCTGGAATGTACAATCTGACCTCAACTCTGCAGAGCAATGTGGAAAATTAAGAACTTTACTAAAAGGTAGACAATAATTGAGGTGGTTTGGAGGAACTTCTATTCACTTATTTTCTTCATTTTCAAAGTTTTTTTTCTAGAATGAGCTTTAGTACATTTATAAGCAGCCAAAACATAAACTTTTATTGGAAGTAAGTAGCAAATAAAACTGCAGTTTGACTGGGAGATGAGAAATCAAAAGAAAAAGACTGAGCAAGAAGCAAATCCTTATGTTAACTGTTAGCAGCCAGTGAGTCAAATGGTTACGTCCTTGAAGAAACTAAGTTAATTCCCCCAATTGTTGCTCATTCTAAAGAAAATCAAATTTCAGAAATGTAAGACAGAGGATTGTCAGATTGGAGAAGTTCTCACTTGAAAATCAGGCCTTCTCAAACCCCTTCCTAAATCCAGGGAGAAAGCCATGAATCCAGCAGTTCCTCCTTGCTTCTCTGTCAGCGGCCGCTTCTAACTCCCACTGAGTAAGTGAGATGGACCGACCAGAGGAAGGTGTCTTAACTCTCCCGCAGAGTGACCCATCGAGGCAGGAGCCACCTGAATCACACTGCCCACTTGGCACTATTCTATGTGGAGAACATGGACTCCCAAAGCTGCCATGTATTTGCTTATCGCCTTTCAGGCTGGCGTGGAGGCAGGAAGCCTCCAGGTTTCCGCTCTAGGGCCTTCAGGCATCTCCCCTCCCTCCCGCCCCTGCCCCCTGCCTCGTGCCCTCACTGCACCCACTTTAGGCTGGGCAGGGAGAGGGAAGGGTCTGGCTGAGAGGACCGAGCGCTGTCCAGGGCAGTCTGTGGGCAGCACAAACTACGAGATGAAGGAGCATTTTCGGTTCTTCGTGTTCAGTTCTTCTTTGACGTAAGAAAAAGTAACCACATCCCAGGTTGAAACCCCAGGACCAGGAGCCAGCACAGACACCCCCCACCCCGTGGCAGTTTCTGTGTGTTGGCAGCAGGGGCGCAGGGGTGCTGATCTCTCTTCGAGAATAAAGGGGCTGGCTGCAGAATCCATTCGACCTTAAACTGAGCTCAGGATGTGCCGGCTCTGCGGATATTCACTGTAGTCAATCCTGAGAAATTAGCAGTAAACATACAAGACTTGACCTCATGGGGCTACATTCTGGGGGCTGACAGACAGCAAACAGGTAGATATTTCACAAGATAAGACCAGGTAAGGATAAGCTGCTGCTGTGAAGACGAATAATGCAAGGTGAGGGGACGAAGTGTAACTGGTTTCTAGTTCTGTTAGCGTCTCAGAGTTTCTCCCTAGAGTTTATTTAACAATAAAAAACTAAATTGTGTGCCTAGTCTGGAGAAGGCAGGAACCCCTAATTTCGGCAGGTCCAGGAAGAGGCCCTTTGCTCCAGGGCTGGGTGACTTAGTCCCAGATTGAGTTTCCTGGGAGGTGACGAGATTCACCTGGAATTTTGAAGATCATGTTTCACCTTTGCAAACTTAAGATGAAATCATTTTCCCGACCCCTGTAACATGGTGGGAACTTGGGATTTTTTCTTATATAAAGCTTTCAAAATTCTTAGAATGTGTCCCTATTTCTCTGCATAAAATCAAATTTAAAATAAAGTGGCTATCGCTGGGGCTGTTTAAAGGAGAGATTGCTCCTTGTTCTCAAGCCTGCAGAATGATGGTCCTCACCTCTCTGGGGTGTCGTGGAGATTCATTAAGGTCTGAGAGATCCCTGGGGCCCTGGGCCAAGTGTGCAGCAAGAGAGGGTTGTTGGGAAAGAGACGGCAGCCGTCACCCTCCTTCTCTGCCCTGCTCGGCCCAGCTCTGGGCCCTGGGGGCTGACCTGTGGGGACCGTAGCCCCCAGCCTCCCTTGCCCTCTGGCTTCTGGTGGGGGTTAGCCAGGGGGAGGTACTGGAGGTGACTGGACTGAGCAGAGGGGGACAGAGTCTCCTGCAGTGGGTTCAGTTACGTCCTCCCCAAAGATATGTGGATCTCCTAACCCCCATCCCCCATCCCCGTGCCTCTGAATACGATCTCATTTGGAAATAGGGTCTTTGCAAATGTGATTAAGTTCAGATGAGGTCCTAAATCCCATGACTAATATCCTTACAAGGAGAGAGGGATTTGGACGTGGAGGAGATGCAGGGAAGGAGGCCATGTGAGGACAGTGGCAGAGATTGGACTGATGTCTCTACAAGCAAAGGAACGCCAAGGATTTCCAGCAACCTGCAGAATCTAGGAAGAAGCAAGAAGCATTCTCCCCTAGAGCCTTCAGAGGGAGTATGGCCCTGCTGACACCTTGATTTTGGACTTCCAGCCTGCAGAATCATGAGAGAATAAATTTCTGTTTTAAGCCTCCCAGTTGTGGTACTTTGTTACGGTGGCCGTGGGACACGAATGCATCCCCATCTGCCAGGGGCCCTGTCCTCTGCCTACAGCTCCTGTCCTGCCAGGGAGTCTGTTTTCCATGGTTCTGCTGTCTCTGGTTCCAGTCACAGCCATCTTCCCTTGTCCCCAGGCCTAGGACTCATAGCAGCTCCCAGCCAGGACCAGTGTCTGGGTGCAGCACCCACACTGGCTATTTCCTCTGATCCTGCCCGCAGCTCTGCCATTACACTCTCTCCACGGCAACCCCTTTGAGTGGGCCATCTGTTTCCAGCCAGGACCCAGAGGGATGTCTGAGGGGTGCATCCTACATGCTCCCTCTAGGTTCCGCTTCCCGGAGAACCCACCACGATTGTCCTCAGAAACAGACATGGTTTCTTCCTTGCTGCATCAATACTCTACACTGAAGGACGAGGTTAAGGGATCTCACTGGGGTGTCTGAACCCCATGGTCAGTTTTCTACCCAGTGGCCTCCTATGGGTACCTTTCAGCATTCCTTCTGTTGCTAATTTCAGAGAGCCAGGTGTGGGGACCTGACTGCGCATGAGCAGGCCTGCGGCATCGCAGAGATGCTGTTGGATCCGCTTGTCAATCTACAAGTGATGGATGACTTAACTCTGCTTTGGGATCCGTAGGGAAGCGTGTTGGCAATATCCTCTGGGTTCGAGAAGGCAAAGGCAGGCATTTCAAAGAGCTGAGGGACATCTCCTTTGACGGGGATTGGAGAATATTGTTTTGAAAAAGACAATGGAAAAATAGTTTTATTATTTTTCAGAAACATCCTACCTCAGTCTCCAGGCTCCTTCTCCAGCTTGAAAATTGTACAATCGTACTTCTCTAAGTATGTTAAGGGTGGCTTTGATGTTCTAGGGGAATTGAAAAATGTTTGCTTGGTTGAAAAATGACTATATGGGCACAATAATTGTTTCCTTGTCACAGCTGGAGATTTACTTTGGAATTAAATTTTAAAGTATCCCTCCCTCCAACTAACCAGCACAGATTTCTGTCTAAAAAGCAAATCTCTGACTCATGTGAAGCTGTTTTGACTTGGTAGTAGTGTTTTCAGGGTTACTGATTAATTGTCCAATAAACGATGCCTTCCCCACCGCCTGCCACGAGCAAATGCTCAGACGCTATGAGTGCGCCGTCATTCGCCCCGCGACCTCGGGCTCCCCCATCAGGAAAAGGAAGGGGTGGGAGTGAGGGATGACTCAGGTCTCCAGTAAGTTTATACTTGCCGTTATTTTACTTACTTTACTTAGAAAGTAAAAACTGTGTTCTAATTGTCGAGATTGGATAACTTCTTTGGAGATGGAGATGGAGATGGAGATGGAGGACACATAGATAAGAAAAAGTCGTCTCATCCCAGGACACGAGAGTGATGCTAAAGCAGGAGAATTAGCAGGCAGGACCCCAGGTCCATGGTGTCTTCTTCCTCGCCCTGCAGGTCAGCAGGAACCCACGTAATGGAGGAGGGGAGCCCAGGAGAGGAACCCCACCCCACGGCACCGACCAACTGCACGCCCTTTGCGCCGGCATCTCACTTTCCTGCACGCCCACTCACCACTGAGTCTGCCCTTTCCTTGAACTTCCTCTAAGTAGAGAATAGTATAGAAATTGGGAGCTCAGCCACGGGAGCCAACTGTGTTGGTGTGAATCCTAGCTCTTCCTCTGAATGTCTGTGTGACCTTGGACAAGTGGCTTGACCTCTCTATGCCTCAGTTTTCTCATCTGTAAAAGGGGAATAAAACTAATACCAGACTCATAGAACTGTTTTGAGAAATAAATGTCCCCAGAATCCCTTGCCTAGTGCTAAATAAACGTTCAGGAAATCCTACCTATTTTACCTTGAATAAACTCCATGTTCAACTCCTACTTATATTTAAAAGGAAATGCTACTTCACTAGGAACTGACACTACATTTGTGCACACAGAAGACGAAGAAATAAAAATGTCGCAGCATCCCTGCAGGGCCCCTTAGTCCCTTAGAACCACAGGGAGATTCAGGCAGGTCCACAAACTTGAATGGGAAAATGTACACCTTCACTTTCACTGACCTTGAACTGAAGCTTGGTGTTTCCTCCCATTTCGAACTCAGATCCCAAGCCCCAAAAGGATGAGCAGTCCCCACTGAACTGCATCACAGATTTCCGTGCTGTTACAGGTGACACAGACGCCCTGAGATACTGTTTCCACTCTTCACGAATGTGACATTACGGTGTTTTCACCCCTGGCGCCCGATCTGGTCACTCTGTGCGGGAACACAGAAGCACACGTAGCACTCTCCCCGACACTGGGGTTTTTAGATACTGATGACTGCACGTCAGGGCAGGTGGTGCCTGTCAGCCTACGTACTTTATTTTATGCATTTAAACCCTTTATTCTGAGAAGGGATTCTTCAACCTCCCTGGGGACCATGACACAAACACGGGCGAAGAGGAACAGTGAACCTTTCCCTTCCCCCCCCCCACCTGCGGGGAGAAAGGATGCGCCACCGAGAACCTCTTCTTATTAAGCACCTACTGTGTGCCGGGCGCTGTTTAGCTGCTGCTGAGCCCCGCCCCCCTCAACGTCCTTGTCCCCACCGTGTCCTCCTCCTCAGAGGCTCCTCCTCATGACCTGCATGCACGGCTCCTTCTCCCCACCCCGGACTCCTCTCCAGCTTCATCCCACGGGGTTCTCCTCTGACCCCCCCCAGTAGGACCAACAGCGGCCTCCTGCGCCCCCGGGCTGTCTGCTTCCACGTCTTAGTTTCAGATCTGATCAAATTATTGTTTGATCATTGCCTGCCATTCTCTTTCTTATGTTTTTACCAGTTTACTGCCTGCCTCCCCCAGCCCTCCTCCCATCTGGAGTGCCGCCCCATGACAGCTGGGATTCCGTCTCTGTTCCGTTTTAGCCTTGAGTCCGTTACCTTCTGTCCATTCCATCTTGATCAGATACTTGCCGCGGGCCGGCCGTGCAAGGCTGGGGACACAGCGGAGAGCAGATGTAAACCCCTATCCCCACGTGCTGCACCCTGGCCGTTATCCTCCGCCTTGCACTTTGAAAGTCCCCATGCTCCTGGTGCCCTTGCTGCCGCCGCCTCTGACCTCAGACGGCGGGATCTGCAGCACGGACACACTCCGACTGGCGCCCCAGCCGAGCTGTCGGGCCTGCACACCCGGGAATGCTGGGTGCCGGTCAGTGCCGTGGGAGGGAAGCCGAGAATGGCTTGGGAACTACTGGACAGGACGACAGCCAGCCTCTAGAAGACTCCAGGCGGACAATGAAATGCTGCTGCAGGAGTAATCCACTGTGGGCGCAGAATTCTTCCACCACCGGCTCCCCCTGTGCTGATATGGCACCTGCCCGTCTGCATTGTGTTGTGTTGTGTGTCAGAGATCTCAGGTGCAGCCTCATCTCCCGCTGTCACAGCTGCCAGCCTCGTCCAAGCCACCACCAGCTCATGACTGGTCTCCCTGCTTCTGTCCTGACCCCCGACCGCCATCCCCACATTGCAAACCTGACCTGATCTCCCTCCTCAGGGCTCTCACCCATCTGACAACTCCCCATTGCACTTTGAAGAAAAAAAAAAACTGCAGTGGGCCTCACCAGCTCCTAGATGGCCCTCAACGTCTGGCTCACGGTTACTCTCTGACCCAATGAGCTTCCCGCCTCCTCTTCCACTGCCCTCCAGCCCCAGGGCCTTTGCACATGCTGCTTCCTGTGTCTGGAGCCTCTCACCAGATCCATACTGTGTGTTTCCTCACATTATGCAGTTCCCTGCTTAAATCTTCTCAGGTGACCTCAACCACCTTGTCTAGAATCACGGCTCAGTCCTTTCTCAGCCCTGACCACCCTGATTCTCTTTCAGAGCATGATAGAAAATCACATATTTATTTATAGGTTCATTGTCTGAATTTCCCCACTGGGATGTTAGCTCCATGAGGCCGAGAAGCACTATGTCAGTGGCGTCTAGAACTATGCCTGGAACACAGTAGGTGCTAATAAGGAGCTGTTGAAAGAAAGAATGAATGAATGAATGAATGAATGAATCACCACGCAAGCGTAAGCTCCTCGAGGTGAGGAACTGTTGTCTTTTCCGTCATGTGGTCACCAGTGCCCATCCCGGCTCCTGCTGAATGGAAATCACTCCATAAATACTTGTTCCCTCAGCGTATCCAGTCTGGAGGAAGCTGCGTTATTGTTTGGTGGGTGATCGGTGGTGCCAAAGCCGACATGAAATAACTGTCAGCCTTTCTTCTACAGCCCGTAACTATGTCGGCATTTGAAACATGTTAGTGCATTGATCTATGAATGAATTTATAGTTCATTTTAAGTAATTGTCACGCAGGAGGGAAAAGGACATATTTTGGAGGAAAAATCAGAGCTTGTGTGTCCGTCTGAATGTAATGGATTCTCCGGAACCATTTCAATCGTCCTTACAAACGTTGTGTGTATTTAGACCTGTGTCACAGCATTATCCATTCATCTTTCAAATGAGAACAGAGTTCAAGTGCCACGCAGCGTCCTTTGTGCAGCTTTTGTTAATAAATCTTGAGAATTAAAAGGCAAGTTAAGAGAGGAGCGCGGGTTGCGCTGTTTCGGTGGTTCTCAGACTTGAGCGTGATCCCCATCCCCTGGTGGGCTTGTTAAAACATGGATTGCCGCCCCCCCCCCCAGAGGTTCCGGTTCAGGAGGTTGGTGGTGGGGCCCGAGAATTTGCATCTCTAACCAGTTCCGGGTGACGCCGATGCTGCTGGTCTGGGGACCACACTTTTAGGACCACTGCCCTAGATCAAAGGGCTTCCCCCTTCTCTGCTTGACTTCCCTTAGCAGCCCCATCTCTACCAGAGATGATGTTATGTGAGTCTTTGTTGACCTGTCCATCATCCTTCTCCCCTCTGGCCGGTCATCTCATGTTGGCAGGTTCTTGGGCTTGTTCGTTGCTGTGTCCTTAACTTCCAGAATGGTGCTCAGCACCTAGCAGATGGTCCACAAATATCCACACTGAACCAATGAGTTGTAATAATGTATACACCTTCTACATAGTCCTAAATGTGATAGAATTCCAGTTATAGTCTAGGAAGGAAAGATTCATATTTAGAAACTTGTAAAGCAGTGTTATCCAATGGAACTTTCTGTAACAATGTTTCATATCTACACTGTCCAGTATGGGAATTGTCCAGTATGGGAACCACCAGCCACATGGGGTCATTGAGCAATTAAAATTGGCTAGAGCAACAGAGGAATTGAATTTTTAACTTTACCTGATTTTAATTAATTTCAGTGTCTGTAGCCACCGTGGTTAGCGGCTCCTTTACTGGATGGAGCAGTGACGTACAGTGATGGTAATGAAGGTGACTGAGTGGGAAATACAGGTCCAGATTCTGCCCCAGCCGTGCTGTGAATCATTCTCTCTCTGCATCATTCTTCATCTCTTCAGCCCCCAGTGTAGTTTTCATGGGACCCACTAATGATGGGCCTACATTGTTTTTCATATTGTATATGAAAGTTAAGTTAAACTAAAAAGAAAAGAAAAGCATAATGGAAGATCTTAGAATTTCTTGAGTTTTATCAGCACAATTTTGGAGCAGGTGTCAAGAACCGGCTTAATCTAAAGGGAGAATTAACTCGATAGTCCACATGGCTTCAGGCACAGTTGGATCCAGGTGCTCAAATAACATTTCCAGGCATTTGTCTCTTTTTCTCAGCTCTGCTTTTCTGTCTACAGGCTTCCCTCTCAGGCAGGGTTTCCCAAAGGCTTTTCTGTCTGCAGGCTTCCATCCAGGTAATTTAGCATCCCTAGGAGGAAGTCTTCCTTTTTCCCCAAGAGTTCCAGCAAAAGTCTCAGACCTCGCCCTGGGTCTAGCTTGTGTGACATCCCATTTTTGAGGCGACCACACTGATTGTGATTGGCCAAGCATGGTGTGTGTACCCCAGAATAAGGCCAGGCCTGAAAGGAACCACAAAGAATTGGGGGTGGGGTGGGGAAAGGACCATCGGGGGCTTGGCAGACAAAACCCAACACATGCCCATTACCTCGGCTTTACAGATGCCCCAGGCAGGGTTCCACTTCTGAACCCTTGGTATGTGATTCACTACTCTCCACGGAATAAGCAGCCAGGGGCGGGGTGAGCCCCAACCTGAGCTAAGCATCTGGCTTTCACAGCCACTGACCTTTGTCCTCTTGGCCTAAATTCTGCCCTGGCACCTCTTTTCGGATGTTGTGAGGACAGAATAAGGGATAACTCAGTGGCTAACAGCATAGACCGTGGCAAATGCCTGGCTCCCAATCCCAGATCCACTACTTTTTGAGCTGTGTGATCACAGGCAAAGCACTTATGCTCTCTGTACCTCAGTTTCCTCATCTGCAAAATGGAGATAATGATAGCATAAGGTGGTGGTGACGATTAAATCAGTTAATATATATGAAGCCCTTAGAACAGTGCCTGGGACATATTACATGCTGTATAAACATTGGCCATTATTATTTGTGAGTAGAAATAGTAACAGAAGCTCTAATTAATTAGCTCCTCCACATTCATAATAAAATGCCTTATTTACTGTAAAGGAGCAAATTCCTGCTGTTTGTTGATCCATACAGACTTTATTAATGTTCTTTTTCTCTTCAAGTACATACTCCCAGTTCGTTAATAGTATGCAAATTTCTGCCCCAATGCATCTGGTGGAATTGTGCCCTTAATTACTGAGAAGTAGAGGAACAGGAGGAGTTGGTTTTTTTTCCCAAAGACTATGAAAATGAGCAGATAACGGAGCGGGAAGGGCACTCTGGGCTCTGGAGAGCCAGAGGGAAGTGACGACTCTTTTCCTTGCACCTCAGGTGTGCGCAGAATCGAGGAGCTGGTAGAACAAGGACAGTCCCTCGCGTTTAGCCGTGTTGCATTTCATTCATTTTTCTGGTGAGATGCTTCCCTTGCCCTCAGATCTCTATGGAATTCATCTCCTTCGGTTCTGTACGCCCTCGTTCAGCAGTTATGAGTGTGGCACAGAAGTCCTTAGGGGTCCCCGAGGCCCTTTCAGGGAGCCTGTGAGATGGAAACTATTTTCATAATAATACTGTCGTAGTTATCTATTGACATATAACAATTTACCCCAAGATGTAGTGGCTTAAAAAAGCAACGAAGGGCCAGGAAGTCAAGACCAGTCTGCCAGGGGGGTTCTGCCTCAGCATCTTGCACGAGTTTGCGGTCAAGATGTTGGCCGGGGCTGCATCGTCCAAAGGCTTGACTGGGGCAGGAGGGTTACCTCCAGGATGGCTCACTCCCGTGGCTGGCAAGTTAGTTCCTCTCCAGACGGCTGCTCAAGCAGCCTCACAGCATGGCGGCTGGCTCCCCCAGAGACCAAGGCGGAAGCTGCAGAACCTCAGCGGTTACACCCCATCGACTCGGCTGTGTTCTGTTGGTTCCATCACCCGTCTCTGATTCAGCGTGGGAGAGGATCACACGAGGGCCTGGCTCCAGGGGCGAGGATTACGGGGGCCGCTTGGAGAGGCTGACTGTCCAAGGGCTGTGACGCGACTTGCCTTCTTCACTCTTTCTGTCACAGGGGCACAGAGGCATAGGAGGAGTCCTCGCTCGAACAGCCAGTGGAGCGTATGCTTTTGTAATCTTGAGTTTCCCAAAATTCTGCTTCTAATTTCTAATACAATAAATACTGATGGGTGTGACCTACATAAGCAAAAGTCCTTTAGGGTCCTCAATCCTTTTTATGACTCTAAAGGGATCCCAAGAGCAAATGTTTGGGAATCCCTGGCCTGGGAGGAGGGCTGGAAGAACTGACTACTAGTCATCAAAAGAGATGTTTAGGGAGAGACCAATCTCAAATTCTCGCCAGGAAATCTCACCTTCCTGACCAAACAGGTCTTTGCAAATGTGTGAGTTTTCTGTGAGTGGGGATTTTTATTCGTTTATTTACTTTTCCATCTAGAATCCTCCTTATGGTAGAGCTTATTATTCACTCCTTCCTGTGACCTCCCCCCACCACCAAAATTCATGAATAATAATTAACATTCCCAAGGCAGCGGAAAAACAGTTAAGGGCAGATGTCCAGCTCACTGTATTTGTAGCCCCATGTACTAAATGACCTATCAGTTCATTCACCCAACAAATATTTACTGGGTGTTCACAGTGTGCCAGGTGAATGTTCTAGACTTTGAGTTTAAGGCGTGAACAAAATAATCAAGGTTCCTGCTTACACGCTACATGAATCGACATGCCCTTCATTAATGAAATCGGAAAGTAAAGAGGCTGGGCTGGACTTCAAAGCCAGTGCTTCTCTGTCTTCGTAGAGACGGCTGTGAAAATATCTGTGCGCTTCCTCGTCCTAATTCATGGTGTCCTGAAGGAAGGTCCGAACCACTGGCCCAAGCAATGTCTTCATGCAAATTAGAAAGAGATGCCCTTCCATAAGGCACTGGACTTCCCTCGATCAGAAAATCTACTATGTCTGCGATGGGAATGCGGAGCCCTCGAGCAGTGCAAATCCTGCCCAACTGTACTTGGCAGCCGTGCCTGAACTTACCTGGAAACTGAGTAAAACCCACTCTCCTTAGTTAAGGGGAAGAGATGCCATCCAATACTCATTTTTTCCTTAGTTTTCCTTTCATCCTCATTTTAGGTGTCAGCACCAAACCAAGGACTTTGCTTTCTGCTTTGACTGTGCCAGAGTCTAAAGTGAGTGTCATTGGTGGCTTGAGATTTGTGCCGGGCCTTCTACTTCCTTTCTTCTGAGGGGGCCTTGAAAAGACTGGATTTATTAGACAACAAGGATCTGAGCAGGATAGAATTCCCTCCCAGCACTGCTGTCAAGCAGTCCTAGCAGCAGAACAGTCCCCACTCTTGCCGGTAAATGCCGGGCTAGTGCGGGCACACGCTTCACGCACTATGAGGGATCGAGTCACTCGGAGCAAGTATTTTAAATCACTCGCTGTAATCAGACCTAAAGTTCACTTACAAATGTGCCTGTTGTCTCAGATACGTGCTTCCACAGCGTTAAGAGACTGTAGATAACAAACTCTCCGAGGTGCCCACTGTGTCCTGTAGCGGGAGAGTCAGAAAAGGTGTCCTGAACGCTCAGAGTCCCCGCTGCGCTCAAGTGTGGAAATCGCCCCAGCCGAGGTCCCTGCGTGTGAAAAACTCGTGAAAGTAAAAACGAAAGGGAATCGTTCACGGAATTTCATTTTCAAGAACCTTAGGTGGGTGCAGATTTGAATGAGAATTAATCTCGGTATTTTGCTTTATAAAGTAATGTAAGAACGGCTGGATGAAATGAGGTTTTTTTTGGGTTTTTTTTTGCCTCCATTTGGATTTTGTCATGGAGTTTAAAAAGGTCAGAATCAGCACATTCATTTATTTTATTGAAAAGTGTTCCTTTTGCCTTCCAAACACGCATGTGGGAGAGTTCCGGTGTTCCCTCTGAGGGGCCACCTGCTACCAGGTGACACACGGACCCTGAAACTGATCTCCATTAGCTAACGGCAGCCGGCGGCCAAGTTCCAGCCTCTCAGGGCTGCAGCAGAGCATTACGAGAGCCCTCGGCAACTTGGAATGCCATTTCCGAGTCTAAAGAGAACTTCTGGGCAGCCGCGGCTGACGGGTAGGGCCACATACACAGGGCACAATGCCACCTGCCGCCTCTCTGCCTCAATTCCTGCCCCGTGGGAGTGTCCCTCTGTCCACGCATTGTGACAATGTCCAAAGCTGAGGACACAGGAACTCAGGACTGCACACTAGGCATTCAAGGAGCCCCAGAAGGAGGGTCCAGCCAGCTCTTGATGCCCCCCCAGGACCCCTCTCCCCTCCTGGACCTCCCCATCTCGGCTCCATTCTTCTACTCACCTGGGAGGAGTCAAGCTCTGTCACTTCTACTAAGCCCTCGGGATGCTCGAGACTCCCCTCATCCTCCTTTAAAAACAACAACAACAACAACAAAGACAGCTTTATTGAGGCCTAATAGATGTACAAAGAAAAAAGCCTGTGCGTATGTAATGTATACAATGTCTTGAGTTTGGCACATGCATACGCCCTGGAAACCATCACCACAATCAAGCTCACACACAGGCCCGCCACATCCAAGAGCTTCCCATGTCCCTTTGCGTCTTTGGTTTCCATTTTCTTTGTGGTGAGAATACTTACGTGAGGTCTACCCTCCTACAGAGTTTGTACCCTGTTGTTAACACCAGGCACGACGATGCACAGCAGACCTCCAGAACCAACTTGTATTTGTAGCAGAAACTTTATACCAGTTGAACAACATCTCCCCATTCCTCCTCCCCCCAGCCCCTGGCGCCCACCATTCTAGTCTCTTTTTCTGTGAGTCTGGCTATTTTAGATACCTCTGAGTGGGATCGCACAGTATTTGTCCTTCTGTGACTGGCTCACTTCACTGAGCATAATGTCCTCCACGTTCATACATGTTATTGCAAATCGTAGGATTTCCTTCTTTTCAAAGGCTGAATACTATCCCGTTGTATGTATACACCGCGTTTGCTTTACCCATTCATCCATCAGTGGAGATTTCTGTTGTCTCCACATCTTGCCTCTTGTGAATAATGCTGCTCTGAACACAAAGATGCAGATATCTCTTCAAGACCCTGATTTCAATTCTTTTGGGTATATATGCAGAATTGGGATTGCTGGATCATCTGGTAGCTTGATTTTATTTTATTTATTTATTTATTTATTGGTGAGGAAGATTGGCCCTGAGCTAACATCTTCCTCTATTTTGTATGTGGGATGCCGCCACAGCATGACTTGATGAGTGGTGTGTAGGTTCACACCTGGGATCTGAACCTGCAAACCCCGGGCTGCGAGGGCACAGCGAACTTAACCACGATGCCACTAGGCCAGCCCCTGGTTTTAATTGTTTGAGGTCCTTTCATCTTCCTTGTTGTTGATTTTCCCAAAAGGTTATTAGAACACCTTCCCATACTCTGCAGCCCCCTACACCAGCAATAGCTGACATTTTGGAGTGCTTCCCACCTGCTCAGCATTTCACATACAGTGTCTCCTTAAGTCATTTCAAGAGCTCCATGAGGCAGGAATTATTGCTCCCACTTTACACACGAGGAAGTTGAGGCTCAGAGGGTGAAGTCACTCTCCCAAGATCACACAGCTTGTAAGTCACAGCCGTGGGATTTGAACCTCGGTCTGTGTGACTTCATTCTTCTTCCCTGTCACCACTCTGGAAGCTGAGAGAACAGCGAGGAGGCTGGTAGTCTAAGGCATTTATAAATCATTTTTGCTATCTCATTTTTAAGGTGTCTCCCCTGTGCCCGTTTCCCTACCATGCAATCCTGCTTCTGGGGAACACAGCAAATAAAATGAGGCCTCCCGTGGCACAAACAGCCCAGTTGGATCCCATGGTTGGCAGAGTGGAAATTCCTGGAACAGAACTTTGCCAATTTCACTGTGAATATTTGCCTCTCCGTGACCCGATTTCTCTGTAGGCTTCTGTGTCTAAGTAGGAACTCTGGGACTTTCAGAGTCAGCAAACAAAAATGTCACCAGTCATTTGGGGGCTAATTTTAATTGAGATTATTTATAAAATGAGATTCCTATAGAAGGACGCCATGGGAAACATGAGTGCCTTCATTTTCTGCAAAACCTATAGAAGCTTCCAGTTCTGCATGGGAGGCCTGACTTGGGGTGTTTTGTTCTCAGTTCTGTGAAGAGGTTGGGTAGGGGCCGCCCGGTGGCGCAGCGGTTTAGTTCGTGCTTGGCAGCCCGCGGTTCGTGAGTTTGTATCCCGGGTACCTGACGACGCACTGCTTGTCAGCCATGCCTTGGCAGCCCGCGGTTCGTGAGTTTGTATCCCGGGTACCTGACGACGCACTGCTTGTCAGCCATGCCGTGGTGGCGTCCTATATAAAGTAGAGGAAGATGGGCACGGATGTTAGCCCAGGGCCAGTCTTCCTCAGCAAAAAGGGGAGGATTAGCAACAGATGTTAGCTCAGGGCTCGTCTTCCCCACAAAAACAAACAAACAACAACAAAAAAGAGGTTGGGTAAAGAACTAGACTGGATGCCCTTCTGGGTTGTGTGAGTGGCCGAAGGCTACATAATCAGTCATAACCCCCTTCCCTGACATGTGCTCAGAACTCTACAGTATATAAAATACTTTCCCATATTTTGTCTTATTTCACGTTTGTCCATGTCAGTCGTGGAAAGTCCTCCTTGGAGGCAGACACCACCAGTACCCCCCTGAAAATGAGGTGGTATAATCCTGGGGAACCTAACTGGAGACAGAGGCAAAAACTAGCAAGAATTTCCAGAAATTAGAGCTGCCCTGGTTTGGTGAATCTGTGAAATCATAATTTGCTGAATCACATTGAGATTCATTTCCATGATAATAATCATTAACATTTACTGGGTGCTGGCACTGTATTAGGTGCTCCGTAGTCATTATTTCATTTCCTCCTCAGAACAGCTGCTTCAGCAGTGTCTGAGCCTATGTTATCTTCATTTATGGGTGAGGGCGTGGAGGCCTGAGGGTATAGTTAATATGCCTGCGGTTACACGGCTTGGAAATGGTGCGAATGGGGTTTGAACTCAAATCTTACTCCAGTGTCTGTCTTCTTCACTATTGCACCTTATACTGGAAAATATTTATAGTAAAGGGTGCACAGGAGGAGGTGAATGATGATGAACGTGTTGATGATAGTGATGGTGATGACGGTGATGATGACAGTGATGATGGCAATGGTGGTGGTGATGACAATGATGGTGATGATGGTGATGATGATGGTGATGACAGTGATGGTGATGACGGTGATGGTGACAGTGACGATGGTAGTGCTCATGGTGATGGTGGTGATGATGGTGATGGTGATGATGGTGATGATGTGATGATTATGGTGATGGTGATGACGATGGTGATGACGATGATAATGGTAGTGCTGCTGCTGCTGCTGATGGTGATGATGGTGATAATAGTGACGATGGTGGTGCTGATGATGATGGTGATGGTGATGATATGCTAGTGATGATGATAATGGTGGTGATGGTCATCATAATAGTGATGATATCATCTTTGAGAACAGCCAGAAATAAGATCTGATGAGTGAGGAAGTTGGAGAAAGAGAATGGTGTCTTTAATCCAAAAGGAGATTTGAATAAATTGAAGAGGTTGACTTCTTTCCTTCCTTGTGTTGTAAATTCACTCAGAGCAGTTCCCAAGGGTGAGCAACCACAGTATCTCAGACCTGGGCACCCCATAGGAATAGACTGTGGCCTCCTGCTAAGGTGACCAATTGTCCCAATTTGCCTGGGACTGGGGAGGTTCCCAGGATATAGGACTTCCAGTTTTAAAACCAGGACAGTTTGGGCAAACTAGGATGAGTTGGCATCCTTCCTCCCGAATTGACTTTGGAGTTACAAACAGGGTGTGTGTGACCCACTGTGGTTATTTTAAGACCATCTTCTTGCTTTGCAAGCTGAGATTGTTTAACTGGAAGAAGTCCTTTGTCTGAATCTGGTCTGGAGATGAATTTGGGGTTTTGTCCATATACAGCAGTCGGGAGATTTCACACAAATAAATCCGGCTTCCTGACGTCTCTTGAAAGAATCAGAAGATCTGGAACCCATGGCCCTCATTCTTGTGAGGCAGCACTGGGTGGAGTCCTTTGGACCAGCATGAACTAGGGTTCACCATAGTTTCTACCAAGCCTGTGTCACCCGTATTGCCTGCCCAACCTCTGTAGATAGTTCAGCTGAAATAGTGCATATTCTTCGCACAGGGGTTGGCACTTAGGAAGCACTTAGCCGTTGTCGTTCATGGTTCCTCCTTAGTAGTGGTACCCCTCAACTCGAGTGCTGCAATCCTCCAGCGATAAAAAGACGTGGAACCCTGACACCTGCTGCAGCGTGGATGGCTGTGAAAGCATGATGCTGAGTGACAGAAGCCAGTTACACAAGACCACATACTGTATGACTCCATTTACACGAAGTGCCAGGAGACGTAAATCCCATAGAGACAGAAAGTAACTTCATGGCTGCCCAAGGCTGGGAGGGATTGGGGGTGACAGGGGACCCAGGGCTTCTTTTCGGGGTGATGGAAATGTTCTAAAATTGATTGTGAAGATGGATGCACCACTCTGTGAATCTGCTAAACACCATTGAATGCACACTTTAAGTGAGTGAATTGTATGATGCGGGAATCTCAAAAAGCTGCTCTAAAAAAAAAAAATGTGTTGCAGCGTATCTCAGTTCCCAGTGCCAGTGCCACGCCCCTATAGGACACAAGACTGAAAGGAAGAAGGGGAACACAGAAGGCTCTGGGGGAGACCTGAAAGAGTCCCAGGAGGGAATGCAGACTCGAGAGACAACTGAGTCCCTGCTGACCCCAGGGTCCTCCTCCTTCCCACATTTCAGCTCCAGCCCAGGCGGTGTGATGGGTCTCCCTGCACACAACCAGTTCCAGCCTCCCGGCCTTTCCCTACACCATTGTCCCCCCATGAATACGTCTTCCATCATCCATAGCTACATCCAGCATCTCCTCCAATGATAATAATAATAACAACAGTAATTGCAGATATAGCCTCCTGGTATCTGTATGAGATTTATACTGGGTTGGATTATATCCCCCAAAAGAAATGTCCAAGTCCTAATCTCTGGTAACTGTGAATGTGACCTTATTTGGAAATAGGGTCTTTGCAGATGTGATTAAGGGAAGGACCAAGATGAGACCATGGCGGAGCAGGGTGGGCCCTAAATCCAACGAGAGTGTCCTTATACGAGAGGGAAAAGAAATGACACAGGGACACAGAGAAAGCCATGTGAAGAGGGAGGAAGAGATTGACTGAGAAATGCCAGGGATCTGGCAACCACCAGAAGGTGGAAGGGGCAAGAAGGATCCTCCCCGAGAGCCTTCGGGGGGAGCGTGGCCCTGCCCACACCTTGATTTGGGACTTCTGGCGTCCAGAACTGTGAGAGAATAAATTTCTGTTGTTTAAAGCTCCAGGTCTGTGATGATTTGTTCCAGCAGCCAGAGGAAACTAAGACAAGATGTTGCTATTATTCTCCTCTTTTTAAAGAGGAGGAAGCTGAGGCACAGAAAAGTTAAATAATTTGCCAAGGACACACAGCTAATGAGCAG
The DNA here is from genome assembly GCA_031878705.1 of Tapirus indicus. Taxonomy (NCBI): domain Eukaryota; kingdom Metazoa; phylum Chordata; class Mammalia; order Perissodactyla; family Tapiridae; genus Tapirus; species Tapirus indicus. The sequence continues at coordinate 7,295,691 of CM062938.1, forward strand.
CAGACTGTGGATTTGAATCAGGGGTTTGTGCAGTTAACCTCTACCCACAACCTGGGACAGCCGGGCGGGGACCCAGAAGGGGTTTCAGTGAGCATTTGACAACAGGGAGCAGTGTGTGCTCGATTTCTCGAAGGCTGCTCCTGTCCTTATTACCGTAATCATCTCTCACTGCCCCTCAGAGAATGCTTCTTCCTTGAATTTGCCAGAAAAATCATGGAGGCAACAAACTAGCTCTCTTTACCTTAATCACTTGAAAGAAACAGGCGAGATCCTCTTTTCTCCCCAGGCTCTTATTTGTCCAGTATGTCAGGAGCTCCACGTGGGACAAGGGATTTTTTACGACTGAATTACTGCTTATGCTTCTCGAAATTAAATCTGCAAAGCGGGACCAAGGCAGAGGAAACTGGAAAAGTTCTCCACTAATTTGCAAAAGGTTTGCATTAATCTGAGAGATCAGCCTTTCCAGAGGAAGGGAGCCTCTGGCTGCTGCTGTCTGGGTGCACCCTTTGATGTGGACCTCACGTTCCGGTGGGTTCTCCCAGACTTCTCGGCAGACACACTCATTAACAGTTAAGGAGGAGGTAATGAAACCTCGGCTGAGGAACTCTGCGAGCCCAGGGCCGAGAGAACCACCCCACCAAAAGCTGCAATGCACGTCCCCAGCCGGCAGCATCCAGAGCCTGCATTTGGTGCCCTGAAAAATCCCATTATTCAGATGCTGCACTTGCTGGTATTAGACAAAAGGCAGATTTGTTTTTAATCCCAATTTTACAAGGAAATTTGAGATGGTGAAATACTTCTAATTATATGTATGTTGACAATTGATTGAAGTGGTTGGCAGTATAAAATATGTTATTGGTGTGTTTGCTGCATCAGCTGCTTCCAACTACCCTTTTCATTTTCTTCAGACTTTTCTTTCTTTTTTCGGTGATGGGCCAAAATGCCTCCTTGCTGTCCTATTATCTGGTTCTTTTCAAATTCTCTCAACATACAGGTTAAATCCAGTGGATGTTAATGGTTCAATGAATTTGAGCCAAGACTTACCACAGTAATTCATTTAATTCTGAAATGTTAGGGGAATCAAAATACTCAATATCATTAGTCATTGGGAAATGCAGATTAAAGCACAGTGAAATTCTGCCTCACACTCCCTAGGATGGCCAAAACAGAGAAGACGGACAATAGCAAGTGCTGGTGTGGATGTGGGGAAACTGGGACCTGCGTGTATCGGTGGTGGGAATGTAAAATGGTAAACAGTTGCTGGAAAACAGTTTGGCAGCTTATTAATACATTAAATGTCCACTTACCATACAACCCAGCGATTCCACTCCTAGGTATCTAGAGAAATGAAAACCCCTGCCCACACAGAGACAGGGAGGCAAACGTTATTATGCCACGTTATTCATGATTGCCCAAAACTGGCATCAATCCAAATATCCCTCAACTGGTGACCAAGTCAGCAGACTGACGGGCAGCCAGACAAGAGAGCGCTACTGGACAGTAAAAAGGGAAAACAACCAAAGCACAAAACAACTGGGAGGAAAGAAGCCAGGCATAAAGATTTACACATTGTAGGAGTCTGTTTATATGAAATTTCTAGAAAAGGCAAAACCATAGAGACAGAAAGCAGATCAGTGTCTACCTGGGGCCTGACGTAGGAGCAGAGATCAACGGCAAATGGCACGAGGGGACCTCACAGTGACAGAAATCTAAAACTGGATGGTGGTCTAGGTTCCATAACTACCTAAAGTTACTCAAATTCATCCAACTGTACAGCTGAAAGGGTTAAATTTTACAGTATGTATGTTTTACCTCAAAAGGGCCCCAGAGCAGTCAACGGTAAGGGAGTAAACTCCATTCTGCTCTGGTCAGGGGTGTGGGCTGTGGCCTGTGTTTGTCCACAAATATCAGCGACAAGGGAATGTCTGAGTTTGCTGGGACGCTGTGTGGCCGACCTCTGCCAGTAGGGGGCGGTGTCACCCATTACTTGTGTGGTAGATGCTCAGCTTTCAATCTATAATTATGGCCAAGTAGGATTCATGGGGGTTTTGATAGACTTGGGCAGGCAGTGTTGAGGGGGAAAATGAGTCATCTGTGACAACAATCGGGCAACGAGATGTAGGAACTTCCTGGCTGTTGCTGAACTACATCTGAGGCAGCCCACAGATTCAGAGTGGACTCCTGGTCCTGCCAGTGCCTCTGACCCCACTGGCGAAAGCCTGGGAAACTAGGTGTGGTTGTGCCCAAGCCACTGTCTGTGGAGTCTGGGTAGACCATGGAGCCAAGAATTCTCCCAGCCCAGTAAAGTCTCCCTCCGCCACATTCCTCCCTCCCACCACCTTGCCGCTGCCAGTGAGGTCACGCCACCTAAACTGGGCCAGCTGGATTCTTCTCATCCCTGAGTGGCATGATCCAAGGACACAACACAACCATTGGCATTCATTCATTAGCATCTCCCTGACAAGGTGTGGAGCATCTGCTGCCCAGACCCAGCCATGGTGCCACCCGAGCCTGACTACCAAGTCCAAGCCACCCGAGATCCTTCAGGCAAATCCCCTTGTTGCTTGAGTTATCCAGGCTTCATTTCTGTGCTGAAGACCCCAAATCCCCACCTGGTTAAAGCTCTCTATGATTTGATGGGCACCAAGAAAGCCCACCTCCAAAATCCTCCCCTCTTGCAGCCCACAGCTGTTGTCTCAAGAGCTCACGATTGGCAATTCACGCCTCTGAGTTATGAATTTACCTCTCCCATGGTTCCCTCTGATGACCACTGCCCCTGGCAGGGCTCATCCAGGTAGTCCAGTCCGTCATGCTTGAATGTGAGTGTGTTTACCGGAGAGCTCTCTTGTGTCCAGGTGGGCGCCACGCCTGGCTTCTCTGGGGGATGTCAGCACACACCCCACTAGCTCCAAATAGACAAGCGCTGGAACTTCAGTGATTCAATGCAGCCAAAGTTTCTCTGTCACACTCACGCAAAGCTTGGTGCAGGTCGCCCTGGGCTCACCTACATCCGGTGACTCGGGGATTTGACTCACACTGTCCTGTCACTCCAGGTTGCCCCGCAAAGGAGAGAGGAAGCAGAGAGCTGGCACGCTGGCTCTTACCTGCCTCAACCCGGAAGGGACACATCATTTGCACTCACCTTTCCTTGGCTGCAAGGGATGGGAGACACACGTTCTTCCCAGGGGCTCAGGAAAGAGAGGAGACCCAGGTATGGACGCACACCTGAAATGCCTCTCACACTGGGTGTGTGCTGTTGGTGAGAGAGGATCGTAAGGAGCAGAAATGACACAGAACCCTGGCCACCTCTTCCCCTTCATCATACTGCCAGAGCGGGCTCTGCCTCTGACCGGCCTTTGAAATAGCCTTGATTCATAGCAGTAGCGTTTGTATATGCTTAAGTGATGCAAAAGGATTGGAAACAGAAAGAGACTACAACTTTGGAGAAATAAAGTACGTATTTCTCAGCTACCTCCTTTCTCGCAAGACTGCAAAAAAATGTGACATTTCACATATTCCGTGTGCCATCCCAAAGGGCGATCCCGTTTAATAACTCAGTTGCAGCACTGGACCTTCTGGAGACGGGTGCCTTCTTAAATTGAATTGTTTTCTTGTTTTAAATGAACATTTTGGAATAGCATCTCCATCTTGTATTAGAAGTAAATTGACGGATAAGTGAAGTTAGGCCCTGGCACCCCAGTTTGTGCCATGAACGAATTGGAAGTAAATGAGGTGGGAGCCGAGTCTCCCCAAAGTGACAGAGCCCAGAATTATTGGTCTGTTACCGCGAGCCCGCAGAGCAGTTAGCGTCGGTCCTCAGGGACGGAGGGAAATTTGCTCAGCTGCCGTTCCAGACAAGTTGCGGCCCCCAGGAGTGATCTGTTCAATGGTTGACCACTGTGCGTCTGCTTCTCCAGCGGTGAGGGCTGGCGGAAACTTGGAACTGCAGTAGCGAAGGAGAGCGAGGCTTGTTTTTCACTTCATGTGACACGCGGTTAGCACAGTCCTCAGCAACTGAAAACCCGCATGCCTGGACCCTTGTAGGTAATTTCTGCAAGACCAGCTCACTTTTGTGTTCTGACCCTCTGGGTCGGTCCCAAAAAGACCCATGAAGGCCCTTGTGAGAGTCTCCTTAGAAGGCAATGGCTGGGCCACTTCCAACAGGAGATGACGGTGTCATCACGGCCAGCACGGGGTGCCCGAGAAAGTGCGAAATTTCACTTGCTACCTTCCACTGCCCATTCGCAGAGGGGGCAAGGAGGGCTGATGTGCAAACTCTTTACTTGTTGGAAGGGCGCAGACTCCAACCAGTCAGGACAGACCAGAGGCATCCACTGACCCATCAGAAAGCACGCTCGCCGTGCCTGTGGGTGAGTCTCTGTCTGTCGGATTAGGTGTGCGGGAACGAACCGTCACTTGCTTCCCTACAGCTCGCCCTGATTTCTGGATCTCCGCTCCCATTCCGTCAGGCCAGTAAAACCCAGGTTCATCCCAGCCCTTCCTGGAGTTTCTACCTCGTCACATTTTTGTAACAGCCCCTGGCTCTCCTGCCGCCCAAGCCAAGGCCGGGCGGCGAGGGCGATTTGGGTCCGCGGTCCAGAGTCACACAGGTCACCCAGAGCTGTCCGTTGTCCCAGGACTGTGGTCTCTCTGCACCTGCAGTTGTCTCTATGCTGGACCCAAGGCCCCGGACTCATTTCCAAGGCTGGCACTATCCGCAGGGCACCAACTCCTTCCAGGGTCTTGAGTGCATCCCCGAGGGAAGCAGGCTGAGGTCCCCCTTCTTCTACCTAATTCAAGTCCACCTTCAAGAAGCCCTCAAATCCCCTTCCCCCGAATGCTTTTAGAACCTCAACCTAGAAACACTTGCAGACAACTTCTCTTTCTCATCTATTCCTGTACGTCTGTGGAGCGCCTCCCATTCCAGGCAATGGGGAGGGAGCAGTGAATGACAGACACGGCGTCTTCCCTCCTGGAGCCTCCATCCCAGAGGGAGACAGCCATCACCCCATGGCTGAAATGAAATATTTAGTGTTGTGGGTGATGAGAGTTCTGGAGAGCACAGTGGGGAATGTGGCTGGGGAGAAATGGGGGTGGGCAGACAACGTTTGAACCAAGACCCCAGGGAGGTGAGGACAGAGCTGTGTGGGGGAAAAGCATTCCAGAAAGCAGGAACAGCATATGCAAAGGCTCAGTTATGTTCAAGGCGCAGTGAAGAGGCCACCGTGACTGGAAAGCTTGGGGGGGGGGGAGGGAAACAGAAGAGGAAAGCAAAGAGGCCCAGCGTCCAGGTCCCACAGGACTCGCCTTTCACTGGGAGTGAGCTGGGAGCCAGGAGAAGGTTCCAGCAGAGCAGGGATATGATGTCCTTCGTGTTTTCAGGGCCTCTCCCTGCCTGCTGTGTGGAGATAGCCACACAGGTTAGATGATGCTTGAGCTCAGGGCCATCCTCCTCCGCGTGTCAAAGGGGCCTCTTGTTGCTGTGGGGTGGGGTCTGTGCCAGGACACACGTCATGTACAAGGACCCTTTCCTGTTCCCAAAATGGGAAGGGAGACAAGTTAGCCTCACAACATCCCATTGATCGGAGCTTTAAAAATCAGAAGAGGCAGAAGATCCAACAAAGGACTCCTGTGCTGATGGAGGGTCAGCCATGGGGGTCACTAATTAAGATGCAGCTCGAAAGGCAGCCGACAGACTGAGACTGTAATGGATGAGACACCGTCTAGGAACGTTTGGGCTCAGAACACGGCGTTCTGAAAGTCACAAGAAGCTGCATTCACAGAAGAAAGAGGAGCCATTGCCCACGTGCCTGTAAGTGGAGCGGGACCGGGGACCTGCGACAGGACGCCTGACTGGCGGCAGCATCCGCTCCTCCCAGCCTCCAACCTGGGGCAAAGCCTGCCTCACTGCCTTTGTTGCTTTATGAGATGACCGTCAGAAATAACCTTCCTCGGCCCTGATGCCAGAGCAGGGGATGCATAGTATCAAGGAAAATGCTTGGGCCACTTTGGAGGAGAGGAGATTCATAAATCCTTGGGATTATTCTAACTTTTCAGTGCACAGGAGTTGAACAAAGATAATTCATCTTAGGGGAGAGTCTGTGTAATTACCTGGTTTTTAAAAGGAGCTTTCACAATCCCCCCTCCGAGGCATACATGCCAGAGAAATGGAAAAACAGGCATAAAACGTCCACACAAAAAACTTATACTTACATGTTCTTGGCAGCAGCCAAAAGTGGTCAGATAATGACCCAAATGTCCATCAGTTGATGAATGGACGCACAAAAATGTGCTCTATCCAGACACGGGAATATGATTAGGCAATAAAAGGAAATGAAGTGCTGACACGCTACAACACAGATGTGTTGGAAACATTATGCTGCATGGAATGAGCGGTCACAGAGGACCATGTACTGTGTGACCCTGTGTTTATGTGAAATGTCCAGAGGAGGCAAATCCATAGAGACGGGAAGCAGACGAGTGGTCCCCCGGGGCTGGGACGAGGGGAGAATGGGGAGTGACTGCGGATGGATGAGGGTTTTCCTTGTGGGTGATGAAAGTGTTTTGAAGCTAAATCCAGGGAATGGCTGCACCGGCCGTGACATGTGGAAGCGGTGAGTTGTCTGACTTGTGTCTCAGTAAAGCTGTTTCTTTAAGATAAAGCTTTCCTGAGGTGTTCAGTATGTGCATTTGCTTTGTTGAAGTCAATCCACAGTATTTTTGAGGTTATTGCCATCAGATAGGGTAGTGGCTCAGACCATGGGGTTCCATCCCTGGCTCCCCTCCACACCTCCACACTCGCCAGCTCGAGATTCTTGGGCAAGTCACCCAAGAATCTGCGACTCTGTTTCCTACCCTATGAAGTGGGGGAGAACTGAAGTACCTGCCCGTCGGGTTGCTGGGAGGAGTAGATACATCAGTCCGTGCACGGATGCTGGAGCAGCACACAGCACCCTGTGGGACTCAGAATCCGGGTGCGCTGTGAGGTGGCCGCGGTGGGATTGGTGCCTTTACTGATGATAACAGTGCTGACTGGTTCGGCTCGGCTCGGCTCGGAGGGGCTGTCCTCATAAAGGAAGGCACTCACCTGGAGGGCTTGGCTGTCAGGAGACTGGAGTGTCCCAATACAAGCCCTCTGGGCCTCGGTTTCCCCCACTGTGGTAACGCCAGCTCTGCCATGCTGAAGACCAACTGTGGAGATAATCCGGGGGAAAGCTCTCTGCAAAGGATGCAGAGACATTCCTTGGGATTTAATTATGCCCCCAAGAAGATGCGCTGAAGTCCTAACCCTCATACCATGAAGGTGGCCTTATTTGGAGATGGGGTCTTTGCAGATGATCCAGCCAAGATGAGGTCATTAGGGTGAGCCCTAATCCAGGACAACTGGTGTCCTTACAAGAAGAGGGAAATCTGGATGCTGACACACACAGGGAGAAGGCCGTGTGGAGACAGAGGCAGAGACCTGAGTGACGTGTCTGCAAGCCGAGGACTGCCGGCCGCACCAGATGCTGGAAGAGGCAAGGAAGGACTCTCCCTACAGGTGTCAGAGGGAGCATGGCCCTACTGTCACCTTGATCTCAGATCTCTGGCTTCCAGAACTGGGAGAGAAGACATTTCTACTGTTTTAAGCCACCAAGTTCATGGTACTTCATCACAGCAGCCCTAGAAAACTAACGCAGACAGAAACACAAATTATGATGATGATGACTATCATTACTATGAATGCTTACTGCCTGGCACATCGTAGACGCCCAGTAAACAGGAGCCGCTCTGGTTTTCTAGGGTCATCCTCTGGGACGTTGGAGCTGGCTAGTGAGCTTCGCTCTCACCTCCGACGCACCCTGTCGCTCTCTGCTCTGGAATGCTGGACTGAGACACTTTCTGCTTTTGGATGTGGGCCCTAAGTGGTACACTATTCCGTTGTGCTAAGATTTCCAGGAGTTGCAAAGTGAAGACAGAGATGACAGGGGAGAAAGTGCAATTGAGAACTACACTGTGGATGGACCTGTCACCTTATTGACGGAGGAGGTCTCTTCTCCTGCTCCCTGGAACGTTGGGAAGAGAGAGCCTTCTGTCGGGAACATCCTCTCTCCTCTTTCCCTGCTTCCCCGCCTCCCCACCCTGCTGCTCCCGGGGAACCCAAAGCAAAGAGGAAGTGATGGGGATGTTAGTTTCCATGTCCCCACCAGCTGTGTGTTTCTCTATCGGCCTCTCCCCGAGAATTTTTAAAATCAATTCTACCAAAAACTCGTGGGGAACTCTTGGGGATCGTTTCATTAGGAAATGGGCGAGGAGGAGGCAGGATGGTCAGAGAGCAGGTCCCATCCAGCCTGCTCCGTCAGGCCCGCTGTTAGGCTGCCGGTAATAAGATTCCCCTTCTCTCCCTGATGAGAAAAATTGTTAGACTGAGCCGTGCAGCAGAGCTGGTGTCTGCGCTCAGCCTGGTTAGAGGGGAAATTACATTAGTGGGTGGAATTTCAAGAGGCCGCCCCTGCAATGCCTGTGTGTGTACGTAATATATTCCTAATCACAGGATTATGTAAGTAGCTGGTTGCACCTAACAAAGTCAGCTTGTTAATCAGATGGCACTTCTCTGGGCTCGTCTGCCCTGAATCCAGAACCCTCATTTCAAGCCCCCTCACTCATCAGCATCCCCGTGCCTGTGGGTGGTCCGTGCATCATTTTAGGGAGGATGGCTTGAATTCGGAAAATGAAGCACCCTCTTGGAGTAATTTTTCTGCTGCTGCAAATTAGGCTGAATTGTCAGTCTCTGCTTCAGCCTTTCTCCCATAAGGGCTCTGCTGTCAGCTCTGCTCAGCAGCAGTTCCGCTGCCACCACCAGCCACGGAAAACAATGGGATCCCTGCTGTTCCCTGCCATTCCTAAAACGCAAGCCACCATCTAGCACCTTCATCAGGGTTACAAAACTGGAAATGTTGCATGCCGGTATGGCAAGTAGCAGTCTTTGTCCACCATCTCAAGTTTGCAAGGAAATTTCTACATGAAGTAGCCTTAAATTTGCCAGAGTATAACAGAAAACCCTCAAAAACAATAGCTGAAACAAAGTATGTTTATCTCACATACATGAGTAAGTCCAGGACCACTCTTTAGTCATCAGAGATTTAGGCTTCTCCTGTCTTTCTACCCACCATCCGCAGTGACTGGCTTTCATTTCCAAGTTTGTCTCATGGTCCAAGATGGCTGCTAGTGTTCTAGCCATTGTATCTGTATTCCAGGTAGCAGGAAGGGAAAAAGGATGAAAAGAAGGTCCTCAATTACTGAGTCCAGCTCCCATTAAGTGGATTTCCTAAAGTGCTGTGTAATATTTCTGCTTAAATTTGGACTAGAACAGTAGTTCTCAAACTTTTAGCAGCACCAGAATCACCTGGAGGGATTGTTAAAACAAAGGTTAGTGGGCTCCACCCCCAGAGTTTCTGACTAAATAGGTCTGGGGTGGGGCCCGAGAATCTGCATTTCTAACAAGTCTGTGGGTGATGTGATGCTTCTGGTCCAGGCACCACACTCTGCGAACCATTGTCCTAGTTCTCAGTCACATGGTCACACCTAAGCTGCACAGGAGACTGAGAAGTTTAGTCCCTTAGCTGGGTACTCTTCCCCACTCCACCCCCCCAAAATTATAGTTTACTAAGGGAAAAGAGCAGAATGGATATTGAGTCGAGACTAACCCCTTTTTGCTCTAATATCTGGGTTTTTATTTCCTCCAAGCCCGATCAATTTGTTTTTCTAGCCCCTGCCTTTTTCGGGCCGCCTCTGGGATTCAGAGGTCTTTGGTCTTGCTGCATAGACACAGCAGCCAGCCACCTGCTCTTGCCTCTTCCCAGAGGTGCCATCTGGACACAGGGCACTTGCTCCCTCTCTCTCTCAGAATCCGAAGACCACTTCCTCCAGGAGAGAGGACTCTTCCTTTCTGCTCCAGAGGATGGTGGAGACGGAGCCCCATTCTCCCTCCTGATTTTGGCTAAGATGCTTTGTCAGCACTGAGACACTTCTTCCTACTGGGAAGGGAGTTTGGGGAGACTGTTTTGCATTCCGTCTTGCTCCCCTCTCCCCCAAAAGATCCACACTTCCGTGCTTGAACGAGCTTCCATGCTTGAATGGGAGGTAAGGACAGTGAAACCATGGAGGGAAAACCAAAAGTAGGTTAATATCTCAAAATAGCATGCTGCCAGGCAGACCTTGTGGTGTGTACCAGGCAAGAATTGGAGGGAAGCTCCTCTTTGCTTCAGGAAGTGGGGGGCGTGGGGGGGGGAGGGAATATCACTCCCTGAAAGGTCAATCCTAGACCTGAAATTCTCCGAGTGATGGGCACCAGCCCACTCCTCCTCGCTCCACACTTTGGGGCTCAGCCTCGGGCACAGAGCCCACAGCAAAGTCCAGTCCCACTGCCCCCGGGGGTCCTGCTGATGGTCCCTTCTGATCAAACTGAAAGTTTAGTTAAATGACTTCTCCATTGACTTTCAAGCGATGGAAATTAGTCCCCAAATTAGTTACAATGGAACAGCCACCCTCTTACAGCTGAGGGGCTGGGGTGCCCAAGAGGGATTTGGTGAAACAGGACATGGAAATTCAGTCACTGTGCTTGGACTCTGTGTCCTGGGGTGAAGGACGACGGGGCTGATGTTCATGGGGTGGCCACCTCTGTGCCAGCCACTGGGCTGGGGGTTTGCAAAGCGTCTCTTGTCGGATTCCCAAGGCAACCCTCGAGGGAAGTGGGATTACCCCATTTCACAGACAAGGAAAATGAAGCACAGAGAAGGCAAGACCTGGAACACCACACAGCACGGATGCAGGAGCAGGCCAGGCACGCTGATTTTGTCTCACTGAAGCGACAAGGATCGCAGCCCTCTGAACGGAGCAGCTGGTCTCTTTTCCTTGGCTTTTGAAATTGGAGCTTTGACCCTCCCAAGCCTGCCACACAAGCCAGGGGACCGTCCAGCCGTCTCAGACGTCCTTCTTCTAAGCCTGTGGCACGTTGCCCTGATCTCCTGCGCCCCGGCTGAGGTGGAGGAAGAAATGGTCATGATTTTTCTATTCATGTACTTTTCCTGCCACGCCGAAGTCTGGAGAGGCCAGTGGTGGGAGCTTCTTGTTATCCAGGAATTCACGTTCACCCGCCCAGAGCTGAGAGCCTCGCAGGGAACCAAATGCCGTCACAACATGAAAATAATCACAACTGTAAATTGTTGGCCACTCATAAAATTAGCCCCAATTCGGGTATCCCTTCCTGCTTAACACGAGTCCCTCCACTTTAGGGCAATGCTTCTCGTGGGTGCACAGCCTCCAGGTCTCCCACAGGCAGCAAAGTCTCACGATGCCATCTGTCCACGTCCAGCAAAGGGTGCACTGATGCTGAAGTCCCACTCGAAACAGCGCCTCAGGGGAGGCGACAACTAAGGAAGAGAAAAGCTGTCAGGACAGTGACCGGAGTTAACATCAACAAGGACGCTGACACCATCGGCTTTACAATCGAGAGTGACTTGAACCCCAAAGGATGGGGGAGGCCCTTGGGGGAGGAACCGAGAGCCCCGTCGTTTTGGGAAAATGCTCTTCTTGTGCAGGGATCAGCAGATTTCGTTGCGGGGACACATACAGTCTCTATTGCATGTTCTTTTTCTTTCTTTATTTAAAGCCTTGACAAATGCAAAAGTCATTCTTGGCTCATGAGTCCATATAAAAACAGCCCCTGGGCAGGATTTGGCCCCTGAATCTTGTTCATCAGTCTGCAAAAGTCTAATGCACTGTGAAAAGTGTCTGTAAGGCTGCCAAAGACGTCTCCCTTCCCTGCAAAAATTTAAATTAATTAATTAAATTTTTAAAACTTCACTCTAAGCAGCAGCACGTGGTTGCAATCAGTAAATCATAGCCGTCCCTATAAGTGAATCCACTCTAAGCTTCCTTCTTCGGGGACAATGTGCAAGTCTCAGTCTGCGGTCAGCTCCCCAGCCCCAGAGGAGACCCCAGCACGACCCCCGGCTCTCTCTTCTCCTGTGAGTGTTGGGGGTTCCCCTCCATTGCTTCTCCCTCAAAGCCGGATGGGGGAACCCAGGTGGAGAGGAGCTGATGTGTCTTACACCCTTCACAGGAGCGGACTGCTTCACCGGCCACAGGTGGAAAGAAGGAAGCCTGGATTTAAGAGTTACCCGATGTCAGCCAAGGGTTTGGATGGAGATGGGAAATATCCACGTCCCCGTGCAGTGGCTTCTCTAGAGTCCAGGGTGAGGTACGCCCTTTTAGCCACCTGTCCACTCATGCCCAGGCCATCCACGCAGGGACCCGTTTTCTGGATGGTCAGTGCAGTGTGAAGGGTTAGAACCAGCAGCTCCACCAATGCTTCAGGTTCCGACCCAGCTCCACCCCGCACTAGCTGTGTGACCCTGGACGAGTTACCTGGGCGCTCTCCGTCTTATTTCCTCACCCTTCAGATTGGAATGTGAATAGCGCCAAGGTCACAGGGCTCCCACGAGGATCCAGGGAGGTAGCACCACGCAGCCTAGAAGAGAAGGATGTGCTGCTGTTACTGCCGAGGGCCCCTCTGGGCCCCACACGAGGACACGCTGTGGGGAAGAGGCAGGTGTGGTGGATGAAAGGACAAGAAGGATGGCGTCCCCAACCTCTGTGTGGCTCTGGGCACGTCACTCCCCTTCCTTCAGGTGGTCTGAGAAACCCCTTCCCACCCCGACTCTGGCATTTGAAAGTGGGGTGACTACAGCTTCGCTTGGGAAGAAAATAGCTGGTCCTGTAGGAGAAGCTTCTTCTTGGGAGTTGGGTTTGGGGATGAAAATGTAAGGTCTGGACGTGACCTTACAGGAGGTCCTGCAGCTCTCTGTGGGGTTGGAGCTGACCGGTCTTAACCTGTACGGATACAAAACCTCTTAAACTGCATCCACTTAGACAGAGGCCCAGGTTTTCACAGTGAGCGTGAAAAGGGCTCATTCCCGTGTTCTCTGTAGGGTGCCCGCCTTGTGGCTCGTGGTTCCAGAACACCTGATGGAGCCACTTTCCAAGCGTGTAGTTTAAAAACGGGGCTGAGCTTCATCAAGGAACAGAGCGGCTTGCCAGGCCCCATTCATTCATGTGCCCTTGGTGTCATGGAGTGACCACACCAGCCCTGGAGCATGTCAACTCTGTGCGGTCCAACCCCTTTCCCCGCACACCATGAGCCCCGAACACCTACTGCATTCATGGGGAAGTGAGTGGGATCCTACCCATCACATCAGCTCAAACTAAACAGGCTGATAATACCAACTCCTATCAGCTCAGGGTCCACCGGAGAAACAGACAGGGAGTAGATGGATGGATAGATAGAAGGATAGATAGATAGATAGACAGACAGACAGATAGACAGATAGACAGACAGACAGACAGACAGACAGATAGATAGATAGATAGATAGATAGATAGATAGATAGATAGATAGATAGACAGATGATAGATATAGATAGATAGATACAGATATCTATCTAGATATATATATACCTATATATCTCATATATCTGTATATCCATATATCTCTATCTATGTAGATCTATATATATCCATAGATCTATTATCCATCTATCTATCTATCTATCTATCTATCTATCTATCTATCTATCTATCTACCTAGAGAGAAAGGGAGAGATCCATGGCTGGCTGTCTGGAGCACAAACCGAAACTGGTTCACAGGCAGAATTTCTTCTTTAGGGAAGCCTCAACTTTGCTTCTAAAGGCCTTTCAACTGATTAAACCAGGCCCACCCAGATTATCTAGGATCATCTGCTTTACTTAACGTTGACTGATTATGAACATTAGTTACATCTACAAATACCTTCATAGTGACACCTAGATTAGTGTCTGACCAGATAAAGACTGTCACCTGGCCCAGTTGACACATCATCACCCAAGTGTGGGCAAGAATTTCAGGAAGAGGTGCTCTCCCACACTGCAGCTCAGAGTTTAGAGGAGAACGTGACCGCACAGAGCCGTGTGGCGGGATCCCAGAAGACGTGTGGGCCACTCATCCTGGTGACTGCACTGCCACTGTTAGGTGCTCAAGGAGGTCAGGTGCCTATGCAGAGGGAGAGGTATAGTCGTAACGGTGGAGAGGTGGAAACGTTCTAAACGTCCATCAGTGGGGGAAGGGGGCGTGAAATGTGGGAAAGACCTGTGATGGAATGCCAGTCACTCTTCCAGATGAATGAGTTAGACCAATGTGTAGACACGGGTCTCATATGGATGCGTCATTCAGCCACATGCACAGCGAGGGATCACGGAAACATAACAGTGAGCGAAGAAAAACAAGTTGATGATATGTCGACAGGCGGTATCTATCATATGGCTGATATATCACATATAATATGGTATTTTGGCATAAACTGTATAAAACATGTTTGTATGAGACATAAAAGGAAGGAACAATGCAACATTTTCGCTACGTGTGCAGGAATATGTGATAAAAGTGTAAAACCACAAACCACAAAGATAGACATCAAATTCCCGATAGTGGATGTTTCTGGGGAGGGAAATTGAAGAACAGCATTGGAGAAAATGACAACGGAGATTTCAAAGTTATCAGCCATGTTTTTTCTCTTTCATGAAAGAAAAAATATCTGAAATGGGTACAAAAAGTGCTAACACTGTCATTCCAGGTTTTACGTGTTGGGATGCCTACGTACTTGCCTTGTTTTTATTTTATTTTCTCTCCCTCCCCGTCCATGGCCCCAAAAGAGAAAAGAGATTCGAGTGGCAGCGTTGGCTCTCCTCCATCTACTCTTTGCCTCATACCAGACAGTTCACATTTATGCTGAAGAGCTGCCCTTTTAGTCAACAGGGACTGAGTTCCAAGCCCTGACAGCCAATTCATAAACATTATCTTCCCAACAACCCTAATTATCCCCCAAGTTCATAGCTGAGGAAACCAATGCTTGGAGAATTTAAATAATAGCAAGAAAAGGGCAGAGCCAGTATTTAAGGCAGTTCCGTCCCAGGTCCTCACTCCTGACCACCGAGTCACAGGAGAGGGTGATGGTTAAGGATATGTGTTCCAGCCCTGCGGGTCCACGTTCAAACCCCTTGAGGCCGCCTTCAGGCTGTGTGCCCCGGACAAGTGACCTAAATGGTTCTGGGCCTCAGTTGCCCCATCTGTAGACTGGGGACAGTAAGACGACCTGCCTCATGGGTTGGTGGTGGGGAGGTGAGCGTTTAGCGACCACGGGCAAATAGCAAAGCTCCCCAGATGTGATGTGTTGTTTTTTCTTATTATTACCCACTACCTCTGAGTGGCTCCCAGACACACGTGCACTGAGAGAGGTGTCTCCTGCTCTCTGGGGCACTTTAGATGAAGCCCACCCCATCCTCAGACCCTCATGGGACTTGAACCCTCCACACTGGTTTAGAAGGCTGGCCCTCTGGCCTCTGAGCTGTAGACGTGCTTTCTCTTAGTCCTGTTTCTGTGATGAGTAAACTGAGGGTGGATGGATCGGCTGGCTTGTCTGAGGCCACACCGCTGGCCAGGAGGCAGAGCCACGTCTGAGCCCGGCCATGGCCTCTCCGTGGCACCAGCCCCTCTCCCATGCTCTTTTCTTTCTCTTTCTTCTTTTTTATTGAGATGCTATTCACGTGCCATAAAATGCACCATTTTAAAGTCTATAATTGAACGGTTCTTAGTATATTTACAAGGTTGTACAACAGACACCACTATCTAATTCCAGAACATTTCCATCACCCTAAAAATAAAACTCATACCCTTTAAGCAGTCACTCCCCATTCTCCTCTCCCCCAGCCTCCAGCAACCACCAGTCTGCTATCTGTCTGTATGGACCTGCCTGTTCTGGACATTTCACGTAAATGGAACCCTTTGTGTCTGGCTCCGTTCACTTAGTGTGATGCTTTCAAGCTTCAGCCACATGGTAGCACATGTCAGGGCTTCATTCCTTCTCGTGGCTGAGTAGTATTCCACCTCCTGGATATGCCACATTCCCACACTCCTCTTCCTTTCATGAGAACCCTCAGGGCAGATACATAGTGAGGTTTCACACCCACCCCTGGGATAAATGCCCCAGCCCCTTGGCCAGTCCAACTTGTCTAACATCTTCTTAGTCAGTTCACACCCTCAGTCTTTTTAACACTCCAGAAGTCATTCGGTGTTCTTTACTTATTTAAAAATTAAAAATGCAATTTGCAAAAATACAGAAAATGGCCAAACCAATTTCCATTTATGAGGGCAACTCAGACAACAACACGTGTTTTCTCCAAAGCCTTGGGCTTTTTTCAACTTGGAAATGACAGTGATTTCAAGTACCTGACTTTATTGATTCTTTTCAACAAAACAGAACGGTTCCCTGGTTTATGATGGATGGGGGTGGAGGAGGAGAAGAAACAGTAAAAGCAGAGAGAAACCACTTAATAACACAAAGAGCTTCCAAATAACAGTCGTGTTCTGTGCGGCTCTGAAGCAGCGCTGGTGGGCGAGTTCTAACGTGGGCTGGAGCCGCCGGGACCAGACCCCGCGCACTGTCGGGGCAGCGCCGCCCGCCGCGATGCAGAGTGTCTCAGGGCTCAGGGGGCCGGCGGAGGGCAGCCTGCGGTCCAGGCCTCCTCCAGAGCCACCTGCTCCCTGCCCGCCCTGCACGGGGTGTGTTCTTCCAGGTCCAGCTGGGGTTTGGGTCGGTCTCAGAAAATGATACAATTTCATGCATTTAAATAGTATGTTAGGCATAACACTGTGAATTAGCCTCGACTGAATAAGGATTTGGGAAGAGCAACCAGCCACATCTGACCCTGTGTCAGTATGTCAATATCGCACATGTGCACACACGTGCACACACACGCATGCACACATTATCATCGCTATACGAAAGCTTCCCTCCCTCCTGACCTGCCATGCTCTCCAAGTCCCTGGGGAGGGACAAACGACCTCTCCAGCCAGACCTGGCCGATGCGCCCAGTCCGGTGGGTTCCTCCCTGTTCTGCTTCTGTGATGTTTGCTTTATTTTCTGTGATCCCGTCGCTATGCCCATAATTTGGAGAAGGCAGGAAAGTACAATCCGGCCTGGAAATCACCCACTCTTGGGGTGCAGAGGTTGGTATGGGAGATCTTTCCTCTCCAACCTCTCAACGGCACCACGCACCTCGGAAAGGCAGCCGGGGGGTCTCCCTCAGGGACTTGATCCCAGTTCCCCTGACCCAGGCCCCTAGGGATTTTTCCTCCTGTCTCTGCCCCCAGATCCCCAGGCTCGTGAACTCCAGGTCCCTGGAGCATACTGTCCCCCAGACACATGACAAGTGGCCACCTCTTGCAGCATCCCTCCTCCGTGGTTTATGCCAACAGAATCTGCGCCTTTTCTGCATGACACTGCAGACCCCTTCTCAGGTCGTGATAAAGGATGTTTGCTCGCTCCCTTTTCCAACTTCATGTCCAAGGTTATGTTAAAATACTCTCTTAGTCTTCTAGGGCTGCCATAACAAAACACCAGACTGGGGGCTCAGCCAACAGAACTTTAACTTCTCACAGTCTGGAGGCTGGAAGTGCAAGACGATGGGGTCAGCAGGTTGGGTTCTCCTGAGGCCTCTCTCTTTGACTTGCAGACGCCCGCATCCCTGGTGTCTCTTCATCTTCTTCTAAGGACACCAGTGCTGCTGCAGTAGGGCCCCACTGTTATGACCCCATTTAACCTTAATTGCCTCTTTTAAGGCCCTGTCTCCAAATACAGTCACCTTGGGGGCTAGGGCTTCAACATATGAACTTTGGAGGGATGCAGTTCAGGCCATAGCAAACACACAGTTCCTGACCTCAAGAAATTTCAAGTCTAAATTGAAGAGCTAAAACAAGCAGCCAGTTCATCAAAGGAGGGTATGGATGGCAAAAAATGATATCAAAATGACCTTAAATAGCTGCTAACCAATTATAGGAATACTAACCAGGTACCTAAAGCAAAAATATTCATAACTAAACTTATCGCCACAGCCTGTGTCCCAGTCATTCTTGAGTCTTCATTCTGCCTTTGTATCAGTCAGGATAAGCTAGAATATGCTGCAGTAACAAACACCACCAATTTCTCAAGAGTTTATTTTTATTTCTTGCTCAGGCTTTATACCCAGAGCTGGTCAGCGGAGGGGGCTCCCCATCACAGTCGCTCGGAGCCTCAGGCTGATGGGGCACCTACCATCCCAAATAATTCCCGTCACTCTGACTCAGGAAAAAAGAGAGTCCTACAAGGTCCTGCAAGAGCAATTAACTGCTCTAGCCTCGGAGTTACACGTGTCATATCAGCTCACAGCTTATTGGCCGGAATTAGTCGCACAGCTTCAGCCAACCACACAGGCTCTGGGAAACACAATTTTACTGCATGTCCAAAGGTGGCCAGAAGCCAAAAGGCAGGGGAGTCTATAGCTTTGTCCACTCGAGTCAGCCTCGTGGGACACAGTGCAGGATGGGAAAGGAAGCAAGGGATGTGGAAGGACCCACAGAAGACCTTCAGCATATGACCTCCACCCAGCACAGCTCCAGCCTGGCCCACTGGCTTATTCTACCTCCCTGGCCACAGTTCAAATGGGGACACGACTAACACGCAATCAGAGTCAATGACACCCAATTTGAGGATTTTACTGAAAATACATGGATTTTTTTCAGCTTTATTGAGGTACGATTGATAAATAAAAACTGGAGGGACTGGCCCAGTGGTGTAGCACTTAAGTTCAGATGTCCCAGGGTTCGCCAGTTCAGATCATGGGCACGGACCTACTCACCTCTCATCAAGCCATGCTGAGGCAGCGTCCCATATAGAAGAACTATAACTCTACAACTATGATACACAACTATGTCCTGGGGCTTTGGGGAGAAAAAAAGAAAAAAAAAGAGGAAGATTGGCAACAGATGTTAGCACAGGGCCAATCTCTCTCAAAAAACAAAAATCAGTAAATAATTGAAAAAAATTGGATATATTTAAGAGGTATGTTTTGATATATGCATCCATTGTGAAATGATCACCACAACCAAGCTAATTAACACATCCATCACCTCACATAGTTACCGTGTGTGTGTGTGTGCGCGCGCGTGTGTGGTGAGAACACTTGAGATCAACTCAGCAGATTTCTAGTATTCCTACATTGTTATTAACCACAGTCACCATGCTGCCCATTAGGTCTCGAGAACATATTCATCCTAGTAATGAATGTCTGTTCCCTTTCACCAACATTTCCCCTTTTTCCCCCACCCCTCAGCCCCTGACAACAACCCATCTATTCTCTACTCCTATGAGTAGGACTTTTTTTTTAAGATTCTACATATAAGTGAGATCATGCGGTATTTATCTTTCTGTGTCTGGCTTATTTTATTTCGCATAATGTCCTCCAGATTCATCCAGTTGTAGCAAATGGCAGGATTTCCTTGTTTTTTAATGCTGAATAATATTCCATTGTAGTATAGACCACATCTTTTTCCATTCATCCGTTGACAGATGCTTAGGTTGTTACCATATCTTGGCCACTATGAATAATGCTGCAGTGAGTGTGGGAGTGCAGATAACTCGTCAAGATAGTGACTTCTTCTTATTTAGACATATACCCAGAAGTGGGATTGTTGGATCATATGATATTTCTATTTTTAATTTTTTGAGGTACCTCCACACTGTTTTCCATAATGGCTGAACCAACTTATATTCCCACCAACGGTGCACAGGCTTCCCTTTTCCCCACATCCTCGCCAACTCTTGTCACCTTTTAATGTTTTGATAACAGCCAGCCGAACAGGTGTGAGGTGGTATCTCATGTGGTTTTGATTTGCATTTCCCCAATGATTAGTGGCGCTGAGCATCTTTTCATGTGCCTGTTGGCCATATGGATGGCTTCTTTGGAATAGTGTCTATTCCGACCCTCTGTCCCTTTTTTAATCGGTTGTTTGTTTTTTTGCTATTGAGTTGTATGAGGGAAGTACATGGACTTGAGCCATGGAGAATAGAAGCCTGGCTCTGGGGGTCTACTATATGGACACAGCTTACCTATTAATGAAGCCAAACAGAGAAAAAGAGCATCCAGAAGTGGAGAGACATGGAAATTAATGGCAACATGTTTTGAGGGCCAGCTTCTGGCAATTCCTGAGGCTGGAATCTCCCCTGGGATATTGGAGTTATACAATGCAAAACCCCCTCTTTGCTCAGACCAACTTGAGTTGGATTTTTGTCCCTAGTTAATGAAAGAGCCCTGACGAACACAACCTTGTGATCACCTGCTCGCTCGTGTCTCCCCTGGCATCCTGTCCATCTGTGTGAGCAGGGGCTTGTCACTCTGGTTCACTACTTTACATCCCAGTGACAAGAACATGCAAGGTGCACAGCAAGTATTCACTAAGTGGCTGCTGAATCTTCATGGATGTCTAGGATTTGACAGCCGGAAGAATAATTAGAGATGATGTAGCCCAACCCCTAATTTGTAAAATGAAGAAATGAAGATTCCAAAGGATGAGAGATGTGATCTAGGTCATACAGAAGGCTAACAGTGAAGCAGAGAGCAGGTCCAGGATCCCAGACTCCCGGTGCTCACCAAGTAATAAACGGGCACCAGAGCTACTGACCAGGAAAGTAATTTTTAAATACAGGGAATTTCCCCCATGTGTCTTAGACAGTTCATCCTGGAGGCCAGTGCTTCCTTCGTCCATTTGGTATTTTTATGACTGTTAGTTCCGCTCCTGACATTGATATTGGTCAGTGAAAAATATCTAATGTCCCACCAGTCTTAACCTTGATGTAATTCAGTTTAGGGATAGGAAATGTTAGGTAGAGGAGGGTGTGTGTGTGTGCACGTATGTGCGTGTCTGTGTGTGAGAAACTGCAAGGACCATTCAAAAGCTAATCCCAATTAATCCACGAGGGCGTTTGCTGCTTTAATGAAGCCCTTAGCCAAAGACCGTTCTGAGAGAGAAAATGTAAACACTGAACTCTGAGCCCATTACCTGTAATGAACCTGAAAATGGACTTGGGGAATTTCTGCGGTATTCTTAGCATCTGTAATAGCCAGTGTTCGAGCTGCCCAGCTTGCAGCCCCAGCTCCATGAATCCTGTGGACCCGGGAGAAAACCCAGCGGAGGGTTATTTAACTGCTGGCTGATGGGCACAAGCACAAGAGAGAGGTTGGGACTCCGCTGATGAGGGATGAGTCTTCCAACTGTGCTCGTGTTTAATGCAAAAGGTCATTTCTGTGTCAGTTGCTTCCCTGGAGAAAGAACTGAGAAAATCTCTTTCTCTGCATCTCCTGCTTCAAAGTGGAGCAGTGTTTCTGGAGAGGGACCTTGGGAGAAACTGGCCCAGAGGTAAAAGGTGCTAATAGTTGTCCCAAAGCCACAGACACTTTTCCCTCTTCCTCTGGCTGTAAAGAGAAGGATTACAAAAGTGCAGGCAAGCAGTAACCTACCAACTCAAAAGAGAACGTATTTTCTTCATCACTTTATAGATCACAGCATGTAGGAGAGATGTGGTGCAAATCATTTTACGTGAGGTCCACGTGAACAGAACAAACCAGAATCCCCATAGCTGTGATGGAATGGGCTCCCATGGGGCAACGGAGGAAGACAGTTTGGTTTGCTGAAAAGTCTGCATAAAAAATGAAGCCCCAGTGGTCTGGTGGCCATTGACAAGGTGTAGTGACCATGGGCATTTGGGGATAAAAATTCCCTGACTCATCCGTCTTGTAGTGGACATCTGTTTTTTGCCTGACAATAGTCGCTCCATTCTATCCTCTTCTGATAACATAGTCTTGATTTTTTTTTAAATTACCTTTTTCCTGTTGGAATCAGTCTTGTTAGGCATGTCACTCAAAGTGGCCCCATCCTCTCCTGGATAAGAGATGGGCACTTAACCCAAATCAGACCAATCAGACTCCTTGCGAAGAATTTAAATCTTAAGCAGAGTGACTCAAGGAGGGAAACGGCTGGAGCCATTCTTTCCACTTCACTCTGGACAGACCGCCTGTTCTTTCCTGGTTTCAATAGCCGGGAGGCTGGTCCTGGGTCCCGCCTTTCCAAAGCCTTCTCCAGCTTTCCCTCTGATTATGTGAATGGACCAGGATCCGTCCAGTAAGAACCTGCATCTCCTGTTGCTGCTATAACAGATTAATACAAATGTATTATCTTACCATTCTGGAAGTCACAAGTCAGAAATGAGCCATAGGGGCTAAAATTAAGGTGTCACCAGGGCTGCCTTCCTTCTGGAGGCTCTAGGGAAAAATCTGTTCCTTTTCCAGATTCCAGAGGCCACCCACACCTCCTGGCCCATGATCCCATCACTGTGACTTCTGCCCCCATCGTCACATCTCCTTCCCTTCCTCTGACCCTCGTGGCCGCCTCCTATAAGGACTGTTACGATTACACTGGGTCCATCCCAGATGATCCAGGATAATCTTCCCATCTCAAGATCCTTAACTTAATCATAACTGCAAAGTCCTTGTCACCAGAGAAGGTAACAGAGTGGCAGGTTCTAGAGACTAGAATATGGGCATCTTGATGGAGAGGTGCATTATTCCACCTACAGCAGCACCTGCTCCCTCAAACCAACCAGAGGTAATTTCTGTTGCTTACAACCAAAATCTCACCGGTGTGTGACTTCTACTTGGTCTCTGCAATTGAGAAAAACAATAAATAATTTTTGACTGTTTTTGTTGGAAACTAAGAAGATGATCATAAAGAGGCCAAAAGTAAATTGTTAAACATTCTCGGGAAATTGTTCCAAAGAATGGCCTTTTTGCCCAAGATAAGGGCTAGAGTGTCTTGTCTAGACAAGGATAGCCTGGCAAACACCTTGGACTATTTCCCCTAGTGACAGGATCGAATAGCCCCCTTGACCCGGGTATGTCTGGTTCTTTTGGCAGGGCACTGAGGTTCTGAACACCGCCATCCTCACAGGAAAGACAGTAGCCATGCCCATCAAGGTGGTCTCTGTGGAGGAAAACAGTGTTGTGACGGATATCTCGGAGTCGGTGGAATGCAAGTCCACAGACGAGGCTGTCATCAAAGTAAGTGATCCCTCAACCACCTGGGCTGGGCTGAGGGGTACTTCTCTTGGGCTTCCTGTTCACGAAGATGGTTTAGCGTGGTGAAGTAAGAGGTTCGCCTGTTGGTTTATGTACGCCACACTTTTGATTGATTCACTAAACTTTTCCATTTCCGTGTCTTTACTTTGGCATCATGCCACCCAGTTTTCATCAACTATGCTTTGGACCATGGATCAAACAAACCCCAAATGCCTACAGTAGCTAAGCAGGTGATTTAAATGAGTGAAATGGTCAATCAGACATGCCCTATTCTAGAAAGGCTGCCAATATTCAGCTATAGCCAATTGTGGCCGTGAGTAAGTGAGAGTTCAGTATTGCTATCTCTTCAAGAGAAGCTGTACACCCGGATTTTATGTAAAAGTCACCTTGTTCTTCAGTGTTGGCAGCCAATGATAATTTTTTTTTAAATAGGCAAAAAATAAAATACATCTGCAGCATGGGTCTGGCCCATGGAGCAGCTGTTGAAACCTAACAGGGGGAGGAGGGTAAACTATGAACCACAGGTGAAATCCAGCCTGTGGCCTTTTGTAAATAAATTTTTGTTGGAACACAGCCACTGACATTCACTTCCATATTGTCTGTGGCAGCGTTTGCACAGAGACCGGAGAGTTGAGCAGTTGTGACAGAGACCACATGGCCCACAAGTCTAAAGTATTTACCATTTTGCCCTTCGAGAAAAAGTTTGCATCAAGAAATCCCTGCTCTAAAGTCTAAGTTTCTGGAGAGAGGGACCCTGAATCCTGGTCTTTCCCACCAACATTGGCCGTGATAATGCACCACAGTGCTCAAGGAATAAGACAGTGTGGGGGCTTTTCCAAGCCAGAAATGAAGCATTTGATCTTTCTCTGTAGTTTTGTAATCCCCAAAAACACATCCAGAAAAAACAAAACGAGCCAAAAGAAAGCATCCAGATGATGCTTTTTTCCCCTCAAATAGAGTCTGACAGACAGCAGAGTCTTTTCTCTGATATTAAAAGCTCCATATGTTGGAGGGACCTAGAGGGTATTATGTTAAGTGAAATAAGCCGGAGAGAGAAGGACAGACACTGCATGAACTCACTCATATGTGAAATATAAGTGAACACACGGACAGAGAGAACTGATTGGTGGTTACCAAGGGGAAGGGGGTGGGGGGTACAAGGGGTGAAGGGTTACATCCACAAGGTGACGGACAAACAATAATGTACAAGTAAAACCCCACAGTGTTGTAAACTATTAAGACATCAATTTAAAAAAACTCCATGTGTGAGTAGAAGAGAACTTTACAAACTGTTGAGGGGGAGGATTGGGGTGGGAAAACCCTTCTCTGCAAACCCCATTCCTGGCACAGACACGTGGGAGTCCAGCATTACAGAGACTGTCCCCTGCCTGGCGCCACCACCAGAGGGCGACGTTCACACGGTCTAAGTTATTACGGCAACCTTCCAGTAGGTGACAGTAAAGCGTTCCAACATCATCATAGTTACCCCCATTTTCTGACTGTTGCAGATTAGGTGTCTCAAGGAAGGGAGACTTTTTCCTAATTCACTCCAAAGTGCTTTATGGGCTAATGGTGGCCCTGAACCCAAAGTGTTTTTACAGAAGACCCAAAAAGTCTGTGGGAAGAGAAGAGAGAGGTGAAGTTCCAAACCACACTGTCCAATAGAAATGCAATATGGAATTCAAAATTCTCTGGTAGCCACATTCAAAAAAGGAAAAAGAAACAAGTGAATCTAATTTTTTAAATGCATGTATTTAACCCATTATATTAAAAGATTATCATTTCAACATGTAATCAATATAAAATTATTAATGCAATATTTCCTATTTCTTTGGCATGCAGTCTTTCAAATCCGGTGTGTATTTGCCACTTAGGGAACACCTCAAGTACAGCCCCACTTCAATGCTTCATGGCCACATGTGGCAAGTGGCTGCTGAGTTGGGCATCAAAGACCTAAACTCTAAGGCAGGATTTTGCAACCTCGGCACTATTGATATTTTGTGCCAGAGAATTCTTTGTTATGGGAGCAGTCCTGTGCATTTAAGAATGTTTAGAATCATTCCTGGCTTCTACCCAATAGATGCCTATAGTATTCTCTGAGTTGTGACAATAAAAATGACTCCAGAATTACTAAATGTCCCCTGTAGGCAAAGTCACCCCCACTGAGAACCACTGCTCTGAGGGAAACCTGCTCTGTTTCTGGCTGGACAATCACCCCACTTTCTTGTGGCTGAAATGTGACTTTGGCTAGGATGGGAAGGGAACTTGGTTTGGATCTGGAACCTCCCCTCCCCTCAGCCACAGTCACATACCAGGTCCTAGCCAATCATTGGCCTTACTGATTTGCAATTCCCCTAAGAGCCAGGACCCTTGATAATTGTGACCCTTTGTAAGGACACCTCTAGCCCTGATGACTTTTCTAGGTGGGTAAGAAGTCCATCTTTTAGCCTACAAAAACCTGGAACCAAATTTCATCACAGTTGTATACATGACTACCCTTAGCTGCTCTTAAATGAGTTTGACACGGAGCCCCTTAGTGGTATTTCCAGGACTATAATCAGTATCTTTGGGGAAATAAACGTATTCAAACTAAAAATTGCCTCCTGAAGTGAATTCAGAGTCAATACCCCTGGCTGTTGACAAAGCAGCGTGAAGTGTTGAGTCAGCAGAACCAGAAGAGGGCATCCGAGCAGGCGGGCTTGGCGGCCTGAGCTCTGTCCCCGGGACCCAGACTCGGCCTGTGGTTGGGGTCTGATGACGTCCAGGATACTTGCCGAGATGGTTTGGTCCAGCTCGCTGTGCCCTGGAGGGAAGAAAGGGAGAGGGATCTGACGTGTACGCAGTGCCTACTCTGCAGCAGGCCCATGAGGCTTTGGATTTAGATAGACCTGAGTTCAGTAAAGGGCTCTTGAAGGCAGCGACACACGTGCAGGCTGACAAATCGACCTCACAGTTTGCCCGCAGAAGACACGAGACTCCTGGGTCAGAGATGAAGGGCCACAGTCTGTCTGCACCTTCCTGCACCGGTGACCTGGGCTCTGGTTCCCGCAGAGGTCTGCCAGGGGCCCAGGGACGCCTGCGTGTGTAGTGGGTTGTGTCCAAGAAAAGAACCCTGGCCTCAAGGAATGGGCAGTGTTATGTGCTGAGTGCTTATGTTTCCCCAAAATTCACCCATTGAAACCTTAATCCCCACCCCTATGAGGGTATTGGGAGGTGGGGCCTTTGGGAGGCGATCAGGTTTAGATAAGGACATAAATAGAGGAGGAGACTAGAGCTTGCTCCCTCTCTGCCATGTGACAACACAGCAAGAAGGTGGCTTTCACCAGGATGCAGCCAAGCTGGCAGCTTGATCTTTGGAGTTCCAGCCTCCAGAACTGTGAGAAATACACATCTGCTCTTTAAGCCTCCCAGTCTGTGGTCTTTTGTTATGGCAGCCCAAGCCTGCTTGTCCTTCTTCCCAAAGAGAGATGGTACCTCTGTGACTCCGGACCACAAGTACGCCTGCCCTTTGCTCCAGAGGGGGCGCTATCTCTGTCTTCCGAGGCTGTCCACCATGTAAAAGTCCTTGAAAAGACCATTCAGACAAAGGGAGTCAAGGCTCTGCTTGTAAGATGTGCAGAAATGTAAGAGTAACATGGAGTTTCTTCCAAAAAGTTCTTCTTGGCTTTGCCATTTGCAAGCTATGCAGTCTTGGACAATTCCTGTATTCCTCTAGTCCCCAGTCTCCTCCTTAGCAAAGTGGGGAAGACCACAGTATATCCTTCAAAAGGTCCTTGTGAGGATTCATGAGTTTTATTAATCAAGTAAAGAACGTGACCTAGTAGCCAGCACATGGAAAGGACTGAACTCTGCGTCAACCCTGGCCAGCTCGGGTAACCCCCTCGACAGCCCTATGAGGTGAGTCAGGGGTTACAGACTGGATGCCTGCAGGTGTGTTTTATGTGGTTTGCACTGTGTTGCTAAAAAATTAGAATTGGATGTAACTTATTTCAAGTGTACAATTCAGTGATATTTTAGTAAATCTACTGAGTTGAGTAACCAACACCATGACCCAATTTTAGAATATTTTTATCACCCCATTTACAGTTAATCCCCATTCCCACCCCTAGCCCTGGGCAACCACTAATCTACTTTTTGTCTCTATAGATTTGCCTTTTTTGGACATTTCATATAAAGGGAATCATACAATATGTGGACTCTTATTAAAACAGTTTAGCAATCATCTCTTACACATCTCTTTGACACATATACGTATATCCATAGAGAGAGAGAGAATTTTATAAGAATGAGATCATACCATACAAATTACTTTTTTTGCCACAGACTTTTTTAATTGGCAGATCTATACACACACACACACACCCCGCACTATGGTGTACCTCTCGAGCCCTCAGTCGACCTGCCTGATCTCCTTCCATGCCTGTCTCCATGCTTATATGATCATAAACACACACACACATAGACACACACACACACATATAAGGGGTTTTCTGTCATAGTTTATTTTGCAAAAATGGGGTTATATTATTTACCCATTTCTGCCTATTCCCTCTTTTCACCTTTCGATGCCTCATGAATACCCCTGACTGGTGGCATTTGGGACATGAAGCCAGGCCAGTGTCCAGTGTGAAAGAACCACAAGCGCCGCGGAGTCTGGTCAGCAATGTTTCATGTTTAGGTTAACAGGAGTCGTAACATTTGAGTGGGAGAGGCCACGGACATCAGCATCTGTGTTGACTTACTTTCAAGAGACAAAAGAGCAGCAGAGCAGGATAAGGTCAGGGATTTACCCAACAGAAGCCCCAGGAACAGTAACAGGAGGGAAAATCTGTAACATGAATAATTAGCATTTCCAATGTCCAAGTAGCCATCATAGATGTGCACATTTGGCCACACATCAACATCTTTGAAAAAGATGTGTCTTGCAGTCGATGACACGGCATAGATTAATTGGCAGAGGTTGTCTTACTTGTGGTCCCCGAAGCAATGGTGACTTACATTTGACAACATATGCTAAGTGATTTTCACAAGTCACATGATGATTCGTTCAACAAAGACATTGGCCATCTTCTAGGTACCCCTGCGGTACTGGGAACTCAGCAATAAATAAAACATGAGGCCCCAGCCCTCAAGGAACCTGGCATTCTAGTGGTGGGTGAGGACTGACAATCACAAACACATAAGAACATTGCAGATGGTGATGAAGACTGAGAGGGACACACACAGGATGCTGTGCCAGGGAGTGGCCTGGAGCTGAGGGCCTACTGGATGGGGTGGTCTTGGAGAAGGGGACATTTGAGCCAGTTAGCAGGAGGGATAACGACTGTCAATGCCTGCTGTTGATTGTGTACCCCCATTTGCACAGCGCCCTCTGCACACCCCCTCATCCTAATGAGGCCGACACTAGGATCCCCACCCTGGGCTTCCTGGTGGCCCCTCCCCCGGTCCACAGCCCTGCATATAGTTTCCCTGGGAGCTCCTGAGGCCCCGGGGGCTAAGCACCACCCACAACAGGGCGAGGATGCTGAGATTTAAAACATCACTAAAGACAGTTCATTTCTAGAATTTACAGGGCAGCCCGTCTGACTTTCAGGGCCCATTTCCAGCTAATGGATCCCAGTGCAGGACTAAAAAAAATGCCTACAGGCGACCAGCGGGCCTGGCTTTCTCCCACAACTGGAGGAGCCTGCATTGGCTCCAATACATGGAGCACAATTTTTCTTGGTCGAAGTCCTTATTCTTGCCTTGTGCTCTGGCTCCTGTCAGCCCCGAAACTTCCTCCCTGCCGAATTTGCTATTGATTCCACAGGTTCTGAGTCCTTGAGCGAGCCGAGTTCTTTAGTAACAGTTTTCAAGGTTTTTCAAGAGCCTGTGAGATTGATGACCGCAGTGGGTGATGCCCCCTCGCCCAGGAGGAAAACGGGCAGACTGTTTCGCAAGGTGGGAGGAGAGTCCCCATTCCTGCTTCTCATTCCCAAGGGGCTCTGGAGGAAATACAGGGAGGTCTTCGTCCTCGGGAGCCTTTTGGTTCTGAGAGTGAAAGGAAGCCAGGCAGAGGGAAGGGATCCCCAGAATGCAGGACGCTCCCAGCCACGCCCCGCCCAGGCCGGGGTCCCCTCTGTAAAGCAGGGAGCTCCTTCCATGAGGGGGCCTTCTAGGCCAGAATCCCCTCCAGCTGGGGTTCAAGTGCAGTTGACACGGCACATCTGAGAGTGCCCGTGCCACTGACGGCGTCTTTCTAGGGCCTCAGCTCTTTCATCTGCAAAATGGGGACGTATTCGTACTGACCTCGTGAGGAGGTTGCAAGTTTTACTGCAGTTCTACACAGAAAACATGCAGCTCAGTGCATTTGTGTTAGCTCTTCTCACTGCCTGGGAGACCTACAGCAGGGGTTTCTCTGTGGGGTGATCGTACCCCCTCTGTGGGGGTACGTACCTCTGTGGGGTGCCCAGGGGACACTGGGCAATGGGCAAAGACATTTTTGGTTGACACAACTCAGAGAAGGTGCTCCAGTGTCTTGAGGATAGAGTCCAGGGATGCCGCCAATCCTCCCCCAATGCCCACGACAGCCTGATTTGTCCTGGAGAGTCCCCACTCCTGCTTCTCCTACCGGGGGCTCTGGAGGAAACGCGGGGAGGTCTTTGCCCTCGGGAGCCATTTGGTTCTGAGAATGAAAGGGAACCGAGGATGCAGGATGACAAAGAATTATCCGGCCTCAAACGCTGGTGGTGCTGAGGTTGAGAAATGTCAGCGGGGCCAGGTTGCCTAGGACCTTGGAGTCTAGGGTCAGAATTTTGTTTTACTCGAAGAGCAACAGGATACTGCAGGATAATCTCATTTGTATTTTAAGTAGATCACTCTGGCAAGTCTGAAGTGGATACTATCTTCAGTTTTATTTTACAGATAAGTAAACTGAGGTCCAGAGAGGTTGAAGGACTTGCCCAAGGCCACACAGCCGGTAATGGCAGAGCCTAATTCAAAGCCAGGTCTGACTGATCGCCAGGCCCGTGTGGTCTCCAGCTCCCCGTGGGCTCAGGCTAGCATGAGAGCATGCTGTCCTCCTCCCAGATAGATGCTAAGATTTGCCTAAAGCTGTGCTGTCCAAGATGGTAGCCACTAATCATGTACGGCTATTTAAATTAAATACTAAAGTCAAAAATTCAGCTCCTCAGTCGCACTAGTGACATTTCAAATACTCAGTAGCCACCTGTGGCTGGTGGCTACCATACTGGATGGCCCACATGTAGCACATTTCCATCATCACAGAAACTTCTATGGGAAACAGACCCAGAGCCTTCAACTGGAAGGAACTACGCCACGCGTTTGTTCCTGGGAGAGGCTGACAGGCAGAAACAACTGCCTGGGACTGGCCAAGAAAGAGCAGCTTGTTCTGACCCCCGTCTTAAGCTGCAAAGAATGCCTTGTTCTAATAAAAGACTTTTGCAAAAGATAAGTCTACTTATTTTTGAGTCAGATTTTACTTGAGACAAGCAAGGCTCCATCTGGGTTTGCTCAACTGGGAACAGTGGGTCTGGGGCCCCAGGAAACCTGCAGCTGGGCGTGAAGGTCCTTGGCATGGATGAGAAGTTCCTGGCCAGCTCCATGAAGCACAGGGTGGAGAAGTCCAGACCGGAACCTGCGCGTCTGGTCTGCCTCGTGGGGGGGGCATTTAGAAATAGAAAACAGTTCTTCTCCCGCGTTAGCTTCTTCTCCTGCCGGATGCTAACATGTCTGTCCCTCTTTGACGTCTCTGCTGGAATTAACTTGAGAACGAGGATCTGGTCCCAGGAGGCATCACACGCCAACCTCCCAATGGTCCGTCATATCTGTGTCGAGGATCATGTGGTTGTTGTATGGCTTAGACTCTCAACGTAGCTTAATAAGTGAGGGAGAAACTGCCTATAAATGAAAGGTCTGGGGCAGTGCTGGCGGCAGGCACAGGTGGACTCAGGAATCATTCCTCTGCCCCTCTCAGCTCTGCCTTTGACTGTGGACGTCATTCTCTACCCCCATACGGTCATCCCTGGAGGCTCTCGGTCCACAGCTTCCCAGATTCAAGTCCAGCAGAAATGAGATGCTACCTCCACTCGGTCAAAAATCCTGGGACTTCCCGTCACCGGGCCAGGCTGAGCCATGCAACCATTCCTGGACCAATCGCTGTGGCCAGGGTGGGGTGAGGTGTTATGGGCACGTCCCCCTGTGTAGCTGAGGTCAAGACCTCCTGGAGCACATGGACTGAGCACGGGAATCCGGGGAGGTGTCCCTCAAAATGTTTTTAAAGCCACCACGGAAAATAAGATGAGTGGCTCTTGGACAGCACAAATAACAAATGTCCACCATATCTGAGCTGGATTTCAGGTTACTCCAGTTTCCTTTCATTTTTCTTCCCATGACCCTCTGCTTCTGAGCTCTCAGAGATTAATAATGGCCGTGCGGTGTCAGCTTAATGACGATAGTGCCTTTTTACCTGTGTCTCATTTTGTCCTCCTTGCTGAGATGCTGTTGGAAAGAGATGCATGCAGACGGGTGTGGGGTGGGGACCGTGTGCAGCAGAGCTTGCCCCTGATGTCTGAAAGCATGATTTTGGTTAACAGACAACGTGATCCAAACTGAATTAAGCGAAAAAGGAAATTTTTGGGCTCCTATGTCTGAACGGTAAGAGATTTTCTGGCTTCGGGAATGGCTGGATCTGGGGGCTCAAATGAAAAAAAATCAATCGATATTTTATTTCTGGCTCTCTCTCTCTCAGCTCAGCATCTTCTGTGCTGATTGAATTCTTAGGTGAGTTGTCCTGTCTCAAAATGACTGCAAGTGGCTGCAAAACCTTATCTGTAGAGTTGCAGCAGAAAACAGCAAGTATCTTTAGCTTTGCCTGAAAAGTTCCTCAGATTCCCTCTGATTGGGCCCGATTAGGTTGTGTGTTCACCCCTGAGCTAATCACTGTAGCCAGAGGAATGTGAAGCTCTGATTGGCTTAGGCCATGGTCACATGACCCTACTTTTGAGGCTGGATACTGGCTTCTCCAAACCTCTGGACTGAGTGAGGGAGCAGAGCAGCTCCAAATGAAATAAGGGCCACAAGGAAGAGGACTGGGTGCCTGGAGTGGGGGCTCCTCTCCTCCCACCCCCTTACTCTTTGCTACCCAGCCTTCCCCTGACCCACGACCTCCCTTCCATTTCTTAATTTGGCCGGGATGAGGGAAAAGGCCCACCCCAGCCCCACCCGTGAGTGGGCTTTCCTTGGGGAGATTAGCCAAAGCAATGATCTGTCCTGATGGAGGCAAAGGCCAGGAGGAGCTGGTGGAGTCTGAATCCTCTGGGAGTCTTCCAGCATGACTCTGCCCTTAGGTCTGCCGGGGGGTGAGGGGGCTGTGCCGGCTTTGGAGGCACTAGGATGACTGACAGGGACGTTAGTACCATTGTGTGCAGAAAGCTGAAATGGAGTGATTCCAGATCGGAAAAGGGAAACAAAGACGAGGAGGAAATGCCTGGCGTGCAGCAACATGACAGGCACGCTTGAACCAGACTCGCCAGCCTCCCGCTTCACCAGTCCCCCACTTCACCAGTCCCCCTGGCCCCCCGAGGGAGGACAGTTGTGGTCCTGGCAGCAGGCCTGGTCCAGGGGCCCCAGTGACATCCCTCCCTCAGCTCCCGTGTCGAGCTGTGTGGCGGGATTATTCCCATCCTGGCCTCCTGGTGTCCCCCATGATTACACCCTCTCCTCCTCACTCCCAGTGGCACAGCGGGAGAACCAGGTGACAGCAGGAGTGGCCAGGTGGCAGCTGCTTCTTTTGAAGGAAGCTTCTCTCTGCGGGAAGCTCTTCCGGGCCTGGAGGGTCAAAGGGAAGCCGTGCTGCACCCTGTCCCATCAGCAGAACAGCCCCCTGACTTGTGTCCTGGATCCGGGACTTTAGGATCTCAAGTGACATCATGAGGGAGAAAGCGAGGCAGGTGGTGCCTTGGGCGACCCAGGCCATGGGCCTGTGCACACCCACGATGGTCAGATCCGTTTTTGGCTGTCCTTCTGGAATCTTCTCCCCACTCTCCTCTTTAAAGCCCCTTGTAAACACACTTCTGGGCTAATGCACTCTGTCTGCCCAACCCTCCACAGATTCACTGTCTGCTGGGCATGGGTGTGTGCCAGGCACTGGGCTAATTCCCGTACTTGTGGGTTTCCTTGTTTAATTCTTCTGGCAAATCTGCGATGCTCTTCTCTCCCCACATGATACGCACCACCTGCTTCTCTGACCT
Source organism: Tapirus indicus (assembly GCA_031878705.1). Classification (NCBI taxonomy): domain Eukaryota; kingdom Metazoa; phylum Chordata; class Mammalia; order Perissodactyla; family Tapiridae; genus Tapirus; species Tapirus indicus. The sequence goes on from CM062938.1 coordinate 7,328,960, forward strand.
TGGATCGCCCAGCCTTCCCTCTGCTTCTACCACAGGCCAAACATATTCCTACCTCAGGGCCTTTGCACAGTATAAGAGAGAGGTCAGTGGTTCAAACGCTTGAAATTTGCTGAGAGGGTAGATCCTAAATTAAATCTTCTCAGCACACACGTACATACAACGGTAACCACGTCAGGGGATGGGTAAGTTATTTAGCTTGATTGTGGGGATCTTTTCACAGCATATACATATATCAAAACATCAAGTCGTACACCTTAAATATATACACCTGTGAAATGTCAAAGATATCTCCATAAAGCTGTTTAAAAAAATCAAAGAAGGATTTTTTTTTCCTTTAAAAAAGCCATGTTGCATCTACTGTTCCTTTTAGTGGTAAGTGCTGAGATGATGAAGATGCGTCTCTGATCTTATAATTGTACAAGTTCTTGTGCGTAATTACGAGGCAAACTTTAAAAAAGAGAAGAACTACAGTTTAATAAATTTTGTCTGTTGGTGGCTTAGAACTGTGAGAAGTCACAGAGAGAAGAGGACGTTACCACCGACCTCGAGGACTGTCTTTTTATTCATTGTTCTTTTTAATTCAAAAATGAAAGACCTGAGATAACTTTTCATCAATTAAATTGGAAAAGATCATTTTTAAAAAGAGAGAGAGGAGCATTTCTTGAGCTAGACAACTGCTTTCAAATCCAAGTCCCACTCTGACTAGCTGTGTGACCTTGGAAAAGCTATTTGACCTCTCTGTGCCTCAATTTCCTCACCTGTAAAATGGTTTGTGTGAGGACGAAGGGAGTCAGTACACATGTATCCTTAGGACAGAATCTGTCATACAGCAGACACTTAATAAATGCTAGCTCTTCTTATGGATTCTCTCCTCCTGGAAACTTCTTCCCCCAAATCTCGCAGGGCTGCCACCTTCCTGTGAGGTAGGACTCCATCTCAAGGTCACCACCCCAGAGAGGTCTTCCCTGCACCCATTCTCCATCATCTGTCCTCATTTCACTTTTCTCACGGCACCTGTTGCCCACAGTTATTTTCTTGTTCACGTGTTATCACCTGTTCCCACCCTCCCAAAATGTCACTTCCAAGAGGAATCTCCTCCCTTCCCACTTCTGCGTCTCCAGTGCCAAGAAAAATGCCAGCGCATAGTGGGACATGGAGCGTTGGTCGAGAGAAAGAAACCCCATTTGACAGAGGATGGAAATGAGGCTGGGAGCAGGGTGGTCTCTGCCCCAGCGGGATGCAAGGCTGGGCTCCTAACCACCCGCTGGAGCCCTCCGCGAGGACATCCGCCTGTCCCCTGGGCCTAACCACCACCCATCCTCCCGGCCTCCCTGCGAGGGCCAGGCCCCCGCCCGGCACCGCCAGCTCCCAGGTGGGCAGGGGCCCTGAGCCCAGAACTGGGCGGTGCTCCCCAGTCCCGGAGCATTCTGCATGCCAGCTGGGTAGAGTGAGATGTACCGCTGCCCGGTGCTCCATCCCTCTGGGCTGCCACAGCGAGGGGCGAGAGGTGAGGAGGGGGAGCGCAGACGTTTCAGGATCACTGCTTGTCCCCGACGTCGCTCCACTCCCAGTTCTCTCCTGTCCAGAGGGGTCAGAGAAGCGGTGTGATGCGAGGTGGTGACAAGGGGACTGCTGAGGTTGCCCCGAGGCCTCCTGAGCACGTGCCTCTCTGGCAGCCGCGGGGGAAGGGCAAACTGTGCTGAGATGCTGGATGAGCCAGAAGTCCCGTGGGAGAAGGGGGATGCAGAGAAAGGAACGGGATTCTGACCCAAAGCCAGGTCCAGGCCAAAGTCACGGCTGCAGGACGGAGAAGCTCTGACACAGAGGCTTCTGGAAACCACTGGGCCCTTCCCAAACCTGAGATCAGGGCTCTCCCAGTCCCTGAGGAGACGACCGAGGATGAGAGGAAGGGAGAATGGGAGTAGGGACGAGACGGGGGGAATATGACAGCTCCTGGGAGTTACAGTCAGGTCATCCTCTCCCGACTCCTCACAGAGTAGCTGTCAGCGGTGCTGTGTAACAAGTGACCTCGACGCCCAGCTGTTTGGAATAATGATCACTTATTCTTGCTCCTGTGTTTGCGGGTCATCTGGCAGTCTGCAGGCTCATCTGGGCTGGGCTGAGAGGGAGCAGCTGTGTTGGGGACATTCCTCTCATGGCAGAGTTCACAGGGGCTGGCAGAGACACACGACACCTCTCACGCCTGAGTGTGGGCTGCTCGGCTGTCGCTTCTGTCTGCTTTCTCTTGGCCAAAGCTAGTGACGTGGCCGGGTCTGCCATTAACAGGAAGAGGAAAGAAAGCCCACCCACGTGAGAGAGAGAAGAATCAAGAACAACCACCCAATAGACGCAGAGCCAGTGGGCGTCCTGGTTAAGAGCAGGGCTCCGGGGTGGACCGTCTGGGTTTCAGGCGTAACTCCCTGACTACCAGCTGTGTGATCTTGGGCAGGTTGCTTCACCTCTCTGTGCCTCCATTGCCTCCTTCAAAATATGGAGGTGATAAAAAGGAGTAGCTCCCTCAGGTGTTCGTGCTGAGGATTCAGTGAGATGATTCACGTGAGCCTCTTAGAAGGGCTCCTGGTCTACTGCAGGCACTCGATGTTTGCTGTTATTATAAAGCAGGCAGTCACAACGGAAGTCCATCTCCTCGTGTGTGTGTGTGTGTGTGTGTGTGCACGCACGTGTGTGGAGGTCAGGGGCCGTGTGACGGCAGGCAGCCCTGAGTGTCCCCCGGGGTGGGGAGTGAGTGGTGACCAGGTGCCTGAGCGCCTCTTTCCCATGAGGCTGCGTGCCCTGGTTGCCTTGGCAACACTCTGTCCTGGGGATGTGGAGAGTTTCTGTCCATTTGAGTGACCGCGTGTTGGGTGCCCCTGGTCTGCAGGGGGAAATCGTCTGCCCAGCAGTCTCCCGGCCTCGCTCCCCAGGAGACCCCGCAACCTGCCGCCGTGGAGAGCGCGCAGACTGGCTCCTGACGGGGTGGGGTTACACTTCACATACTGCCGGGTGGGGACACTGCACAAAAATAAAAATAAACAGAATAACAACAAAAGAAGTAAATAAATCTGGACACTTAACTACGATGGGCGGTGAGTGTGGAAAGCAGACACACAGGGGAGGCAGCCTGCTGGGAGTGTGGGCACCTCAGGGGCTGGCTGTCAATCCCTCCAAGGCCAGCTGCAGGCCACCATCCCTCCCAGCAGCGCCCCCCCAAACCCTCCAGTCCGGCCCATGAGACCAGCAAGACACCAGGGGAGAAAACTCACATGCTTTCAGGGTTCAGGCTGGTAACAAAACTGAATGCAATGGTTTTTCAGTGCTGGTAACTTATTTGATATTTTTAAAATACTGTGCAGGCCAATGGGGCCCAGGGCCACCGGTTTACAAGCTCTGATTCATTCATTCACTCATTCACTCGTTTTTCAACATACATGTCCCAAGTACCTTCTCTGTGCCGGGTCCTGTTTCAGGCACGAGAGCTACAACACTGAACAAAACAGATAGAACTCCCTGTCATCCTAGAGCTTCTGTTCCCGCGAGAGAGGACAGATAGCCCCCACAATAAGTGGGTGAGATGCACAGTGGGTGAGATGGCAGTGGGTGACGGAGAAAATGAGCAAGGAAGGGGGAGGGAGATCTGGGAGCTGCAAGTTTAAATAGAAACGTCAGAGAGAGATCTCTGAGAAGTTCACGTTCGGGTAGGGCCGGGTCTCTCACGAGCCTCGGTTTCCGCGTCTGCATTATGGGGTCATTGCTGCTGCCGGTAGCTCCGGAAAGGACTGAGGGTGAGAAGGATGAGAAACGTCCTGCACACTGAAACCAGGCATTACTGCTGTGTGGGAGCATTGGGTGTTTTATGTGAACAGAGCAGGTACGCAAACTCAGGGGTGCAGAAATGTCACTCTCAATCTTCTGTGTCTGAACTATCCCCGCCTCCTAAGTGGCAGCAAACTATAGCAGGAGTTTGACCTCTGAACACACCAAGTTTGAGATGCTAATTAGAGACCCCAGTGGAGATGCTGAATAAGCATTTCGCCGTCTGCAGGGAGGATTTGGGGAGTCTTAGCACAGAGATGGCATTTAAGGCATCGTAACTAAATGATTACAATATGAACGGGTTATGTTATGGACTGAATGTTTGTGTCCCCCAATATCCCTGTGTTGAGATTCTAACCCCCAATGGGATGGTATTAGGAGGCAGGGCTTTGGGGGTGATTAGGTGATGAGGGTGATGCCTCAAGAATGAACTAGTGCTCTTATAAGAGGCTCAGAGCGCTCCCTCGCCCCTTCCACCAAGTGAGGACACAGAGAGAAGACGACCATCCATTAGCCAGGAATGGGCCATCACCAGACACCGGATCTCCTGGCCTCTTGATCTTGGACTTCCAGCCTCTGGAACTGTGAGAAACAGATGTTTGTTGTTTTAGCCCCCCAGCCTATGATAGTCTGTTATGGCAGCCCAAATGGACTAAGACAGGATGTAAAAGCTGCCATGGAAACATAGAAGAAGGGGCAGTTGCATTATTTCAAGGAGTGAGTCTCCAATTGTGGTTCCCCACCCTGGAGCATCACCATCACCTGGGACCTTATTAGAAATGCCGATATGGGGGTCCCACCCCAGACCTGCCCCATCTGAGACTCTGGGGGTGGGCCCAACATTCTGTGTGTGACAAGCCCTCTCTGACACTCAAGTTTGAGAACCTGCTTGGCTGAGGGGGTTCAGACAGAAGTCTCATTGGAGGTCCACGGTTGACCAGAAGAGGCCTTTGCTTCCCATGGAAAGTAGTCCCCAGCCTCCCTCCTAGGAGGCAGGTGAGCTCATCAGGAAGTCGCCAAGGCCTGAGTGACAGCAGCAGATGTCAACTAACTGTATGCTGCTCAGCCAGAATCCACGGGACCCACCCTGGGCCCTCCAGGTCCTTAAGAGCAGCCATCCGTGGCTGGGTCAGTGGCCACCTTGCGATCGAGCTGGAGAGGTTAAATGTCAGAGTGAGCAGAGGCCAGCGGGCAGTTTTCTCAACGGGCAGCCCACTCACAACGAAAGATGAAAAGGAATCCCAGAAACGAAGCCAAGGGACTGAGAAGATTCCCAGGGGGTTTCGGTTCCTTTTGTGCAGATGAGCCAGCTCATTTTGTCACGCCATGGTTCCCACTGCCAGCCACTTAGGAGATGATTAACGTGTCCTGAGACTTCCCCAGACATGTACAGCACCTTCAGGAATAGCAGCGACAATGGCTGTACCACGCGCCTTGTGACTTCCTATCCTGTGTTCTTCTTCATTATTTATATATTCTGGAGCAGCCAGGTTCCCTCCCACCAGAGCTCAGCAAGGTAATAGATGAGGAAAGTCAATGGTCTGTGAATTACAACATTGATTAAAGAAGTGATTAGTGATATAACTCTTGCTCGGCTATTATGGTAATGCCTGCCCAGATCCAGGATGGTGTTTACACGCTAATGACAAGCCTGGGACAGTGACTAAAATTGGTTTCCACCCTTAATCAATATGTAAACATTTTTAAACCACTCTTGACCACGAGTGAGAAGATCCATCTGTGGGTTCTCCTCCCAACTGCTCCCTGCCGCTGTCCCCAGCAGATGGAGGAAATGCTGTCAGCCCAGCCCTCACCAGCTGCCCCTCCAAACAGAAGTGTGAGCTGAAGATGAAAATTGGGCCCAGAGTAGCCATTTATAGTTCCTGGAAGCTGGAGAAAGAAAGGGTGATCACAGGAGTGCATAGCTCAGCATCGGATGTGATTTACCAGGTCCGTGGACTCCCCTGAAGGAGACACTGCTCCTTCCAGAGGACACACAATCCAGACAGGAGACAGATAAGCAAATTAGCAATTACAGCCTAGTATGGTAAGTGCTGTGTGAAGAGCCCATGTGTGACTTCATTAACTCTGAAATGTTACACAAAACCGTAGTATATGCATTTCTATAGCAAGAATTAGCTTTACGTGTATTCTCAAAGGAGTCAGTGACCCCAAAATGATCAGGAAACATTGCTTGAGAGCTTTCTGGAAGCTTTCAAATTAACTTCTTGTGTTTCCGCTGCTCTTGGCTCCATCTTATCTCAGTCCCCAACCATATCTCCCCTCACCCCAAGATCCTTGTCTGGTTGTCTTGAAGCAGGCATCCCCATGAGGAAAGGGCCCTGTTCATCTTTCCATCCAACTGCCATCCATCCATCCATCCATTCATCCATCCATCCATCTCTCCATCCATTCATGCACCCTTCATCCATCCATCCATCCATCCATCTCTCCATCTATTCATGCATCTATCCATCCATTCATCCATTCATCCATCCATCCATTCACTATTCACTTTGCTGAGCTCCTGCTCCATGAGCAGCTGGTGTGAGGAACCAAGAGATTAAAGACAAAAAAGACGTACTTCTTGCCTTCAAGGATTTCAGAGCTTAGCGGTTGATGTGGACACATGGGGCCAGTTTTAATCACATACCATAAACTTGGCTACACAAGACGGATCATGTTGTTTCTCTATAACCAACTCAATTTCTATTTTCAGTTCATTTCAGATTATGTTTATTTTCAGAACATAAAGCCAGTCTCATTTCCAGGAGACTTAACTGTGGCCCAGGCCTTGGGGAGAAGGCTTCTGGTCTTCAAGTCTTCTGTTCACAGTTCCTAGCGGGCACCCATCTTCAGTCAGATGGGTTACCTCCACTATGGCCCCACCCCGTCCACACTGCTCCTTCCAGCTCCCAAGGAACACAGCCTTCTTCCTGCTGTTTCTTTGCCAGATGAGAATGTCCACGGGCTGCATATAGATTTATCTCCCTAAGGGTTTGAGCTTTGGAACACAAAGACTAGATGCCTGTAGACTTTTATTTTTATTTTCTTATGTGTCTATTTTGCTTTGTGCTCCATCTTGTCTCTTTCCTGAGGCCGCAATCTACTAGAAATGGGCAAAGCACAGGGGAAACACAGGTTGGTGGTCACTGATGTGATGCTGCCATTCACAGGATGAACAATTACGACACCAGTAAAGAAACAGGCCTGGGGGTGAGGGGAGGGGTCCGGCCAGGCAGGCAAATGGGAGGGAAGGGTGCCCACACACAAAGACGAGTGCATATGTGAAGTCCTGGGCGTCCTAGGCGTCCTGGAAAGCCCTCTGGGTGGTGTGTTGGGAGGGCGAGTGTGGGCACGGTGGGAGTCCTGCTGGAGAGGAAGGCAGTACAGCCCTTCAGATCCCAGGAGGCTGGATGGGTGGGACGTGCGTGCCACTCACTTTCTGAGCAGATATCAGCCTGGGGAGCAGACAGCTGTGGTGCCCACATCACATCCCCTCACCCCGCCCCCCCCCCGAGTTCAGTCCCAGCTGCAGTTCTGCGCAAGTTCAAGGTCACTTTGTGATTGCACCTAATCCCACCTCAAGCTGCTTTCTGCCTTCTGCCCCAGGACCTTCCTTCTCAGACACAGAAGTGCAGAAGTGCAGGGGAGTTAACCCACAGGGGCGCCCCTAACCCAGGGAGAGACAGGAGCTGGTAGATAGTATTCCTGCCTCTTATCATCCAGGTGGACAATTCTATAGGCTTTTCACGAGAGCCTGGAGAAGTTGAGCCCAATGGTCACAGCAGCAAATGCAAAAATCCACCTCTCTACTGACTTTTCCTCTTTTTCTGTCTCCCTCACTCTGCTCTTTGGCCCCTGCTCCCTGGGGTCACCTTCAGTTAAACCAACTGCACTGAATCCTTGTCTCAGGCTCTGCATTGGGAGGAACCTAAATTGAGTACGTGTGTTTTGCAAGAGAAAAGGACAAATGGAAGAAGGGTGGCCTCCAGGGCCCCGTGAACTTCTCCTCCATCCCTCTGTCTTTGCAGGTGTCCGACCGCTGCGACTACATCTTTGTCAATGGCAAAGAGATGAAAGGCAAGGTGGATGCTGTGGTGAACTTCACGTACCAGCACCTGAGCGCCCCCCTGCACGTCACCGTGTGGGTGCCCCGGCTGCCCCTGCAGATCGACGTCTCTGACACAGAGCTGAGCCAGATTAAAGGCTGGAGGGTCCCCATCGTGGCCAGTAAGAGGTGAGCCCAGGATAGTGGCTTGGTTTCCCGACCATAACAGGACAGGAGCCAGCGCAGGACCTGGCGCGTAGTAGGCACTGCCGTTATCACAGCGATTACATTTCCCTGAAGCCGAACAACCGCCCTGAGGAAATCAAGGCCAGGAGAGCCCAGCCAGGCAGGAAGGCTCTAAGCGGCAGGGTCAGCATCAGACCAGGCCATTGGCCCTCTGCACTTGGGCTCCAGGAGGCCGTCCCTGAAGGCAGTGCCCCCAGAATGAAGCAACAGACGTCATGCATTTTTCCAGCCCCCAGCCCCCAGGGAATTTGAAGTTTGGTTTATCTTTTCAGGGGTTCCTTTTCTGTGCTTTATGGATATCTATAAACTTGAAAAGCTCGTACATATCAAACTATTGATAAAATTTTATTGCATTTATACTGGGCCATAGGGTTACTGTTTGCTCCTAAACGAAAAAAAACCACGAAAAAGCCCCTGATTTATTCTGCGTGACTCTGGATTGTCATAGATAGGGGTCTGGGGTCTTGTTTTCTCAGCTCTGTGGTCCCCAACTCAGCTAAATAAGAGTTGATGCTGAGTCCCGGTTTCCTGCCTGGAATCCTCCATCCTAAACCATCAGGGCCAACTTCCTGACCACCTCCCAGGCACCAGAATCTTCATTTAAGGGGCAAACTAGAGTACACCTCAGGAAGAGTACCTGGGACAGTGGGATGCTGACCCCATGTCTAGCAGGAGAACTTGAAGGAAATCGGCCTGACTGGGGAGGGCAGCCATGAATCCAGCCAACACTCAGATCATTTAGTGCTCGTGAATGACCAAGAAAATGGGTTTGTTCCATGTCCCTGAAGAGGGCAGAACTGAGACTCGCTGAGTTCCAACCCAGGCTCTGCCACTTTCTGCTTTGTGAGCTTGGGCACACTACCTAACCTCTCTGTGCATCAGTTTTCTCATCTGGACATGAGAATAAGTACAGGTTTGCCTCAAAGTGTTATGAGATTAAAAGAGTTCATACATTTGGAGCTTAGAATGGCACATCTCAAGAGTGTAGTACAGCTCTGTCCAGTAGAACTTTCTGCAGTGGTGGAATGTTCTAGAACCACACTGTCCAATATGGTAGCCACTAGTGCATGTGGTTATGGAACACTCGGAATATAGCCTGTGCAACTGAGAGATTTAATTTGTTAATGTTTTTAATCATTTAAAATTTAAATAGCCATATGTGGCCATTAGCTGTTTCTTGGCCAGTATAGGCTTAGTGAATCTTAGCTCTTTAGTCTTTTGTCAATAAGTGTCTTTAAGAAAGATTTGTCCAACCCTTTGTGCTGCCCAGTGGTAGAACCGATCCTCCCCGTCTGGTCCTGGGGCTCCTGCCTTGTGTGTTGTCTTTTGGAGGCTGAGGGGGGCACCTGCCTGTCTGGCTTGTCACTCAAGGGCATCTTTGATTCCCTTCCCTGGACCTGAGAGCTTCTGCTCCTTTCCCGCCAGGCCCACGCGAGAGAGCGAGGATGAAGATGAGGAGGAGCGGCGGGGCCGGGGCTGCACCCTCCAGTACCAACACGCCACCGTGCGGGTCCTCACCCAGTTTGTGTCCGAGGGCGCCGGCCCGTGGGGCCAGCCGAGCCACCTGCTCAGTCCTGACTGGCAGGTGGACATCACCCACCTGGTGGCAGACTTCATGAAGCTGGAGGAGCCTCATGTCGCCACACTCCAGGACAGCAGGATCCTGGTCGGGCGGGAGGTTGGGATGACCACCATCCAGGTAGGAAGCTGGAGCTCGGAATTTCTGCCTCCCCAACATGGAGCATGGTGCCGGCCCTGGGGGAGGCCCACAGGATAGGGTGGTCATTGTGGCCAATTCCTTGTCCCTGTGAGGGCATTGTGGGGACACCAGAAGGGGAGCATGGACCAGCTCTTTGAGTCCCAATCTCCTTCCAAAAAGAACCGAGATGGTGGTGGTCACACCCCTTAGCACCCTGGACCACCCCACTCTCAACTGGTGCATCCTCCGTTCCCACCCCCTCCCAACACTCCCCATCCTACCTCTGATTGTCCACACTTGTACCCCCTTTCCAGACTTGCACCTCCTACTCCCTCTCAGAAATAATCTTCCCTCCTCCATGCACTTCTCCTGCCAGTGGCCAAGGGAAGATGCTTCACTTCATTCTCTCCTTAAGTCAGTCTGTCATTCTGCCATTTATTCATTCAACAAACTCTCTTCATAATCCTACCACCTATCTTTTGCTCAAGGAAATGCATAGAATGGTGGGATTTCAGGACAGAAAACAGGGGCGTGGAGGGCCTTTTCCACAAGCCCTCGAGTCCCACCCTACTGACTTCACCTTCTGGAATGTCATTCTGGATCCTTACACAACCATATGTGGAAATGATAGGTACATTTCTGTCATTTTACCTGGATGTTTCAAGTCCAACATTTGGTTTATGAGGTGAAGCCAAAAGTAATGTTTCAGCAGAAGATACATTGTAATGGGGGTCTGATGGGAGAGTAGACTATTTATAATTCAGTTCTCCCCAGTTAATTCCATCGTTCACTTGGAATGTGATTCAGGCTGTGCAAAGTCAGTTTGTGTGCAAGTCTTCATAAGTCCAGTTAGCAGGATCGCCATGTACAGTTAACCAGGTCGTGCAGTGTACAAGGGTGCCTCATCTAAACGGGAGGGGTCATTTCCTTTAAAAAACAGAATGGATTATAATATTTATTTCAATTTTCCAACAGATAGAACGAAAGTGTCTTGGGGAAGGGGTGACTTTATCTGATTGTCATAAAGGAGTGGTCTGGGCTAGTGTATATAGTGAAGTAGGTGTGTGACTCCTTTGCCCTGTATTCTGGACCCAGGCCTGGGACATGGGGGAAGTATTGCTGGTAAAGGTGTGAACATCTGGGAACGGGTATGATGGGTTTGTCTTCTCTCCTGCCAATCCCACAGGTGTTGTCCCCACTGTCTGACTCCATCCTGGCAGAGAAGACAGTCACCGTGTTAGACGACAAAGTATCGGTGACAGACTTGGCCATCCAGCTCGTGGCTGGGCTGTCTGTCACCCTCCACCCCAGCACGGAGAACAGCAAGGCCGTCACGGCCGTGGCCACAGCTGAAGAGCTGCTGCGGACCCCCAAGCAGGTAGGGGCCTGGAAGCCAATGGTCGAGAGGAGCAGGGCTAGCTGCTGTGCTGGATTCAGCAAAAGGGGCAGGAGGAGGGAGGAACAGGGGCAGGGTAGCTGAACCACGTTCCAAAAGGGAGTGACGTGGGCTGTATCAAATCCATGTGGCTACGTTGTCTGAATAGTGGGGCTGTGATGAACGGAGTGACGCCCTCCGCACAGGCGTGCGTTAGCCATCCACTGCTGCACGACAAATTGCCACAAACCTCGCAGATGAAAACCACGCCCACTTATTAGCTTACAGTCCTTGTGTCGGAGTCCAGGCGGGCTCAGCAGAGTCTGCGCTCAGGGTATCACAGGCTGACGGCAGTGTCGGCCGGCTGGGCTCTCAGCGGGATGTTCTGGGGAAGAATCTGCTTCCATGCTCATCCATCTCTGCAGTTGCATGACGGAGGAGTCCGTCTCTTTGCCAGCTGTTGACCGGGACCCTCTCTCAGCTCACTTCCCACCGCCCCCCGTCACCTTCAGAACCAGCCACAGTGCATGGAGTCCTTCTCAGGCCTTAAGTTTCTGACTTCCCCTCTGCCGCCTGCTGGAGAAATCTCTCTGCTTTTAAAGGCTCACAGGACCATGTCGGGCCCACCCAGATCATCCAGGCAGATGTCCCTGTCTTAAGGTCAACTGTACCATGTAACATAACATAATCATGGCAGCAATGTCTCATTATTCCCAGGTTCCAAGGATTAGGGCAGGCCATTCTAGAAACTCTGCAGTTGCTGCCTGACATTGTTCCGGAGCATCAGCAGCAGGGACCTGGGATACACTCATATCCACACCCAGCCCACTGTGCTGGCTTCTCTGTGCGTCCCTCCTGGGGGCAGGGAATTGGAGGGTGTCCTCTGGATAATAGAGAGCAGAGTAAGAAGAGCAGAGGAAAACAAGGAGATGGAGCAGAAAGCATGAAGCTATTTGCTGCAAATGAGTAATTAATTGGGAGATGACCAGCATGGCAACCTCCCTGGCATGGGGCAAGGCCACCAGTCCCCATCCAACGTCACCCATCTGTCTTCACCGGCTGATGGTAACTGGCAGGCCCTGCACTGACTCGGAGGATTTATGGATGCAGTTCATCCGATTTGCAGATGTGACTCTTGAAAGGAAGGGGCTCTAAGTCACTCCTGGGCACGTGTTATTTTAAGTCACTCAGAATGTCTCATCTTTGGGGAAATGTGTTGGCTTCTGAGAAAACCCTGGGTCCCAACCTCACTGTAATGCACTAATGGGCAGACTTGGTCTCACTTACACAGCAGGGCTGATGGAGATGGATTTGGGCAAGCCCTCGGTGTTCTGAGGGCTTCATGCAGTCTGTCTGCCATTCGGGGGCTTGTTTTATGTAAGTTCTTTCTCCGTCTAGAGTTTGCGAAGAAAAATTAACTCAAGATGAAAAGTCAGCCAAGATGGACTCACACACTGAGCTAACAGTGTTTTATCTTGGCCCTTGGAGTGTTGAAGGCTGGCCCCTTGTTCTTGATATTGCCAACTTGGAATACAAGATTTTGAGGCCCAAGAGTGAGGGCGGCAGCATACACTTGCCCCGTGCCTCATTTGTTTTAAAGAAGGTTAGGATGGGAAAATGAAATGAGGAATCCCTGGTACAAGTACATTCGAAGAGGACTTGTCTGGCTGTGGGATTTGTCAGTCGATGTGGACAGAGGAGACGAGGGTGGGAAGCAAAATTGCTGAGCCGTATTGGCTGTCTTAGCTTTGTTCCCCCAGAAGCTGAGCCTGAGGAAAGGATTCAGGTGCAAGTACTTTATTTGGGCGGCGAAGGGAATCCCAGTAGGGGAGTCGGGAATTGATGTAGGAAGGGAAGACAGCCAAGAGTGTGTTCTGAGCTCAGCCACCACTGCGGGCTCCTGGAGCCCAAGTCTGCAGGGGAAACTGTCAGCTAGTATAGATGAGTCAGTGGACTTGAGGGGCAAGGCAGCTGGGATATGTATAAGAACTCCTGTCAGTCGTTGGTTGAGGGCTGCTCCTGGAGGAGTTAATTCCTTGGCAATTCCGGCCACAGACATGACCACATGGGCTCCAGAGGCCAGAGAATGCCCTCAGGCAAAAACCCTTTGCAGGGCTGGCAGCTGAAAGTCGGGCAGGCAAATACAGAATCAGAACTGGGCAGACGCCAATGTCGACTACTCTCCATCTTCTGATTTCATGTACAATCCCACCCAGTCCTCACAGGTGGCTGGGCCAGCCTGGGCTTCCAATTACAAGGGCTAGAGACCAACTGAGGCTGCCCTAAACAGACATCGAAATTTATCAGTTCGTATCCAGGCATTTGTGTCTTCAGGTACAGCTGGATCCAGATGCTCAAACACTGTCATCAGAAACCTTCTTTTTTGTTATTGGCACTTCCCCTCAATTCTGGAAAACGTCCAGCCATTATTTCTTTGAATATTGACTCTCCCCATGTTCTTTCTTTCTGGAACTTCTAACAGAAAACTGTTGGTCATTCTCCTTCTCTCCCTCACTTCTTTCAACATTCCTTTCATATTCTTCATTTTTATATTCCTGTGACTACATTTTGGGTAAATTTCTTGGCTTTGTCTCCCAGGACACTAATTCTCACCTCAAACATGTCTAGTCTGCTGTTTAAATGATCCATTGAGTAATCAACTTCAACTAGTATATTTTCCACTTCTAGAAAGTTCTGTTTGGTTCCTGTCTCATCCCCCTGCTCTTTTTCCACTCACTCCTACTCTGTCAGCGTGGTTTCCACTCCTTTTAATTTTCCTTCAACTACTTTATTTCACAGGCTGTGTTTTGTTGGTGCGGTTTGTTTTGTTTTATTGTCCTTTTCATTTGTCCCAGTATCTCAAGTCTGCTGACCTTTCTGTGTGAGTGTTTTGTGATTCTCTCCCACGGTAGCGCCTTCCCCTCTAGGGACTGTAAATGTTTTGTTATCGTGAGCGCCTCCTGAGCTGTACCTGCTCTGTTTTGCACAGGCCCAGCTTGGAGTGAATTCCTTTGCCTGCGGCTCCTGCACCTTACGGAGGGGGGGGGGGGTTGTAACTCCAGACTCCACACCCAGCCGTGGGGAAGTGCGGGGTTTTGATGTCTGGGGGAGGCATTTTCCCACCCAGGGCTCAGAGCACAAACAAGCATTGTTTCTGTGTCTCTGGCCCAGTGGGAAGGATTTTCTCATCCCCCTGCGTGGAGAGGGCCCCCCTCACCAGTCCTGGCTTCATGCAAAGGCCTTATCCTCATGTGACACGTCCCTAGGGGGCATCAACATCCCAGCCACGGGCTGGTGGGTCCTCTGAGCGGCTCTGACACCCTCAGGCCACCTCAGGAACAGCTAACTGCATGTGCCACTCTGACGTGCGTTCCTTTTCCATTTCTGATTGCTGGGAACTTGCATCTCCTTGTCGTACACTTTTACCTAGTTTACAACTGGTTTATACTCGGCCTGTCTTTGTTGTTGGGATATGCTCTTAAGACTCTCTCTTTCTCCATCGCTTAGCTCTTCTTCCCCTGTGCTGGCCTCCTGTTCCGGCCGACTTTCCCTAGCTGATGGCAAGACGACCACTCCCTGTTCTAGGCTTGCCTCCCAACGCAGCAGCCCCAGGGGAAACAAGCTTCTCCTCTGCGGTCCCAGCAAAAGCCCAGGGAACACGTCCTGTTGGCTGGTTTGGATCATGTGCCCTTTCCTGAGCCAATCACTGTGAACAGGTGGTGGAATGTTCTGATTGGCCAGACCTTGGTCACATGCCCACCTCTGGACCCCAGGTGGGGGGGCGGGTCCAGCCCACTCACAGCGCGTGGACTCTGAATGGAGAATGCTGGTTCTGAAAGGAAAATTGGTGTTCTAGTCCCTGCCAGAAAGGAGGAATGGAAATTGGACAGGCAAACTACATGTCCCTCTCAGACCCTACAGTGTAGGCATTCACATTCCCACTTTCAGCTGTGGAAACTGAGACCCAGAAGGATTGGTTTAAAAAAAAAAAACGTTCTCAGGGATCCGTGTATTTAATTCAAAATTCTCACCCTAAATCCTCTGCCCTTTGCCATCGTGTCCAGAAGCCAGGATCCTTTACCCATAACAGACCCTGGGACTCCGTTAGCTCTTCCCAGCCATGAGATCACTGCCCATTTCTGTCCTCTGCTCCTTGCTTCACCTCTGTCACATCCAGCAGGTTGTCCAACAGGAGCTATCCTGGCCCCGTTTCATGGCCAGGGCCCACCCTGTCCCTCCTGGCCTCTGATCACCTTCCCTCCTCCCCGTGCCCAAAGAGCTCACTGACTGCACATTAAAAAGTAAAATTCAGTGCACCCAAACCTGTGCAGAATTAACATCCCAGCCCGCCTCCAATCAACATCCCAGCCTGCCGTGATAAACCTCTGTGTATTGTTTATTCTCTCTCTCTGGCTCTGTCAGCCTTCTCTCCAAAGAATACTCAGTTTCTGGCACAGGGTTTGGCACAGACAAGGCTTTTAATCCATGTCCATGGACTGATTAGATGAATGAAAATTGAGTCACTAAATGCCTGTTCTCAGAAAACAGGGCAGAATTCCAGACACATGGGAGTTGTTTCCTTCAGTCCCTGACCTGGAGTCAAAGGCAGCCAGGAGACCTGGCTTGTTAAGACCAGCAGTGGTTCTTAAGACTCAAGATAAACTGCTTGGGCTCCAACCCCAGCTCCCTCCCCTCGCTGTGCAGTCTTGGGAGAGCCGCGGATCCAACTGCCCACCTGCACAGTGAGAAATGTTGATAATCGTGGTATCTACCTTGTATAGCGTTGTGAAGATTAAGTGAGTTGATACGTGAAAAACACCTGCAACAGAGGCTGTTCCCAGGAAGCACTACAGAAGTCTTAGCTGTCGTCATCGTGGTGGGTGGAATAATGGCACGCTGGAGATGGCCACGTCCTAGTTCCTAGAACCTGTGAATACGTCACCTTACGTGGCAAGTGGGACTTTACAGATGTGATTGAGCATCTCGAGGTGGAGAGATGATCGTGGATCACCCGGATAATGTAATATACTGACCTCAGCGTGCTCAGAGCGTCCTTAGGAGAGGGAAGTGGAAGCGGCAGAGCGAGCAGTGGGGAATGTGAAGACGGCCCACACACTCGAGTGATTCCTTCTTAACAAGGCGAGTGGCGCCGCATCTCAGTCGGGTTCTTCCCCTGGTGAGGATGATGCTGGCGCTGTCATTGCATGTCTGCATTTGCTCTTGTTTAAATCAAGGTCGTTCTCTGATCTTGACATAAAATCTGAACGTCTTCTCCCCAGATTCTCAACCACCAGGTCTGGATTTTGAGTCTGCTCCCGGATTTTGGGGGGTTCTGTTCTAGGAGGGAGGTGGGCAGGTTCCTAAGAGAAAAGGCATCTCCCCATGCCGTGGTCTCCTAACTGCTTCTCTCCCTGCAGGAAGCCATGGTCAGCACTTGGCTCCAGTTCAGCGACGGCTCAGTGACGCCCCTGGACATCTACGACACCAAGGACTATACCCTGACTGCCACCTCCCTGGATGAGGCCGTCGTGTCCGTGCCCCCGGCTCGCTCTCCCAGGTGGCCCGTTGTGGTGGCCGAAGGGGAAGGCCAGGGGCCACTGGTCCGAGTGGACTTGACCATCTCGGAGGCCTGCCAGAAGTCCAAGCGCAAGAGCGTCCTGGCCGTGGGCATCGGCAACGTCAGGGTCAAGTTTGGCCAGAATGGTGCAGACTCCAGCCCTGGCAGGGACTACGACGAGGGTGAGATCAAGAACCACGCCAGTGACCGGCGGCAGAAGGGCCAGGACACGGAGCGCGGAGGCCAGGACGCGCACCTCCACGGCAGCTCCCCCGTGGAGCGCGAGGAAGGGGCCGTCCGCAGGGGCAGCACCACGGCCAAGTCGCTGCTGGACAACAAGGTGATGAAGAACAGCCGGCTGAATGGTGGCAGGCTGTCCGGAGAGGGCCAGCTGCAGAACATCCCCATCGACTTCACCAACTTCCCGGCCCAGGTGGACCTCCCCCAGGCGGGGGGTGGGCTGGGGGACAGCGACTTGGTGCAGACGCCGCGGGGCCTGAGCGACCTGGAGATCGGCATGTACGCCCTCCTGGGGGTGTTCTGCCTGGCCATCCTGGTATTCCTGATCAACTGCGCCGCCTTCGCCCTCAAGTACAGGCACAAGCAGGTGCCCCTGGAAGGCCAGGCCTCCATGACCCACTCGCACGACTGGGTGTGGCTAGGCAACGAGGCAGAGCTCCTGGAGAACGTGGGCGAGGGCTCAGCCCCGCAGGACGAGCACACGACCATCATCGACCGCGGGCCGGGGGGCTGCGAGGAGAGCAACCGGCTCCTCCTCAACGGCGGGTCCCAAAAGCACGTGCAGAGCCACCCCCACAGGCCGGCCGACTCCGGGGGGAAGCAGGGCAGGGACCAGAAACACGAGCCCCTGCACTCGCCCACCTCCAAAAGGAAGAAGGTGAAATTCACCACCTTCACCACCATCCCCCCGGACGACAGCTGCCCCACCGTGAACTCCATCCTCGGCAGCAATGAAGAGGACATCAAATGGGTGTGCCAGGACATGGACGTGGGTGCCCCCAAAGAGCTCAGAAACTATCTGGAGAAATTCAAGGACAAGGTGTAGGCTCCTGTGCCCAGAGGGCCGGGTGCCAGGACACCCTCCTTCAGGTCCCGAGTAGATCTGGGCCCCAGGAATTAGGGGGGCAGGAGTCAGTGGGCTTGAGCAGGGAAGCCTTGGGGCCCACTATAGACCAGATGGAAGTTTTGAAGCCTGGATGTTTTTTGTAATCAGAGGTTTTTTTAGCAGTCAAGGATGGCAGAGTTTTGAGACAGCTGAACAAACTCTGGGAGGGAAGCTGACGGCAACATTGAACTGCACGAGGCCAAATTCGGGAGGTTATTCTATGAATCAAACTATAACACAGACACGCTACCAAAAATTATTTGTTAAAAAATGCAAAAAGACAAATAAAAAGAGACAGAAATAATCATCTGTTTATATTTCTAATAAAGGAGCAAAATATAACTAGGGCCTGCTAAGAGACATTTTCCATTTTAATTCAATATTCCCCCTTCCGAGGACACCCTGTGACTGTCACCGTGGGGCTGGGAGGACATGTTTCCGGATACCAGTTGCCTCTTGGGACAGACCTGGAGATTTTTAAACCTTTACTTGATGATCTTTTCTTCTCTTTGTCCACATTTTCTTTTTTTTTCCCCTCCTTTTTCTTTTTGTGTCCTAGACTTCCGTTTGATTCATGTTTAATGTTTACTTCTAAGGATCACTTGACATATTTTTCCTAAATTAAACATAAGTTGTACTCCTAGTCATTAGATGAATTCTTAGAAACAATGTCAGTGAATCCATTCTTTAAGTAGTAAGTCTGATGCTTTTCTATATCCCTCCAGCCTTGTTGATATTTGCTGGTTGTTAGGATTAGAGGGAGCTCTCGGAGCCTTTGAGTGGGGGGGCACCGACACTGACCCACCACCACACCCACCACCACACCCACCATAGGGCCAAAGCCAGCAGGTGGGACATGGTCAGAGGCTCTTCAGATGGGATGCAGCCAGCTGCACAGAGCCCAGCCGGGGCCCCCTGTCCATTCTGCAACTCCATCCCTGGTGTTGTGGGGACACCCTACGTGGGGGAAGATCGGGTCAAATCCACAAGAGAAAGGTCGCTCCCAAGAATAAGCAGTGTCAACCTCGTCTATCAGGAGAGATACTGGTATTGAGAAATGAACAAAGATAAAACCTGTTGGAGGGTTAAGTTGTTTTTCTTACTTGTGGGGCGGGGTGTTCCAGCATAAACTGAAAAGACAAAAATCTATGTTAGATTGTCAATCAACTGTATTTTTTAACAGCCTGATTGTGTAGCAGCACATTGCGAAATGCATTCATCCAAAGTAAAGTGTGTGTGGTGGGGAGGCCCACGCCGCAGTGGAGTAAACCCCCTCGTGACTGCAGACTCCAGCCACCGCCGGAGGACGACGCATGGCGGCTGGCACGTGGAGCCCTTGGCGGGGCGGCGCTTGCAGACCCCAGAGATGCTTCTATTCTATGTTCTTATTTTTTTAATTACTAAAATCAGTAGCTAAGAAAGCGTCCTTGAAGCCTCATAACCTCAGCTGGACCTTTTGAAAGGCTCTTTCTAGCACACGCTATAGGCAGAAAGAAGGAGATATTTATTTATACCTGTGAAGTCAATTGTCATTAAAATGCTATCCATGGCTTGACAAGTCGGTCTCCTGTGGGGTGTTTCTTATTTCACTTAACTCCTATTTCCTCTCCCCACCGAAGGTACAACTTGTTGAAGAAATGAACCGTCTGTTAGGCTAGAAGGAAAACAAGACACTTGCCAATCTTTTTTTTTTCCTCTTGGTTTCTTGAGTGATCCAGAGTAATTCCTAATAAGGAAACGTTTCAATCACTTGTCCACCATCATCTACATCCGTGGTTCTCAAACTTGCTCATGCTCAGAATTGCCAAAAGGGCTGATAAAACCCAGATTGCCAAGTTGGGGCTGAAAAATGTACATTTGCGGCAGGTTCTGGGTGGTGCCGAAGCTGCTGGTCTGAGGCCCACACCCTGTGATCCACCGGTTGACATCAGAGAAGAAGGAAAACCATGATGTTGAGTGGACGACGTGTGGATCCCTCATCTGGGGAAAAGGTCTACTTGTATTGTGATTGTTGTTTGAGGTTTCGGTGGGTTTGTTGTTGCTGTCGGTTAGTTGGGAATATAGAATTTTTGGTAGAAGACAAGGTGGTGGTATTTTTTTAATAACAGCTTTTTTGAGACATAATTCACATGACATAAAATGGACCCATTTAAAGTGTACAATTCAATGATTTTTAGTATAGTCACAGCGTTATGCATTCATCACCACATCAATTTTAAAATATTTTCATCATCCCAAAAAGAAACTCCATACTCATTAGAGTCACTCCCCAGTGACTCATTTTTCCCCAAATTCCCAGCCCCAGGCAACCACCAATCTACTTTCTGTCTCTGTGGATTCCCCTAGAGGTGCTGGTATCTCTATCATTATGGGAGACCCTCCTGAAAATTCCCCGCATGGGATTATCATCCCCATGACATCATCAAGTAATAACTGTTCTTCTTGTGAGAAGCTGATGGGATGAATAGATGGTGACTGTTCCTAATCCAGGCACCAGGACACCTCTGCCCCCCCACCCCACAGCATGGCTGGACGTGTGCAGTGAGAGAGGATGGTCTTCAAGACCTTTTGTGTAGAAGCCATGTCCGCTCCTAAATCTAGCTATCTACCTAGCTAGCCCATATATTTCTTTAAAAGATCGAGGCTCCAAATAAGGAGAAAGAAGATTGTGGTTGGTTCTAACACTGGATGCTTAACTTCTGCCCTGAGTTAAACCATAAAAGGATCAGAACCCCCCACGCCCCACCTGTGTGCACCAGCAGTTAGCCAGCTGCTGGCCTTGAGCAAATACCTCGGGGGTCCACTCAACAAGACCTGAGATCTGAGCGATGAGGACGGGTGATGTCTTCCTCACAGGCAGGAGGCTCAAGGAGGACCCCGCCATCATTGTCAGCAGAGAACTGAGTCTATGTGGGGGTGACCAGCTGGTCCCATTTCCCCTGGGACTGTCCTGGTTTTAAAACTGGAAGACCTTTTATTTTCTAAATTAACATATTGTACACCTTAAATTTACACAATGTTCTATGTCAAATATATTTCAATTAAAAAATAAATACATAAAACTGAAAGATCCATGTCCCATGAGGCCTCTCAGGGGAAGCTGGGATGGTTGGTCACCTTGGTCTATGTAAGTGATACCAACGGTCATTATACTTGCTGTTCATCGTTTCAATTGATCAAGATGTCATAGGGTCCAAAATGTCTCCTTTCTTGCAGTCTTAAGGCTTAATCCTGACCTCACCTAGGGAGGCAGCAGGGGGCTACAGCCTGCCCAATGGTCAAGTCCAGCCTGCTCCTGACTGGGGCTTGTGACTCAGAGGATTACACCATCCCAACCACTAATGTGGGGCCGGGGGCCATTCCCTCCTCGGATACTTTGGATTTGTGCATGTTTCCTGCTGGGTGGGATCAGAGGACAATTTCTCTTTTATGTGTGCCCCTGCCCGCCAAGCCTGCCTTCCCTCGGTACGTGAGCCTCTGGCCCCACTGAATAAGTCTAGATATACGACCTCCGACTCATTCCTGAGGACATGTGTCAGCTCCGTTCTGCAGATAAGGTCTCAGTGAGACAAGCACGTACCTTCTACAGGGACGTGAGTGTGTGAGACTGGGGAGGTGGACACGACAGCGAGACTGTCCGTCCAGGCAGACGCTCTGTAATTCCTCCTTCCTGTTAAAATGATCAAAATAACAAGGGCAGCTTGTCTCTTGGTTGCTGGTCCAGTTATTTATGTAGCACGCACTTATTGAACACCTACTGTATGCCTGGCCCTGCACAACATGCAAAGGATGGAATAATTAACAAGACCTCAAGGAGCCTGCAGTCGGAGGGCGGAGGCAGAGAAGCGAGCGGTTACAGCACAGGACGGTGGGTGTGGTGCTGGGTAGGTGCCTGCTGGGCAGTGAGCCCCACCTGTCGGTCTTCTGTTCACACCTGCTTGTCCACAGAGTCACTGTGTCCCCAGGCAGACGTCTCATGGCCTCAGAGCACAAAGATCTGAAAAAGAAACTGTTCTTTCTCCGATCTGAATAGATCTTTAATATTAATATTTATTAGCATTAATCTTTATTAATATTAGCAATGTATTAATATTATTTTTATTAACATTACCCTTGTATTAATGTTAACAATAACTACAATAATAATAAGACTCCATCTGTCAAGTCTTTGCCAGGCCCGCGTAACCATCCTTTAGTTATTCCCTCACAGCAACCCCTGAGGCAGGTGCGTTACCTCCATATTACAGACGAGGAGACAGGCTCAGAGGACCCTCCTCGAGGTCACAGAGAGAAAGTAGCACAGCCCGGACCCAAACCCTGACTGTGTCTCCAAAGCCTGTGGTCTTGATTATTACACAAATACAAGCTTTACATATATTTTCTTGTGCTAAACATGTAATGAAACTGACCAAAAAGCAATCCAGGCTTATTGCACAAAATCTGGAAAGTGAAGAAAAGTAGAAGAAATAGAGGGAAAAAAAGCCCTTAGTCCCTCTTCCCAGGAATGAAATAAAAATTAACAACTCGTCTTATATACCCATCAATGTTCATTTTTAAAGGTGCATATAATTTTGCATGGCTTTATTCGTATTTTGAAAGTATACCATTATACATAGGACTTTTAAATTATTTTTCCCCATTTTAAAAGTAGGCTATGAGCATTGTAGAAAATTTATAAAAATGACTGAAATGCACCTCTGTGGTGCTCTGGATATGTCCTTATAGGTTTTTGCCCTTGTATTTATTTTTTTCTTCCATAGTTGAGATCAAAGTGCAAATATTGATTTTTAAACATAATTAAGAGGTAAAGTTCCACAGCCCTTGACAGAAGATGATAGGATGACCAAGTATGGTGGAACATTGTGAGTTGCATGGGGCCCGGTGTGCATAAGGAGAGGGAGAGATTAGGAACTAAAATCCGACCCCATCTTTGCTTGTCAATATGCATCCGTCTGGGGGAGGCATGTCGCACTAATCTGAACAAGAGCACCCTCTGCCTGCGGAGCGAAGCGCCCTGGGGCTGCACCCTCCGAGAGGATGCTACAGTTTACAGTTTGCTCCCAGGGGCAGAAGGAGCCCTAGAAGATGCTGCGAAGGGGGCCAACGTGACAACCAGCCTGCCCCACTGATCAGCCTGATCTTTGTCAGCAAGAAGCCAGCGAGACTTCTGTGACTGGTGATGAGGACTCGCTCACATCAGACGCACTCCTCCATGGACAGGCAATACTGGCACTAGAGGCATGAA
Organism: Tapirus indicus; assembly: GCA_031878705.1. NCBI lineage: Eukaryota > Metazoa > Chordata > Mammalia > Perissodactyla > Tapiridae > Tapirus > Tapirus indicus. The sequence continues at coordinate 7,352,072 of CM062938.1, forward strand.
GTATGAGAAACAGTTGTTTCCAGGCATTGGTGAGCAACCACAGCAGCCGGGAGGGAACAGCAAAGATCCGGGGGGCTGGGGAGTGTCTTGAGGTGAGCCCCACATTTGCCACCAGGCCTTCCCCTTGGGGCGTTATCAGTTCGCCTTGTAGAGCTCAGAGACTGAACCAGAGGCGACGACCTAGAGCTTGCAGCAGGCTCGCTGGGCTGGACAGACAAAATTATATCCAGGACTATGAAGGCAGAAGGATCCGAGGGTCCTAGACCTGAGAAAAGGGACCTGCAGAGAAGAGAGCCCAGGACTCCGTGCAGGGTCCTCTCCCTGCGTTTGCCAGTTCCTCAAAGGGACACGAAGGGGCAATGACTAAGAAACGAAGCAAAACAAGAGATGCGGAGGGTTTAGGAGCTACGCTGAGATGTAGGTGATCTCATAGTACGTCTCGGTTAAGGGCTGCCCCGGGAGGATGTAAATGCCCAGGCACTCCTTGGCCTCTGCGTGGGGAGCAAGGTGGCATTCCACCAAGAGCGAGCCGCAGGGGCTGCATACTGGAAGGGAAGGCAGGCGGAACTTGAGCAGACGGGGAAGGGACAGGACCTAGCGATCTGGATCCGGGCAGAACAGGCATACTGTCTGCCCCAAATAATCATCTTCACGCAGAGCGTCCTCAAAGTTTCAGCTGTGACAAATATGAAAAGGAGGTAGATGGTGCTAGGACAGCTTCTGATGGGACACTTGAGGTGGCCGAAGAGGTCAGAGAAGGCCACTCTGGGGAGATGTGGCTTGACTTGAAGTGTAGGACGTGTTAGAGATGCCATGCAATCTGGATAAAGTACCAGACAGAGGGAGGCGCAGGTGCAAAGCTCCTGCACAGTTGGGAGAGAGCACCGCAACGACTAGGCATTAAAACAACATGACTGGTTGGGGCCGGCCCGGTGGCGTGGCGGTTTAGTTTGCGCTTGGCGGCCCAGGGTTCGCGGGTTCGGATCCCAGGCGCCAGCTGACGCACTGCTTGTCAGCCATGCTGTGGTGGCATCCCATATAAAGTAGAGGAAGATGGGCACGGATGTTAGCCCAGGGCCAGTCTTCCTCAGCCAAAAGAGGAGGATTGGCAATGGTTGTTATCTCAGGGCTGGTCTTCCTCACACACACACAAAATAAAATAAAAAAACGTGACTGGAAAGACTGATTCCCAGGGGCACTGAAAATGGATTCACAAGCATAAAAATTCACTTTCTCCTCCCTCACACAGTGGAGGACACAGCTCTGCTGGCCAAATGCCTATATAGTATGTTGGCCTTGAAAAGGTGCATTTTTTCCAGGTTCTTTAGAGCTGTCCAAAATATTCAAACCTTTGACAAAATACTAATGTTTTGGATTGGTCCTGCATCTCCAAATTTCCAGCTGGAAGAAGCTAAATTGGGTGGGTTTCCTAAGTGTCTGTTCGGAAAGGCTTATTAACTCCTACTAAACAACAAATAAATCAGCAGAAAGGAAACCCAAGGGCTCTGACAGTCGAGTCCTGTTTGAGTTCTTTGATGCTCATTTAAAAATTTGGATCCAGAAGGTTTTGTAAAGTAGAACTAAGACAAGAAAAGTCAGGTTATCCTGTCACCACTGCTCTTTAGAGAGAACATTAGACAATATTTCAAAGAATGAAGTAAATTATGACTTTTTTTTACAATTTATCTTCTATGGACCAAAATGTTCTGTCCAAAAAGCCTTTTTTTCCTGTCAAAGAGGGCATTTGGGTGGAAAGAAATTACCAGACTGTGAAATATCATTGATTTTAAAAATCCAGGTTAAGTTAGGGGTCGAGATTTACATCCTCTCTCATTTGTGCTGTCCTCCAAGGGAAGGGTATGACAGGGTGACCGGGCCATTTTGATTTGTGAGGACACACTCTTGGAGTGCTGTGGCTTTGGGAGGATTTCTTTAGCCATGGAGAGAGAGAGTCCTCACCTACATTAAATGTGACAGTGAGGAATTAGATGGGATAGAGACAGGAAAGGTGGGGCATAGACAGAGAGGATGAAGTTCATTCCCGTGTCCCTTCAACAAATCTTACTGAGAACCTTCTATGGATAAGATGCTAGTCTACGTACCGGGAATGGGACAGTAGACAAGTGAGTTGCGGGTCCCTGTCCACATGGAATTTATATTCTTGTGGGGAGGAAATAGATGAAACTAACATTAATTAAATCAATGAGACGATATCAGACTGTGAAAATACAGTGCTATGAAGGAAATAAACAGATGTGGTAAAGAATAACTGAGTGCCATGTGTAGAAGGGGACTACTCTGCAATAGGGTAGTCGTGAGACAACATTTAAGCTGAGAATTTGTGATCAAATCCAGTTACACCTGGATAATCGGGTTGCAGACAAAGTGAACTGTGGGTGCAAAGGGATTAACGCAAGAATGAGCTGATGGTTGTTTGTGAACCAGAATAATGCCAGTCTGGCTGGAGGGCAGTGAGTGCAGGAGGAAATGGTGGAGGATAAGATGGCCAACCTAGAACATCGTCGTAAGGGGAGCAGGCATAGAGGGAGGCTACTGGAAGGCTCGTTGACATCCTGTTGGTGGCTTGAAATCAGCCCTAGTAGGAATATTTACACCATGAAGACTGGAAAATGCTACATGTGTTGGTTTCCCATGGCTCCTGTAACAAATGACCACAAACTTGGTGACTTAAAACAACAGAAATATATTCTTTCACAGTTCTGAAGGCTGGAAGTCTGAAATCGAGGTGTCAGCAGAACCGCGCTCCCTCCAGAGGCTCTAGAGGAGAATCCCTCCTCGCCTCTTCCAGCTTCTGGTGGCTTCTCACATTCCCTGGCTTGTGGCTGCATCACTCCAGTCTCTGTCTCTGTCACATTGTCTCCCCTCTGTGTGTCCCTGTCTCTCCTCTTCTTATAAGGACACCAGTCATTGGATTTAGGGCTCAACCCCATCCAGAATGGTCTGATTACATCTGCAAAGACCCTCTTCCCAAACAAGGTCACAACCTGAGGTTCTGGGAGGACGTGAATTTTGGAGAGACAGTATTCAACCCAGTACACTACAAATCAGGGCTTCTGTTCAGAGCTGGTTTGCCAGTCCACCACTGACACCGTCTCCAGAGGTTCCCAGGAGGGATGAGCTCCAATTGCACACAGAGGTGACACGCTCATTAGCACACCCTGCTTCCTTCCCTTCCTTCTCTCACTTCCCCAGTTCCATTTTGGTGCCTCCTTGCAATAAACTATTGCAAAATTAGTCACATGCTCCCAAATCCTTGTTCCAGGTTCTGCTTCTGGAGGAACTCAGTCTAAGACATGGACCATCAGGGTTTGCTAACAGATTGTACCTAGGGGCAAGAGAAAGCAAAAATTTCTGGGATTTTTACTTCTGTGACTGGCAGATAGTCCATCCATTTCCTAAGATGATTATTGAATGATTTAAAAAACACAAAAGTCCAACAAATGGCATCTGTAGAAATTCCTCTGTGGAAGTCTCTAGCCCAGATCATAGCAGAATGGGAGTTCTATGGGGATCGGGGTAAACAGCCGTCATCCCTCTTCAGTTTGTTGATGTCTATACTGTGTGTTTTGTCTAGCTTTTGAAAGCATAGCATTCTTCATTTGCAGCATCCTCTTTGATCTTTTGGCCTGGTGTAAATGAAGTGCCCTATTCCAGTGGCGTCCGCTATCAGTTTCACACCCAAGAAAGCAGGCACAAATTGCAGCAAAACCTGCAAATATATAAAAATCTGAGGACTGGAATTACCCAGATGCAAAGCAGGTTAAAGACTTGTCAGACATTTTCCAATAAAGGAGGATCAATTACATGAAAAGAAAAGTTGAAATCAAAGTCAAAGTTCAGAAGTAGGGTCGGGTCTTCCTCATTCCGACCCTAAATTATGATTCATTGTTTATATCAAGGACATTCACAGCCTCAGGTAGACATGGATGGTTCTAGAATTTTCTGCTTCTTAATAAATGACTTAAATAATAGATAAATAACCTAATATAGTAAAAGCAAATGGGCTTCCAATTTAAATAACCTCAAGATATGAACACTTATTTCTGGTGGAATGGCTTTTAGGTCACACACTCAGGTATGTAAAAAATATAATTTTTTTCCTATAACTGAAATTAAGTTTTCTTATGAAGTCTTTTACCTTTAGGACCAAGAATTTAATTTCAAGCAGTTGAGATTTTCCTCCTTGCTCCCCAGGGATGCATCTAAGTTCCAATAGGCTGAAGTAGTCCCATGAAATTCTACGGGGAGTGGGGTCGGAGGACTGTATTTCCTGCAGGTCATCTATCAATGCAGGCACCTGCTGAGTCATTCCTAGCGCCAACACAACACTCCTCCAGGTCCAGCTCACTTTCAACTTACTCCCAGGCTGCACAGGATCCTTCCAGTGTTCCCACTCCTTGCTGGACCTGAAGAAATGCTAGTGGGACTGTCTACGACCATGCATGCTACCTCTGCATGCATCAAAACCCATTGCTTTACCAAATCACTTTGGATGTATGGGAATTCTTTGATGTAGGTTTTTAGGTAAGTCTGCCTTAACAGAAATTAAATGATTGTAGAAAAACAAAGATGCATGTCTCATGGACTTTTGTCTAAGTACTGAAATTTGTGTTTGCCACATTTAATTTTTTTAACCTGACATTAGTCACCATACCCAAAGCTTTGCTCTACAGAAGGACCCACCAGAAGAGTCTTTAAAGAGTAAACGTACATGTTATGTTTCAAATGTGGTTTGCTCTACACACAATATGCAGAAACATGTATGTATATGGAGCAAAGGGCACAGAGTTACAGGAGGCAGGTAGAAGGATAAGGTGGATTCTGGACTGTCAGTGCACACTGCATTTACACCCTTAGCATGATGCTGGGCAGATAAGATGCTTTGAGAAACCTCCACTGAATAAATGAGCAAAAGGTAGAAGGAGAACTGGTCCCGGTGAGCCCATGGGCCCCAATGAATTTGTTGAGCATTTGCATGACTGATTCATCTCTTCTCCCACATGGTGGTTAAGGGGAGGATTCGAGAATCAGACAGACCTGGTGCAAATCCTGGCTCTGCCACTTGAATGGATTAGAATACACAGCTCAGTCCTAAGAGAAAGAATTGTTTTGTACAAACTCCTAAACTTCCACCATTATGTCTGACTGCTGACAGTAGTTTCAGTGGGATATGGCCCAAAGAAACCTTCCCTGCAGTGTTTGAGGAAGACACCCTGATGGCGCAGGTGTAATAGTAATAATCAAGTCTCCCTCTGCAAGTCTGATACTGGCTCCCCAAAGATGTCTGCATCCTAATTCCTGGAACCTGTCAAGATGTGACCTGACATGGCCAAAGGAACTTTGCAGATGTGGTTAAGTTCAGGATCCTGAGATGGGGAGAATATCCTGGATTATATGAGTGGGTCCAATGTCATCACAGCATCCTTATAAGGGAAAGAGGGAGACAGAAGCATGAGAGTCAGAGAAGAAGGTGTGACACTGGAAGCAGAGGTCGGAGCGATGCAAACAAAGTTATGAGCCAAGGAAAGCAGGCAGCCTCTGGAAGCTGAAAGAAGCAGAAAACAGATTCTCCCCTAAGGTCTCCAGAAGGAACGCAGCCCTGCCCACGCCGTGCCTTAGGACTTCTGGCCTCCAGAACTGTAAGGTGATACACTTACTTTGTTTTCACTCATTGCAGAAGCAATAGGATGCTCATACACTCCTCCACAGGGCTGTCGTGAAGATTCGATGGTAATAGTAAGAGAGGATGCTGATGTAACTGGGTCTGTACTGGGTCTGTTCCAACTGCTTTAAAAACATTAGCTCATTGACTCCCTACAGCAAACCTGTGGCGTAACCACTGTTATTATTACTGCCACCCTTTTGTATAGGAGAAAAGTGAGTCAGCAACAGGCCAGCCATTTAGTAGGGTCACCTCGCTACTTAGGGGGTAAAGTCAGCGCCGGAACCAGGCAGCCTGGATCCAGCGCCCCTGCTGTAACCACAGCACCACCCTGCCCCTCACATAAAAACATCATGCACGCAAAATACTTAGCATCATATGTCTGATGAATGTTCGATAACTGTGGGCTATTAATGAGTTTTCTCTGATCTCCCTGAATCGGGGGAGATGAGGGACAGTCAATCATGGAGTTTTCTTCTGCCTGGAGCACAAATGCCACTTGCAGGAGTGGAGTCGATACTGAGCAATGGGCTCACTCTGCTCTCTGCAATCTGAGCCAATTAATCACAACAAGTCAGGGATTGAGAAGGGAAGTCTTAATTCGATTAGCCAGCATAATCTGGAAAATGGCAGACAAATGTCTCAAAAAAACCATCTTCAAGGATTACAGAATCTTGAGGCAGTTATATAGGGAAAATGGGCAACGAGGAGGGGTCCAGGGATGTTGGTCTCCAAGCGTGATGGGCTCCAGGCATCACATTGCTCCGTTCTTCTGTCAGCTGTGATGGAGACCTTGTAGGTGTGTTCCCTGCCTGTGGTCAGCCTGTTCCTGGAGAGAAACTCGTAGAACAAATTTTTTAATTTATCAAGATATCAGGGAGTACATCCATAAGCAGAGGCCATAAATCAGGAGAGCATGTGAATGTTTTTGGAGTACGTGCAGAGCAGCAAGTAGTCACACAGAGGAGGGGCTGGGCCATTTAGCGTGACGAGATGGACTCACTTATGCTCACTTACAAAGTCAAATCCCCAGACCTGCCGACCTTACTCTCTCTTCCTCTCAGGACCCGGCACCCATTATTTAGAAAAGCTCTTAGGCTTCTTTTTAATTCTGAAATAAAACATTGGCACCAAAGAGTCAGCCACAGAGAAGCTAAACCTGATTTTGGTGCAAATCTCCACATCATTTCACACCTGCCTGGTGGACCCCCTCCTGTCTTCCCTTCCTACCCTGTCTGACGCCCAGGGTCACCTTCTTGGGTCTATTTTTTCTTTTTGGTTGATTAAAGACAAGTAGGCTTCAGGAAGAGTTCTGCTTCTTCCAGAGTGACTGATGAGATGACCACTCCCGGCTATCAAACAATGCTCTCCCATCCCAGGGCTGCCAAGTGTCCCAGGCTGCTCTAGTCAGGTGGGCTGGTACTGGGTCGCCAGATGGTGAGGGAGGGAGGAAAAGGTTGGGGAAGCCGATGGCTCTGTTTTCTAGACTGTAGGTGTCTGGGACCATTCTGTGTGTCCAGAGGTTGGACAGAACACCACATGCACATTGCCACTCACGTCTGCCCTGGCACAACGAACACGCCAGCACAGAGCCACCTGGGCTTGCTTCCTGCTTCCATACCTGTAAGCTTCGGGAAGCAACAGGAATGTTTTACTAAACAGACTGTTGGGAGCAGGTGGCGAGGCCTGGGAAAGTAGAGAAGCCGGATTTGGAATGGTGTGGCTGTCCCGGTGGAACTAAGAGGTCGTGGAACTCTAACCATAGATGGAGGAGAGGGTGGTGGGGGCCCCGAACAGCTCCAAAGTCTGACGCCCCTGGGTCTAAAGCCTGGATCAGTCAGATCCTAATTCAGGGGCACCCTTGGCAAGGGAGACAGAGATTTTGTCTGTTCTTACTCCCTCTTGGGTCTCCTGTGCTTTGCACGTAGTAGCTTCTCAATAAATGTGTTGGATGTGTGAATAGATGACAGACATTTCCTGGTGATCTTAGACCAGCTCTGCCCAAAAAAATGTAATGCAAGCCATATATGTAATTTGAAATTTTCTAGAAGGCATATTTATTTATTATTTTTTATTTTTTTTAATTTTTTTAATTTTTTATTGATGTCTTAGTTTATAACACTGTGGGGTTTTAGTTGTACATTTTTGTTTGTCCGTCACCTTGTGGATGTAACCCTTCACCCCTTGTGCCCCCCCACCCCCCTTCCCCTTGGTAACCACCAATCAGTTCTCTCTGTCCGTGTGTTCACTTATATTCCATATATGAGTGAGTTCATGCAGTATCTGTCCTTCTCTCTCTGGCTTATTTCAAGAAGGCATATTTAAAAAGTAAAAAAGATGAAATTAATTTCAATGTTTTATTTAATCCAATTTACCTAAAACATTGCCCTTTTGACATGTAATCAATATAAAAATTTATTAATGGATACTTTGTATCTTTGTACTGTCTTCAGATTCCAGTAAATACTGTGTAACTACAGCAAATCCATTGTAAAATACTGAGAGTAAAGCTTGGTTCAGACTCACCATATTTCAATACTCAGTAGTGTTTGAAGGGGTTCAGAGTATGCCACCCTAATTATTTTGAGCTGAAGTCACTTGAAAAAAAGCAAACACAAGAAAAACTCTCTGTCCTCTCCCTCTCTCCCAGGAACGGCAGGACAATTCTTAATCACTGGACACAACTCTAGACTCCTGTCAGCCCAGAGGAATCTACGTAACAAAACTTACCAACTAGCCCTTTTCTCCCATTAGTTTCCTCCAGACATTTACCATCCCACAGTGTGCGACCCTAGAAACTCAAAGTCCCTTTCCTTTGTCTTGTCACTTCCATACGAAATTATTGTCCTTTTGTAAAGATGCTTCATAAGCACAAGTTCTAACCACTCCTTTGAGTTACTCATCATTGAATTCTCCCACGTGTATGTGCAATGCACACATTAATAAAGTTCTGTTTGCTTTTCTCCTGTTATTCTGTCTTCTCTCAGTCCAGTTGGCATCTACAGTCATGTCCCATTTGCTGCTGACCCTGATCCGTGCACACAGGTTTGAATTTTTTAAGTGTGCCCAAATAATGAGGGCTTTTTGTCTGATTCAACCTGTGCCTGCATTTATAAAGAGTTTGCTTTATAATTCCCAAAGAGGTGCCTCTGTTGCTTGGTGAATTCTCTTCATTTGGAACAATTTAACAAAAAAAGGTAGAAATTCCTAATGCAATGGCAAGAATAGACCAGAGATGAGAAGGGAGAGGAGCAGCCAAAAGCTCTCTTTTCTCATTAGCTGAGCATGTTCTGGAGCTTTATAGAAGTCATTCTCTCCTATTTGTTCTTGACTAATTTATCTCCCTTCCCAGCTGAATAGAGTAACTCACTCCTGCATGTGTACTTATCATTGAGGGAAAGGGAGAGAGAGGACACCAGGCCAGTCAGACTCGGGGAGCAGAGAAAGAAGGATGGTATTTAATGAGGACTCACAGATGCCAGAGGATTTCTCTCTCATCCACCTCTTCCCTGCTTCATTGTTGTTTTCATTTATTGACCAGTTACCAACTGGCAAAGGAAGAAATATAAAGAATCAATAAACATCTGGTCAAATGATTGCAAATGAAAACAGTCCATCATCTGTCATCTTCCAAACTGGCAATGATTTTTGTTGCAATTGTCTTACTGAAGTTGCTCCGAGTTGGGGAGGGGGTGGAGAGAGAAGAATGTGACCACACAGGCTGGTGGGTCTTCAAAGGCATCAACTCTCTGGAGAACAACTGGCAAATATTGAAAAAGTGGATAACCCATTCCAAAATGTGAACAGACAGCCAAAGAAGAGCAGACATAAAGAAAAGCAAGCAGATCAATTGACCACAGGAAACAGAAATATTTCAGAGAACAGAAGAGAGCTTAAAGAAACCCTAATTATCATTTTCGGAGAGATGATACCCAGAAAACAAGAACATGATAAAGAAGCAATCAGAAAACAACCAAAAAAGTGCTCTTGGAAATTTGAAAGTAACATTGCTGAAATTAAAAGTTAAGTTGAATGGGCTGGAAGATCAACTGGAGGAATTTCCCCAGAATGTAGATCTAGACAGAAACTGTGAAGAGCTCAAGAGACCCTAGAAATAATGGAGGGAAGAAAAATATCAAAGAAATAATAAAAGAAAACTTTCCAGAGCAATAGAGAGATGTGAATCTTTAGAATAAGAGAGTTCACCTCATGTAAACACAACCCATTTTTAAACACCCACATCAAACACATCCTTATGAAATTTAAGAACTTCAAAGATAAAGAGAATATCCTAAAATCTCCAAGAGAAAAAAGTCACCTACAAAGGAATTAAGAAGCAGGCTTGCATCAAACTTACCAGCAATGCTTGATGCTACAAAAATTTTGAGTAATTGTTTCAAAACTCTTAAGTAAAAATTACTTTGGACCTAGACATTTAAGCCTAGGGTAAGTGCAAGGGAAGGTCTTTTTCAGATATGAAAAGACCCCCAAACCCTGCCCATTTTTAAAGAAGTAACTTGTGGATAAAAAATGAGGATGAAAACCCTAAAGATGTGGGACCCAAGAAACTGTAGAACTAACTTAGGCATCCACTGGAAGGAAAACAGCAATATCTCTACAGTAGATGTAGGACGCATCAATTCAAATTGAGCAAGAAGCCAATGTCTCAGTGAAGAACATCTTCAAGAAGAAAACTGGAGGGATTAATTTCAGGAGATAGAAAAGCTGGAAGGGGGGCCGGCCCAGTGGCGCAGCAGTTTAGTTCGCACTTGGCAGCCCGGGGTTCGCAGGTTCGGATCCTGGGTGCCCGCCAATGCACTGCTTGTCAGCCATGCTGTGGCGGCGTCCCGTATAAAGTAGAGGAAGATGGGCATGGATGTTAGCCCAGGGCCGGTCTTCCTCAGCAAAAAGAGGAGGATTGGCAACGGATGTTAGCTCAGGGCTGGTCTTCCTCACAAAAAAAAAAGAAAAGAAAAGCTGGAAGATCTTAGCAACGTTATGAAAACATACAGTTCTTCTCTTGCAGAAAAAGGGAAGGCAATTAGAGAAACGTGGAAGACAATAAACTGTACAAGAAAAACATGGCCTTGGGTGAAGCAATAAGTATCTGCTGGTTCTTGATGGGGGAGATATGGAAGAAATATTTTTTTGTGTGCTGATACCAAGAGTGATGGCTATTTTGTTGATGGCGTAGGTGTAATTTTATTAAAGTCAAAGAATGGAAAATTATATTCTAGGACTCTCTGTGATGGCGAAGTCAAAATTTTAATTTGCACAAGAATGTACTCATTTTGTTTTCAACTATTAAAATAAACTTATAGTTAAAGCAAATATTATTTAATTAGGGTTTCCAAAGAGTAAATCTTACTGAATTTTGTGTTGTCAAACCAAAGGTAAGCTGACAGAAGAATGGAAAAAGAGATGCAAAATACATCAAAAGCACTTACCTTCCTATCTTGGTCATGTGGACACGACACAATAAAATTTAATGTTGATGGATCAAGAGGTAGAGATTGCTGTACATTATTTAAAGTTACAAGTACAACCGACCGAAGAATTAAAAATGATTGTATGACCACCAACAATTTAAGGGAGGAAGTGGGAAGGGCATTAGGGGGTGAGGTAAAGTGACATCTCGCAGAGTGGAGAGTCTTTAGATAATGTCTTAAGTTGATAAATCAAGAAATTGCAGTATATGCAAATGGAACTTTATGGAGATTGTCACAAATGGCTCAAATTAGAAATGGTCAAAAATCATCACTTCAGGGGAGGAAAATTAGGAAATGGTTGGGGTGGGCACAAAAGAATCTTGCTTTTCGTTAATAGCTCTTCTGCACTTTTTAACCCATGAACCATGTACTGGTTTCCTTTTGCTGCTCTATCAGCAAAGCTGTTGGTTATGAACAGACTCAGTAGCCAGACAGACCTGGCTGAAATCCTGGCTCAGAACCAGTCCTAGGTGTACACCCAAAAGAATTGAAAGCAGGTGTTCTTGACTCACACATATATGGTCAACTGGTCTTTGACAAGAGCCCCAAGAATACATGGTGGGGAAAGGATAGCCTCTTCAGTGAACAGCATTGGGAGAACCGGACAACCACATGCGAAAGATCTGAAGAGACATTTCCCCCCAAAAACAAGTGGCCAACAGGTGCATGAAAAGGTGCTCAACATCAACAACCATCAAGGAAATGCGAATTTTAACAAAATGAGATATCACTTCACGCCTGTTAGAATGGCTGTCATCAAAAAGACAAGAGAAAACAAGCGCTGACGAGGACGTGGAGAAAAGGAACCCTTGTGCATTGTTGGTGGAAATGCACTTTGGTGCAGCCATTATGGAAAACGGTGTCGGGGTCCCTCAAAACAATTAAAACTAGCACTGCCACACGATCCAGCTATCCCACTTCTGGGTATTTATCCAAAGGAACTGGAATCAGTATCTCGAGGAGATACCTGCACTCCATGTTCACCGCAGCATTATTCGCAGCAGCCAAGATATAGAAGCAACCAAACGTCCACCAACAGATGGACGGATAAAGAAAATGTGGTGTATATATTCAGTGGAATATTGTTCAGCCTTTAAAAAAGTAGGAAATTCAATCATTTACAATAACATGGACAGACTTGAAGGACATTATGTAAGTGAAATAAGCCAGACACAGAAAGACAAATACTGTATGATCTCACACATTGGTGGAATCTAAAACAGTCAAACTCATAGGACCAGAGAGCGGGGTGGTGGTTGCCAGGGGCTGGGGGTGGGGGAAATGGGGAGATGCCGGTCAAGGGCACAAAGTTTCAGTTACACAGGATAAGTCCTGGAGATCTAGCGTACAGCGTGGTGTCTATAGCTAACAATACTGTATTGTAAACTTAAAATTTTCTAAGAGGGTACATCTTACGTTAAGTGTTCTTACCACAAAAAATAGTAGCAGTAGTAATAATAATAATGTTAATAATAGTAAAGGGGCGAGAGGACACTTTGGGAGGTGATGGGTATGTTTATGGCCCTGACGCTGGTGATGGTTTCATGGGTGTATACTTATCCCCAAACTCATCGAGTTATATACATTAAATATGTAGAGATTTTCCCATGTCAATCATACCTCAATAAAGTATCTTTTTTAAAGAAAGAATGAAAACAGGTATTTGCATGAAAATTTGTATTTGAATGCTCATAGCAGCCCAACTCATACTAGCCAAAAGGTGGAAACAACCCAAATGTCCACCAATGGATGAATAGATGAACAAAGATGGTGTATCTATGTGATGGAATATTATTCAGCCATAAAAAGGAATCAAATTCTGATACAAGCTGAACACGGATGAACATTGAAAACATTATGCTAATTGAAAGGAGGCAGACACAAATGGCCACATACTGTGTGATTCTATTTATGTGATATGTCCAGTCAAGCAAATCCATAGAGACAGAAAGTGAGTCATTGTTGCTCAGGGCTGAGGAGAATGGGGAATGGGGAAGTGACAGCTAAAGGGTAGGGGGTTTCTTTTGCGGACAATGAAAGTGTTGAAAATTGGTTGTGGTGATGGTGGATATACTGAAAACCATTGAACTGTATACTTAGACCAAACAAACCTGACCGCCTCAGGCACTTACTAGCTGAGTGGCCATTAGCAAATGACTCAATGACTTTCAACCTCAGTTTGCTCAGCTGTGAAATGGGACGATGCCTAACTCCAACATCACCGGGAAGAGTTTCTCACTGAATGCAGGCAAAACAGCCCAGCACCCAGCTCTCTGAAACGATTCAACAGAGAGTGGTATTATTAGTAATCCTCCTAATTCTACAGCGAGGAACCACTCGCTTGTTCTTTCCTACTGTGTTGAGAGTGGATCAGGAACCTCTAAGGGAACACAGACACGTCTACAGGCTGGGAATTTTCTTTGAGGATCCGTGTACAGCAATTTCCAGCCTTTTGTCTTTGTCACTGGGAAGAGACTGAAGGAGATGTGACTCCTGAGGGATTGCTAGACAACGGTCCCCGGCTGGCAAGAGTGACAAGTTGAGCACGTGTCTGCTGCCCCACTTCCACTTTGCCGGGAGCCTGCACGGGGAAATCACATGTTTCCTAATGTTTCCATTTTAGCAAATGATCAAACTCAGCTCTCTCGAGGGGAGAAAAATCAACCTCAGTTCAGTGCACCCTGGCCCAAACTCTGAGCTCTGAATCTTTTGATCAGTCAAGAAGAGCTTTTCCATCAGAAACGACGGTTTTCTGCATCCCCTTTCTGAAAAAAATACGCTGTCTTTTGGAAACCGCCAGAAATCTGCTTTTCCCACCAATACCACTGGCCTATTTTTTTTCCTTTCTTTAGTTCTGAAAATGATTAATCTAGCAACAGATGTGATGATTTTCTATGAGCTGACCACATTCGATTGGACCGATAGCCCATTAATCCTGGCAAAATGCCATTGTGTTACAGCATGCTCCCGCCTGGGGGCCCTGGGAAGAAAGCTTTGTGGTTTCTGCGGAGCAAAGCTCATCACTGAACCAGTGTGACGGGCAGATACCATCATGTCCCATGTCAAGGAGGATCTGAGAACACCATTTAACCAGTCCAGCTGTAAAAAGTTCACCAAAAGCGAGACACCAGCTTTACTGGGGGCACCCTTCCTCCTGGGCAAGGTGGGTCCCTGCCCTGGGCCCCAGGCCTCAGAGGGCCTCGTGCTGGCTCTCTTCCCCCTGCACGTTGTTGGAGACCTGTGTCCCTCCCTGGGAAGGAGGCTGCTGTGGGCTGAGTTGTATCCCCCAAATTCACATGCTGAAGCCCTAACTTCTGGGCTGTCAGAATGTCACTGCCTTTAGAGATGGGGCGTTCAAAGAGATGATTAAGCTAAATGAGGCTGGTTGGGTGGGCTGTAATCCAATCTGACTGGGACCTGGACCCCAGAGTCCCCTACACAATGGCCCACGCCCACTTCCAGGCCAGCAAGGGCCTTTACCTAAAGGCCAGACCCCTAAGTGAGGACCACAAAGCCTGTGTGTCCAGCCCTGGCCCAGAGAGGTGCCCAGAGGGTGGCTGTTTTCAGGGGGTCTGAGCAGAGCTTGCTTCTGCAAGACAGGTGTCCACCTGTGTGCGGGTGAGGCCTCTCCAGGTGCTGGAGAAAGACGTGGGGAGGGAGTTGGGGGAAGACCATGAGCCGGCTGTGGGGGCTGGCTTTCCCTGTCCTGACATTTTCTGCACGCAGCTCCAAAAAGTCTAAGGATTTCCAGCTCAAGCCTGGCCGTCCGGGTTGTTATGAAGGCCTAGTGTCAAGGCGGGGGATGGAACCCATTCCATTTAATAGTTAGCCCAATTGGTTACTTTTAAGCATTTATACATGGTATGTGGGCCTCCATTAATGTTGCTTCTAGGGCCCCACAAATGTTGGGGGTGAAGCCGATAGCCTCCAGCCGACATGAAAGTTGGGGACTCCACTGGCCTTGGGTGGCCGCATTCTCATATTGGTGAGTGGGGCCGAGGGACGGTTTGTGGATCCTCTCAAGCCGCCTTTTCCAATCTTTTTAATAGAAAAGGCAGCCCAGCTTCTCCAGCTCCGGGGAGTTACAAATGATATTGGCTGAAGGCACATTTGAAAGTGCTAATCAGGGACACTGGTTCAGGTGTGCAGCACAAAAGCAGGACTTCGGTCAGGGACGGGGGGCCTAATTTGAAAGAGCTGGCCGCTAATTTGTGATTGTCACCATGAGCATTATTAGCCAAGGAGGGTTACCATGGAAACCCTTTCAGGTTTTGTGGCCCGTGCTTAGGTTCTTGTCACTCCTGACGTCCAAATTTTTATTTTATACAAATTTTAACGTGTTCTAATTATTCTGGAGCTGCTAGCTCCATAATTGATGTTCACATAAAGGAGCACAGTCCCCTGCGTTTCCAGCCCAAAGTGTAATTGTGCCTTTCTTGGGAACAAGTTCGTCCACGTGGCCCCGAAACGGAGGGGCAAAACTCTTCTCTTTCCTCTGCTTCTGGGAATGAGAAAAGGGGCCGGGTATCGTCGCGCAGGTGTCTGGGGTGAGGCCGCGGCTTCAGAGGGCTTCATTAGGGGTTTTCTTCTGTGAGAGGGAGGAGCGATTATGAACCCAGCTTTTTTTCCCAGCAAGACATTTACTGCACAAATGCCAGGAGCAACCCTAGAATCTGTTCCATCATAAGCGCAGGCTTCAGGACCGTGTATTTATAATTCAGTTGCGTAAGAATCAGAAACGGAGAGTGGAAACAATGGCTTCTCCCTTGGAAGAGCAAACTTGAGTACAAATATTAAACCTTGGTGAATTGGCAGAAATAAAATTAATTCCCAGATCCATACCCCTGAGTGTGGAAAATCAGCTTTCAAAGCAGATGTTTGACCTTAAAAAGTGAAGCCTAATTTGGCAGGCTCTGAAGCAACTTTGGACCTGGAACCAGGTATGTCCTCATTTTAATGCTGGTGAATGACCCCAGTGCCTGATTCATTCATTGTAGCCCCAAAAGAACATTGTGATATTATGAGCAGGGAGCCGGAAAATTGA
Organism: Tapirus indicus; assembly: GCA_031878705.1. Lineage (NCBI taxonomy): Eukaryota > Metazoa > Chordata > Mammalia > Perissodactyla > Tapiridae > Tapirus > Tapirus indicus. The sequence goes on from CM062938.1 coordinate 7,368,288, forward strand.
GTGGAAGGGGAAACAGATAAGAATATCAGAATTTGAAAGAGTAAAACAAGATGGAAAAGGAGACAATGGAGGGGAAAGAAAGAAAGAATGGGAAGTATTACATGATTTCTGTAGGAGGAAGAACCCTGAGTTCTAAGCAGTAAGAAATCCAACTTAAAATGGTTTAAGAAAAAAAGGAGGGGGGGGAAGGCTAGCTGAAATTAAAAGTCCATGAAGCTTCAGGCATAGCAGGATCCAGGTGCTCCTACCAGTTCTGCTTTCTCTGTGTTATCTCCACACGGAGGCAGGTAGAAAGACGGCCATCAGGAGCACTAGACTTGTTTTGGAATCTCTCAGTACCTCCAATGAAAAGAACTGCTCTTTCTGCCAACCCTTCAAACAAATTACTCAGAATTGAATCTCTTTGGACCATTGCATTATGCATCTATTTATTAAGCCACCACTGTGTCTAAGGGTGTTAGATGCTCTGATTGCCTGGGTCAAATGCCTACCTCCAGAGCCAAGGAAAACTCATAGACTGAAAGTGGGCTCATTCCCCAAAAAATTGTATGGTTTTGTCACCAGAAGAAGACAGAATGGTTGCAGGACTGGGAAAAGAAGAGATGGACATGGCGCAGCTTTACCAAACAACTTGGCGCTCAGAGAATCAGTGCCTTTCAGAGGCACCACAGTGCTCGCCCGCGAACCCAGGGCTGCTCACAAGTGACTCCCGCTGTATTTGCTTCCTCTGCCCAAATAGCTCCTGCGGGGCGGAAACAACTATAAATATCTGTGTCTCATTCACTCCTGGCACCAAACTCCACACGGGCACCAGGGAAACGCTTCCGTCTCTGGAGAGAGGGCTCGGAAGATGCTGAACAGAATGGAACGCATATTTTGTCATTTCTTCTTGCCCTAGTTGATATTTTTGTGGTTTTGACATCTTGTCTTTAAGAAAGTGGCAAATCCATCTTTTTACTTCCCTTCTTTTCATCCCCACCCCCGTGCTAGCCAAAGGTACTTGACAGATAACGAGATCTTGAGTATTATATAAATACTCAGGGTGTTTTAGGTGGACAGCTCTGGGATGTTGCAGGATCAGTCAGCTGTTGGAAGTTCTGCATGTATTCATCGAGGCAACACTGAAATAGCTTATAAAGTTACGTTCAGCCTTCATCAGACCAAATAACAACCTTTGCAAACAGAAAGTAAATCGATAGCAGTTGAAGGCTGGGCTTTCCTGGTTCAGAGACAGAAAAAGTTAATAACATTTTCCTCTCTGATGGCCTTCATGTCTCTGCAGACACCATTTAGAAGAGTTAGCAGAGGAAATGGTGCACTTTGGGGGAGAGTCCACCACCCCGTGGAGATGAGTGTATTTAAGAAGATATTTTCCTCTCACTAAACCAGCAGCATTGCGAGACACATTTTATACCATGTTTGCACGAATCAAAATGGTATAAAATCTGGCTAACTTCTCAGGGTTTTGCTTTGCTAAATTTACACACACACACACACACACACACAAATCCCCAGGTCCCAGATAGCTCAGCCTCTGCAGTGCCACACAATCACAAGCAAACAAGAGAAAACAGTCCAGCAGCCAAAAGGAATGTTTTAAGAATAGCTTTTGTTCAGATCGAGTTTCTCAGTCATGATTATCAGAAGTTGACTCTGGCTATTGAGCTCAAAAAATTCTCTTTCAAGGCTGTTGGGGAGCTCACAGAATCCTTGGCAGGACTAGAGAACCAACATGGAAGCTAAGTTTCCAGAACCCTATCCAACATCATGCAGCAGACCTGCCCAGATGCAGAAATCGACACTGCTATTGCTGACCGGCTGAGCCCCAGAGAAGGCCCCCAGCTCAGGTGCAAACTCCCCTCCTCTCCAGGATTCCACCTCTGCACCAGGAACCTGACCCACATCACTGAGAAAGCACCACTGCCGCTCCCACCACCCACAGCTAAACCTCACTTCAGCCAACAGGCCAGCAAAAATGGCAGCTCTAGGCTGAGCTTTTTGCCCATTGCTCACCTTGGAACTCAAGTCCCAAACAGATGAATCTCATCGAATCAGCTCAAGCACGTGTCTGTGATGGGAGAGGCAGTCCATGGCCCTGCAGCACCTCTGTGTGTCCTTGCTGAAGGGTTATCGTCTCCTGATACTGAGCAGTCTCAGTAGCTAATCTTGTAGGTGCCAGTGAAGGGACCGCCGTCAACCGTGTGCTCCCCATGTGTGCTATCAAAGGCACTGGGTCCTTGACCCTGGGTTCCCCGGCTGTGGTGTGACCCATGTGTGTGCAGCTGCCAGCCTCGTGGGACCCGGGACAGGGAAACCACTGCCCTGATGCAGATGCTCACACTGTGTCCCATGCCACGGGCAGTAAATGCCTTGTTCTGACCCGCTAAGTCTTGTCTACATTTAGCCCCCAACCTGCTGGCCTGCCCCATCATCTACTTCAGGGTCTTGGTTTTCCTCACTCTCCTCCATGAGGTTGGGGTTCTTCCCTGACCATCAGCATCCTGGCAACGAGGCAAGACACAGAGGGCTGGAGATTTGGCATCTGGCTCCCAAAATGGGAAAATGAGACGCATATCGTGAGAATTTCCCTGAGACAGGCGGATTAAAGACAGCTGCGTCCTCGACCCTGGAACTTGCAAATACATCACCTTCTTGGCAAAGGATCTGCAGATATTACAGGTTGAGGACCCTCGGATGGGGAGATTATCCTGAATTATCCACTTTGGCCAAGGAATGTCAGACGCCTCTTGAAGCTGGAGAAGACCAGAAAATGGATCGTACCCGGAGCCTCCAGAAGGAATGCAGCCCTGCTGACACCTTGATTTTCAGCCCAGTGAAACTCCTTCTAGACCTCTGACCCACAGGACTGGAAAATAATGAATCTGTGTTGTTTGAAGCCACTTACATTTGTGGGAATTTGTTACAGCAACAGTGGGAAACTAATACACTCCCTAAACGTGAAAAGAAAAAGATAAGAAGGAAAAAAAGCACAGGAAGGAGCAGCAGGCGTAGGATGATGCTGCACAGGGTCTGATGTGGATGGGAAGGGGGACTGACATTTGGAAAGGTGTCCTTGCCTTGCAATGGAGGGAAACACAGACACAACCACGTCATGAAGCCCCAGTTCCTCAGGCTGAGTCTAGGCTCCTTCCTCTTCTCCATCATCTACTCATTCACTTGGCAACTCGCCAGTGATGTCAAAACGATCAGACTGGGATATTTCCATAGCAGCCCTCTCCTCGGAGCCCCACACCGGAAGTCCCCACCCTGCCATGTTCCCCTCCAGCCATTCCTCTGATGCATCCTAAGAACTCAGCTGGAAAAAACAGAGTTCTCCTTAAATAGAAGATGACAGATGTGAAGCAACAAAAATTCTTTATTTGGAGGTATGGGTGACAGCAATTGTCTGAAATGTTTGAAATATATTTTGCCTTTGCTTTATGAAATTGAGAAAAATGGTAAAAAAATAAAATTATTTCATGGTTATTGTATTAGTCAGGGTTCTCCAGAGAAACAGAACGAATAGGATAGAGAGAGAGATACATAAGAGGAGATTTATCACAGGAACTGGCCCACACGATTGTGGGGGCTGAGAAGTCCCACAATCTCCCATCTGCAAGCTGGAGACCCAGGAAAGATGGTGGTGTAATTTGGTGCAAGTCCAAAGGCCTGAGAATTGAGGGTTGCTGATGGTGTAAGTGCCAGTTTGAGGGTTCAGACCTGAGAACCAGGATGTCAATGTCTGAGGGCAGGAGAAGATGGATGTCTCAGCTTAAGCAAAGAGATCGAATTCTCCCATCCTCCACCCTTTTGTTCTAGCCAGGCCCTCAATGGACTGGGTGATGCCTACCTCCATTGGTGAGGATGGATCTTCTTTACTCAGTCCACCAAACCAAAAGCTAATCTCTTCCAGAGACGCCCTCACAGACACACCCAGACATAATGTGTTCCCAGCTCTCTGGGATTCCCTTAACCCAGTTAAGTTGACACATAAAATTAACCATCACAGTTACGAGACCTGTACTTTTTAATAAAATTGAGATGAAGATAGATGACTATGTTTTCAGGTCTGTGTATAACTGCCGAAAATACATGCTGAAGATTGTGTCTAAAAGGTGAGGTGTAATTACAGATTTTATAATGTTTTGTCATGATTTTTTACTGAAAATACACATTCCCCAGCTCCTAGGTCCCCTTACTCCAAGTCTATTGTTTGACGTTATTTTCAGGAATTGGGTAGGAAAATGGGGGGCTGCCTGGGATGGAATGATGGAGGGTTCTGGAATCCAGCAGGTCTGTGTTTCCATCGGGCTCCACAACTCGCTAGTGATATTAAGAGAACTTAGACTTTGGGTTGTAATTAACATCGGTTTGAATTATGTCAATATGAAAAAAAAGTGGGGCAACTTTAAAATATCAATAAAGTCTCAATTATCAGCAAAATTTAAAATAATGTGAATCCCCTAAATCAAAAATGTATCAAGAGTCACATAAATTTAACACTGTCATACAGAGTCGATTGTGACCTGTGTGCTGTCTACTGACACATTTTGGTACCATTTTTCACAGGTAAGCAGAATTAGCCCCCGTTTGTCAGGAGTGTCTTGAATTAAATGTTGAAGTACACAGGCCCTCAGAAGGGCATGTCTCCCCAAAGAGTAATTTTCCTAAACTCTAATGCTTATAAAGTCTCAAAGGAAGAATTACTAGTGGCTATTAAACATTTGAAAAGATGCTCAGTTGCACTGAGGATGGGGGAAAAATACAAATTAAAACAAAATATTTTTGACTCCTCAGATTGTGAAAGATTAAAAAGGGGGGATATGCAAGGTGTACTCTCTATGCTGTTTGTGATCATGTGAAGGGAAATGGCCAACCTGGACGTCAACTGAGGAATGGCTCCAAGGTGAAAGGGGAACCTCTGACCTCATTTCTATTCCAAATAGTATTAAAAGGTATTTGAACCTGTGTAGCCTTTCTCATCCAAGGTTGCCCATCTAAATCATAGAACACAGAAAATAGTGAGCAACTACTTTATCAATTTTCCCAGGGGCGGTACCTAACTAGCACCATTTTAGAAGCATGGGAAAAACGTTAATTCATTACGTATAATGGATTCCTTAGGGCAGGAGGGTGTAATTCTCTTGGAAACCTTAGTTGAGAAAGCTGTGGATATCCAGAAGTGCTGAAACATTGGAAATGGCCTAAATGTTTAGCCCAAGGGATAATGGTTGAATCAATACATTCATATAATGGATTAGCACACAGCTAGTAAATAGAATAATATAGATGTAGACATATAGACCTAGTAATAGTTCCATGATAAATGGTTAAATTTTAAAGAAAGTTGTACCATAATGAGATACCACTGCACACCCACTAGGATGACTTTATTTTAAAAGACAGATTATAAAAGTGTTGGCAAGGAGACAGAGAAATTGGAACTCTCATACACTGCTGGTAGGAATGTAAAACTGCACAGCCACTTTGGAAGATAGTCTGACAGTTCCTCAAAAGGTCAAACACAGAGTTTCCATGTGACACAGCAAGTCTACTCCTGGGTATAATCTAACAGAAATGAAAGCATATGCCCACATCAAAATCTGTAGACAAAGGTACATAGCAGCATTTTCCACAATAGCCAAAAAGTGGAAACAACCCACATGTCCATCAACTGATGAATAAACAAAATGTAGTGTAACCATATGATGGAATATTATTCAGCCATAAAAAGGAATGAGATACTGATAACATGCTATAACACATATGAAGCTTGAAAACATGATGCTGAGTGAAAGAAGCCAGATGCAAAAGGTCACATCTTGTAGGATTCCATTTATATGAGGTGTCCAGAGTAGGGAAATCTATAAAGACAGAAAGCAGATACGTGTTTGCCAGGTTGGGGAGAGGGAGAATGGGGAGGGACGGTTAATGGGTACAGGGTTTCTTTCTGGGCTGATGAAAATGTTCATTGATTGTAGCGATGGCTGCACAATTCTGCGTATACCCTAAAAATCATTGGATCGCACACTTTAAATGGGTGAGTTGTATGACATGTGAGTTGTATCTCGGTAAGGAAAGAGAGCGGCAGTTGAGACAGACGGTGTCTTGGAGGTGGAGTTCAGTGGTCGGGTCTGGGCTGACACAGAGGGCTCACGCTGTCTCTCTACCTTTGCATGTAAAAATCGCCAAAATACAAAGTTTTAAAAAGTGGGGTGTGGTAGATCCCACAGGCAGAGCCGATGCCTGAAGCTGAGTGATGAACGCGGGAACATCATCGTATTGTCTCTACCTCCGTGCAGGTGTGAAAAATCACTCGTGGAGAGACCTTTTTAAAAAGACCAGCAACAATATAAAGATTGTACTCTCGTTTTAATTCAAAGAATCATCATAATCCATATATAGATAGAGCACGGGAGGAGGTTATAATCAACACCAGGGGTTACCTCCAGATGAGCTGGCGTGGGGGGCATGAAAAGGTACTTTTATTTTCTGCTTTATATATTTTTGACTTGTTTGAATTTTTACAGCAAGCAGGTATTGTCTGAGAACGAAAAATAGAAATAGGCGATTTTTTAAATTCCGCATATAAAACGAGAGGCGTCCAGCTCTTGGCCTTCCTGCTGGGTGTCCTCCGCTGGACCACACGCCTCTGGACCCCCTTGCAGAGCTGTCTCGAGGTTTAAAGGAACAACACACGGAAGGCCCTCGGCAGGGAGGCCACACCCACCGGCTCCTAATTCCCTTCCCTTCCTTCACGAGGCGGCAAAGGTTGAGGATGACTGATTTTAGTGAGTTGTTGTCTCTTCGCCCCAAATACCGCGCCAACATCTTTCTTCTTGGCGACATGTCCTTTTCGCCCTAGCCCCTAAAATGCTTTTATAGGTGTGAGTTCTGTGCATCCGTTACAAATCCATTTGGCAAGTCACAGCGCAGGGCACACATCAACGCTGGAACACCAAATGGTCCTCCAGGGGTCTGAAAATTATGACTCTCCCCCTCGTGTCTGCCCTTCAACAACACCCTTACAGACAGGCTCTGACCTTCACAAGTTTGCCCAATGCCGGGAAGAGTCCAGAACGTTCGGCCGGCTGACACAAAGCCCAGGGCCCTGATGTTGGTTCAGAGGCGATTACCTCTCGCAACAAGGGTCTTATCCGGGTGATTTGCGGCTGGACCTCTTTCTCCTCCCCAGCCTGATAAAATGATGCTCGTAAAGACTTTTCCAATCACGGGAAGGAGAATAGATGCTGCGGCGGCAGAAACAGATTGCAGGCTGGACCCGCCACCGCCAACAGCGAGTTTCCAAAATGAAGGACATTTTTTTTCTTTAAATGAAAGGCTTTGTCGGGGTTTATGGTGAAGCAGGTTTAAATAACCTTGTAATTCATTCCCACCCAGGGCCCTGGAATTAAAGTAAATGTGTGGACAGTCAGCGAGGCGTGTGGCCTCCATCACTCCTGTTAACACACACTTAGGTGGAAAGGGATCAGCGGGGTGCGGGGGCATTTTGCACTGGAGGTAAAACTAGCCCCATTACCAGGTAAGGAAATTTCCCTTGTCTTCCACTGTCAATTTTGTCAATGTCGGCGGAAGCCAAAGAAGAAAATTTGTTGTTGTTGTTCAAGTGCAAAAAGAGGATTACTTTGCTAAAGACTGGAACCGAAATGTCTGAGGCTTGAGAAGGAAGCGGCTGAGCCCTTGGGTGGGTGGAACGTGCAGAGGCGGCCTGATCTGGATTATGGTCCTAAGTCTGCCTGCATGTGACAGTGGCGTCCTGGGACATGCCCTGGCTCAGACAAGCTTACAACTCAGTGCCCTTTCAGGTTCTTTAAATATTCATTTAACACTTTTAAAATCCTAGTAATCCATTCATTCACTCAAGAAGTATTCTATGTACAAAGTTCAGTTCTAGGCAATAAGGATGCTGCAATTAATAAGCCAAGCGAACTCCCTGAGGTCAGGTCTCACATTTTACTGGAGAAAGATAGACGGTTAATAAGGAAGCAAATTAGCAAGTAATATTGTTAATAAAAAGTTATGACGCTATGTTACAATGTGGAAGAACTTTGAAAACATTACACTAGTGAAATAAGCCAGCTGCAAAAAGCTATATATTGAATGACTCCTTAGCCAGTTATGATGGTAGATTGTGTTATTGCTGAGTAACAGGCTGCCCCAAGATGATGCAACTTAACAATTGCGTATTACTGAGCCGGGGTTTATGGGTCAGCTGCAGGTTCAGCTGATCTTAGCTAGATGCTCAGGGTCTGTGGTCAGTGCAGAGGCAACTGAGGGCTGGTTGCCCTGGATGGCCTCACTCACATGCCTGATGATTGGCTTGCTGTTGGCTGGGGTGAGGAGATTGACCGGACCATGCGTCATCTTCCAGCAGGCTCATCCGCACTTGTGCACATGGCGCCTACAGGATTCTGAGAAATGGCAGCTGTGTATAAGGCTTCTAGAGGCTTGGAACCGATACAGCGTCACTTCTGCTACATCCTTGGGACCAAGGCAAGTCACAAAAATAGCCCTGAATCAAGAGCATAGCTTGTTTTTTAACAGCCATATGAAGATATAATTCTCATACCATCCAATTCACTCATTTAGAGTGTTGCATTTAGTATATTCACAGTTCTGCATCCATCGCCACAACCACTGTCAGTACATCTGTATTACCCCCAAATAATCTCTTCACCCCTTAATCTCACCCCTAACCCTCCAAACCCCCACCCCAGCTCTATACAACCACGCACCTCCTTTCTGTCTCTATGGATTTTCTTATTCTAGATGTATCACACAAATGGAACCGTACAGTGTGTGGTCTTTTGTGTCTGGCTTCTTTCACTCAGCATAACGTTTTCAAGGGTCATCCATGTGGTAGCAGGTGTCAGCACTTCATTCCTTACTCCATTGTATGGATGTTCCATGTTTAAGAGCTGTAGACTCCACTTCTTTAGGGAGGTGTGGCAGTCTCATCGCGAGGAGTACAGATACAGGATGGGGGAGAACTGAGGCCGTTTTCGCCAACAGTCTACCCAGCAGCATAAATTAGTTTGTATAATTTGGAGAGCGATTTGGCAGCTTCTGCTGAAGTGTGAGCCCCTCTGTGGTAGACATTCGGTTCCCCTCTCAGCAGTTATTCTTGGTTTTTGCTTCCATCGATTTTGTACAAGTGGCAGTATGCCCAGGCTCAGGGGACAAATCACGATTGGTCCAAGCCAAGCATGGCAACCCCAATCCTTTTGCCAAAACTGGCCCAGGGTGGACATGTGACACAGTTCTGGCCAGTGACAATTAGAGGGAGTCTGCTGGGAGTCTCAGAGAGAGTTTCTTCCCTCAAGAAGAGAGAGCTGCCCTCGACCTCTTTGCCTATTTCCCAAAGGGTTTCTAAGGGTCGTTTTGACCATGCATGATTTTTGCCTTATGCACTGTCTATAGAATCCTCACCGTGTGTCCTGGGTTGAATATTGAGCCCCTCCAAATTCACGTCCACCTGGAATCTCAGAAGGTGACCTTATTTGCAGATATAATCACATTGAGATGAGGTCATGCTGGATTAGAGGGACACTAATCCAGTGACTGATGTCCTTAGGAGAGGGAAATTCAGGCCCGGGAGAATGCCATGTGCTGATGGAAGCAGAGATTACAGTGACGTGTCTACAAGCCAAGAGATGCCACAGATTGCCAGCACCTGTGGGGAGGAGCCCACCCTGCTGCCACCTTGACTTTGGACGTTTAGCCTCCAGAACTAGGAGAGAGTAAGTTTCTATTGTTTTAAGCCACTTGGTTGTGGTACTTTGTTATGGCAGCCCTAGGAAACGAATGCACCATGTTATTCCAGGATTCTTACAAATGGTCCAATTCCTTACCACAAGCCACACAGAAAGGAAATGGGAGCATGTCCGGGCAGTAGAGGTGGAAGGAGACAGGGCTGGGAGGAGGGGAAGTGGGACAGGTGGGAGAGGGGCCCCCAGTCGGGGCTCCCAGAAGGTCTGTTAGCACACTCCCCCAACCCCACACTCTAGGGCCTTGCCCGTCCCCAGAGCCCATCCCTCTCTCCCAGGCTTGGCTCACCTTTTACAGGACACTGTTTCTTTGCCACCAAACGAGTGACCTTCCCTGTGATGAGTACAGGAAAAGCCACCCGCACGCTCCACTCTCCTCACAGAGCCGAGGCTTTTTACTGTAGGAAGGAAAATATATGATTTCTCATTTTAAAGGATTATGGGCCATTGATGCCCGCTTTCCATATGTTAGGAGCGTATAAAAATTTTTGAGCGATGAAAGTGAATAACGAGGTCTGTGTACAATAAAGTAATTTTATTTTTTATTATAAAGCAGTTTCGTTTGAGATGACAAAAAGATGTTGTTAATATTTTGGAGGGCTGGAGTTTTTTCCTTTGGTCAAGGACAGTGAAAGACTTGTTAGAGCTCTGGGAGGTCATTTAATTACCTACAGCTGAGGCTCTGGGGTGACTCTTCCAATAAGAACTTACATGAGTTTAGATATCCTAGGGAATGATACCCTGAGGTTTTGTCCCCAGGGTTGTGTACACATACACACACGCATCCACACCCCACAGTCATGGTCTGTAAACACACATACAGATGCACACACACAGACATAGACACACACGTGGACTCATGTGCACAAACACAGACACAGAAAGACACATGCACATGCATACATATAAACACGTGTACACACAGATATGCATGCGCATATAGATGTGCACACAGACTTGCACATGTGTACACAGACACACAAACCTCACACTCACAGCCCCTACACACATGCATACACATTCACACACAGATACATGCACACACATGCACATAGACACACATACACACACAAACCCATGTGCACACACACATAGATACACGCAGTCATATGTGCACACATGCACAGACATATGCATACATAAACAACAGACACACACACACACATAAATTCACGTGCACACACACATAGATACATGCAGACACATAGACACACGTGCACACGGCTCTCCCTACCTGGCCACACGTTCCCAGGGCTCACTCCCAATAGATGTGTTTGGTCTACTGTGATGTGGCACTGCTTGGGGTCCAGTACTGAGGACCACAGTTAAAATCTGGACTTCCTGAGACCCATCTGGACTTCCGGTTTCCCTATCCATCCTGTAGACTGGGTAGACATCCTTTTAAGGAAAGAATCACATGAGATGAAATACCTAGATCCTAACAAAAAACATGAATTCTGTTCCCACCTTGCCTTCCTTCCTGGGGCCCTGTCACCTGGGGAATCGTTGCAGGCCAGGAACCTGACTGTGCGGCTGTGACCTGTGAAGAACAGAGGCATCAGGACAGTGGCTGTCGCCCGCTGGTTCCCAGGAGGCCCTGGGAGAAGGCACCTGTTCCACCTGCCAACGGAGAGTCAGTCTGGGAGGTGGAGTCATTCAGCTTCGTGGTGTAAATAATGAGAGCCCGTGACTGTTCCGCCTTACCTGTCTTGATCTCTTTCTACCACGAGAGCACCCTCAAAACACTGCCTTTTTTTGAAGTGAAACTCACTTAGCACAAAATTAACCATTTTAATGTGTACAATTCAGCGATATTTAGTACATTCACACTGTTGTGCAACCATCACCTCTATCTAGTTCCAGAACAATTTCATCCCCTAAAAGAGAAACCCTGCGCCCATTAGCAGTCACTCCCCATTCCCTCTCCTTGCCCCCCGCCCCCAGCAACCCCTAATCTGCCTCCTGTCTCTGGATTCACCTATTCTGGACATTTCATATCAATGGAATCACATAGTCTGTGGCCTTTTGCGTCTGGCTGCTTCCACTTAGGATGATGTTTTTGCGGTTCATCCCGTATGTATCTGTATTTCATTCCTTTTTACAGCTGAATACTATTCCGGTATGTGGTAGATCACAGTTTATCTATTCATCCATCGATGGACATTTGGGCTATTTTCACCTTTTGGCTGTTGTGACTAGAGCTGCCATGAATATTTGCGTAAAAGTTTTTGTTTGAACACCTGTTTTCTATTCTTCTAGGTATAAACCTAGGAATGGAATTGCTGGATCATATGGTAATTTTGTTTAAATTTTTGAGGGACTGACAAACTGTTCTGGCCTTTTTTGAGTTTAAACTTTTTAATAATTCAATATAACACAAATACAGAAACTTGAAAAAACAATAAATATACAATTTGTTAGTAAACTATAATTTATATGTTATTATATTTATAAATAATTAATAAATTAATATAAAATGAACACCCTGGTAACTACCACCTGTACTATCCAACCCAGAAGCACTCCATGCGGCCCCCTCCATTATAACTCCATCTGATCTTTAAGAGTAGCCACTAACCTGACTTTTATACATCTTTTTTTTTAAGTAAATTAACGCTATCGCTTGGTGATCTTTTCATTTTCAAACACAAAGTTCGTTCTTTCAGTAGCTGCCCGACATTACATTGAATGGCTAAGCTATTATTTATTTAACCAAATCTCTGTTGGCGAATGTCTGGATTGTCCTCACCATTTTGCTATGACCTTCAGAGGACTCTCTTCCCTCTAAGATCCTTGCCTCCTCTTCTGTGAGATGAGACATGGGGCCATCATCCCTAGTTGAAAGGAAGTGAGGGAAAGCATTTGGTCAACTGTAAAGCACTCTGCAAATGTTGGTGCGGGGCTGCGCTAGACCCTAACGGGACCCTCCGTGTTCAGGGAATGAGCGTGGAGCTGATGCATTCGTCAGGGGGTGCCTTTTGAAGTCTGTGCGGCAAGTTGGATTTTCCTAAATAACTAAACAGCCTCCCATCCCACTGTTCTTACAACGTAACAGATGCTCATTCCTCTGAGAGAGGGTCTCCTTTCTCTGAATCTCGGTGGGACCCAGTGACAGCTCCACCAGTACTGTGTGGTGGAAGTGATGCCATGTGACTGCCAAATTTAGGTCTTAAAAAGAATACAGTTCCTGCCTGGCTCTCTCTTTGGGAAAGGCTCACTCTGGGGCAAGACAACTGCTTCACCATGCTGTAAGGAAACCCAGTTTGGGTGCATGTGGATAGATCCACATGGAGAGACCTATACCGAGAGACCATGTGGAGAGACCACATGGAGAGACCTATACAGAGAAACCATGTGGAAAGACCCACATGGAGAGACCTATACAGAGAGACCACACAGAGATTCACATGGAGAGGCTACATGGAAGGACCATATGTAGAGACCTGTACAGAGCGACCATGTGGAGACCCCACATGGAGAGACCATATAAAGAGACCACATGGGGGCTGGTCCAGTGGTGTAGTGGTTAAGTTAACACGCTCTGCTGTGGCAGCCCAGGGTTCACAGGTTTGGATCCCGGAAGCGGACAGGCGCACCACTTATCAAGCCATGCGGTGCCGGCGCCCCATATAAAGTAGAGGAAGACGGGCACGGATGTTAGCCCAGGGCCAGTCTTCCTCAGCAAAAAGAGGAGGATTAGCAATGGATGTTAGCTCAGGGCTGGTCTTCCTCACCAAAAAAAAAAAAAACGAGAGAGAGAGAGAGAGACCACACGGAGAGAGCATGTTCATGGAGACACCACATGAACGAGACCGAGGCTCACAGCCAACAGCCAGCATTAACCTTCAGACACGTGACGCAATCCTTCAGAAGATTCCGGCCCCTCTCTTTGAATCTTCCAGCTGAGCCTCCAGACATCATGGAGCAGAGACAATGTCCCCACTGCACCCTCTCCAAATTCCTGACCCACAAATCTGCGAACATAACCAATGGTTGTTCGATGCCCCTGAATTTTGTGGTAATAGAAATGGAGTCATAGTAACGGGAATAGTCAGATCTTCCTTAAAACCAAGTACACTCTGCGCCATCTACACCACAGGGTTGCTTCTTGGGACTGGAGAAGAGGGGGAAATGGATTCTGGGACAGCTGCTCTCAAGGAGTATTCAGCTGAGCAGAACAAGTAAGACAAATAAACACCACCTTCCAACTTGTCGAAACTGGGTCATAAATGCTGAGGAAGTTCAGAGAGAAGAGTCACGCCCAGCACGGGGACGTACATTTAGGATTCCTCCAGGATTACCCAACTCCAAATGGCTTGAACAAAAGAAAAATGTATCCCTGCCTGTAACAGAATTCCCAAGGTTGGGGGGTTGACAGGGTTCTCCACTCAGATGATCGACAGTGCCACTGAGGAACCAGGTTCTGTCCATCTTTCTTCTCCACCCTTCCTAGAGGGTGGGCTTTTCCTCAGAAAGCTCAAGATGGAAGCCAAAGTTTCGGGCATCCCCAACAAATACAAAACATATGGATGGAGAAACTGTTCGTTCCTGTGCTTCTTTCTTTTAAAAAATACTAGTGTTTCCCAGATGCCTCCAAGCAGCCTTAATTGAGCTTCCTCTGTCCAGATTGGTTTCCTATTCTCATTCCCAAACCAATCTCTGTCAAGCCAAATGGGATTCTCATGACGGGTGTGGGGAAGCCCAGGGCTCTGCGGGGGAGACGGGCACTAACCCAGTAACAAAGCTTCTTTCAGCAGGGAGGAGGGCGGGGAGCGCTTTGAGGAGGCTCCTCCAGCACCTGCTGTGGGGGAGGAAAGGCTGAGTGCAGGTGGGGGCTGAGCTGATCTCTGAAGGACAAGATTAATGATGGAGAAAACATCCTGGAAGAACCACCCAGTGGTGGGTTCTGCTGAGACTTTTTAAGGCGAGAAACTCCTAACCCTTCCTTCCAGACATGTGAACTCCAGCCATTTCCCTGACCAGCATTTTCAGGTGTTCATCCCTGTTCAGCATTTTACCACTTTGATCAGATGTCCGCAGACTTCTCAGCTGTTTGACTTAAGTACCCAAATGGTGACACTGTCTTATCCATTAACGTCCTCGGCGGGGCTGGGGAATGTGTGAATCAGATTGAATTTTCCATTGGCCTTGAGCTTAACCTTAGCAGCAAGCAGCTCCCAGGGAGAGAAATCGATCGAGAGGTAATTAAAGATCATGTAGTATCGGGAAAATAATTACAGGGGGAGGGGGCCCCAGACGGCAGTTCTCTGGAGGTGCGGCTTGCCCAGTAATTCTTCAGCAGACAAAGATGTGAGGAATCCTTTGTGGGAAGGGAGAAAGGTGTTCTCGATATGGCAATCGAGTGAGTTAGATATTGGAATACAGGTGCCATTATTATGGGAAATAAGTTATCCTTCTTCACTGACGTTGTGCAGGAAATTTCAGGGGCTTCGCTTCCTGTGAGTACGGCTGAGTGGGGTGGCCTGGAGCGAGGGTGAGGGGTTGAATTTGGAAATATCAAATATTGGTAAGGAAAAATCTACTATGTGCTAAGTCAATTTCACATGAAATCCAAGGAACAGCTGAGTCCCACTGTCCTTCAGAGCGAAGGTTAAATTTGACCCAAATCTTATTTTATAAGCATAAAAGTTTATCCATAACTTCAGCAAGTTCCTCATCCTTTGGCCCCTAACACCCCAGACATGCAGCTTGGCCCTTCACTACAGAAGGCCACTCATGGTGAACATCTTGGAGTTCACTGACGCCATGACAAATTGCTGAATATTATGCTATGGTAGTAAACTCCCAAATCTTGGTAGCTTACCACAACACAGATTGGTTTCTCACTTGCATTCTCGCCCAAGGCAGGACAGGAAGCCCTCCTGTGGCCTCACTATATGGAGCATGCGACCTCCAAGATCATCACAGCAAAAGATGAGTGTGGTCAGCTGAATAAGGCCCCCCAAGGATGTTAACGTCTGAATCTCTGGAACCTGTGAATGTGTTACTTTACATGGCAAAAGGGACTTTGCAGATGTGACTGAATTAAGTGTCATTTTGGGGGAGATTATCCTGGATTATGGGGGGTAGATCTAATCACAGGGGTCTTTATGAGAAGGAGGCAGAGGAGATTGGTGACACAAAGGGGTTGGTGACACAAAGGGGTGTAGAGAGAAGAAGATGGACCACAGAAGCAGAGACTGGACTGAGGTGGCCAGGAGCCAAGGAATGCCAGCCAGAAGCCAGAAGAGGCAAGGGACAGATTCTCCCCTGGAGCCCCAGAGGGAACCAGCCCTTGCTGACACCTTGATTTTAGCCCATGTATTGGTTTATGGGGTGGCCTTAACCAATTGCCACACACAAACAGGGGAAAGACGACGTGAAGACGCAGAGGGAAGACGGCCGTCTACAAGCCAAGGAGAGAGGCCTGGAACAGGTCCTCCCCCACAGCCCTCAGGAGAAATGAACCCTGCTGACACCCTGATCTTGGACTTCCAGCCTCCAGAACTGTGAGACAATAAACTTCTGTAGTTTCAGCCACTCAGTTTTGCCTCTTCTATACCCTCTTGCCAAGGAGACTTGTTCCAAAATTAATCCTTGGTAGTAGACTTTAGAAATTTAGTCATTTAACCAAAGGTCTGGTAGTTGAAAAATCATTAGAATTGTGAACTCTGAATTTCCAGGTATTTGGGGAGACTTTTCTTGGGGTGGGAACAGCTGGGCAATTTCAGTCAGGGACCACTTATCCCCCAAGAGGCCCTGCCCTACCAGAAAGAACTGAAATATGGGCTTTCTTCCCTTTTTCCACTCAAGATAGCTGGAAACTCTCTCTCCTTCTCCTAAAAGGGGAAGAAACGCAGAGGGTGCTCCGTGCAGAGAAATCCCACCAGGAAGAAACGCATTAGTCAGACCCAGGAAGTGGTGAGGGTGGGCTGACACTCCGCCTCCGTTTCTCCATCTGAAGATGCGCCTCATAGAAGGCTCCACCTCAGAGGGTTGCGAGGAGGATTCAGTGACTTAATACACGACAAAGAGTTTAGATCAGTGTCTGGGCACAGCAGGCATTCAACAAATGAGAGCTGTGATCATTTGCACTTATCCCCGTGTCATTCAAAGCACCTGCTCTGATCTGACACCAGGCTGGGCAGCGGGGTGTAGACATGAGTGTAGCCAGACTCCGACCTCTAGTGCTCACCATCCAGGGGGGAAGAGAGCGGTTTGAGTCATCGCAACACCACCCACACACACTGCACGTGCCTGGTCTGAGTCCGGGCCAGTGCTTACACAGGGAGAGGTCTGTGGAAATGGAAACCGCCACCAGGGGGACGCGATTGGGCGATCCCCAGGCAAGCCTGGGGTTCAGTTTAAAGCCTGAGTGATGGCTTCCATCATCTCGCTTTAGCTAAACCCATTTCGCCAGTCCCCGATGTTCAACTGACCTGAAGAATCTGATTTGAATGGAAACATCTCAATTCAGTCTCTGAATACGGCTGTAACTCTCGATATGTCAGGATGCTGCACTGTGGGCTGATGATACCCGAGTGACAGGCAGGCTGTAGGGGAAGGAGGGAGAAGGGCTGGATTACAGCGTACAGGTGACCCGTCAACACACCTGAGCTCCCATCCCACGTCTACCCTTCACTAGCTGTGTGCCCACGGGAAAGCCATTTAAATTCCCCGAGAATCAGTTTCCTCTCTTGTAAAATGTGTTAACTAGTAGGACCTATTCCATGCACCTGTCATAGAATTATATATAAGATATGGGAAATGGAGTCAAACTCAGCAGAGTGCCTTTTATTGCGTAAAATAACACACAAAATAACTGTAGTAGCTATTACTGTCAAGGGAGGACACTTGGCTGAGTATTCAGAAGCAGACAAGGGCCGCGTGTGTGTCGGATGGTCGTGGCTGCAGTGGGACACCGTGGTTTGGTGTAAGGTCTAATGTTACATGCTGTCCCAGCACTGGGAGAAACTAGGAGGGCCTCAGGCGTCCTAACCCAAAGCTCCTCTCCCCGCTCTGTTCCCACAGACAAGGTCCCCTAGTCAAACAATCCTCCCCAGCGTGGGGACCAGGCATAATTCCTGCTCGTCCCTGAGTACTGGGTCTCAGTTCTCTCCCAGCCCACGGAATCATTCCAAGCCAATCACATCTTCTCCTGGGAACCAGGGGGCGCCCCACCCTCTTGTTACCGCAAGGCCTGCCTCCCACAGCCCCTGCTGGTTACGCTGCTCCAGGAGGCCCCCGTGCGCCCTGCATGGCGGGGGGTGTCCTCCTTCTCCAGGCTGTGAGTGTGCATGACTCATCAACCGTCACCGATCTCATCCACTAACATCCTGCTGTCCCGCATTCAGCCCTCCCCACAACCCTGGGTGTGAATCCCTCCCACCCTGATGGGGTGAATAGGAGGTGATTAAAACAGACAGGAGTGGATTCTAGATCCAGGTGAAACGGGTGTGAACCCTGGCTCTTCTCAGCAGCTGAATGTCCCTGAGTTGCGTCACCTAGCTTCTCAGAACCTCAGTTTCCCCATCTTTAGGTGGAGAAGATAGTGCCCACCTCTGATGACGTGAGTATGCATGCAGTAACCCACACGAAACTACACGAGACGCAGGGCGGTTACACGGGTACACAGTTGTCCCAGTGCATTGAACTGGACACGTAAAATGGGTCATTTCTGAATCATACCTCAACAAAGTTTATTTAAAAAAAAAAACAGAGCAGATGAAGGTAACTACAAATCCACGGCCAGACCTGGAATCCCTCCTCTGGGAACCGTGGGTAACAATGATTGCTCGCTCTCTCTCGTGGAACCTGCTCGGTTCAAAACCAAGCTGCCCCGTCACCAGCCCCCTCACTTGAGGAGAGCTGCTTGGCCTTCCTGTGCCACAGTTTTTCCATCTGTGAAATGGGATGATAACAGGTCCTTCCCACAGGACTGCTATGACGACTAAATGAGATGATGCTCGTCGAGTGCTCTGAACAGTGCTGGGGACATTGCGAGGGCTCAATAGATTGCTGGCTCTTGGCATCATCGTCCCTGCATTATCTCCCTCCAAGGCTTTCCAAACCCTCCCCAGGCTCCCCAAGCCTCAGGGGGACAAGGAAGCCACCAGGTCGACAGTGTCTCAGCTTCCTGACTAACCTACACCCAAATCTCACCTCCACTCCCACCAGGAGGCTCATTTGTTGATGTAACAACTGTGGACTGAGGGACTATCGTGTGCACAGCAGGAGGAAGGCAGTGGGGAGCAAAGCTAAGCACAGCTCCTGGTTTCAAGGAGATGATGTCTAGTGGAGGAGACAGACGCTAATTAGGAAGAAAGGAAGATGGAGGAGGGACAGAGGGATGAAGGGGAAGGGAGGCAGGAAGGGAAGAGAAAGCAGTTCCTTTATTTTGGAGCAAAGGTCTTCCATGAAATTCTGAATGGGGCTCAGGAGGGGAACTGGGGTTTACAGTTGGGTCTCCAACGAAAAGATAAACCTGCTCCAAAGTCTCCATTAATGTTGGGCCCTGGACATCCATCTCCAGATTGAATCCATCCAAGCTGCCTTCAACATGGCACGAATCCATTTATACACCTGCAGACTCTGTCCCTCAGCTCTGAATTTGTTGAAGAGCGATGACGCCGGAGAGTGTTCTGCTGACACAGGGCCACCCCCACCGGGCAGCAGCCGCTGTGTGATGGAGAGAGAACGTTCTCTGGCTCCTCCACATCATCCCAGATGCTCTCCATCAACGCAGCGTTGCCTCAAGTCAGTCACACACCACATTTCTCTGGCTGTCTCCTCGAGACGGAGAGTCTGCGACTAACAGCTCTGCTTGCAAAACACCTTCCTTGGAAGAACACTAGATGGACAGGTGTAAGCTGACTGTCAAGTTGCTTAGCTGGAGAGAGGGCTTAAAGGCAATTGTCTATGTCCCAAAGGAAGCATTCAGAAAGTCACCGAGAGAGAGGCAAAGCCCTTTGGAGTCCCATGAAGAAAAACACCTCGAAGGGAAAAGAAAGAAATGCCCCTTGCTGTTTGTTTTTCTGCTATTTCTTTTCAATTTGTCAAACACAAACCATTTGGCTTTTGAAGGATGGATTGTTTTCTTCCTCTTTTGGAGTCTCTCCCTGGGCTTCCATTGGAAGAATGTCTAACACTGTAAAGTAACAGAAGGTGGGAATACACCATTCCTTCCCTCTCACACCCGGCTGGGTGAACAGGTCTGCCCTGCAGAACCCAACCACTCCTAAGGGGAGTCTTCCCGAGGACTCGACTACAGGGGAAGGAGAAGGAAGCCCACTTGGCCACAGATTGTGTTCCCCAGTCCACTCTCTGAAACTCACCAGTGGGAGACACGGTTGGTCAACAAAATAGTAAATCATAGCACTTATAGTATGTAATATGTTCACGTAGTATGTAGTGCTGTGGAGAAAAATAAACGAGGGAAGGAAGCTAGCTAGCTCCTAGGGAAAGGAGAGGTCACAATTTTAAATAGAGCATTTTAGAAAAAGTCTTCCTCAGGAGGTAACATTTGAGCAAAGCCTGGAAGAAAGTAAGTGAGCAAGTCATGTAGATATCTGGAGGCAGAGCATTCTACCCAGAAGGAACCACAGCAAGTGCAAAGGTCCGGAGGCAGGATCATGCCTGGATGTTCTAGGAACTGCCAGGAGGCCAGTGTGGCTTAAGCAGAGCAAGTCAGGGGGAAGATGAAGACAGAGAAGTAATGGGGGCACATTGTGCAGGCCACTATGAGGATTTTGTCTGCAACTCACAAGCAGATGGGAAGGTACTGGAAGGTTTTAAGCAGAGAACTTCCTTTCTGTGCCATTTCCCTGCCATATACCAGCAGTGTCCATTGGAAACTGGGAGTTCCTCAACTCAGCAAACACTTACCAAGCCAAAATGTGTAAATCACTGAGTGTTGAACACAATAGGACCCCTAGTTTCTGGAAGCTTCTCACTTACAGGAAGGTGGTATTGGAGCTGGCTGATGGGCTCACAAGAGCCAGATGTGCACATTCCTTTTCAAATCCACATCCGCTGATGCCACATCGGTAGCTTGGAATCAGCCATGGCAGGAGCATTTACACCAGGCTCACCCCGTCTCCCATGAGAGCTGACTGCTGGCATCTGTCAGGAAACACTGTGCTGTTTCTTATCACAGTCCTTCTTGCAGGAGTGTTCTACCCAAGGGGGAAGAAAAGGGAAATGGGGCAGAGTGGCAACACTCACTGCTGTCTGTGTTCTCTTCTGTCTTGGTGTCTCAGTCACCTATTGCTGTGTAACAAATTATCTCAAATCTCAGTGGCTTTAGGCAACAACTTATCATTACTATATATCATGTGTGGGGGTCAATATTTCAAACATGGCACAGCTGAGACAGCTTAGCTAGCTGGGTCTGCCTGGGCATCTCTCACAACACGTGACCTCAAAGCATGTGGACTTCTAATACGGCAGGTGGCTTGGGACTGATAAGACCAAGGCAGAAGCTGTCTTTTCTGTTCCTTAGCAAGCATTCCACTGTACTCCTTTGGTCAAAGCAAACACAGGCCAGCCCAGATTCAAGGTGAAGGGGGGCAGATCCCACCTCTTGAAGGGTCAAAGCATTTGCCACCATCTTCAATGCTGCATGGGCAAACAAATGGACTGCATGTTCTGGCTCCCTTGCAATGGAGTGTGGCCATGGGACTGAGTTTCATCCCATAAAAGGTGTACAGAAGTGATGTGGACCATTAAATCTCCTTGCAGAATTCTGATGTCTGGAAAAGGGCTCTGAGGAAGGATGAACCATGAGACAGAAGGAGCCTGGGTGCCTGAATAAATGGATGATACACACACAAACACACACACACAACCTACACTGGACTGCGAGTTGGGTACTAAATTTTCATTGTGTATAGGCACTGAGATTTTAGGATTTATCTGTACTTGCTTGTGATGGTTTTAATACACGTCTACAAATTCTTCAGTATTCCTTCCATTAAAAAGGGGAAACTGGGGTCGCCTGGTGGCGCAGCGGTTTAGTTCTCGCTTGGCAGCCCGGGTTCGCGAGTTCGGATCCCAGGCGCCCGCCGACGCACTGCCTGTCAGCCATGCCGTGGCGGCGTCCCATATAAAGTAGAGGAAGATGGGGACGGATGTTAGCCCAGGGCCAGGCTTCCTCAGCAAAAAGAGGAGGATTGGCAACGGATGTTAGCTCAGGGCTGGTCTTCCTCACAAAAAAAAAAGGGGGGGAAACTACTTCCCCCTCCTCTTGAATATGGCTCAGTCTTGGTGGCTCACTTCTAATGAACAGACCTGCTGCTCAAGTCACATAGCAGAAGTGACACTGCCTGGCTTCTGAGCGAGGTTAGAAAAGGCACTTCATCTTGGCCTGGCTCTCTCCTAGAACACGTGCCCTTGGGATCCATCCACCACGTTGTGAGGAAGCCCAAGCCAGGGAGAGGCAGCACGTGGTGTCCAGCCATGGCCCCAGCTGAAGGCTCAGTCCTCAGCATCAACCAGCAGACATGCGGTGAGTGGGCCTTCCTACCACACTGCCCCCAGGCCTCAAGCCGCCCCAGCTGAAGTGGAGCGGAGCGGAGATGAGTGCTCCCAAGTTTGAGACCCAGGAACAAAATAAATGTCATTGGGGGTGGGGGGTGGGAGGGAGATTAGCCCTGAGCTAACATCCGTTGCCAATCCTCCTCTTATTTTGCTGAGGAAGACTGGCCCTGGGCTAACATTCGTGCCCATCTTCCTCTACTTTATATGGGATGCCATCAGAGCATGGCTTGATAAGCAAGAGTGTTGGTCTGCGCCCAGGATCCAAACCTGCAGACCCCGGGCTGCCAGAAGCAAAGTGCACGAACTTAACCACTATGCAACTGCGCCAGCCCCTAAATGTCGTTTTTTTTAATACACTAAGTGTGGGGTCATTGATAACTCAGCAACAGAAAGCCAGAACATTACCTTAATCAATAAACCCCTCAACCTGGCTTTCTGCTTCACCCCTTCACTTAGAAGGATTTTTCAAGTGAACATTTGATAACATAAAGGGTAGTTTGGGGCCATCACAGCGATAGAGAACTCTACTGGTGTTTAGTGGCATTAGGGTTTCTAAGTAAATATCCTACAACATGTGGGATGATCTAGCAAAGGGAAGAGTTGCTGTTCAAAATGCTGATCATTGTCCCATTGAGAAACACCGAACCTGCTCAGTGTTTGGTTGGCTGGAGCAGAACAGGAACTAAAGAGAGCATGTCCTGGACACGGAAGCCAGAATGGACTCCTCTTGCCCCTCCTTTTCCGGCCATGTGAGCCCTTATCTGCTCTCCTCTTGGCTCTTACCACTTATCCTCTCCCCTTTCCTCTCCAAGCCATGGACACTTTCTTTTTATCCTTCAAACAGACCTAATATGAGGTTGTTTTCTTTCCTCTGCCTGGTGGACTATTCCCCAGGAAGGGCAATGGGGGCAGCAAGCTTTCAAGGGTTCTGTTCCTTATTCAAGCCTCAGCTCACAGGTTCCTTTTTTCTGAAGTCTCCCCCAATCTGAGGGGTCCCCACTCCACTCGCCGTCGCATCACTGCGTTTAACTTCCCATGTGGCACTAATTGCTCTGTGACATTAGCTAGTTCCAGCTGTTTACTTGTTTATTGTCTGTCCAACTCCCCCACTCAGTCCCCGACTGGATTTTAACCTCCACGAGAGCCGGGGTTTGGGACTGTCTTTTTTCCTGCACATTCGATGGTGTCTGGCATAGGACAAGTGCTCGGCAGATATTTGTCAAATGCACAAGAGGTGTGTACATTTCTCTGCACCCAAATTTCTTCTTCTGTTAACTTGGAAGAATAATTCCTACGTCCTGGCACTGTGTAAAAACAATAGGGGTTATAATAACCGTATCATAAAGTTGTAAGAATTAAACGCACCGCTGCCTGTAAAATCTTGCACAAATTAGGTGCTCGTGAATGTTGGTGTCTCTGCCACCGGCTGGTCTTTTCTCAGTGTTGGGATTTTTGTTGTTGTCTTGTAACTTCTCTGAGAGAAACCTTTGCCTGCTGCAGCCTTTTCCCCTAATTATTTCATCTTCTTCCCAATTCATTTAGAGCCACCTGAGTGGAAAGCACTGGCCCTGGGTGGGCTCATGTGGATGCAGAATTCCTGCAGCCTGACTCTCCCAGGCTTCAGAATCCACCCAGAGTTGCCCATCCAACAAAGGAGCACTTCAGCCCGAGTCCACCTCTCTTCTCTCTGTTTTCGCTCTCCACATACTTCAACAAAATATTTACTCTCACCTTCCAGGAGATTCCTTAGTCTGACGTGACTGAAAAAAATTCTGAAGGTTGTTCCAGGGTCTGTGACGTTCAGAGTCAATATTTAGACAACAGCAAAACAAAGTAAAAGTAACCCAGCAACAATGCATCTGCTGCTCTGGGGAGTGGGCGGGGGGCTTCCCTCTGCCGGACTAGATAACTGCTGGTCCTGGAGAAAGGCAGGCCACTGGCAGGGCCACCGGGGATCCGAGGCAGCCCAGGCCCTGCGGTCGAGGTCCCCGCCCAATGTTCTGTCTTTACAATCTACAAAAGGCTGAAGGCAAAGACATGGTTCCAAGGAAAGATCGTGGAAGGATGCTGAGAGTAACGGATATTGGTGTCTTGCTTTCCTAAAATTCTTTCCCCCTTTTTGTCCAGGAGAAGGTGCCGTTTTTGTCTGTGGACCCACCTCTCTCCACCCTCAGCCCAGTGCTCTGCAGGGACCACCTCAACGGGGTGCGTCGTGGCATCCACTCTTCAGCCAAACGGCACGTGGCATTGCCCTGGCCTCTGGGCTTGGTTCAAGGGTGAGCATATGGCCTGAAAGGGTCCCATCCCAGCGAATCTCAGTGCTCTCGCAGGACCGCCTGAAAGAAGGACGTGCAGTGGGGGGATGTGAAGAGCTGGGTCACCATCTTGCCAACCCTTGGAGCGTGAGAAAGACGCCAATGGAAAGACAAAGCTGAAAGAAACAGGGTCCTAAAACATGTCATGTTAACCCTGAATTTAACTAAGTTTGAGTGCTTCCAGGTTTCCTGGGCCCTGTAATAAAGAGCAGTAGAGGAGGGCTCTAGAGATTAAATGAGAGTTGGAACATCACTCAACTGCAATGCAAACCTTATTGGGATCTTGATTCAAACAAACTGCAAAAATGAATACGTCCATAAAACATCTATGAGCCAAGTGAAAATCTGAGTAGTGACTGGCTCTTTGATGATATTATGGAGCTACTATTTTTTAGGTGTGATATATTGTGGAGTTTTGTTATTGCTCTCATCTTCTAGAGATACACACACAGTATTTATGGATAACATGGCAGTGTCTGGGATTTGCTACAAAATAACATGTATGAAGGAAGTAGGTGAGGTTATATGAAACAATATTAACTGTGAGGTGGTCATTGTTGAAGCTGGGTTCGGTTACATGGGCGTTTATTTTAAATATACGTAAATTGGACATTTTCCACACTAAAGAGGTTAGACCATTAGTAGTTATTTAAATATTCTCTTCCCACGATGGAGCTGTAGCAGGTGCGTTTATGTATCGCTGTGAAGTGTGACTTTTCTGTTAGACCAAACAATTGCTCTTCTAAATTACTTTTCTTCATTTTTGATTCCTTACTTTCTTGGGTACGTTCAAACAGTGGAGTGACAGGTGTTGGCTCCACTGGCAGAAGATGAACTTCTCAAACAGATACATGATGCTGACTTTACATGAGATGCTTCAAAGAAAAATCAGTTATTACAATAATGGTTCAAAGTTTTTCATCCAATTCATGAAATTAAAGCAAAGTTTTTGGAAGTTTCTTCAGTTGAAGACGAAATATCTGATATGATTGTGAATGTTGTTGTAAATTTGGTAAAAAATTCAACATTGAAGACAAAATAGTTATTTGTTTTCATAGTAATAAATACAAACCTTCGTGTAGTACAAGATCATGATAAAAGAGCAATGGTGTACTAAATTAAGAAGCCTTACAAAGCAGAACTTACTTGATTTGATTGTAGTGCACAAACAACCCATAATCGTGTCCAATCAAGTTGCAATAGTCCACCAAGTGGCGGGCAGCCTTGTAAGGACCCCAGTGATCCTCACCACTGAGAATTCATGCCCTTGCCTAATTCTCTCCCCAGGAGTGTGGCCGGATGGAGTGACTTGCTTCTAACTAATGGAATGTAGCAAAGTGAAGGGAATTCACCTCTGAGCCTCTTACAGGAAGATTCTGCCTTCTGTTGTGCACAATCTGTTCCCAATCTCTCACCATGGGGAAAGCAAGCTGCCATGTTGTGGATGCCCTATGGAGATGCCATGTGGCAAGCGACCGACATCTTCAGTCAACAGCCGGCGAGCACCTGAGGCCTGCCGAGAGCTATGTGAGGGAGCTGAGAAGTGGGTCATCCCCAGCCAAACCTTGCCATGGTGGCAGTTCCAGCCAACACATTGATTTCAGCCTTATGAGAAGACCAGCCAAGCCTGAATTCTGACCCATCGAAACTGGGACATAATCAACGTGTGTTGTTTTAAACTGCTAAGTTTGGGGGTAATTTCTTACGCAGCACTAGAAAACTAGTATAAAGTCCTAGTTGTGAAAATTTAGATATATTTCTGTACATTGAGAGTAAGTGGACCTCAAAATGTTTCAATGGAGGTGAGTTGAATAAGAGGAATTCACCAAAGCAGCACGCACTTTCTGTTTGGTGCCACTGTTCAATCAGATTGTAGGATGAAGAACAGCCTTGTAGATTCACCTAAGTGTCCTACGATGGTGTTGAACTGTCTGTGAAAACTTGAGATTCAGGCTGCTGCATTCTATCCAAAATCAGATGGAACTCTGGAATCAGAGTATGCACACAATGGAGCACCAAAAACCTTAGCTTTTAAAGCTTTTAGCAAATGGCAATCATTAAAAAAAAAGAAAGCAAGAAGACATTGAAGTTTATACCCTGACAGAAGCACGGGAGGAAGAGAACGAATCAAACAGTCAGGGTGCAACACGACAGGCAAGATTTAACTTTGAAATCATAAAATTATGCTTTGAAACATCCTGATCTGGAAGAAGAATCTTGTCATAGAGCTCCTATACTTAATTAGGTAAATTTCTATTCTCTGTCAGAACGGAATAAAATTGAGAAAGTCTACAATTTCGCAAGATCTAAATTTGCTAAATTTTAAAAGAAACCTTAAGTAAAGGTCATTTATTTGATAGGTTTTATGTTGTAAAAATACTTGTCAAAGAAAGGTCCTCAGAATGCAGGCAAAAAAAGCTATTGCCTGTGAAAATATTTGGACTGAATATTTTATAAATTTCAATACTTAAAAGCTTAATAAAAAATAGTCTTTATGTAATAGCACTGGTTCTGAGCTTATATTGAAAACATTTACTCTTCAGAAAAATAACTGTGGCATACTGTTAGAGATCCATATGACTAAGAGACTAATGAAAGGATGTGAAGATGTACTGGGATGGTGAATTTTCTGTGTCAACTTGACTGGGCTTTCCAGATATCTGGTTAAACAGTATTTTTGGGTGTTTCTGGAAGAGATTAACATTTGAATTGGTGAACTGAGCAAAGCTGATGGTCCTCCCCAAAGTGGGTGGGCAGCATCCAATCCATTGAGGGCCTGAATAGAAAAAAATGCAGAGGAAGTGAGGATGCTCTCTCTCTCGCTCTCTGCCTGAGTGCTCGAGCTGGAACACCCATTCTCCTGCCCTCAGACTAGGTCTTATACCATCAGTACTCCAAGGCCCAAGTCAGGACCTGGGATGTTCCTCTGAGTGATCCCAGGGACCACCAGGTGGCTGGACCGGAACCCACGCCATCGGCTCTCCTGATCCCCGGGCCTTCAATCTTGGACTGAAACTACACCACCAGCTCTCCTGGGTCCCCAGCTTGCAGATGGCAGATTGTGGGGCTTGCTAGCATCCATGATGGCGTGAGCCAATTCCTCATGATAAATCTTTATATATGTGTGTATATACTATATACTATATATATTATATATACATATATAAAGTTGGTTTTGTTTCTCTGGAGAACCCTAATACACGCACCAAGGAGAAGTAGCCTGTTTATATTGTTTTAAAATTAATATAAAATATTTATATAAAATGTAATAATAAAAAATTTAATATAAATTAATTTTAATTATTATAAAGGATTTAACTTTTTTCCCTAACATGCACAGACATATGATGTATATGTTTTAGAAAACATTATACTTTTGAAAATAGCTTTTGAATAGATCTTCTAAGTTTGCCAATATATTAAAACCAATTTTACAAAAGTCCACAAAAATACTTTTTCAAGTATAGAGTGTTCATTAGTTTTAAAGCTCTTACTCTTAGAGGTGTCTTGGTTTGGATGATAAATTAGTAGTCTCCCTTCTTGGGGAGAGGAATGGGAATTTCCTCTTTGGAAACAGGAGAAATGGGGAGTAGGTGTCCCTCCAGGTGGGAGATCATGGAAAATGTTTCCTTCACTCCCTCCAGCTGCTGAGCATTGCTGGTGGCGCTGCCTCCATCGACGAGGCACTGTTTCTCCCTTTCCCCCTCAGACAACTGTTGCTTGAGGTGCTCTCATCCCTCAAGACCACAATGCATGCTGAGGACTGTGGAGAGGACTCAGGTTGGTTTAGGGAGGGACAGGGCAGGGCATTGAGCAACCTGCTCATGTGTCATGATAGAAATGCTCCCCTTCAATTCTCTTCCAGTGCTTCGTGTTTCCCTGAGTCCACGCTTCACCCTTAGAATCTCTTCTTCATCCAGCAACAGGGTGATTCTTTTAAAACCTCGGTCAGACCATGTCACTCCCCTGCTCACAGCCACTTGGTGGTCCCCGGGATCACACAGAGGAACATTCCAGGTCCTGAAGCTCTGTGCAATCCAGTCCCTCATCCCCTTCCTTTCTCCCCCACCCCTCTGCTCCAGCCACACTGGCCTGTGTGGGTTCTCTCTGGGCCTTGAATAACCGACAGTTACAGGGGCTGGCCGTGCCACCACTGGGAGCATAAATGACATGGTGATCAGAAGTTACGTGTTCTCAACTCTTCCTCCCCTCCTCACCCTGCCACGGCTTCCCGGGAGTGGAGTGTATTTTCCCCACCCCTGACACTGGGGTCAGCCATGTGATGGCTTTGGCCAACTTGACACGTGCCAGATCCATGCAGAGCCTTTCCACGGCTCACATGGTTTGGCTTGGCCTCTGTGGAAGTGCACGCCTGGGTGACTGCAGCTCCTTCACTGAGTCCCGGGAGGAGACAGGAAGAGCCAACCTGAAGCTGATCACAGACTGAAGCAGAACCACCCAGCCCGCTCACAGACCCACAGACACTTGTGTTATAAGCCAATGACATTTCAGGGCTGTTTGTCACACAGCATCATCACAGCAACAGCTAACAAATGCAGACAGTATAGAAGATCTGGATGCTATTTGTTCATTCATTCACTCAACAAATAGGTACTGAGCACCAACTCTGTGCCCAGGATGCAGCACAGAACAAAACAAAATCTCTTCTGGGGCTTCCCTTCCGACGGTGAAGACAGAAAGTGACGCCATCAAGAAGCAGATGTGTCTCAGGTGATGAGAAACGGTGCAACGAACTAAAGCAGGCTAAAGGGACAAGAGGTGATGGGGTTGTAGACACAAGCAGCAGGAAAGCCCTCTCTGATGAGGAGGCAATTGGTCAAGGACCCCACGTGTGCACCCAAGCAAAGCATTCCCCGAGGAAGAGCAAGTGCAGAGGCTCTGAGATGGGAGCGGGTTCGGAGTGTTCCAGGAGCATATGGAGTCCCGCTGTGACCGGAGCAGGTGAGGGAGGGACTAGAGGTGGACATCGAGGCCAGAGGTGGGTTACACAGGGCCCTGGCAAGAGGCCACTGTGAGGACATGATCTGACTGAGGTTTGTTTGTTTGGGTTTTTTTTTGTGAGGAAGACCAGCCCTGAGCTAACATCCGTGCCCATCTTCCTCTACTTTGTATGGGACGCCGCCACAGCATGGCTGACGAGCAGTGCGTCGGCGGGGACCTAGGATCCGGGCCCACAAACCCCGGGCTGCCAAAGTGAGAACTAAACTGCTGCGCCACCGGGCCGGCCCCTGGCTGAGGTTTTAAAAGAATCGCCCTATTGGCTGCATGGAGGACTTCGGGGGCAGGGTGGAACCAGGAATCAGGGCAGGAGCCCGGGTGTGGCACAAGGAGGGCTGGACCAGGACAGGAATGGTGGCAGTGGGGATGGTCAGAGGTGGGCATGTTTTGAAGACTATAGGATTTAACAGTGGACTGTGTGGGGGCCATGGGAGGAAAGAAGGCAAACACACAGCACTGCCCTGTGCCAGACCCCGGTCTGAGTGCTCAGCACGTGCTGAGTCCTTCAGTCTCCAACAACCCTAGGGGGATGCACTGCCATTGTCATCTCAGGAGTTCAAGGTGCACCTTACCAGGTGGCAGCGTGGGACTTGAATGTAAGTAGGCTTGCTGGGGAGCATGTTTAGTGTTTACGGTATCATGCTTCCCGAGAGGAAATTTGGGAGGTGTCAGTCCTCCTGGAGACGTGACTAATTCGAGGACATATAGTGAGAGACCCGGGGCCAGGATGAGACTCATTCTTTGAGCTCACAGTCATTGCCGCTAGCCCGCTGTGGGCGAGGGGGCGGAGGCAGAGACGTAATCTGAACACTTCTCAGAAGAGGCAACTTTGGATGGAGGCTTAGAAGCCGATCAGGTGTTCACCAGACAGAAATGGAGGAAGGCCCACCAATGCCACCACCGGAGGGGCACCGTGCCAGGGATGGGACTCAGCCTGTGTACACAGCTCTGTCGGCTGTTGCCAAACGCTGGGACAACCCGAGAGCCACCAGCCGGAGCCTGGATGAAGGACTTGTGGTGTATTCATATACCAGAGTATTCGAAAATGAAGGGACAGCAGCCGAGTGCATCAACATGGCTGAATCTCATCAAAGCAAGTTGTCAAATACACACAGTGTGAATCCACTTATGCAAAATGTAAATGTACACAAAACTAGAAAACAATGTTTAAGGACACACACATGGAGTACAACAATGAAGACAAGAAAGAGGGGAGCCTTGGGTGGTGGCGGCAGTGGTGTGTGTGTGACTGTGTGTGCACACGAGTGTGTGTATGCATGCGTGTGTGTGTGTGTGGAGAGACACTTGCTAAGCTTTACCATCGGCAGGTCCTACTCTCACAGCAGAATCTGGAGACAAAGGGGGTTTATTTCACAGGCCCGGACAGCTGACGTTGCAAAAGCTGCCGTGTTGGCTGCCCACTCCGGGGTGAGCGAGGATCGCCTCCGCCCGCAGCAGCTGACCGCTCTCCCGGGGAGACGGCTGAGCGTGGCCTGGCATGTGGGCCTGCTGGCCTGGCTTGGCTGGAACGAGGCCGCACCCTGCTCTCCACCACAGCCCTGCTCGTTGGAAACTGGAAGCTGGACGAAGCGTGACTCCCTTGTTTGGGGACGTGATCTGAGGTTGCACACCGCTGACCCAGACAATCCAGATAACGAGAAAGTCGCTTCCTTTTCCATCCTCCCTGCAGATCAAGGAGAGTCTCCGCCGGGTGCCAGCGCGGCTTCACCACCAGCTCCTACTTTGGCTAATTGCCCTTTTCAAGGCCATGGCCGTTGGCAGGCAACGGTGTGGACTGTTTTCACAGGATTTAATTGGACAATGACCTTTCATTGTTGGCTTGTGATCGTGGTTTTCACTGAAGGCAGTGATATCACTTCCTTTTAAAATAAATCACGACGACACCACCACATCCCGCTCCTGTGCGCCCAGAACCAGTCTAAATCCTGTGTCTATGGTCCCTGATTTAATTCTCACGACCACCTTATGAGGAGAGGTGATTATTCCCATCACACAGCGAAGGCAGCAAGAAACGCGCCTCGTCCCTCAGTGAGGAGGTAGAAGACTTGGGATCTGACTCTCGAGAATCTGCTCCAAACTCCGCTCCACCCTGTCCTCTGTGCTGCCTCTCATTCAGGTGGGAAAAAAAATGAGTTGGTTTAAAGGAAATATTAAATAAATAACACTTGGTGTCGTGGGTAGAATTGTGTCCCCCAAAAGATATGTCCATGTCCTAATCCCCAGTACCTGCGAATGTGACCTTAATCGGAAATGGGGTCTTCACAGATCAAGTTAAGATGAGGTCCTCCTGGATCAGGGTGGGCCCTGAATCCAATGATTGGTGCCTTATAAGAGACAAAAAAGGAGAGATGCAGAGACACAGAGGAGAAGCTCGTGTGACCACAGGACGGAGACTGAAGTGATGCATCCACACGCCACGGAGCACCGAGAATTGCAGCAGTCGGCAGAGGCTGGAGGAGGCAGGAAGTGTCCTCCCCTGGAGCCTTCAGAGGGAGCACGGCCCTGCGCCCACCTTGACCTTAGACCTCTGGCCTCCAGAACAGTGAGAGAATGGGTTTCTGTGTTTGCAGCCCCCAGTTTGTGGTACTTACTGGAGCAGCCCCAGGAAGCTTGTACACTCGGACACGGCAAAGTTGTGGTGGTGCCTGGAAGCACCATGGGCCACGGTTTGCCTCTGGGGCCCCTTCCAGGACCACCTCATCATTCTCATAGTCTCCGTCCACCTCTCCTCCGCTGACCCAGGCACACACCCCAGGGTCCCAGGGTCCTGGACTTGGACCCTCATGACCCCACTGTCCCCAGCTTGTGCTCTTTACCTTTGGCCTTTGTCACCATTTCTGCAGGACCTGGCCCTCAGGTCAGAGACCGCCACCAAGCCGATCCCCTGGCAAAGGAGAGCGCCTGAAATTCACACGGAGCTGTAATGGACTGACGACATTTTAACAAAAAGATCTGGTTTAGTTCCGACAACAGCTCGTGAGATGGACAGGAGCTTCGGTTGCTAGAGATCCTGCTTAGATGGTAAGATAGAGTGAGCCAGGCGAGATGACCCGTGAATTAAGTTGGGAAGTTATTCTGTAGCATGCAGGGAGACTGATTGCTGAGGGCTTTGAACTTGGACGAAGGGTTGAGATCCTGAAAGAGTCTGAACAGGTAAAGTGGGTAAAGAATATGTAATATGCATCTGTTAATTTGCTTAAATGTGTTTCCCCTTCCTGTAGAAATGGTATCCCAGACTTTCCTTGGGGAGCCACACCCCCCTAGTCTTTATCCATGTGGTTTGGGAGAGCTGATTGTGACCCCCCTTTGCAGGATGGCATGTGACCCAGTCCTGGGCAATCGGAGCATTGCACCATCCTGGCCTTGGTGATGGGCATGTGTCTGTAATCCTGCAGGTTAGAGCCAATGAGATCAACTCTAAGACTTTTGGTGGAACTTTTGAGAAAGAGAAACCCTATTTTCACAGGACTCAAAGCTGGTAGAATAAAAGTATAGGGCTTCTGGGGATCAGAAGCTCCTGCAATCTCGTGGGGAAAGACAGTCTGAGAGTAAAGCCAACACAAACAAAACCGCATTCAAAAGATGAAAAGAGTTTGAGTTCTGACAACATAATGTGAGCTGCTGGATCCAGCCAAACCTAAAAGCCATGTTTGGGCTTTTCACTTATTTAAACCAATTAGTTCTGTCCCTCACTACTTTATAACAGTAAGATATTTCTCCAGTTTAGAACCTTTGTAAAATAATAGTCAACATGAGTCAGATTCCTTTGTACCAAAGGCAAGAAAGTAAGATCACATCAAGTCTGTCTCCTGGATGAACTTGCCCTCTCTAGGAAGTAAGAGCAATCTGGGCTAATGAGTATGGGAAGCAATGGCTTTACTTCATTGGAATGATATAAACGGCTATAATGCAAATTGTCTGCCCAAGACAAGAGAAATTCATCCAGGTGTGACGTTCTAACCTGTGACCCTGTGAATGTTCTGAAGATGAACGTTCAGACGAACGCCTATTTTCCACACTGATGGACTTTTCAAGATAAGGTGGTTTTGTTTCACTTTGAATGGCTGTAATGAACATCTGCTTACTCAGCCCTCTCTCACTACTGAATTCTCTCCCATCAGGGGCCAGAAGCTCAGACCCTGCCCAGCCCAGGCAGGTGATGTAAATGCATTAACCAGCCAGGTGGAAGGCGTACCTGTGCCTTCTCTGAGAGGCGGGAACTGTGACAAATCCGAAGGAGGTGGCTCCAGTTTATGCCCCAGGGACAGGAATCCCAACTTGACCTATTTTCTGATGTCTTCAGAAGTATGGATTTTTTAGTGTAAAACCTCCTGATTTCCAGTGGTCGGATGTAGTGGTTTGAACGGTGTTCTCCCAAAATCCACGTCTACTTAGAACCTCAGAATATGACCTTATTTGGAAATAGGGTCTTTGCAGATGTAATGAAGGTAAGGATTGAGATGAGATCATTCTGGATTAATATGGGCCCTAAATCCAATAAGAGAGTCCTTACTGGAGACAGAGAAGGACACACAGAGACAGAGAAAGCCATGAGAAGAGCCAGGCAGAGACTGGAGAGGAGCGGCCACAAGTCCAGGAATGCCAAGAGCCCCCAGGAGCTGGAAGAGGCGGGAGAATCCTCCCCCAGAGTCCCGGGAAAGAACATGGCTCTGCCGACACCTTGATGCTGGACTTCCGGCCTCCAGAACAGTGAGAGAATTAATCCCATTTCTTTTAAGCCACAAAGTGTGTAGTAAATTTTGTTGCTTGTTATAGGAGCTCCAAGAAACTGATATATTGGATGAATTTTTTAAAATATTCTTCAAGCTGAGCCTTATGCAGGTTCAGGATCTCAACCCACTCCGGCCTCACCCCAGCCCTCAGGGATGATCACCTTGAGGCCAGCCAGCGGATTTGGAAACGCCGGCTTCTGGAACCTGCAGGGGTAAACACTGGTCCCTCAAGAGCCTCTTCCCTTAGGAAGTGTTTTCGCCGCTGAAAGAGGGGAGGATGCTCAGATGCAGTCTCCAGGAAGCACCCCATTCCTCGTCACCACGCATTTCCCATCTTGGGCAAAGTCCCAGCGCAGATGAGGTCTCTGTCTCCTCCAGCGCCTGCGAGCGGGCGGTTCTTGCTCCTGCACGTGTGGGAGTCCCCGTGAGTCCCGGAGCTGTCTTTCTGGGAAGTCTCCAGGCTAGTTGGCATCGTCTCGCAGTGTACTGGACACTTCTCCCCATTTCAAAAGCCTCTCAGCCCCACTGGGTGGGCCAGGGAGCCTCTGGCTTCCACCCTGGGGTTTTCTGACTCCATGAGGTGGGATGTGAGGGGATCTGCCCAGCAGTCACCCTTGGGGAGCCCAGAAGCAGTCAGGGAGTGAATGCCACACTTGACAGTGGGGGATGGGACTGATGGATGTCCCCCTCTGTCCCCAGGCAGTCCCGAGATGCCTTTCAGAAGCCTCTTCAGAAAGCCCCACGGAGTCCAGGGCCAGGCACCTATAGTGGCAGCAACAGCCTGGTAACTTCTCTTTACCTGCTCTCTCCCCCACTTCACTCCCTGTACCCATTCCTGCTCTGAGATCACGAGGCAGGCTCTGCTCCAGGGTGACGCACGCCACAGACTCGGCTGTGCTCTAAAAGCCAGGCTGGACTCCTGAGCAAGGACCTGCATCGGGTCCTCCACGCGTCACAGAAGCAAATCCACGATTACATAAATCCCTCTGATGCTATCAAACCATACCCTGTGC
Organism: Tapirus indicus; assembly: GCA_031878705.1. Classification (NCBI taxonomy): domain Eukaryota; kingdom Metazoa; phylum Chordata; class Mammalia; order Perissodactyla; family Tapiridae; genus Tapirus; species Tapirus indicus. The sequence continues at coordinate 7,403,714 of CM062938.1, forward strand.
CTAGTCTCACTGGCCACGGGGAACTGTGCTGCTTCACGTTACAGCAGAGGACCGGGTGTGCCAGAGAGTGAGCAATAAACCCAAAGACAAGCACAACTTATATTAGCTCTAACACATTTTAAGTAGTTCTCAATTCTGTTGAAACTAAGAGGTTTAGGAGAAAAGACTGGAGTGACCAGGTTCCATATAACCATTTTAGTGGATTCTAACGGTATTTTTCATCTCTACACAAATTATTTTTTGAATTTTCAAATTGAGATGTAATTGACATTTAACATTGTGTAAGTTTAAGGTGTACAATGTGTTGATTTGATACATTTATATATCACAATATGATTGCCACTGTAGCGTTAGCTAACATCTCTATCACGTTACATAATTCTTTCTTTTTTGTGGTGGGAACCATGAAGATCTAGTCTCTTACCACCTTTGAAGTTTATAATAGAGCACTGTTGACTATAATCACTATGCTGTGCGTTCTCTCTCCAGGACTTATTCATCTACCAGTTCCCAGTTTGTACCCTTAGACAACGTAATTTTTGTAGCAGAGGAATTCTAAAAATCCCTTAGCTGCTTTTGAAAGTAGCCTGTAGTTCTATTTCCGGCCACTAGATGGCAGGCAGACGGACATGGCGGACTGCTAACGGGCTTCTTATCAATTGCTCCACCAGAGGGGCAGGGGCCTGCCCTGCGAGATGTGCCCCATGTAGCTCTGCACCTCATTGCCTCATCATGCTATCCTATCATCTTATACTGTTTTTGTCACAATCCTTACACTTTCTGAAAGTCACTGCTTGCTTCCATGTTTACTGTCTGTCTTCCTCATTGAAACGTGAGCTCCCGGAGAGCCATACTCTGTTCCCTGCTGCGTCCTCCACGTTTAAAATAGAGTTAGCACATCATGGGTGGCCGAGGGGTATTTGTGGAGTGAATAAATGATGTGGGTGAATGAATGAACGTGACCTCTGTTCTAAGCTAATACACAGGCTGAGTCTCCTTCTCTGACTTTCCTGGCTGTTTCCAGGGCATTACACCTCATCGTGAACGACGATTTGCACTTACCGTGGTGTCCAGGATGTTAGCAAACTGCTGAACTCCGCGGCTTGGTTTATGTCTTTGAAATACCTGAGCCCTGGAGAGCAGTAAGCAAGAATTCCTCTGGGTCTGACTAGCTCGGTTCGGGTTTAAAATTTTAAACGGCAAGCATCAATCCACTCGGAGGCTTCTCTGACCACCCCTGAAGTGTGTGCTTTCCCTTTCAGCTCCAGGAACAGCAAATGACTCCTTTAGACGTGAAGCCCGTAAATCCTGGCCCACTGACGCTGCTTGAGATAAATCACCCATTTGCAACCGGTCAAAGCAGTCACAGATTTGCCGCACTTGTGGGGAGCACCTTGCATGTCACAGCCGGGAAATGAACACGCCCGTGGACTGAGAAATCGAGTGGACAAGCTCAGCAGGGCCAGGATTATGGTGAGGAGAGTGAGGCTGTCTTGCAAGATCAAGGAGCTCGTGCTCCCTTCCTCCATCTTCAAGGCCAGCAATCGCATCTCTGCCCTCTATGTCTGTCGTCACTTCTCCTGACTTGGAGTCTCCTGCCTCCCCCTTTCATTTGTAAGGGCCCTTGTGATTCCAATTCTCCCCCAGATAATCCAGAACAATCCCCATCTCAAGATCCTGAACTTAATTGCATCTGCAAAGTCCCTTTTGCCACGTATGGTAACATACTCATAGGTTCCAGGGATTAGGATGTGGACATGTTTGGGGGTAACAGGGTGGGGGTTATTCAGTCTACCATAATGCTGATCTGAACTTTAACCAGCAATTAATAGAGAACAGAGGAAATACTCATTGTCTAGTGCCTGCTCCCAAGAAGCATAATGCACTTGAAGAGCCCACCTTTAGTGAAAGACCATGTGCCACCATTTCTAAGGGCAGGGCCCCAACCTTGACTGCTCTGTTCCAGCCCCTGGCCAGCTGCTTTCTGTGCACTGGTTCATTAAGATGAGGGGCACCCTGTGGGTGACAAATTCTTCCAGACTGAACCCCAATAGCATCGTCAGGGAATCAGGGGATTGTATGCAAGGAGGGCGATGAGGCGAGCCCGCCCAGCCCAAGAGGGCTGGCTGGGTTTGAGACCAGAGACAAGAGGAACTCCCAGGGGTGGTTATTTCTCTTTGGTTTCCAGCCACACCAGCAATCAAACCTGCAAAGAGCAAATGTGGGATCAAAGCTGTAAGACGGGGGGTGCAGCCCCCACCCACTTCATACTTCAAGAAAGCACGTGTGGGGTCTGAAGGTTTCGGCGGCCTGGGCATGAGGGTCCCCTGCATTTCTGCCTTACGCTTTTGCTAAGGGGGAGGACACGGAGAATGGTGTCCCCCACATACTGGAGCCCTTCTTGGCAGGTTCAGGCTCCCGTTGTGTGGGAGGGGCCTTTCCTCTTTTCTCATTCATCAGACCCCAGCCCAGCCCACCCAAGGCAGTGAGAAGAGAACGCCACCCTGGGCACCAGCACTTTCCCAAAACCACAATCTTCAATTTATACACATGCTGGAATTTCGGAAAGCTTATCTTTTCTTTCTCCACTCCTAAAAAAAATAAGAGGATGAAGGCCTCCCTTGCCCTGCATGGCCCCCAGCCCCTCATCCCCTTCTCCAGTTCCCTTTAGGGTACGGTTAGCAGTGTCTGTACAGACGCCTACTCCTCCCCTCCCAGCTGGCTGCAGACTCCCCAGTCGAGCTCATCACCCCTCCAAAGTGGTCCCCACGTCCACTCTTGCTCAGCAGGAGCATGCGGCAGACCTGGTCTCTCCTTCCTTCTGAAAAGACACCTCCACCCCTCATCTCCTGGACCTGGGAGCACGGGGCGGCCAGGTCAGATCCCCACTCCGTCGACGATGCTTGTGCCCTCACAATCTCAGCACCAAGCATCCCCTGTCGGCAGACGACTCCAACTTTGTCTCCGCAGCCCAAATAGCGTGTAATCAACCAAGTGGAAAGCCTTCAGGACCTGTCTGGGGAAGGACCCCAGGTTTGGGCTCCCTGGGAGAAATCACTGACTGATTGGAAGGCTTCAAAGGAGGATTAAGATATTGATCTTTTTTTTTTTGTGAGGAAGACCAGCCCTGAGCTAACATCTGTTGTCAATCCTCCTCTTTTTGCTGAGGAAGACTGGCCCTGGGCTAACATCCGTGCCCATCTTCCTCTACTTTATATGGGACGCCGCCACTGCATGGCTGACAGGCAGTGCGTCGGCGGGCGCCGGGGATCCGAACCCGCTAACCCCAGGCTGCCAAGCGCGGACGAAACCGCTGCGCCACCGGCCGGCCCGATATTGATCTATTTTTAAAAACAACGAATGACTGCAGCTCTGAGCGAGCATCAGGGAAGTTAGGGAGGGATACGGAGAGTATGCAAGGGGAAGATCCTGACCAGCCCATCCAACTTTAACTCCACCTCTGGAGTCCTACAGGTCAAGGGGGCCGACCTTGCGTACCTTGAAAAAGCCAGGCAGTCTGCTACCGCCTCCTCGATTCCTTATCTGACCTGTTTTGCGGGTCCCGAAGCCACTGGAAAATCAGCATGGCCCAGAGGAGAAAAGAGAATGTGGCTCCTGTCTGGTCTTCCCCACTTTGGAGCCTGTGACTCGGGTTAAGTCACTTACCATCCGGGTTTGCTCATCCACGTCAGCCAAGCTGTCACTCTTTTGCAGCTGGTTTGGAGGATTTGTAAGTAAATACGATGGATGGGTCTATCCGGCTCTGTGCTGGGTTCTCTTCCAAGGAACACTGTCTTTTAGCCTATTTTGAAATTAGCAAATGCTGCTTTTTCATATTGTTATGCAGCCTTGCATCATGTGGCTTTTTTTCCTTCATTCTCTTTGTATTTTGTACTTTTCATTTAATATGTTCTAGTGCAACAAAGCACTTTTTATGTATTATTCCCTCTAAAAGGCCTTGTTTCCAAGAGAGCAAGGTGTTACAATGAACATCTAAAAATATCTACTCAAATGACTTCATCCTACTTGAAAATGCCCGTAAAATATTTGGCCTATCTCAATAACAGTGAATCACTCAGTGGTCCCCAGTAATTTAGGGTTTTTACGGTTCTTCAGTCTTTTCTAATGTGATTTAATGTTCAGAGGATGGAACCATTTTGCACCAAGTGGAACAATTTGGTAATATTGAAGATCATCCATTTTTTATTACCTAGAATTGAGAAGTGATCAGGGTTTCATATGGCCCAATGTAATTTTGAAAGGACTCGCTGTTTTGAAACTTTGCAACATTATATCCAGTGTTGTGCTTTCCCCCATCCACCAGGAAGAGGCCATCCCGACCTCTGGATATTAAGGTGGTGAGATGCTCCAGCACCCCTCAGAAGTGGAACACTGGCAGGTTCAAGCAGGACGTATGGATGGTAGCTGCACTCGAATGACACTGACAGAGGCTGGACAGGTCCCTGTTTGAAACCACAGGGATCATACACTCCTGTGACAAAGCTGTATTAAAAACCTTCTCTGTAAATCTATCCAGGACACCGTGCAGAAATGAAGAATGCTGGCCCGTCCACCGTCAACGAAGAGAAGCAGGTATGTCTCCGAACAGAGTGAACTCACGTTTGCTTCATGAGGCCGACAGAAACAGGTTCAAGACGCCCAGTCCTCAGGGCAGGCTCGTCTTCTTTATAAATCTCCCAACAGCACACTGGTTTTGTGTGTTTATTTACTCAATTACTGTTCCGTGCCACAGGGTGAACCCAATCATCCACCATCTAGATTCAGCTGAAAGATGACAAGGTTGTCGCTCTGATCGCTGTGTCAGACCTTCAGCTAGCTTCTGGAGAGGTGTCCCTGAATCACACTGAGGGCACATCCAACTCTGCACCTGGACTGGTTCCACGGGTGGCCCGCTCCCAGCCCTGGCTTGGGTCTGTGATGGGTGCCCACGTACAGCTCAGGATGGGTGAGGACCTGGTCCTCCGTCTCCCGCCTCCATGTGCCCAGGGTGTCAACACCACGAGAGAGGGGAGCTGAAGAGCTCTCCTGACTCCTTACAGTGAAGATGCATTTTCAGCAGCATGGGTTAATGGTTTTCAATATGCAACACATCCTGAAGACAGGCATCATACCTCTGGAGGATAATGTATTCCCCAGACCAGTGCTTTCAACACCCCCCTTACACCCAAGTCCCACCTCAGGCCCCGCTGAGAACCGGTGCCACCCCGAGAGCTGTCTGTCTTCAGTCCGTCCTAACTCACCAGACAAGATCTCCTTGGATTTTTCTGTAGTTTTTCTACACTTCGTGTTACAAAAAATAAATAAATAAACAAGCGGGTTTTTGTGCCTGTTTTTTGTTTTCTCCAAATATAAAACTATACATTAACAGAGCAGGCTTAAGAATCACTACACCTTGGAACATCAGGCAGATGCGTCAAGAACAGGTGTTTTACCCTCATGGTTCATCAGTTCCTGACTCAAGAAACTTTACATCTTCATATGACAGTTTATGAATAATAAAGTCATATCAAAAATACAGCAACAAATAAACAATAGTTTATTCAACAAAACGAGAACCCCCGCGTATATGTAAAACAACAATACAGAAGTCAGTGGCTATTCAACAGTCCAACTTCACGTTTAACACTTCCAATTATCTTTCAGTACACTGATTCTGTTCAAAAGGACGTTTTCCTTACATGCCCCGTGACCGGGCTTTAGTCTCATGACTTGGTACACAAGGACCACAAGGCCAGGCTCACAACACCCTCCAGGTGGCTTGTAGCTTGAGATGGTAAACACGGTCTTAAATCTCTCTTGATGTACGTTCTTACTTAAGGAAAAAGAGCAATGTCAATAGTTTAAAATGTAAGTATTGTTTGAAGCAGCAGAAAAAACATATTCACTACCAGCCTGTACGAGAGAACCTGGCAATGGCAAGATGAGCGGCTTAAGGAAGAAACCATAAACCTGACCTTTACAGAACATCTTTGCAGCGTCTGACCACACTTTCACCTCTTAAAAATCCTCCCTTTCCTCGACATAAGTAGATGTTTATTAATCAAAAAGAAACAAAAAGTGAGATCACAAGGTTTGTGCAAAGGAAACAAACACAGTTGTTGAAAATACTGGGATGCCAACCCACCGACGCATCGTCTCCAAGACTGTACCTCCTCCGCTGGGTGTGCCAGAGGAGCCCGTGGCGGGAGCAGCAGCTCTTCAGCACGTCTGCACTACTGCCCCCGGAGGGCCCGGTGGGACGGGAGACGAGCCACAGCGAGGCACTTACCTCGTTCATCTGGTGGAAGAAAGAAGAAAGCAATCCAGCTACCATGCAAGTTGTAAGGAAGTTCGACATTTATGGCAACTTGAAGTCCCGCCTACTCTCGGTGCGCCGCCGGCCAGCAACTTCCCCGTCGGTCACAGTCTGAGACCCGACCAGGCCTCAGACGCGTCAGGTCCTCCTGCTGGCGGGCGTCCCATTCGCTCGCGATCGCTGCCGGTCGTACCTCACGGAGACGATGAGGAAGAGCAGGAGGGTGGCTCCTTGAATGGCAGCCAGAAGGAAAAAGTAGTAGTTCAAATAGCAGCCATTAATATTACCTGGAGAAACGAACGAAAAAGAGGTACGTGAGCCGAACTCAGATATTTTACAAGATGTTATCTATTTCATTTGGTTCCTGCTAAGATCAGGCTGAAGTCTACCTGTGGACATAAAAAAAAAAAAATCCTCTCTCTGTAATTCAGAATACACAAGCGTTCTGCTTCCAAAATCACTGCACAAGCCTCTGAAGGCACCGTGTCTCTACCAGGGGCTCTGGAGCGGGGCTGACACGACCCCTCCTGCACCTCCAACTCCACCCGCTCTCTTCTGAGACAGAATGAGGCCCCCCGAGCCCGACACAACCTACTGCTCCCACGAACCCAGGAATCTACGCACTGGGCCAGACGCGTCTGAGAAGCTGGATGAGAGGAGCATCCACGCCAAGGGTGAGCCCCACGCCAACCTCAGAAAAACTGGCCGCAAGAGAAAAGATGGCATCAGTCTTGTTTCTTTTGTTAAATTTCTTTTCCCATACAGAAAATGTGGGGGAAACTACCTTCCCGTGTTCTTGCCACCAGAAGCAACCATCTGGCGGATGGTGTACTTCTGTCCAGTGTCAGCGTTTCCCCCTCAACTGTGGTAAGGAAACTTCATGATGCCAGTGACTGTGACACTGGTGACCGTGACGCCAGTGACTGTGACACCGGTGTGCAGAGCTGACATTTCTGAGGAGGGGCTTGAAGACAGCTGAGGGGCACCTGATCATCGCCACACCAGATCCTGAGTGGACGCTCTTTATAACTCGGGTGCAGAATGTGGACCCCTAACAGCACAGATGACACCAGAACACAGCCTGGACATCATGGCAGGTTCTGAGTCCCAATCCACTGCGCGGTTCACCGACATACCCTTCACAAGCCAGGGCAGGCGGCTGAACTTACATCCTACATCGACAGGAAGACACGAGTTTGTTTTTTAATTTTCTCTAAAACTCTTCAGGTTTTAGCACCCTCAAGGTGATGCGGGCGTGTACTCCAGTCCTAAGAGCTGACACACTGAATGCTCAACTTTGCCCCAAGCCACACGTAAGGCAGTGTACACGCGGTGCCTTATCTGGTTCCCAATAATCCCGAGGAGACTAAGAGGTTACAGTTGTGGACCATGGGCTCAATCAACAAGGTTCAAATGCAAGTGGCTTGCTATATCTGGGCTCAGTTTCCTCATCTGTGAAATGAAGCAGCACTGTGCCTGCTGGAAGGTGTTGTCAAATGGGGTAAACAAGCAGATCGTACCTGGGACACAACTAGGTGTCGTCAGTGCCTGTCATCGCTACGATCCCCACCCTACACACAGGCCCAGCGCCACCAGGTCTGTAAACTGACAGTCTTTCGGTGGAGGACCGAGCTTTCGAGGCACCACCTACCACGACCACTCAACAGGGAGATGCAGGAAGGACCCGTGTGTATAAAACGCAGGACCGTTTGTAGGGAAACATCCAGAGCCCGTCACCTGTACTCCGTGCAGACTGACCCCATCACCAGGCAGTGCTGCCTCGTCCTCACAGCCCGAGGGTGGGGCACACTCACACCACTGGTTGCCAGCTGAGGAGGATGTGACGCGCTCTGACAGGCGAGTGGGGAGAGGCACCCGGTCAGCATCTCAGAGCGAAAGCTGCTGTGCTTGCTGGCGGCTTCAGGCGGCTCCCCATTTGTTCACTAAAAATGTGAAACTTCCGGGGTCGCCCGGTGGCGCAGCGGTTTCCTTCGCGCTTGGCAGCCCGGGGTTTGCAGGTTCGGATCCCATGGGCGCCCGCCGATGCCATGCTGTGGCGGCATCCCATATAAAGTAGAGGAAGATGGGCACGGATGTTAGCCCAGCACCAGTCTTCCTCAGCAAAAAGAGGAGGGTTGGCAACGGATGTTAGCTCAGGGCTGGTCTTCCTCACACACACACAAAAAACCGAGACTTCTTTTCCTCGGAAGTCTCTGCAAAGCGGGGTTATTCTGGAACTTCCTGTTTCTACCTGAACACCTGCTCACCAATACCAGATGTTTACCAACACTTTTATCACATGCACGGGGTTATGAACAGATGTAACACGTTTGTAGAAGAAGCACAAGGACTCCTCATTCACACAGGCTGTAGACAACATCTCCTACATTGACTGTTTTGGGAAAAGATCTCATAATACCTTGAACTTCTGTCAGACTGGGCTTGACTGATTCAACAGACACTTAAAGCAGTGATGCAGTCCTCACGACGTGCTGGCTCCACCCTGGACACAGACACCCCGCCTTCAGGGCCCCCCGTGTCTGCCAGCACCACTATCACAGTGTCAGCATTCGATGCCACCACAAGGCTGTTGTCAAAATACCAATGATGTCATTCTATGTGCTGATTTTCAAATATGAATCTCCCCAAATTTAAAGAGATGATCATCTAACACTTCCAGAGCTCAAAGCGGGCAGGCCAGGTGGACTGTGCACCAGGTTACCCTGGGGGCAAAGAGAAATGCACACCGTCCCCGGTCGGTCAGTCCAGCTTGGGACAAGGGCGGGTATTCAGAAACAGGGCCACACCTAAAGGCAATCCCCGGGCTCTCCTGGGTCTCTTCAGACTGCAGACCACCTGCTTATAAGACATATATAACGTTCTGCAGTTTTACACTTGGTAACAGACTCAGGCCCCACAGAAACGAGCTCACGCGTCCACCGAACACACACACACGAGCGTTCCCAGCAGCCTGATTCAAGGCAGCCCCAAACTGGAAACATCAGGAACATTCCTCAAGAGCAGGAGGGATGAATAAACTGAGACATAGTGGACGCTCCTCAGAAACAACAAAGACCCCATCACTGGGGCTCACTCTCCCGGATGGAAGGGCCGAGTGAAGACAGCCACAACCGAGCACAGGGTTTTGGTCTCTGCAACAAGTCTTTCTTTGCAGGAGGTCTGTCTCATGTACAGAAGCAAATTCTGTGACACCAAGAACCCACGAGAAGTCTCAGAACCCACTGTGAACCCACACCTTATCCACAGGCTGTTTATCCTCCAGGGGTTCCGGGAATGAAAGCCACAGCCCCAGACCTGCCTGCTCTCCCCAGTACAACCAGGCCTGAGCCTGCCAAGCAGACTCGCTCCAACAGCTGGGACACAGCCCAACAGTGCCCTGGGGGCAGCCATGGTGGCCTGGTTTCTGGAAGTTACATTAGGACTCCACAGGCCTAAATGCATCCCTTAGGACAAGAATTTTAGCTCAGTCACAGAGGCCTTCTGGAATTCTGCAATTTCTGGAGCAAAGTCCCTAAGCTTTCATCAGATTTTTGAGGGGATTTATAACCTAAAAGTGGCTCAGTGCCACTGGATTCGAGCAATGGCTACACGGTTATACAAGAAAAGGGAATAAGGTTGTTTTCATAAGTAAAACATAAAAGAAAAGAAAGAAACCTTCATCTCCTGGGTCCGTTTAAAAGCTATCATAAATCTGGAAATGGCAAAATGCACATCTTTTCAGAGTGAATTTGTACAGTGCCCCAAGATGCCACCTACTGGTGTGAGCTGTAAAATCCCATTATAATTGATCATTTTGTTTATTAACAAAAAGCCAATTTATTACATGGGGTTTTTTTTAATAGCAGAAAATTAAAATGTACTGTCAGGAAAAGAAAGAAAAAAAAAAAAACCTGAGGTAAATAAAGGGAAATTTGTGATACAGATTTTATTTGCCTCATAGAAACAGTGGTGGACACTAGGGAAGAGAAGCAGTCTTTTCATCACAGATATTCCGAGTAAACAGCAATAGTGTAGCAGTCGACTGACCTGGCCACTGGGGGAGAGAGGCTGACCTGTCCCCCAGGAACTGTCAACGATGTAAGTAAACGGAAGGATGGGAGCGTCTGATGCAGCTCAGGGCACAGTGGGCAGCAGCTCTGGGGCCGGCCTACTCACACCGAGTCAACCTCATTCACCCACAAATTCCTCCGCAGCCTGAGACCGTGGTTTCCATCACTGGTCATTTTCAAAAAGCCGGGATGCTGCTCTTACCAAAGTCCGTGTGGTTGCTCATCCACCCGATGGCTTTGATGGACACCAGCGCCAACAGTCCCGAGCCCACGAACGAGCCGACGCCGGAGAAGAAAAAGAATAAGCCCATTATGGCGCTCTGCATGGACTTGGGGGCAGCGGAATACGCAAATTCCAGACCTGTGGAAAGGGAGGGACGTGGTTTTGTGAGAAAAGCCCTCGGACTGGCCACATCAACACTCCCGCCTAAACACGGCAGAGTAAGCAGAGGTCCAGATGGGGACTTGGGGCTTTAAGCAGGCACAGCTCCCTCCCCTGTTGTGAAGTCAGCACTGACATGAGTTCAAGCAACCCGTGGCTAAGAGCTAGCTGCGTACGCTCCTGTTCACTGTGACAATCCTAACACACCTCAGCGAGGCAGAAAGTCAACTCCTTGCTCTCACACTGGAAGGTAACGTTTGATTTGTCAGCTCTGGGAATTTCTTGTTCCTCACGGAAAGAAAGAGATTAAAGCAGCAAAACTTTCCTGTATTCTCAACTAATGGGAGTTTGAAAAAAAGTATACACTAAAATGGGGAATCTACTTAAGAATTCTATCGTAAAGGCAACATATTTTAAGACGATTTCAACAGGCACATCTGTAAATTCAGATTTGTGTAATAACTAGACATGGGGATGTGCAGTGTGTTGTAAATGGAGGACCGTTCTGTTTGCTGTATTCCATCCACAAATTCATTAGCCAATTCTGCCCGAGTTTTCTGAGATTTGAGCAGAGGTGAAAATGATCGTCTATGAGGACCCACGTGACCCATCCGGCTCTGGTCATCGCTAATCTTCTCTTTTCCTCGCTCCCAGCAGTGGAAACAGGTCTGCACAGAACACCCATGCCCAAACCACCACAGACTCCCACTACTGGGAAGGAGAGGCCTCCGGGAACACGTTTTTGATCACCGGCTTTGCGTCCTCGTGTAAATCTGAACGGAAACACTGAGAGCCGCGCTCGGCTTCACAGCCCGGAGCTCGGCTGCCACGGCGTAACTGCAGGCTCTGCTAGAGGCGCCAGAGCCAGAGGAAAACGCCCAGTAGGTTCTTCCTTCTTTTTCTCTCTCCTGTGGCCCCTCTATGGCAGTAGATGAATGTCATGGAAATGTTTTGGGGAATCCTGTTTTTATACCAAGAAAGGAGAACCTCATAGTTTTACTGTTTATTTACCAATTCATACTCTGAAGCACAACTGCCCGCCCAGACATACAATAGCACTGGGCTGTTTTTGTCTCAACGTATCCTAACCTGAAGGAAACAGCATGGCTTTTATCATCGTACGACTAGACTAGCCCCAGACACCTCTGACTGAAACCTTACCTGCTATACTTGCAAATATCTCACTGACGCCAATCAGCACGTACTGTGGGACCTGCCACCATATTGGCAAATCGGCAGCAAAATAAACGACATTTCCAATGGTCTGATTAATGGTTTTCTCCTTAACAAGGTCCAGCCTCTTGCTTTCCAAAATTCCTAGAATTTATAAGTAGGTTAGTAGAGCATTTATTCATTAACATTTGCAATTAAACTAAAAAACTGGATGCTGGCTACAAGGTGTTTATTAATTATTCTGAATACATGGAAAGATAATGCCCAATGACACAGCTTCTCCCCAAACCACTACATCTAAGGACTCTCCCAGCTTTCAGCTTCCTAAGTAGGTTCCTGAAAAACAGAGGTCACATCATCCATATTTCATCTGAGTGTTTTACAGTGCTTTATGAAATAGATGTTCAATTCAATCCTCAAAGATTTGGATTGCTCACAACCTGTATTTCTTTTGTTTCTTTTAAAAGGAGGAGTGGGGAAAGCTAACAGTCCTGCAATGAAAAGATTAATAACGCTATTTTACTTATCAGAAGGTAATAAATTTTGAGATGTTTTTCCCATCGAGGTAATGGATTTAAGCTGACCCACTGATTTATCATCACTACTATTACAACCATGGCTGCTAATAATAATGCTGGTTTCCTTGCACGGGTGAGTTTAACTTTAACAACAAAGTAAACTGAACTTCCCAAATCAACGTCTGCTCTCAGCAGCACCAAGACCTCACCAAATTATTGGTCACTGTCAAGTGCAGCAGAAAGACATGGGAAGTTAAGCAAGAACAGAAATAGCCACTCTTTATAAAACAAAAAATAAATCAAAATAAAGTTTAAAAATGACAATTTGTAGGACAAGTTCTTAGGTTAAAGATGTCACCAAATTTTGTTTTTAAAGAATTCTGACTGCAAATGAAATAATGGATCCTAATATTTAATGTACACATAAAAATACATGTATTTACAACCGTGAGTGTGAGAAGGGATGAGTGTGGGTGAGAGGACCAGGGTTTGACTGACAGGCGATGAGAAGATAAGCTCTGGAACCGCACCCCAAACCACATCTCAAGTGAAGTGTCCAAGCAGAGAGAAAATATTTCCAGGGAAGGCAGAGACACCTCCCGGCTCACTCCCGTCAGAAGCCTGTCTGTCCCCCGGAGGTGAGCTGCGGGGACCCCAGCCCTCACCCTGCCCTCCAACTGAGAACCACAGATACAGACCAGGGTGCAGAGCAGGCTACTTAGAGCTCTGGCTGCTCTGGGGAGGGCATCTGAGGCATGGCCGTGCCCAGCAGTGACCTTAGGATGCAGGTGGTAGCGGCAAGGGCCTTGTCCACAAGTGACAGCTCTCCTCCCTGGTGGGGCAGCGGGCAGCACCAATGGGGCAATAGCTTTGGCCTGGCTGTAGGTCCTCAAATGCACAGGATTAAGTGCAACGGGCTGCCTCTGGCCCCCGCCTGTTCCCCTTGGTCCCTGCACCGGCCACCAGCCCTCCAGCTGGAAGGGTGAGAGCCCAGTTCAAGTACAGTCAGGTCCACAGGGGAGGACCCAGTACACCTGTTTTGGGGGAATAAATACTGACACTGAATAAGACTTCTGTCCTTCACAGGAAAGGCAAACCTGTGTGTGTGTGTGCATGTGTGGTGGGTACTGGTGTGGACAGTACACAGACTGAGTAACAAAAGAAGACATACTATCCACCTCTGGCAAAGTTCTGGCAGAGAAGGGAAGAAAACTGTTGGAGAGGATCTGCTCTGTGACCTTTATTATGCAAGAAAACACAGACTCTGTGAGGACTGAGGGTGAAGAGGTAACAGAAACTAAGGGGTGCTGTCTGCAGGGGACACACACGAGGAGACCAACTTAAGAGCATGAGCAAACAAATAAAAGCCGCTCATTGGCAGGACTGTAGAAGGATGTGGAGGTGTGACAACACTGCAGAACACAGCACAGGCCGGGGAGCACGTCCTGAGCAGCTGACAGAAGCAGCTGCTGGTCGGGGAAGGAGGCCCTTCACCAACACCTGAGGCTCCCGAAGAGACCAGAACAGGCTGAAAGGGGCAGTCGTCGTGACCAGTTAATAAGAGGGAAACAACCAGGAAGCACCACTATAAACGAAGATAAAAGAAGATGCTGGAACAACCAACGCAGCATCCCTGCAACAAATGGGCCCAAGTCTTCATTAAGGGCAAAAACTCACATTGGGTCAAACAATAAAACAAAATCTAACACTGAGGATGAGATGTAACACTGAAGCTAATGCAACGCAAAGTCGTGAGTAAAAGAAAGGACGGCCCAAGGGGCCAGCCCCGTGGCCTAGTGGTTAAGTTTGGCACACTCCACTTCAGCGGCCTGAGTTCAGTTCCCAGGTATGGACCTACACCACTTGTTGGCAGCCATGCTGTGGCAGTGACCCACAAATAGAGGAAGATTGGCAACAGATGTTAGCTCAGGGCAAGTCTTCCTCATCAAAAAAAAAAAAAGGAAGAAGAAAGGACAAACCCCAGATGCACAGGGCAGGACAGCAGGGCAGGGAGAAGGGAGAGAGATTCAGGAAAACACTCTGAAAATAACAAAAGGTGCCACTCAATGAGTGCCCTCGGTGTTAATGCGCATCCCTTGCTCACTGCTTACAGACACTACCTCATTCATTACTCACAACAAGCAAAGACAGAAACAACCCTGGGCTCCTGTAAAGACAAGGAAGCTGAGTCTTGGAGACTCAACCGGAGGTGGTAAGCCTGGGCTTCCAACCCAGCCTGAAGGATGCCACATGCACGCCTCCCTTCCAAAGGGCGCTTTTGCTGTGGATGACGCACACAATCCCCAGAGAAAACATGAGCCGTAAACTTTCACATTATGTAAAACACCATCATCTGCTAGAAACACGCTGAGAATCTCACAGAAACACACCTCTCGGCCCTCGTCAGAACAAGGAGGCAAAAATAAGGCTTTGCTTGGCGCGAGGGTCAAAAACTGGAGACCCACAGGCAAAGCTAGGCCGTGAGCTTCATTGACACAACAAACAACTCAGTTCAATTCACTGAATGAAGCCGACAGACACAAGATCTGTGCCTCATGGGGCTTCATCCTCACAGACCCTCCGTGTTTGGAGAGGGTTTGCACCAGCCCTGCCTCCCGTTCACCAGACCGTGCCCAGACCATCACACTCCTGGACCGCGCTCATCCATGTGACCTCAGACCCCTGGAGGCACAAGGACTCCGGCTACCAAGGGTCTGATTAACAGAGCCTACAGTCCTACCACAGACAAGAACTGCCCTATCCAGCACCCGACAAACACTTTCCAGAAGTGCTATTCACCCCAAAAGGAAGCCCGGAACTCCCCAATGCAGGAATTATAAAGCCGCACTTGCTCTCAACTCCACAGCAAAACTGGACACCACTAACAAACGGGTAAGCAAAAACATCAGCACCAGGAAATGAAAGGGTCTCTGAAATGACTCTTGGATCAAAAAGGAAATAAAAACCAGTTTCAATATTCTTAGAAGCCAACAAAGAAAACACTACAAGAATCCCAAGCACATGAGACTGAGACTAAGCAGCAGTAACAGGCAAACTCATTCCATTACCTGGTTTTCACTGTTAAACAGGAAAAAACAAATAAAAGAAAAGGAAGAATTTAACTCAAGAAATGAGAGAGAAAATCACAAAGCAAACCCAAGGTAATAGAAAGACAATTTCTTCATTCTTCACTCAGAAAACACAGAAAGAGTCAAAATGATAAACTCAAGAGATACTTCTATGGAACATATCATAAAATCACAGTTTTGGTGAGTTTAATAAAAAAGAGCACATACACACTTGAAACTAGAAATGAGGAAGGAAACACACAACAGATTGATTTAAAAGACTCTTTTTATCTCCACTCTAATGATGTTTCTAAAACTCAACAAAATGAACAGTTTACTCAGGACATTAAAAAAAAGAGCTTAAGTGATTCAAGAGAAAACAAAATCTGCACAAAATTGAGGAGAAGGTGAAAGATTATCCCATTTCCTCTCAGAGGGGTATGGGCTCATGTCATTTTCTAGGCAAAGACCTGGAATTTCCTGGGATCGGACAGGTAATTCTCACCCTGTTAAAACGCTCCCTGCCTACAGAAATGGGAGTTCACCAGCTCCTTTTATGAGGCTATGTAACCCTGACACCAGACCAAGGACTGACGTCAATTATGGACGAGATGCACAGATGCTACATAAAACAGCTGCAGATTCCTACCAAGCTACCAGTCAGCCCTTTTAACAAACAGGGTTTATTTTAGAAACGCAAGAAGAGTTAAATATCAGAAGTTAATATAAATAAAAAACATGGGGGTCATGTAATCCTCTTGGAAGCCAACATAAGATATTTGAGAAAAACTCAACATTCATTTCTGCCAAAAACACTCAGCAAACTTGAAATAAAGGTTAGATATTTAATATCATCACGAACAGGTATTTCAAATTGAGAGTCAATGGTAAGCACTGAACTTCACGGGGAACTGCTGGAGGCGCCCCTGTTAAAAGCAGGGATGGGAGGAGGATATTTATCACCACCGTCGTCTACAGCTTGGACAAAGTCTAGCCAACACTGCCCAACAAAAGGAGAAAAACGAGTAGAATTATCACGAAGGAAGAAAAGAAACTATGTTATCTGAGGACGATGATTTGAAAATGATTCACTGAAACTCAGAATTTTTAAAAATCCTATATGAGAAAGCAAAAATACATAAAGCGGTTAAGAATAAACCTAACATAAAATGTATAGGACCTAAAAGAAAACTCTGCAAGATATCATAAATAAAGTTAAAGGGAAAATGAAAAAATGGGAAAAAAACATAAGATGCCATAAAATTTTGAATAGTAACAATCTATTATATAACATGAAAAAGAAAAACCCACTAGAAAACTGGGCACGACCCATGAACTGTACACAGAATGTAATGACTGATAAATTTGCGGAAAAATCTTAAACATCACTAATAATATACATTGAAGCAAAAATATACCATGTTGTAACCCTTCAGGTAAGAGATGAACATAAAAAATCATGGGCACCGAAGGTGCTGTAAGATCAGCATTTGCTAGCGCCGCACTCTGCTCTGCTTTTTCGTATCGAGTAATCTACCCCAAGGAAGCAATGAGACAAGTGCACACATGTGGACGTGTCAGGGTGTACACACAGCACTGTCTGTCATAAGGACAGACTGGAATCAACCATCGTATTTAATAGGAGAGGACTGGTTTTAAAAATGATAGTACATCCCCAAATGGAATATTATGTAGTTGTTAAAAACCATAATTTAAATTTTAATTATTGACATGGAAAAATAGTATATACACAGCATACAAAAACAGTAGGTTATAAATTATGTGAAGAGCTTGTTTCGCTTGTTTAAAAAAACAATTTAGCTGCAACAGAAAATGTTCTAGGAGGATTTAAACATAGTTGGAGTGGTCACTATTGGATGGTGGGATTATGGATGAATTTAGGTCTCGCCCCATTTTTATCTATATATTTCTAATGACCATGGGTTGACTGTGTAATAATAATTTTTAAAAACTGGCTGTAGACCAGTGGTACCTAACTTTTCTAATAAGAGCTATGACCCAGAAAGGCTCTCAGATGATTCTGCCTCAGTTGCAGATGCTCTCCAGGCCCTGAAGCCTGTGCGTGGACTCTCGCCTGAAAATGCTGGGGTAACAGCATTCAGGACACAGCCAAGTGTGAGGAGCAGAACTCCAAGGCCGACGGTGGGTACCACTGGCCTGGGACGATGGGTGGGAGTTACTGCCTTCCTGGAAGATAATTTTGTCAAATTTATCAAAAGCCTTAACGGATACACTAATTACACTTCCAGGCTTTTGGGAAGTAAAGAAATTTCACTGCAGTGATTACTATAATAGTGTAAACTAGAAACCTAAATACTCAACAACAGAAGATTCAGATGAATGTTTGACATGGAAGGATATTTGTGATACATTAGGTTTTTTTAAAAAAGCAGGTGACAAAGTATAAGTAAATATATATATGTTAACACCACATATAATTTTTCCCGTGCACTTGCAGAATGGTAATAGTGGATTCCCTGGGTGGTAGAATTATGAGTGCTTAAATCTCTGTGTGTGTGCATGTTTGTGTGTGTGACAGCTCATCTGTATTTGGGAGATTTTTTGACCTCCTCATACTTAACATGCACAGCTTTTATGACACTTTTATGGTTTTCTTACACTTATTTTTTGTTCATCAGGCTCAGATCAGCTTACACAATACAATTTTATTTTTGCAAAAACACAGGTGTGTATGTGTACAGACACACAAACAAGACTAGAGAGATATACACCATCCTAGGAGCAAGCATCTCTGGGGGAATTACAGTTCATTTTTATTTCCTTCTTTGTCTCTAAGATTTCCCTTTCTCCAGTGAGCATCTATTATGCTAGTAATTTAACACACACAATTTAAGGGAAAAAAGAAATCCGACAAATTAATACACTTCTTTTTTTCTTAAGCAGACTTGCAGAAACCCCTTGCATCTGCTTGATTCTCATCTGAGAAACTTTAAAGAAAGAATTACTATGGCAGGCGCGGTACTGATGGAAGGTGCTGATTTATCTTGGGTGAATGCAGTAAGTTAAAAGGCAAACTTATTAGTGAATATAGTAAGTTCAAGGCAAAAATCATTTCTTTTCTATTAAAATTTTGGTTTGCTATAATGGTCTCAGGTCTCCACTCAAAGCTTATTACTGTTCCAATTAAATAATCATCACTAGAGCTGGAAGTGAAACCGCATGAAACCTGGGTCAGTGTTTACATGAAATTTAATAAATCGTGCTTAAGTCAAGTTACCAGATAGTTAAACTCTTAGAACCAGTGACAGTTAAGCTCCTTCCCCATTAACTGACCAGTTAGCAAAGAAAGCCTTCTTAACAATATAAGCAGAGTAGGTATTTTCCATTTCTAAGGAATCGATTTAGATGGTGAAATCTCAGAGCTGTGTGGTCTCACTGCTCAAAGCACCTGGGTCCCCACAGGTGCCAGCAGCCACTCAGAAGGCAGCCTGATTGCTCAGCACTGGAAGGAACTACCATGTATTTTGTTGGCACTTTTAAAAGTTAGAACTACAAGGGGTGAAGGGATGTATCCACATGGTGATGGACAAATAATAATGTATTACTAAAACCCCACAATGTTATAAACTATTAAGACATCAATAAAAAAAAAAAGTTAGAACTACCATGCCTGACTGGGCACTTCTCACTTGTCTGCCAGTTGTTTCCTGCACAAACATGTACAGAAACCACTAGAATGCCCTCTGTGGTTCTTAGGGCAGCCCACACAAGCTATTCGGCCATTAATGAAACAAACAGAAAGAGAAGATGGAATTGAAGGAACCCAAACCCAGGATTCTACCAGGAAATGCCTGCAAAACAAGGGCATCTTCTTTTCCACAGGCGAGAACAAGGACCCTCTTCCCTGGCACGCGACCAGTGTGGTCATGGCACACAGAGAGGGCTGGCTCCCCAACCTGGGAAGCAAGAGGAGCTGCTGAGGCCAAAGTTGAGCCCATGGCAGGTGCTCAGAGGCGGCAAGACAGACAGACACAGTCTCCAACACAGCTACTGCTCCTCCAGACAGCCCTGCTGCTCACTGACTCTGCTTTACGAAATCTGCAATTAGATCCTGCTGTAATTTAGTTCTTATTTGCTCTGCTTATTTCCTCATGTGCCACAGGACTGGAAGAGAAACGGAATTATAAGGAAAGCACACAGTAAAAACTTCAGTCAGACACGACCTCACTTTAATTATCTATTTGATCAAGGGAAAACGTAATAGTCTTCTAAGATGTCCCAGTCTCTGGAATATGGATTTCTTAAGCCTAGGGACTCATTTCTTTAGATCTATTAAGTACTACATCAATATGTTCGCCCTGGCGATAGTAGATGAAGGCTGCTATGAAGCTTTGTTGGAGAATATTAAATTCCATCTCAGCAGTGCTTAACATTAAATTCCTCATAACAGGAGATGATATATAGTTGATTCAGGAATAGCAGCTTTTCTTGTTATATAACTAAGCTATTTTACAGTTCAATAATTTTCAAATATTAATGAAGGAAGAACTCCAAAGTAGGTTGAGAAAGTCAGCGATATCTCAGCTTTATGAGAAGATGTTTCAACTTATATTTCAGAACATAAGAATTATAAAAACACCATGGAGGCCCCAAAAGGATAATTCCCCTCATTGGTGTTGGAATACTCAAGCATCAGTTCTTAAACTTTTTCTTTTTTCTAAGAGATGGGGGCTGGTCATGAACCTATATTTGATAAAACCTTTCTCCCCAGGAAAATGCACATGAAATTTTACATAAACATGCAGAGTGGAGGGGCAGACTGAACCCTTTTAACCTAAGGGTGAATTTACATCTTTGAGAATTATGTTAATACCTTTAACTTAAAAAAATTCATCTATTCAGCAATCAACAGTCATCTAAAATCTAGATCAACAGGGAGAGAACAAGCTTCCTTGGATTCAATCCAAAAGTCCCTTTCCAGGGTACTTCACTGGTTTTAGTTCTAGAAGAAAAATAACAATCCTTAGGAAAAAAAATCTTAAACTTCAAATAATGAAAAACTAGAAAATGAACAACACCCAGGTTTAAAATACTCCACATTCATTTTCTTTTAATGTCCACGCCCTTCCTGAGAAACAGGGAGCACGACTGGGGGTCGGTCACTCTATTCTGAATCACCCACAACCACTGACATCAACAGAAGTGAGGCAGAAATGGTGTCTTACCTGCAGCGAAGGCAGAACACATTACAAAGAACATTCCAACAGCGATCCTTTTTAAGGATGATGGGAGTAAGCCATTTCTTCTCAAAATAGGATCAACCAGTTTATCCTTTAAGGGAATCAACAGGAGGATGAGCACCGCATCGAACATGGTCAGCCAGGCTGCCGGAAACTAGAATTTTAAAATCATAAGACACATGTTTATTTTTCTGCAATATGACCAGTCACTTATTATATAACTAATGTCCAAATTGGAAAAACTTATTTCAAGAATAGTTCATTTCTAAAAAGTATAACCTCCTAGGAGAAAAGTCTGTTTCAAGACACTGGAACTGAGAAAAGCCTTTCATTTCTAAATAAATTTGCATTTGTTTTTCTGTGCTTTAAGTGGGGAAAAAAAGAAGCAGGTGAAAATATTAACTAATGTTTAACTGACATCAGTCAATTTAGAAAATGACATAACCAATGGAAAAAGTCTCTAAGATAAGTACAAATCCCATTTCAATAAGAATGCTTTAAGTTGGTGCTAACTGCTAACGTTTATAAAGTATCTACAATTGGCAGAAGGAATCCGTTTGTCACATAAACCCCAAGTGACAATTTTCAGATCATTTCAGTTGTTCTCACCGTATGAGGAGTGGTTGTAACACTGGAAATTTCCGGAATCTTCAAATGAAGACTCTGTAAGACATATGTTGTCTGCATCTGGGTGTAAAAAGCAGAGTCATTATATGGGAACAGCTCTGCCTCTCAACAACTTCCAGAGTGTCGCCCTCCCCCAGCCCCTCTGTGATGAGACAACAATGGCTCAGGTTTGAAACAGACAAGTCAACTATATGGTCATCATAAAAGGCGTCTGGACATCAACTTTGCAAAAGAAGTAACAGCTATCCAAATGAGAAATCTAATTAAAAGGAGGGGCCTGGAAAAACAGAAGCATATCCATTCTTAGCTTCTTTTTTGAAAAGGTTTTCAAAACATTTAAATCAGCAAAAATGAGTCCTCAACTAAAAACAAGATTCCAAGATCCTAGACTCATGGAAAAGAAATCGTGAAACCCTACATACTTTAGTGATGGCCAAAACCAGCGCCAGGGTAACATTTCATAGGGAGATAAAGGAAATTAAACCTGTTTGTCACCACTCACTTGAAAATACACTGTCCAGTAAGGAATCAAAGCCAAGAAAACAGGGATAATCTTGACAAGAGCTTTCACATCTTCCACTTTATCTTCCGTAAATGGCCCTCCACGAGACATCTTACATGAATCAAACAGACTTTGTTTAGAAGATTGCTGAAAGACTCCAATGCCTTCACTTTGGGAAATAAAATGAAGGAATTAGTTTTCTTCCACCCCCAGAAATCAATTATTTGGTAACATATTAAGTTTGGAGGTAGGAAATCAGCTTGCTGTCTTAAATTTGCTTTAACTTCTATTACTCACTAATTGTACACACCAAATATAGCTACCGAGATTATTCCTACACATTGCAAAATTTACTGAAACGCTGACAAAAGGACTTTCTAGTCAAAGTGCAGTCGGGGCTCCTGTCACTTTAACGAGGCTAGAAGATACAGTATGCCCACAGTCTGAATTGTGGCTGACCTCATCCCCGGCTTCGGTCACACTGGTCAACAGTCCCCTTGTGTTGGGGAAAGCCTGCAGTTTCATCTGAAGCTGACCTCAACAACACCAGCTACGTCACTGCATTAGTATTTGGGAAAAAAAACGGTGCTGGGTTGTCTGGATTTTAATTAGGTAATTTATCAAATGTCAAGACTTGACAACCGATACCAATGTTGTTAATAAAACCGTGCCGGTTTATTTAAAATGTAGTCATGGGCGTGACTGTGAGGAAGGCTTCTGTTCCGGTAGGGAAAGCTGAGAGGGGAAGTGACAACGCTTGTGATAATGACGGTAACACGATGATGTTACCTGGTCACAGGTAACACCAGATGCTCAGTGTGCACCACGCTCCTGCCTAAGTGCTCACCCGTCAACCGGACCACACCCCTGGGGGCATCAGGACATTCCTGCTACCCCACTGCACAGAGGAGGAGGCCAGGGCACAGAGAGGGGAGGGAACGTGCCCAAGGCAACAAAGCCAGAGAGCTGGGGCCAGGATTCGAACCCAGGCAGTCCTGGCTGCAGAGCCTGAGGCCCCAACCACGGCAGGACACCACCTGCCCCTGTTTCCTGCCCACGGGCACCACCCTCACGCGAGGCCTGTTGGTCAGGGTCAAGAACTCGGCCTTCCGGTCCTGGCTCTTGTATCAGCAGCTTCGCTCGGCTCACTTACTCTGGGCCAGTTTCGTTTTTTATAAAATGAACAGGTCCCTGTGGACAGTTCCCAGATCTCTCCTAGCTCAAAACACTCTAATGCAGAAACATGATCTAAGGTTCTTAACGGTAAGATAGAAAGAAAAAAAATTGTTTTAATTGCACACTATTGTCTAAAGCCAGAAATATCAGGAGATAATTACCATTAAGATTGCTTCCAATTCTGGGACTCAGATACAAATGGCGATTGTCTGCTTTCTAGTTTATAAACTTCTATCCCATTTAACTAAGCTGCTGCTATTTTAAGTCATTTTTGTCCTATAATGTTGAACTTTCAGATTGGGAGAAAAACAAAAAACTGAAAAGCTGTAATAATATTTTAGCCACATTTTGGACAGGAAAACTATATTCAATTCAGCAAATATTTATTAAGCACT
This sequence comes from Tapirus indicus, assembly GCA_031878705.1. NCBI lineage: Eukaryota > Metazoa > Chordata > Mammalia > Perissodactyla > Tapiridae > Tapirus > Tapirus indicus. Next base: position 7,427,163 of record CM062938.1, read on the forward strand.
GACTATATGCCCAGTTCCATTCTAACTGGGGGCTGGGGATACACGAATAAATTATAAAAGATACGTTTCCTGTCCGTATGTAGCTTAATCAGAAAAAACACACTCAAGAGTGGAACTCTAAGTTCCAAAGATATTATTCACACGTTCACATGAAAACATTCATAGTTTCTCCAATTTTTGGGTTTTTTTGGCTAGAAAGTAAATTTAAAGTCCTTGTATGCCTAACACAGATACCATCAGTGACTTAGTATGTCATACCACATGTGTTTCTCTAAAAACATTTAAATGTCAAACAAATGCATTTTCACACACAAAGAATCATTAACCCAGGTTATTGGTAATATTACTTTCATTTTGTATCATTAAAATATTTTAAAATTGCTAAATCAATATGCACCTAAAACTTTACCTAATTCACACGGTTAGTGTATTATTTTGCAACATGCAAGGGTCCAACATGGAGCCATGGCCACAAGTGACATGGAACATAGACAAGAACGCAGAAAGGTGAAGTGGTCCCGCTTCATGAGGCCCGTGCTCCCTGGGACTGTCTGCAGAGGCTGTGTGCACAGGAATGTGCATTCCCCGGGAGGAGGGTCCACTGGTTCTCGGATGCTCAACCCAAAGACATCTGTATCTCAAAAATGGTTCAAAACTATTTCCACTCTGGTCTGATGAACTGAACAGATATTCATGGATTTCTCACTTAAAATCAGCATTAAATCATCTTCAAAACAGAGATCAACCTGTAGAAAGAAACTGGCACTGGCCAGATCAATGAGTGCCAGAAATAATGAAACACTGGGTGATGTGCTTCCTTGGGCCTCTGGAGCCGACTTTCTATGAAAGCATCCCCATCAAGTAGATGCTTACCATAGGCCAGGAGTCCTGCTAAGAACATCGCACACCAGCTCACTCAGACCACACAATGATCCTATGGGGTTGAGTCCCTCTCCACTGTCCAAAAGGAAATGTAGGCTCAGCAAGGTCACTAACCTGCCCAAGGTCACAGAGCCCAGACCTTGTGCATAAGGAGAGCACAGTTTGGGAATTCTCTAGACCATCAACTTTTCTTCAAGCTAGTCCTTTTGTTCTTAATTATGCCAAAGAAGACTTCCAAAATCAAACCTAAAGGGAAATCAGATTTCTCAGTAAATGTAATCCCAAACTGTCTTCACCATGCCATTTGTGCATTAAAACCCCAAAACGTCCATGAAGCAATGGCACCTCTTGCAGAAATGTCTACCAAGTACCACCCACACAGACACACTGAAACTTTAAAGCGGTGCTCCTATGTATTTTGCTAATGGGCATTCCATCTACAGAATAAACATCTAGGATGTGAAACCCTGCTTCTGCCTAATTAAAATAAGGCCCAGGAAAGCACTTGCACCTGCTGCCGAGGCTGTGCTGTTTTAATTTTTAAAAATTCTTTAATGTGGTCCCACCACTTGTAGTTCTGAATTACGAGTCTGAATGCCACACTGACTCATTAGAAAGTGCAGGTCAACGGGATGGTCAGGAGATCTGTCAGAACCCCCTCATGGGGACAGCTGAAGAAACCAGATGCTTAGCCTGGAGCAAAGAAGCAGGGCCATAAGTGCTGTTTTGGTACAGCTGCAAATCTACCACGCGGAAGGAACATCAGACATTCTTCACGGCTCCAAGGACGAAATAAGACACAGATAAGCCATAAGGGGACCGATGTGGGGGTCGGCCTGCAGAAGAACATTCCAGCACTCAACGCCACCCAACAATGAGCATGCTGCACTGAAAGGCAGGAAGCTGCACATGGCTGAGTAGTCAACCTCTGGCTCAGGGACTGACTGCCCATCAAGAATGCCCACCCTGATCAAAATATCCCCCGAGAGGATTGACTACAAAGGGTCCCAGGGACTTTTCGGGGGTGATGGACATATTCTGTATCCTGACCTCACGGTGGCTACATGATCGAGTAAATCTGTCATAATGCCCAGAAGTGTACAGCTAAGAGAGATGCATTTTACTGCATGTAAATTATACTTCAATAAATAAGAACAAAAAAATTCTGAGGTCTCTTCTTGGGCTAAGTTCTGGACTTTTCTTTATTAATCTGCATCTAGGGTGACCAGCTGTCATCAGTTTGCCCAGGACTGTGGTACTTCCCCAGGACTTAGGGCTTTCAGCTTTAAAATCTCAGTTCACGGAACTGACAGTGTTAAAACTGGGGAAGTCTGTGCCAATTTGGCTGATGGAGTTACCCTACCTGCATCTCAAAATTCTGCTACTACATCCTCTGTCAAAGAGCGGCTGAAGAGTAACCATTGGGTAATGGGGCCCCTGCTGACCCAGAAGTGAGAGGCAACAGCTTACTGTTTAAGGAGCACAGAGATTCCTACAAAGTAAGCAACTGCTTGGTTTTTCACTCAAATGAATTTCAGAGGTTTTTAAAACAAAACAAGTGGGGCCGGCCTGGTGGCGCAACGGTTTAGTTTGCACTTGGCAGCCCAGGGTTCGGATCCCAGTCCCCTGCCGACGCACTGCTTGTCAGCCATGCTGTGGCGGCGTCCCATATACAGTAGAGGAAGATGGGCACAGATGTTAGCCCAAGGCCAGTCTCCCTCAGCAAAAAGAGGAGGATTGGCAATGGATGTTAGCTTAGGGCTGGTCTTCCTCACAAAAAAAAAATAAAGTAAAATAAAATAAAACAAGAAATGTACGGAGTACATATACTGTCTCCTCTGTGCCCTCTGTAAATTTCTATCTTTATCATCTTCATATAACTAAGGAGTTGGGGGCTTCCATCTATGCCAGCCGTGCGAGGAAGGTCAATGTGCAGGTTAAAGATGAAAAGCATGAGCTGCGGAGTCAGCCATTGGCCTGTTTTTAAAATGCAGACAACAATGCTATACCCACCCCCTCAAGGTGATGTAAGATTAAAGGGGAGGAGACACTTGAACCACTGAGCCCAGTGCCCTGCACACAATAAGCCACTCGACAAGGCGTAAGCTAGCGTTTCATTTATAGTGATCAGTAAGTCTTATCAAACTGAGCCTGGGATGAGAATTCAGCACTCACCCACTGTGGCTGCCTTCTCCAACTCGCTTCCGGGGACGGCAAGAATAGGCCACTATCTTGAACATATCTGTGAAGGCACTGCCATCAGGAGGCTTGGTGATGAAGAAGCTCTGGGCACAGAGGAAGACCACGAAAGAGACGCCAATGCAGACAGTGGGGATGAGGTAGCCGGTCACAAAGCCCACGTTCTGCTGGATGTAGGCAATGCCTCCCAGTGAGACAATTGCTCCCAGATTAATGCTCCAATAAAACCAATTAAAAAACCTTCTTGTGGCTTCTGGACCTCGATCTTTAACCTAAAATAATAGGAAAGAAAAAGACTTAAAAACATGTGATAATCTTCAAGGATGAAAAACACGTATGTTTTCATATATACAACACACATGTATATATATGTATTGTGTGTGTGTGTGTGTGAGGAAGACCAGCCCTGAGCTAACATCCGTGGCCAATTCTCCTTTTTTTGCTGGGGAAGACTGGCCCTGGGCTAACATCCGTGCCCATCTTCCTCCACTTTATATGGGACGCCACCACTGCATGGCTGACAGTGCGTCAGCTGGCGCCAGGGATCCGAACCCGCGAACCCCGGGCTGCCAAAGCGCGAACTAAACCACTACGCCACTGGGCCAGCCCCAACATATATTTTTTTGTATGTTACAACTGCTGTTATCATCACAGCCTTTAAGAAATGCAGCATAATCAAAATGGTGTTTACAGATACATTCAAGGTCCCCTGACAAAAAAAGTATCCTACACTTTTAATTACTACAGATTCTGGGTAGTGTTTCTCTTAATTATGCTTAAATCCAACAAATCCTAGAGAGTTTCTCCAATTACCATCTGTGAACCACCTGCTTTGGAAACACCTGGAATGCTCCTTAAAAATACAGATTCACAGGAGCCACGTTCCAGACCTACCTACTCCTCATTTCTGGGGCCGGGGCCCAGGAATCTGCATTTTAAAGACCTTTCCAAGGGACTTCTATTCACAGCTATACAGATCCACACCTCGATCTGGAGCAAAGAGGAAATTACAGACTGATGCTAAAACCATATGCTATTTGTAGGTTAGGAAGGCTATGAATGGAGTCAGCAGAAATTCTGGTAAGGATAGAGGTTCCTGGAAGGCTCAAAAATCACCACTTTCCTGAACTTAGACAAACACAAGCACCAGGTAACACAAGCAATTTCTAGGTGTACACTCTCCACAAGACCACTTACAGAGAGCCCACAGTGTTGGTGACAGTGATGTGTCACCATAACTCCCCTGCCCACCTGGATTTTCACATCGACATGGACACTGAGAATCGGCTCTATACTAACCAGAGTCATTCCCAGCCAGTTTCATTTCATAAAAATTTTTAAACAAACTTACTCTAAAGGCAGACGCTGGATCACAAACAAAGATTGCCTAGCCTTGCCGTCTTAGGAACTTCTGTTGTCTTGTCCTTAAGTTACAGATTATGAAAAAGTTGGACAATTTCTGTTCCAGTAACAGATCTGACTTCTGATACACAGAGCAAACTCCTCTACTTTGTTCTAAAGCACAAAGAAGGTTTTCAGTGGCGGCCAAAACAACCAATTACGATACACAAAAAAAGCATCTTTTTAACAGTCACATTACTTGATACGACACTTTAACCTATTTTTTGAGATTAAAATACAGCTGTAAAATATATAGTCAAAATCCTGTGCTCCTCAAAAAAATTGTTTTAATCCAAAATGGTTAAACACGGCTACTGTGTTGGCAAGTAATACGCTTGAAGTAATTGTATGGTAACCACCATCTCAAACTGAAAATCTGAGTTTTAAATAAACCACATGTTCTCAGGGGGAACTTCAACTTGTCTCCCACCCACTGAACAGACCAAATGCTGGCATGCCTACTGAATAAACGATGTGTATTGAGAATTTCTGATATTTCTAAGACAGACAGTTCTTCATGGCGGCACAATGCATTTAAATGTTACTAAACTGGACTCAAATATTCATGCTATCCTGGGGACAGACCGGAGGAAAGAAAATCTGTAAGCAGAGGAATGGTTACAGAGAAAATATAACTAAAGATATAAAAATGAGTAATTGAGGGGCAGGAGCAAGCTTAAAAGGGAAGAGGGACAGTGAACACAATACCCAAAGTTAACGCCGACGTACTTTACATATAAACTGAACCATCCTGGGGCATTCCATTATTGACAGTGGCACTGCACACACCATCCTGTGTAAACTTGGCAGTCAACTTATTTGAACTTCCAAGAGTAATTCACCAAAATTACTTTAGAAACCTAAGCCTATTACTAAGGCCCTAAATAACCACATGCCAGTAGTTCTGTGTAACAAATGGGAAGCTGGCTCCATCAACTGCAGATCACATGCCTCCACACCCCGGGCGGCCAGACCGCAGCCATCCCTTCATATCAGACACGTTACATCACCATCCACACAGCTGCCTGGTGCCCTGCCCGACCAAGGGTAAATAGGCTTTTCACGTGACTGGTCAAAAGACACTATAATTAATCCACAGAGTACAGCGAGAAGAGCAGAATTGTGTACAGTGAGGCAAACAGTTGGCTGATTTGGAAAAATTCCTTAAAATGCACACGAGTGCAACTTTTTTCCCTCTAGAAGAAAAAATGTATTGTTTGCTCCCTTTATCTGTAAAATAAGTTTTTCTTCTTTCAGTTCACTATTCCAAATACTCAATCCATCCATAAAGAATGATTGTGACCTCTGAAAAAGGTTAAGCACTAGGGAAAATATGGGGCTGGCATGATTTACATCAAAATAGATCACCCTTGGAATTTTTCGCTACTCATCATCATCTTTCAAAAGTCAGCCCAGGCCTCCTTCTAAACACTGCACAGCCTGACCTCATTTCTCTCTCACTCAGAATGTTTCCTAAAAGCCCTGTATTGGAGACAGAGATGTGACGACAGAGAAGCATAAAAAGTACCTTAAAAACAGAGTTCCTCAAAATGAGAAGGGCTGTCCTGGAGAGAGAACAGCCCTGCAGGCTTCAGGCTCACAGCCAAAACTCCTTCCACCAAGCAGCCGGCATGCCCGGGGACCACCTCTGAAATCCCCTTCAGAAAGCAGCCAGCACCCTGGCATAAGGGTACTAATGTTTTCCTTCTAAATGTGTTTTCACTGAGATATAATTCACATACATACTAAGAAATTCACCCTTTTGAAATGTACAACTCAGTGGTTTTTAGTCTATTCACAGTTGTATAACCATCATCACTCTGCAATTCCACATTCTCACCACACCCACAAGAAACCCTGCTCCCTCCACAGTCGCTCCCACTCCCCGTCTCCTGACCCGTAGCAACCGCGCATCTTGTAGTCTTCATGGATTTGCCTACTCTGGACACTTAAGATAACTGGATTATACAATATGTGGTCTTTTGTGCCTGCCGTCCTTCACTCGGCGTGACGTTTTCAAGGTTCATCCATGTTGTATAGCACGTGTCAGCACTTCACTGCTTTTCACTGCTGAGTGATACTCCATTGTATGGATGGACCACATTTGCTCTATCCACGCATCAGTTGATGGGCATCTCCTTCTTATTTAAAAAATCTAAAATTTATAGAAAAGCTGACAGAAGAGTACAACATACACTTCTATACCCTTCACTTAGACCCTCAGTTCTCTTTTTTTATATATGTATATGAAATACTCTTTTCGGCTGAACTGTTTAAAAATAAGTGGCAGCATCATGATATTTCACCCCAAAGACTTCATCGTGAATCTCCATCATGAATCTCCTAAAAATAAGGCCATTCTTCTACACGACCACAAACCATTATCACACATAGGAAATGTAACAGTGCAATTTTATCTAACATGTGGTCTATAATCAAATCATCTCAATTGTCAAAAAAAAATGGCTTAAAAAAAATCTGGGATCCAACCACAAAGTGCACAGTGCATTTGGTTGTCAAGTCTCTCATCCGTGAATCTAGACTGGGCCTCTTTTTTTCATGAAAGTGTCGTATTTGAAGAGATTAGGCCAATTACCTTGTAGAACAGAGCATTCTTTTTATGTCCACATTTAATTATGCATCATGAGTGCATATTCTGCCATGCATTCTAGATAACCTCTACAGGACCATTCATTCTTTTAAGAAATATTCATTACTCGTCTCTCATCTACTGGAGAGCACTAACTTTTAAGTCACACTGCCTGGATCCAAACCCAGCTGCCTCGCTCACTGGCTGTGGCCCTGGCAGATCAAACCCTCTAAGCCTCTGTTTCCTGTAAAACAGGGACAATTACAGCACGTAACTGTTGTGAGGCTGGGATAAGACAGTGTAGGAAGAGCACTCAGGACAGGCAGGGGCACAACACACACTCAGGTTGCCCTTCAGTCGTGCGGCCTGGTCTTTAAAGACGGAGAACTGTGGTCCCAGTGCAGTGACTTCACTGTTGGCCTGTGCGCCAACGCCACACACCTGGGCCTTGAGATCCTCTGTGCCAACTGCATTTCTGCGGCACCGTCACAGAATGCCCATCTCGGGGCAGCGGTCAAAGTACAGACAAAGACATCAGACCTGGACTAAAACGCTAGCGTGACCACTCACTACCTACAGGACAACAAAGAAAGAACCTCTTTTTGCACCTCCATTTCATCATCTGATAAACAGGTGTAAGATTCACGTGAGGAGCTTCAAATGAGCTCACGTATATAAAGCACATTCCAGGGTGCAGAGAAGGAAGAATTCAGGGCAGCAGGCAACTATCATTTCCAACATCAGTATAAGGTGTCGCCTTACTGTAATGGATAGCCTTACACAGGTATGGGTATAGCTCAGATTCAAAGGGCAGGCTCTTCCATCCTGGCTCGGTCATGTATTAACTGTGCAACTTTGAGCAAATGATTTAACCTCTCAAGCCTCAGTTCCCTTATCTGTAAAATAGACACAATAACAGCAGTGTCACATGGACTAACAAAGTAGTGAATGTTAGCAGTCACCTGGTTATTTACTGCAGAAAACTAGGAATTACTGACCCTATTGCTAACATATAACCAACCAGCAATTCCTGCCCACTCTACCTCCATAACTTACCCTAAATCCACCCACTTCGCTCCATGTCCACTGCCTCCATTCCAGTCCAAATCTCTAGCTCTCAACTGGCCAGTGCAGCAGACTCCTCCCCAGTATGCCTGCTGTCACCACTTCCCATACCACCTAGTCTCAGTCACAACCACTCAATTCTGCTACTGTACTGTGAAAGTGGCCACAGCATAGCCAATATCTAAACAGGAAAGGGCAGGACTGTGTGCCAATAAAGCTTTACTTATGGAGACTGAGTTTCATATAACTTGCCACAAAACATTCTTTTTACTTTCATCCTACCATTTAAAAACCTAAGAACCATTCTTATTCTTAGCTCGTGGGCCCTCCAAAAACAGGAAGTAGACCAGATTCGGCTGGCAGGCCACAGCTGCCAGGCCCCTGTGCTAGAAACACACATCAGATCTCATTACTCTGTTGGTCATACCCCATAAAGCCTTCCTACTGTATTCAAAACAGACCTCAAACACTTTTACAAGCCTTAGAGAAAACTTGGCCCTTGCCTACCACCCCTCTTTCCACTTCTTGTTTCTCGAAATACACTTGACACATAACCTTGCGTGGGTTTCAGGTGTACCATACTTGTTGCCTGGATATATTTATGTACTGCAACGTGACTGCCACTGTAGCTACTACAGCAGCAACCAGGGCGTCCCTCTCTTCCTGGCCCCAGGGCCTTCGCACCTGCTGATCCCCAATCCCCAAAGCTCCTTTGACATCCTTCAGGTCTCCATTCAAAAGGCCCCTCCACAGAAAGGAGGACCCCTCTATTTGCAGCCACACTCGTCATCACGCCCCAGTGGCCCCTGCGTGGAAAGGAGGTCACCCCCTCGCCATCACCCGCATGCCCCGCCCCGCGCGGACCCCTCCGCAGCGCCGATCCCAGCCTGTCCTCCTCGCGTCTGGACTCCCGCGTCCCCGCCACCCGGCACCTGCGGGCCGCCCCTGCGCGCGCTCACCTGGTCGGCGCCGAAGGGCGTGATGTTGGCCTTGACGGCGCCCACACCCAGGCCGACGATCGCGAGCGCGGCCAGCACGGCGGGCGCGCAGTAGCGGGCCGGCTCGTCGGCGCAGGCCGGCGCCGAGCAGTTGCGGACGCGCGTGGGGCGCGGGGCCCCGCAGAGCGCGGCGCGCGTGGCGGGCGCGGCCAGCAGCGGGAAGGCCAGCATGCCGAGCAGGTAGAGCGCCAGGCTGAGCAGGATGGCGCGCGCCCGGCCGAGCCGCGCGTCGGCCAGCCAGCCCCCGAACGGCGACACCAGGTAGGTGAGGCCCATGAAGAGCAGCAGCGCCTGGCTGGCCTGCGCGCCCTCCCAGCCGAAGCGCGCGCCGTTCAGGAACAGCACCAGGTTGGCCGTGACGCCGTAGAAGGCGGCGCGCTCCAGCAGCTCCGTCAGCAGCACGGCGCCGCACGCGGCGCGCCGGCCCGCGAACGCCCCCCGCCGCGCGCCCAGCAGCGGCGCCCGCTCGCCGCCCGCGCCCTCCATGCGCCCGCCGCTGCCCGCGCCGCCGCTCTGCCGGGCCGCAGCCGCCGCCCTTCTCGCGAGACCGGCCCCGCCGGCGCCTCGGCCCACCCCGCGACCCTCCCCATTGGGCGGGCTCGCCACCGCGCAGCCCGCCGGGGACTTCCGGCACCGCCCCGGAAGTCTGGCTGGGCACCCGCTTCCGCCTCGGTGGGGGAATATGGCCGCCGCGTTGCCACTCAGAGCCTTCCAATGAGCGAAATCAGAGCCTGGCTCTCCGAGGTTTCAGACCCTCGCCACGAAAGCCGAGACTTCGTACGGTGGCCTCGGGGCTCCGCCTGCCCTCCAGGCTAACTTCCTAATGCTGGCCCTGCCCCTGCGCCCCAGACTCCTGCTCCCTGCCCCAGGACAGGGTGTCTGTGCCTCGGTGCTGTTGATATGGGGGCGGACAGTTCTTGGTCGTGGGGGCTATCCTGTGCCTTGTGGGACGGTCAGCGGCATCCCCGGTTTCTGCTCTCCACTAGATGCCAGTTCCACCCCCGCTCCCCAGTCGTGACAACCAACAATGTCCCTAGACATTCCTGAGTGGCCCGTGGGCAGCAAAGTCACCCCCACTGAGAACCTCTGACCTAGAACAAGCATGTCATTGTCACATGGCTGGCCTCCCGTTTTCCTTCAACCCTCAAGTGTTGACTTCTTGTAAGCGTTTCTTGACCAGCCCATCTAAAGTGGATCTCACTCCCATCTCGCTGCTCTGTTTTAGTTTCTCCATAGCACCTCCCACGTGTTTGGTTTATCCCTTTGTCTCCTCAGCTGGTATGTGGTCCCCACAACTATAAGGTCCGTGGTGGCAGGTTCTTATGAGTCTTGTTCCTCACCATGCTCCTGGCACCTGCCAATTGCCTGGCACCTGGTGGGGTGGAAGAGTGTCCTCCAAAAATGGCCCCCAGCATGGCTTCAGAAACTGGGACCACGGCTGCGATGATTGAATTAGCCTGAGACCGTTTCCTCTTCCTTCCTCCGTCCTTAACTCCAGCCAAGACCAGGGTGGAGCCATCGCCTGGGAGGTGGGCTTGCCAGTGGGTCGTCTGGGTAAGTAGTCCTTCCAGAAAGGATTGAAGTAGCATGTATTATTATTCACTTTTTTATTTTTCCACATGTCTGACATCTAGACGGATGCCCAGCACTGTGTGGTACACGGCAGGCAGTAGATAAATATTTAACATTTAAGGAGAGAATAGTTGATGCCAGAACAGGATCTTCCCTACGCTACCCATTAATGCTGACCCTCTTCAGCTGACACCTCAAATGTCACTTTGCTGATCCTCCCAGATTAGATCAGATCCTCTTTTTATAGGTCATTAGAGCAGCCTATGCTTTTTTTTTCTTTTCACAGCACCCATTATAATTTATAATTATTTATTTCGTGAAACATATCTCTCCTCAAAGCTGGGAGGGCTGAGATTTTGTTTGTTTTGTCCACTGCTGTGTTCCTGGAATCTAGCACAGCACCTGCCAATGATAAATATGTGCAGAATGAATGAATGAATATTTGTTGAATTGTAAGTGGTGCCAGAGGAACATTTTATGTTCACCTATTTTTTTTTTTTTTTGAGATTCCTGAGGTGGTCTACAGCATATATTTGTATCCTAATTTCACTAAAAAGCTGATTCCTGCCCAGGATCACACATCTGGTAGGCAGTAGAACTCAGACTTAAATAAAATGCTTATAACTAATTCCTACTGCAGTGCTTCTTCCACAGTCCAGCTGGTAGATGAGACAGAACCTTGGAGTATTTGCTCTAAGACGGACAGGAATGGCACACTCGGGCAAAGTGCAGAATAACATTGGCATTGAACATGGAATGAAAGTAAAGCCCTTGACTTGAATCATGCGAAGACTTAGTGCTGAAGCCCTCCCCAGTACAGATGTGCCGTTTCCCATGGCAGCCATCTAACTCAGTTGGGTTGTCTCTGTTAAGAAGCATAAAGCTAAGTGAAAGAAAGGGAGGGGAGGCACTACAGAGTTTAGGATGTGCTCTGAGGAGTTTTGAGCAGTTGTTCCTGGTCCTTGGGAGGTCTGTTCTGCACTGCAATCTCTGATACTCTCAGGTTGCAAAACAAATCCAGCAGGCAGAAGCGTTTGGGTTTGGTTGTAGTGTTTACAAAGAAAAGAGCCAAGACCACATATTGCAAGATTTCATCTCTTATGAAATGTCCAAAATAGGCAAATCTGTAGAGACAGAACACAGACTGGTGGTGTGTGGGGGGATGGGAAGACTGGGGAGGACTGCTAAAGGGCCTAGGGTTTCTTTTTCAGTGATGAAAATGTACTAAAATTGTTGTGATGTTTGCACAACTCGGTGAGCATACTAAAAACCACTGGATCGTGTACTTTAAGTGGATGATCTGTATGGTGTGTGAGTTATGTCTCAATAAAGCACTTGCCAAAAAAAAAGAGAAGTGATCTAACAGTTAAAAATAGGGAGGTTTCACATATAAATTTGGATGCCCTGTTGCTCTTGAAAGAATAAACTAGAGCTCTGGCAACACTGGGACTTGTGGCTGCCTGTTATACCAGTGACACCTCCCACCCCCACTTAAACCATGCCTCTGGCACTTGTGCCTTTGCATATTCTTCACAGGTCACAGTCCTACATGGTTGAGTCTGTGACCTGCTTTGGCAAAGAGAAGGTGGCAGCAGTGTCCTTGTGCCAGGTCTGGGCCTAAATCTTAAGAAGATCTGACTGCTTCCACTTTTGTGCCTTGGGAGCCCTGAACCACCATGTAAGAAGTCCAGTTACCTTGCTGGGGAGGTCACATGTGGAGGGAGAGTCTGCAACTACATGGAGAGGGGGATCCCGTTGCCCCAGCATCCCAGCCAACCTGCCAGCTAAGTGAAGCCACGCAGATAGCCACCAGCAAGATCAACAGGAAAACCGTCCAACCCAGACTGCAGAACCGTGAGCATAAAATAGTTGTTATTTTAAACCACCGACTTCTGGGGAGGTTTGTTACACAGCATCAGGTAATGAAAACACACCTGCCTTCCCCCATGGCCACAATGCTGACACCAGGGAGCAGCCACTCTATCTTTAGATGGGGCATGCAAATCCTCCCCACTCTCTGTTGTCTTATTTTTCTTAGAGAAATTATTCTCTGTATCTGCTCTATCCAAAGCAGTAGCCACTAGCCACGTGTGGCTATTTGAACTTAAATTAGTTCAAATTTAATAAAATGAAAAATTCTGTTCCTCAGTCATACCATTACATTTCAAGTGCTCCATAGCCACCTGTGAGTAGTGGCTACCATATTGAATGGCACAGTGTAGGTCACTCCTCTGTTGCAGAAAGTTCTGTTGAACAACCCTTCTCTATACTAATCTGTAATGAGCACTATTGATTACTTATCCAACAACCATACCCTCTTTCTCCTTCCAAATAGAATCCTGAGTCCATTCAGGTGTTTATTTGTCCTCCTCACCCCACTCCTGTCCCCAACCAGCTACCCCTGTGGCTCAGGAGAAAGTACCTTCATCTTTGTTTCTGGATCTGACTAGTCAAACCAATGGTAGTCTGTCATGCCTCTTCACAGTGACTGGCTCAGGAACCCAGACTCTAACCATCACAACCTGAAATTTGCCTGGGGCCTAGGAGAGAACAAGGGACATAATTGGCACAGTCAGGCTAAAGGAAAGGGCTGATTTCATGACTGCAAGAAAGAAACACTCTTCTGAATGGCACAGATCAGGAAGCCTGGAGCCCTCACTGCTGCTGGCAGCTGTTTCACAACTGTGCGGTGAAGCAATTTAGGACAAAGCCGACTTTGTGGATGGCACAGTAGAGAACGTGGCAGAAGTTAGATAATCTTACATTGTTTAAGCCACCGTGTTGGGTTTTCTGTTACTTGTAGACAAAAGTCACCTATCATGATTCTACCAAAAAGTGGGAAAATAAAGAGCAAGAGGGGCAACCTGATTTTTTTCTAATGCCTGGCCTAATTTGTCTTAGAGTTTTCTGCCTGGCCCCTGTGATCAGTCAGTTTGCAGCCCCTGTACTGAGCCCCAATGATTGTATAGCTAAGGAACTGGTGTAAGTCAACTGCCACCGCTGTGTTGGGATACTTGTAATACACCCCTATTCCTGAAAATCATTGTCTGAGTCTCTCCTTTGCACCTAAAATAAATAAATAATGACCTGACTCATACAGCAGGCATCCAAGGGATGGGTGACATTGTCTTGCAAAATACAGTTTGTGGGTAGCCTCTTCTCCTCAAGGGCCTTCTGGGAAAGAGGACCTTACTGCAAGGGGGCTTGTGGTGTGGGCCGGAATTGGAAATGCACTGTTTGCTCTGAAACGCAGGGCCCGTCCTTCTCTGTCCCCTATGCTTTGCTCAGTGAGTGGATCTCAGAGAAGGTGCTACCTGATGGAATGAATCCAGAAACCGTCAGAGACTGAGGACATTTCAGAGGCTATCTAATTTCTCTGACTTTTTTCATGACGTTTCTGCTTCTCGTTTCACATCCATGTTGCTCACCCCTTGCTGCAGACAGTTGCAGCTGCTTACAGTTTCGGCTTCCTCAAAACGCTGCTTTCCAAGTAGCCATCACAGGCTCTCTGTGCCGTCTGTCCATCACTCTGTCATTCAATCAACAAATAACTGTTGAGCACCTACTCCCTGCGTCACGACAGCTCAGTATCAGCCCTCATGTCCGATGCTTCTGCTTTTCTGGTTTCCCAGTTCCCTGCAGAGGGCCTCTGATAGGCCCAGCGCATCTTTGTGCATCAGGCCCTGGCTTAAGTCATTAGCTATTTTAGAGTCACAGGCCATGTCATCCATCTTTTGACTCTCCTTGGGTACAGAGAGTTGTCGTAAATTCTGTTTATCTCAGGGGGTCCCTGTTGCAACAATTCTATCTGGCTGGAAATAATCTTGGAAGAAGCAGAAAATATAAGAAATAAAAACAGAGTCAACCAGTGGAATGGAATCAGGTTTTGTATTCTTGAGCCCAAAGCAAAGCCACACTAACCTGCCTTAGTGTGAATTAACCCAGCTCTCAGCGTGGCTTGTGCTTTATTTTTACAGAGGATGTGAGACCATGTGGCCAGGAGGATGGGTTTTCACTGGACTTTTTCTAAGCCCTTATTTTATTTGACCCTTGTGAGTAGCAACCTCTACTTCTTGGGTTCTCTTCCTCCTGTGTTTTAAAAACCCACAAGACATCTGCAGAAGTGAGGCATTCGCCAATACAAGGGCAGGCAGAACGGGAGGGAGAGAGTGAGTGGAAGAAAATGAACTTCTGCTTCCTGCTGTTTGAAGGAGTGCTGGATGTTCACGAGTGTGGGACCACGCCTCACCGTTCTATTTTAACTCCCACTCTCCTACTTTCTTATAGATACCTTTATATTGCAATCATAAAGTAAATAATTGGCAGTTATAAGTGTATTTGTGTCTTAGATTAGGCCTTACCGGAAAGGTCAATGGAGATGAATACAAAGGACAAGAATTGAAGCACACACAGGAAATAATTCAGCATTTGAGAATAAAGCCATTTCCATTCCATGGGGCAAAGAATGGAATACTGAATAAATTCTGTTGGAATAAGTGACTGAATGTGTGGGGAAAATAGGCTGCCAACATAAATTCCAGATGGATAAAATATTGTCATGGAGAAATCAAAAATATAATAGAGTTAAGAGAAAATATTGGCAGATGTAAAATCTTAGAGAGCCGAATGCTTTTCTAAGCCTAACAGTAAAGCCCTGGAGGAAAACGTTAATTGATTTGACTACATAGAGACTTAAAACTTGTTTGTATAAAAAAGAATACTTGCAGTTAACAGCAAACAAACTGAAAAAATATTTGAGGTACATACGACAAAGTTGATGTCCTTATTTTGTAAAGAGTTCTTAGGAATCTTATGAAATTTATTGGGTAAACATCCAATAAATAAAACTGACAAGGTGAGTGTCCAGGCATTGTAGAGGGTAGCTGTCCTTGGATCCCCCTCAGCATCTATCCCCTCTGGTAAGAGCACCTGCATTGTCTTGGTTGATTAGTGCTCCCTGTGTTTCAGG